>CM061142.1:788191270-789391270 GCA_030789695.1 Scilla litardierei | reverse complement strand
AAACTTATGAGATGAATCTCAAGCAAAAAAAAGGAGACGGGAGTTGCTTTAAAGGTTGAAGCGAATGAATCTTCAAAATCCGACAATGAGTCTGAACTCGAAGATGATATTGCTTTACTCACCAAAAATTTTAGTAGAATGATGAGGAAGATCAGTAACAGAGGTCAGAATTTCAAAGCTGCTAATAAGGTGGTGCGGTCAGGTCCACCTGCTGGTGAAAAGAGTGCTAGCCGCCATAATCAAAGGTATGATTCTAAAAACAAGGGAAAGGGAATACAATGTAGAGAATGTGAAGGATTTGGCCACATACAGGCCGAATGTGCAAACACCCTTAAGAAGCAAAAAGGGAAATCCCTTGCAAGCACCTGGAGCGATGAAGACTCTGAAGGAAGTGCGGAAGATGAAGACATAACTAGCAACTATATTGCATTCACAGCCGCCATGAAAGACAAGTCTGAAGGTAAGTCTTCCAGTCATGTTGAACATAATGTTGTAACACGTGCTCCAGCATCCACTCACAAGCAAGGAGATGTGATACGTAATGTTGTGACAAATGATGCAACTTACAACAGTGAGGATGAATCAGAGAACGAAAGTGAAGATGATATTGGTGATGAGGATATCCGCACGGCTTATCAAATGATGTTCTACAAATGGTTGGAAATTTGTGCAGCCAACAAGAAGTTGAAAGCTGAATGCTCCAAGCTGAGAAGTGAGAGGGATGGGACTCAAGCCAAGCTATTGAAGACTGAAACAAGCCTCCGGAATCTTGAGAGCAGCCTAAGGAGAGCACTGTTAAGAGCTGAGAAGGCAGAAAACACTCTCAACAGATGGAACTCAGGAAAATATAAACTTGATGACATCCTCAACATGGGTAAGGTGGCTGGAGATCGAACAGGAGTTGGTTACCACAGAGGGAGTCATCTACATACCCCAAAGACTAGAAGTAGTCTCATTACAAAGGAGCAAGGTAAACGGAGTAAACTGAATGAGAACAAGCCAAGAGAAAAGAAAGGAAAAGGTTCAACAAAAGGTTCAACATCCGGGCAGCTAATATGTAAATACTGTAGACAAGTTGGACACTATGACTGGAGTTGCTTTAGGCGCATGAAACATTTGAATGAAGGAAGAAATGTTAACCAATCTCAACAGCGGACAAGTTTGAAATGGGTCAAGAAGTCTGAACTGGTCAGCATGGTTGCATACACGTCCTTAGTTACTTTTGCGGAAAATCAGTGGTATTTTGACAGCGGTTGCTCTCGGCACATGACAGGGAACAGAGGACTCCTATCTGAGTACACTGCTGTTCCATCTCAGGAAGAGGTACATGTCTCTCCATCGCCTATGTGTGTGGATGAAGGTACTCAGAACATGTCTGATGATCATAATCGTATTGTGGATGAGAGTACTTAGAATGTGCCTATTATCTCATCTCAAGCTGTTTCTGAGCCTGGAAAAGAATCTGTGATAGGTGATCATGATCTTGTTGACTGTATTGAAGAGTCTTCTCTAAATGAGACTGTGGTAGAAGTGCCACTTGCTGATGATATGTCAAGAAAGGTTCAGTCTCTAAATGATTCAGTAGAGCCTGCTCTCGATCCTATGGAATTAGAAACTACTGAAATCCTTCAGGATCCCCCCACTCTCCCTGCTGAGACTGGAGTTGGTGAGATACAATATGATCATGATAAGGGTGCAGCTGATGTTTTGACTGGAAGTGGCTCAGCTGTTATTGGGGTAAATGATGAAGTGAATGTTGATAAATGTACAATGGGGCAAGGTTCTTCAGCGGTTGGTGTTGATAATGTGGGGTTTGATGTTGAAGCTGATTTCAAGCTTGATCCCTTTGTGGAGGCCAGTGTTGAACATATTGTTGCACAAAATGTTGCAACACTCCATGCAACAAGTGATGCCTCTGGTCCAACTGAGCCTCCTTTGTCCTCCTTTATGCGCAAGGCTCGATCTGGCTCTAAGAAGCGCTCTGCTCCCTCCAGTAATGCTGAGGGTTCTCCTTCCAAGAGGTCAAAAATCTCTGCTTCAGGTTCCTCTCGCTCTCCGTCATTTACTTCTTCTGATGCGATTAGCAAAACTTTCTTCGACAAAGCACGGAAGAACAGATGGGCGTCTTACTCGGAGAGATCCTTAATTCCTGAGAAGGTTCTGAACATGTCCTCCTTCGATAAGACTCAGATAGCTTCTATTTTGAAGGGTCTCAGATTGTATCATGCTGCCACCTGTTTCAGTACCTACTATCCTGTGTTAGTGAGGGAATTTTACTGTAACTTATCCAAATTTGCTGGAGATGGGTCTTCCCGTTGGAGTTTCAGAAATTATGTTCGAGGCAAGATTATTTCATTCTCTCCTTCCACCCTGAACAAATTATTGGAATAGAAATGTCCTCAATCTGTTCCTGCTTTTGGAGAGTCAACTGGAGTGGAGATTGACAGACTGATTCATGTTGTGACTACTGGGAAGCTCAAGTGTTGGCCTAAGAAATCATCTGTCTTTCCTTCATCTGCTCTTACAGCCAAGTATTTTATTCTCTACAGGATTGCCACGAGAAATTGGCTCCCTACTTCCAATGTTTCTGTGGTTAATCGGGACATGTGCAGGCTGTTGTACTCTGCAGGAACTTCCCAGGCTTTCAATTTGGGCAGAATCATCTTTGATTCTATCTTATCTTTTGCAGAGTTATCCTCCTCCGGGACTTCCTTACCACATGGAGCTCTCATATCTATGATGCTCCTGGCCCAAAGGGTGCACATGTCCTCGTCTGACCTTCCTTCATCATGTGACAGTATTTCTTATATGGCAAAGTCTGTGGCTGGAAAAATTGATGATATCTCTGAAGTGATACCCTCTCTTCATGGTGTTCCTTTGACATCCTCACCGTCTCAAGATGCTGAACCTTCTTCCACAGTGCCTCCTGAATCACAGACTCCTCCACTTAGTCATGCTGCTGCTGCCACCTCTTCCTCAACAAGTGTGGTGGATATTCAGTTCCTCGAGAATGCTATTCAGACTATTGATGATCAACTTCTGTTTCTCGACAGCCAGCGGGTTCTTTTAAATCGCCACAAGCTGTTGCTGCAGAGCAAGCTGTCCTCTCTGAGGAGTGGTCCTTCTGAGGATCACTGATATATTTTCTATGTCCTTTGTGGCGCAAAAGGGGAGAAGGTATGATATTTTGGTCTTGTTGGATGTTTTGTTGGATGTTTTGTTGAATGTCTGTTGCTGATACAATTTGTCTCTAAGCGTCATGGAAGTTTTACTATGTATGGGATAGTCTGAAGGGCCCCTTATGAAGAGGAAGTATGCATCATTGTTGTCTCTATTCCTGTTCTTGTTTTGGGGTATGATTGGTGCAGTTCTTGTGGTTCAGTCTCCTTGTATTGGTCAGGACTCAGCAGTTTTCTTTGTTTGAACAAGTGCCTTCCTCGTCTGACTGGTCTAAGTTGAATATCATACCGTGTGTTGTGCCACCAAATGACAAAAGGGGAGATTGTTAGGATTTATCCTTGATATTCATGTATGCGGTCTTGTCATATGTGGCACTCTGCTAATTGTCTCTAGTTCTTTGCTTCCTGAAGCTTTTAGACATGTTATCTGGGGAATGTTGGATAGTTTGTTATACGTTTTGTTGCATCTGAGCCACTGCCGTATGAAGAAGAGAATCGAATCAGTTAGGTTGTTGGATGAATTGGTGAACAGTTTGTTGAACCAGGATGTTCAACATGCTAAGTCTATTTGCATCGATTGACTGCCCAAAAGGATGTGCGACTGGTGTTCGCGTAATCTTTTATATCCTTATCTAACTGATCAAGTACTTATGGAGGTTATTAACTGTTATAGATGTGATCGGCTGTATATCTCTTGTTACCTTATTGCGAAACAGTTGGAGAGAGATTTTCACCGATCAATATCCTAGCAACTTTCGCCTGCGGATCTTTCAGGATCTCCTTCTTGTTGGAGATGTTGCGGGTTTTGCTGTTGATGAACCGAATCAAGATCTGATTGCATGTGTGCGGATTGTATCGAAGATTGCGGTGCTTCTGGCTTTTAGGGTTCGGAGCGTTTGGCGGCTAGGGTACAGACTTTTGCGTGGAAAAATTTCTGTGAGATTACTCCGGGAGGGAGGCCGACGACTACGCACGTATGATCAAGGGAGTTGATCTAGTCGGTGGTGCAAGTGGAGCTTGCAGGCAAGGGGAGCTTGCCAAGAATACTTCACGGGGTTGATTGCGATCACCCCCCACGGTTTGTATCAAGGGAGAGTGTGTTCTTCCTTATAGAAGCGTGGTTATTAGAGTTTGTATTCTCTGAATTTCATAGTAATGTATTCTATTTTTTTGGGCGTGGCCCCGCAGATGTAGGTGTGCGCACCGAACTGCGTTACCAAGTCTTGTGTGTCTCTATTTGCTGTGTGTTGCTGTGTTGATCTTTTGATTCATTATTGCGTACTGAATTTCAAAAAGAATATAGCAGGGTAATGGCATTGTCTACTAACAGAATAAAAACATGTGAGCAAGTAGGGTGTAGTGCACAAAGTAAAGCGTGGTGAGCATGGCAATTATACATAAGCATGGTAAGAGAGAAGCTAGCAGATTACACAATTTATGATAGCAATCAGCAGAAGTAAAGCGGTGTGTCATTCAATCTCTTAATCTAGTGACAAGCCCATAAGTGTACTTTTTAGACCACGAGCCAGAATCAGCCAAACCGGCCATCACGGATTATATACTGGAACACGAGCCAGACTAGTCATATATGACCCTACTGGAACACGAGCCAGACTAGTCATATATGACCGATGAGAGTAGTCAACGTCATATCACATCTAGTAGCCAACGTCATGTCACATCTAATCGCCAACGACATGTAACATCTAGTAGCCAACGACATGTATCATTCTTTGTTCATCAGTTTCATTCATGTGTCTAGCAGGCATTTCTAGCAGTTAATTTGCAGGAGTAATAAGCATGACATAAAGCAGTTTAAATGAAGTAACATTTATCAACAGGTAGGAAAATGCACGCTTGCATTAACACATATTAATTTATTTAGATGAAAGAGATGTGGGAAACCTACTATCTGATGCATAGATCTGAAGAGGAGGTGGGCATTGAATGTCCAAGTGATTGTAGCGTGTGTCTTTATTTGCGTCATTAAATTCATGACATTAGACTAAAAGCCCTTAATTAATTAAAATATATAATTAAGCTTATAATCGTTTACATGTATGTATATGGCTGTATTATCTAACTAACACTTATAATGAAAATGAAATTAATTTATATGAACATAAAACTTAAAAATAATTTATGAAATACAACTAACTTTTACTTATAAACTTATTCTTTAACTTATAAAATATTATTAAAATATTGTACTTAAATAAATTTATAACATTAACTATATAACTTTAAACTAATATATATAGTAAACTTTAACTATAACTATTAACTTAGATAATAATTTAACTTTAAATTATTTTAAAAACTATAATAACTTGGAACTTAGTTAACTTTAAAACTTTAAAACTTAATAATTCCTAACAATTATACAAACCCAATACCCAATAAATTTTAGTCAACATTGAATAAACACATACCCAATAAGCATAATTTAAAATCCATTAAGTTTAACTTGCTAACCCAATAATCAATACAACCCAATAAGCAACTAGTTCATCCAAACCGAATAAGATAACCTTTACCCCCAAACCCAATAAGCCTTAGTGGTTCAAATAACTCAATAAGCACTTTTAAGCCCAATTGGAAGCCATACCCAATAACATACTTTAAACCCAATATGCAATAACTAAAGCCCAATAGGATGCCATACCCAATAAGCATATCTGAATTCTCTTCTTCTCCTTCCTCTTCTATTTTCTATTTTCTTTTCTTTCTTCTGTTTTTTTTCATTTGCAGGGAGATCATGGGGCAGCGGCCTGGGCGCATGGCCGGCGGTCGGCGACGGCGGCCTGGGCGCATGGCCGGCGGTCGGCGACGGCGGCCTGGGCGCATGGCCGGCGGTCGGCGACGGCGGCCTGGGCGCATGGCCGGCGGCGGTGGCCGGTGGCAGACGCGTGCACAGGTGGCGGCAGTAGGCGGCAGGCGCGCGCGCAGGAGGCTGTGCGGCGCGGCGTTGCGGGTTGCACGCGCAGTTGGCGGCGGTGCAAAGCAGCGGCGCGCGCGCGGCGGTGGGGGCGGCGGCCAGCCTGGGCAGGGAGAAGGGGAAAGGTGAGGGCTGAGGGGAAGTTGATTTTTGTTGGTTGGGTTTGATTGATCTGAAATTTTGATTTCAGATCTGATATTCAATTTGAATCCTCAAATTCTCCATCTCTCCATTTCGATTCAATCTTGATTTGGGTTTTTGATTTTTGGTTGTATTGATTTGATGAACGATTTGAATTGCAATAGGTTTGAATTTGGGCTAGATTTGGCTCTGTGATTGTAAATTTGGGTTTGCAATTTCAATTGTGGGGGAATTGGTGATTGAAATTGATTCTAGATTTGAGTTTGAATGATTTGGGATGAAGGAATTTGTTTGTTGTTTGGTTTTTTTATAAGGGGGAGAAGAAATTGCAGGTTGCTGAGAGAGGGGAGGAAGAGGAATTGCAGGAAGAAGGAAGGTTGATGTCGTTGCCTTAAGAAATGAATTTGGGGGGCTGCTTGATGAGAGGAGCTGGAGGTGGGGATGGGAATAAAGAGAGTTATTGGCATTTGATAACCGCATGAGTCGTTGGGAGATGTCTGCCGACACTAGGATAATTAGTTAGGGTAATTAAGGTAAGTTAAAACGGTAATTAGTGAAAATAGATATAATAATAAAATACGGAAATTACGATTTCGCCCCTGAACTATACATGTCCGGAAATTACGAAAAGATACCACAGGCTCGTATCGTTGCGAGGATCATAGATACGACGTCCATTTTAAGATTTGAGCGATGATAAAAACATGAAAAATCATTTTCCCTGAAATCATTTTAAAAATCGTTTTGAACACAAAAATCGTACACCACGAAAACATGTCATTACATCTGGCGTCTCCTCTACATCGAGCCTCTCGTCATTGAATCTCTGGACGAAGACTCAGATCTACTCATTCTCGTTCTGTTTGAGCGAGAAGAGGTGGGCGGATTTCTTCTTAGGACGCCGTCCCGCGACGAATTGTTTGTAGAATATTTCTGCCAATTCATCGAACGAGCCGATGCAGCCGTGGGGTAGCCCTTCGTACCAGCTTTCTGCCCTCTTGAACAGGATAGCATGGAAGGCTCTGCAAAGGAATGGCTCATCGACCCCCGTGAAGCAGCATGACATTCAGATACTTATGAATATGAGACCATGGGTTGCCTCTGCCATCATAAGCTGGTAGGGCCGGGAGCTTGAACTTGGGGAGAGGAGGAGCAGAGATGATATTCTCCCTCAGTGGGGTCCTCCGAATCGCGGATCGGACCAGTAGAGATCCTCCTTCTCTGGGTTACACGTAATTGGCTCCCGAGGATCGGTTAGGGATTTCCTCCCTCCTTTCAGATCCACCTGCAGGGTTCAGAGGGTTATAACCTGAGGGAGCCCCGTACATTACCTGATCTAGGATGTTGCGAGTTGCTTCTCAGTAATTGGAGGGGGTACATTCCCCCTAGAGAACGAAGGCCCGATTGTCGACCCCCATTCCGCCGTATTGGTGAGTCGGTGGGGGGGGGGTCGCGTTGTGGGGGCTAATCTCTAGTTGATCTGCCCTTGGGTCCCCCAGATCTCGGAGGAAGGCCGTGCCCCTGGTTGACGTCAGGTTAAGGTTTGGAGGCGGCAATGGCTCATTTAAGGGTGATGGGCTCCCCATGCTTTGGCGTATTAAGATTGCCAATGCGCCAAGACTCCTGTCGACCTGCTCGGTGAACTGGGTGAATTCCTTCCGGGTCATCCCAGGCTCCTTCGTGGTCTCCGCCTGTCACTGTGACGACGATGTGGAGTCTGCAGCATCCTCCAACAGGACACTGTTCGCTTTCTGTTTCTCCTTCGAACCTTCGGTCAGTCCGATTTTGCTGGGTCCAGCTGTCATAGCTTTTGATCGCTTTGTGATGTCGAGCTGGTTAACGTTTCTCACATACGGCGTCAAAATGTTAAGGCCAAAATTGACAGAGACAGTTATCAAGCTGACATAGACTCTAGATGCTGAGTCGGAGACTCGTCAGCAGATGAAGTGGGACCCTAGGTTGAAAGAACCGGGGTCGAGTGATGGTAGTTGATGATGGTGTAGTGCTCGATCGACCTTCGAGCAGCTGATGCGCCGATCGTTCCAGGCTAGGAAGCTCGATAATGACCTTCGACGCTGGATAATGAACGTCGATCTGCACCACATGGACACGTTGGGGGGGTCGGATCTGGGTTTCGACCCAAATCCCCTCCAATTCTTAAGTTATTATGGGAACTTAAGGCAGAGATGGAGCTTGGTGCAGCTGAGATCGACCCACGGAGGTTCGTCTCAAGACTAGCGGCGCAAGCTCGAAAGTATAGGAAATATCAGTTGAGAAGGTAGAGTTTTCTGTTTTAGACCTCGTACCTTAGAATTAGGACCCTTCCTTGCATTTATAGGCGTTCAGGATCTCATTTCAGACGTTGGGGAGATAATGGCCACCCATAATGGAGCCACGATCTTTCCCCTTTAATAGGAGTAATTGTTGTGCACGTTCCCACGAATTACGAGCCCGCCTTTAATTTCACGTTTGAGAGATGTGGACTCAACGGTCGACTGGCCATTGGGCTTTGAATGAGTCGATATCGAGCTTCTCTTGTGGACCTCGTGGGCTTTAGTCATCTGTTGGTCGAGTTATCTCGAATGTCGGCCCAATGACTCAACAGAAATCATTCGATGAAGCTTGTCCAAAAGGCACTTCATTAAGTTATCTTTGAGAGTTAGAATGCATAGTAGGGCATAACTTTAATGAAATCAAAACACTCACACCCTTCTCTTATGGCATCACACACTTCTCCCAGCATATTTTAGTTTAATTTCGATACTCGGCCTATTACACAAACATTTCGCCTTCAAAAGATGATTTGTTTCTTATCAAATTATTTCCTAGCTTAATCTTGAATTGTGAATTTGCAGACGAGATTTATCCATGTGGATACGATATCCGGTGGATTATTACGTCTTGACCTCCTACGCTTAGGAATAGGAATTTTTAGAGGCAAGCCGTGCACAAGTGGTTACGGAGTTGAATGCAATTCATCTTGATCTACAACTTACTTGGAACCTAGGGTTCCGAAGAGTTATGCTAGAGACCGATTCCCAAGCAGTTCTTCAATTGATTGAGTCTCATAAAGTCAATAATTTATTCTCTAACTCCCTCCCGGCTATCAAAAGGCTCTTACATGATCAATGGCAAGTCTCAATCATGTCTATACCACGCGAAGCGAATATGGTGACAGACATCTTGTCGAAGTATGGACTCGATTATAGCAGAGATTATTATCATTTGTTTGACACGTGTCCAAAATTTTATTATTTCCTTGTAATTTTTGACTATCATTAGCAGGTCCTACGACCTAGATGCTTGTTGGTGTATCCATTGTATCAAAAAAAATGGAGTATTTGTAAAGAGAAAATGGGTATCGACAAGCAAATGAGGAAATTTTTCTCATTGTCTAACATCAAAACCACATCCATCCCATTATTCCGATTATCTGGTTCGTTTGTCATGTTCTCAGGCTTCAAATTACCAATTTTCAAGTAACTTCAGGGATTTTGCTCGTTTTATCCGCAGTCGCAAACTTTACGGTTTCCCAATAACAAAACTTGTTGCTACAACTAGATGAATGATCGAGTTTGCCTGAAAATTAATGGTCCCGAGAAAATTAATGTTTTGGGGTTTTAGAGCATGATGATCAAAATGAATCGTCAAAAAAATTTTAAGATGAGATGTTCTCGACGGCGAGCTTACCTCCATATTGCACAGGGTTGCACCGTAAGCACAGACGTTCCAAGGTGTGATTAACATCACTTTCAAAGATTGTTTGTTTATGCACAACTAGTTGCATCATCGCTCTCAAAGAGTACTGTGATTCTTCTTCGCTAACTGATACCAGGCTCTAAAGTCAAAGGGCGAGTCGCCATCCAATTTCACCACAGACCTCAGAACAGAAACCAACTACAACAGGATACGGAAGCAAATAAACAAACAAAACAGTGAAAAACCCAAAAAAAAAAAACAAAGTCACCGCAATTTACGCTGCTTTTAATCAACACTGCCTCACTTCGAGAAACGAGAAAGCGCTGAGAGACGGCAGAGGCCATCATCGACAGCACGCCACCGACTTTAAACCCCTCGCCTGCTCCCCCCGTGACCCCTCCCTTGCTGACCACCCCCCACCAACACATTCAAAAATCTCGCCATTCAATTTCAAATTTCACACCGAAAGGCCACGCTTTTATAGACTAACAAAAAGTTTAAACATAACAAGCACTCAACTTAAACTCCAGCATTAATTTCGTCGCTAACGACAGTGGCCAAGCTCAAACCGAGGTGGGTTTGCGCACAAAGTATCGATAAGCAGCGACCTTCCTCTTCCTCGAGCCTGTGTTATCAATCGATAGCACCATCTTCCCTGCTTCTTTTGAGGCGAACACGTTGTGCACCGGCTCCTCGACGCCCGCAGGAATCCTCCTGCTCTTCTCGACCGCAATCGTGTAGCTCCCTTCGCCGCTGGGCACAAACTCGGCGCTGTAGTCCAAGTCCCACCCCCCTACGACAATGTCCCATGTGATCGTTGCTCCGCTCTAAATTAGAGGGTTAATTAGCTTGATTAGAGGGTTGATTAACAACATAGAATTAGAGAAGTTGAGAACCTCAATGCCGTCAATCTCAAGGTTCACTTTCTCTCCTCCTTTGATGGCGAACTCTGATGCAGGCTTCGGAGGCCCGTTCTCCAAGTCCCCCGGCCTGCTCAGCCCTCCGTATTGAACTGGAACAAACTCTGGCCTTATAAACCTGAACGAAACTAATAATTCAAATCGAATTCATGCAAATTAAAGAGAACGAGCCAACGAAAATTAATTACTTGTAAAGGGTCTCAGCTACATTCCCCTCTTTGGAAATCACAAACTTGCTCTTGGTCCTCTCAGTCAGAAACGGACTGATGACAGAGTAGAGCACGCTAAAATACCAGGGCACATTGATGAACACCTAAAATTCAAGAATTTGGCAATGGTAATCGGTACCCAGATATCAAAATCGAAACTTTGGTTGTAAAAATCGAACCTTTCTCGCAACCATCTCGGGATAATTATCCTGGAAGAGGGAGAGGATCTGATTGGACGCCACCCTCAGCTCTCGCTTCGGCATGTCCCTGAGATCAGTCACCTGGATGATGGAATTGACGCCTCCCGGCTTCAACTGCAGCAGCCGGACCCCCCGCTCCATCACCTGGACTCGCCATCGAAGGAACCGTTTGAGCTTCTCGTCGTCGCCGAAGACTCTCTCGTACATATCTCGGTCTTTGAACACCCCGTAGGCGTTGTAGCAGACGGGGTGGCCGTCGCGGTCCCAGCCGTGCATGTAGGCGACGACCCCCTCGAGCTCCTTGAACCCGAGCTCCTCGTCGGCGATCCCGTCGGCGCTGAAGTCCTTCCTCCAGCCGGCGCATTTGAGGAGCATGGAGTGGGCGTGGGCGACGTTGAAGTCGCGGGCGCGGAGGAACTTGAGGAGGAGGACGTCGGAGCGGTCGTCGGCGGTGTCGAGGAGGTCGATGCCCCACATGGAGACGGGAGTGCCGCCGGCGAGGAGGGTCTTGAGGTCTTTGAGGGATTTTTGTTCGGTGGGCTTGAGGGAGGAGGAGAGGTAGGAATCCTCCTTGAAGGAGGAGGAGCGGGTGAGGGTGGCGGCGGCGGCGTCCATTAGGGAGCTCATGAGGCTGCGTTTGGTGGCTGTGGGCTTTGGAGACGGGTCCATCGAGGGAAGAAGGAAGAGGGAGGGGGTGAAATTAAAAATGAGGATGAGAGGGGGGGGGGAGGGTAATTATGATGGTGGAGGTGGAGCGAGGGAGGTGATGGTGTTATTGTAGGGAGCGGGTTTTGTGGGAAGAATGGATAGAGTGGGGGTACGGGTGAGTGTGAGTCCGTGTACGGGTGGGTGGGTGGGTGTACGGGTTAAAGGCATTGGAGGTAAGTTTTGTGTTTGAATTGACGTGATGGATTATTTGAATTGTACGAGTCCTGCTGAAGGAGAGGGGATTAAAAGTTGATTGGTTTTGTTTTTGGGCAAGAAACGGTCACGTGACAGGCAGGAGGAGACGAAGGACCGCCGGTAGCTATGTTTGGGTTAACTGAGGATGCATTTGGACAGGGTGTGGAGTATATTTGAAATTGAGTTTGAAAAAGAGCGTTGCTTCCACAAAATGAAATATTTTTGAAATATCAAATTTTTTTTTAACTGTGTTTAATATATAACTCTTAATTATCTTACTTAATAACAAAATTGACATTAGCTTTATCTTGATGCACCACATAACCTTTCATCTTCTCATGTTTTTTCTCTACTACATCTCCTTCCTTTGTTAACCCTAATATCTTGTTTAGCATTAGCTCAAAATTTAGAATTTGAAAAGCTTTAAAGTTCTTGTTAATTTGCTGGTGGAGAAAGATGGAGGACAAAGAGGTATAGTAATCAAATCTTAAATTATATATTTGTTTATAAGCTTTCTTTTTAGTTTATGTTTTTTCTAAAATTTTCTACCGTGTATGGAGTTGTAAATCCGATCAGAACTTCTATCGCTCGGACATTTAAGTTTAAGCGTTAAACGAGATGTTCGGATATAAAGGTCCGAACCCCTTTCTTTACAGTCGGATTTGAAAGTCCGGACGTCTGGTGCTTGATATGAAATTATTGGATCATGTTATGAGTGAGGGATGCCTTTGGCCTCCCCACCTCTCTATCCCTCCATTACTCCCCACTACTTAGTAGTGGGGACCCTTGGTATACCATTGATATGAATATATAGAGGACCCTGGCTATGAGCCATGGTTACTCTTTCTTTGAGTTTATCCAATACGTTATCAGCACGTTGCTCTAAGAAAAATTTCTACACATCAAATTTTCTTCTCTTCTAAAAGCGAAGGAATCAATTTCTTGGCTATTTGGATAGCCACCATCGCATGTAGGTTAAGCTATGGAATCTATTCTCGTTGGCGGCTCGTTCGCCAACGTCGCAAGGATGTGGATCGTATTATTCTCTTCGGATCTCTTTTTCCATATTTTTCCGGTTAGAGGTAATTCATCGATGCACAATAAATTTTTAGATCTAAAACTAGATTAGATTGAATCTGTTTAGATCTAATATTATTGAACCAATAATATTATCATATCAAAGTAAAATTATGCATAATCTATGTTTTAGATTACCATTGATAATATAATAATATAGCTTATCGAATAAAATTCAAAAAAAAAATTAAAATCCCAATGGAGATGGCCTGAAGCCGTCGAACCCAAAAATCCCCAACAACAACAAAAACCATGAAAGGCCATTTGTACCGGCCTGAAGCCTGTGATTCTGACCCCGCTAGATCGGAATCTGGCACCGATTCCGATTGGCTTCGATCGAATTCGAAGGACATTGATCGACAGGTTCTGTATGTCATCGATGCGACCTTGATCGGCTCACCTGCAGCGGCTATCGGCATGCCTGAAGCATGCCCCCCCCCCCCGCCTGTAAAAAGATGGGGCTTGGGGAGTCGTTATCCGATCCTCCCCTGCCCTGGCCGCGACCTGATGGGGATGGGGAGCCCCCGTAAGGGGGGGGGGGGGGGGGGGGGGGGGGGGGGGTCTTCTCTGGCAAACCCCCTCCCCCCCTGAAGGGGGGTCCTTGACCTGTCACCACCCCCCCCCCCCCCCCCCCCCCCCCCCCGGTTAGGGGGAGGTCTTCTCAGGCGAACCCTCCCCCCCCCTGAAGTGGGGTCCTTTTTCTTCGGCACCCCCCCCCCCCCCCCCCAGCGCCCCGGCTATGTCTCGCCGAAAAAAGGGGGAGAGGGGGAGGCCCTGCTTCGGCCTTGTCGAAGAACATCATGTAGCACTGTCTGCTGATGATGCCAAATAAATAAAGTAATGATTCTTATTAGTTCAACAGACAGATATATTGCAGTGTCAAGTTTGCTTTTTAGGTGCCAATTCAGAAAGAGCAAAAAACAAAAGGGGGCAATTTCGGGCACTGCAATATAGTTGCTTAATCTTTTTACCTACATCATACAAGAGGTATCATGTACTCTTGCCCGATTCCTGTGTTCTCCATGTTATTAGCACCTGGCCTACAAACCTTGCCAAGTAATCTTTTTGTTAACCGTGGTACTCTTTACATCTTATAATGGACATTTTTAAGTTTGAAAATGAAATGTTTTTAATAGTTTGTAACCTCTTGTGAATGACATTGCAAAGGCTGTGTAAACATAAAAAAACTGCAATAAGAAAAAAATAAAAGAGGATAACCAGTATGAATTGACTTCTGTACTTCCTTTGAATTTTACTTTTCACTTCAATTTTTGTGCATATCAACAGTAGGTATACTTCCTTCCATTCTCGCCTTTGAGATGGATGGTGCCTTCTTGATGTTCTGTGATGCTTATTCTTCTTTCCATGCATCGCTTGGTTCATATTTGTTGAAAATACATCTTATGCATGTTATATCTAGTAGTTTCATATTTTTTGCATATGTTGTTGCTTGTAATATATATGAACTACATGTTTAATTGCTATTTGCATGATTTATTCATGCATTTGTACTCAAACTATGATTCTGGTACAATAATAATTTTTCAAAAAAAAATTTATAAATCATATCTACATTGACAAATGAACCTGAAGTTCAAATAGAATGTCAATATCCTTCTAACCAAATAAAATACATTGGAATTATGCAATCATTAATGCTTCCATCTTTTGGACATACGTTAATATGATGCGTACTTCTTGGTAAATAAATATATCATATCTATTTTAATATATAATATTATGCACACCCGAAGATGCCATAAATCCGCTAATTTATTTAGTACACTCACGTTACAAGGTAAGATTCTTGAATCTAGCCTTGCATAATGCACGCGCCTGAAGTCGTGCATGCATAAAAGTGAGAACTAAATTTTTTGCACCAACGTATATTTACTCCATGTATTCATGTTCCTCTATCCGCATAAAGCCAGAATGGCTCAATAAAATGGCCTGAAGACCATACTAGAGCATTCACATGAACTTTGAAAAGTCTATCATAAATTAGATTAGTGGAATACTTAAAACAGGGGAAGACCATGACATATAATGTCATGGACATAAATATAGAAAGGGAAGATATGATATACCTCTACTTGGAATAATCAATGTCAGACCTATCAGACCCAGAAGTTCCGAAAAGTCCCATATTGCTTTTGTAATATGATAGGTCATTAGATTATGCCATTGAATATATATACATATCTAGTCTAGACGACGTTTGTCGATCTACCTATTTTGTATACATAGATATTCTATGAGGACAAATATATTTATGAAAATAAATATAAAATCTAGTACCAGACCATAGTTATTAGTGAGTATTTTTCAAAAATAGCATCGGACTTATGCTTTAAAATGCATTTCACCCTTAATTTTATCCAGTAGATAAATATTATTGGGACGTCTACTTGAGGTACAAGATTTACAAAGCTTGAATACTCCATATAAGGATACACTCATTGATCACTCCTCATTTTACACCTTTTTTCCGTGTATTTGCATGCCATTTAGATCGCCCAAATCATGTTTTTCACGATATATCGACGATATTGCGATGCTTTTCACGATTTGTTGTTTTTGTCGCATTTCAGGTGATTTGGCGCGATTTGGAGTGATCTCGAGACGCGCTTACTCTAGACGGCCACCGACGACCTCCCCGAGGGATATTTTGCTGTTGGAGAGGAGCGGAAGAAGAATGGACGTCGCAGGAGCGACGAGGAGGCCAAAACAATCAGATTGCGCATCTTTGGTGTCCCACTCGGCCGAGTGGAGGAGCCACTCGGCCGACCAGCGAGACACTGCTCGGCCGACCCGTTCAGACACGATTTCCATGTGTACTCGGCCGAGCGTCGGAGTCCACATCGGCCGAGTGACGATACCACGTCCGCCCGAGTGGCGCCCAGACGAAGCCCCTCCAAAATATCGAAGTTTCTGTTTTTCGGCCACCTGAGCTTCAGAAGACCCACTCGGCCGAGTGGATTATTACGTCCGCCCGAGTGCCTTGAAGCCATCGGCCGAGTGACGACAACTCACTCGGCCGAGCCGCCTCCGAACTGAAGACCCCTGAAAGCCCCGACTTACTGGAAAATTACAGGGTTTTCACTCGGCCGAGCGACTTTTGTCACTCGGCCGAGTGCGATGCGCTGTCTGTAGCGGAATTTGCGGAAAATAGGCTGTGCAGGGGCGTTTTGGTCAGGATTTTTGGACGATTTTTTGGGGCTATTTAAGCCCTGTTATTACCCTAGTTTTAGGAGCCATCTCTTAGATTTTTTGCAGCTTTTTGAGATTAATTTTTAGCTTTATTATTTGTGATTGGAGAAGAGGAAAAACTTGGATTTTTGTTGGATTAATTGAAGAACTACATTGGTTTGCATCTCTCTTCCCCAAAAACTCTATTTTTATTGTTTATATCATTGTTGTGATGAATTCCATTGCCTATTTCATTGATTATTTTTGTGCTATTGCTATGATTTGTGAGTAGTCTCCACGTCTTGGGGCGTGGGGATGAACCCTACAAGCCCAATTTCGTATTTGTGATAAATTGGTAGAAATTGAGCTAGAATCGTTATTAGGGATTAGATTGGGATCGAATTACTACGGATAGCTAGGTATTCATATCAATTGGGATTTGCAAGAGATTGGATCCCAATTTGATAGGAAGCCCTAGAAATCCGAATTGGGTTGGAGTCGGATTTTCGAAGTATCGGTTTGCAAGAGATTGGACCGATACTAGGATCTCCGGTTGCAATTCCGTGCCGATACCCGTTTGCAAGAGATTGGACGGGTAGGAACTATCCTAATTTAGATTGTGGACCGAGTTTGCAAGAGATTGGGCTCGGTGCGCAATTGGACGATGATGTTGATCCTAATGCTAGCTTTCCTAGGCTAGGGTTTGCAAGAGATTGGACCCGACCCTAGGATAGCTATAGACCGGCAACAGCGCGAGAGCGTGAGCTTGGTTCCATATTTAGTTGCAACTAGTTCATCCAAATTCTCATTCTAGCAATTTTGATACCGACGAACCACATTTATGAAATACGGTGAGTAGCGGGGATTCCCCATTCCCTAGACGTTCTCTATTTGATTTGATATTTCGCACATTTGTCTGACGATTGTGACAGGATCGCCCAAGGCAATTCTCTCTATTCTTAAATAGCCAGGTTAATTAGAAGCAAGCACGGTCATTCGTCCTCCCTGTGTTCGATACCCGCTCGCCGCTATACCGTGCGCTTGCGGTAAAACTACAACCGTTCTTTGGGTGTACGTCCCGGAGCGATCAAGTTTTTGGCGCCGTTGCCGGGGAGGCGATTGCGTTTGATTCTTTTTCACCCTAGCTACTTCTTTCTTTTATTTTTATTTTTTTATTGTTACCATTATTATTTCCTTTACTATTCTTACCTAACCCTTCCACGGTACTAATCATCTCTTTGAAACTCTGTTTCCCCTGTGCATGAACACGAGATCTACTGCAGACCCAGAAGTCTTATTATTTGATCCCGAGATCGAACGAACAGCGCGGAGACTTAGAGCGGAAAAGAGACAAGATCCGGAAGGGAGGTATATGACCAACCCGGAAACTCCTGAAGAATTGGCGGCAAGGATGGCGATGATAATTTCTATTCGCGATAGGCTTCGGCCTAAGACTTCTTCTACCACCTCATCCATTGCCATGCCGGGGTTGGCGGCTGACAAGAACTTCGAGCTAAAGACTGGATTGGTGGTTTTGATGCAACAAGACCCATTTCATGGGAACGCACATGAGAACCCCCACTACCACATCCAACTATTCTTGTCGAAGTGCGCCACATTCCAGATGCCGGGGGTCTCCAACGATGCTATCAGATTGCGTCTCTTCCCCTTCACGCTTAAGGACAAAGCACTCTATTGGTTGAGGACGCAGGCTGACGGAGTCTTCACCACTTGGGACGAGTTGGCGAGTGCATTTATTGATAAATTCTATCCGCCATCTAAGACGGTGAAGATCCGGAGCACTCTCATGTCCTTCAAGCAAGGACCACAGGAGACGCTCTATGAAGCATGAGAGCGTTTTAAGGATTTGCAGCATCAATGCCCGCACCACAGTATAGAGGATTGGGAGCTAGTTCATAGCTTCTACAACGGTCTCCAACCGGGGACCAAACAAATTATTGATGCCGCGGCGAATGGTGCGATCCTATCAAAGACTCCCGAAGAAGCTACGGCCCTAATTGAGGAGATGGCCTCAAATAACCAACAATGGGGCGATGAGCGAGGACACTCCACATCCTCCTTAAAGCCAACTAGCATCTACGAGGCGAAGGCCGTAGCGGAGCTCACGAGCAAATTTGATTCTCTCCACAAGGTGGTGGAGAGATTGGAGAAGTTCATCACGGAGCCCCGAGGAGCACCTTCCACCTCCGCGCCGACCAACCAAATGTGTGATTGGCAAGACCAATCTCAAGCCATGTACGCGGGAGGAGAGCAAGGAGAAGGATCCTTGGAGCAAATACAATATGTTGCGGGGAACCAAGGGTATTGGTCCAATCCGGCCGCAAGAAATCATCCGGGATTCTCCTACGCCAACAATGAAGGAGCTTTGAACCCGCCACAACCACCAACTCAACAAGCTCGACCACCACCACCCCAACAACAATACTATCCACCGAGGGGGCCTCCACAACAAAACTTTCAACCGAAGCAACAAGTTCCACCATATAGGCCTCCCGGATACAACCAAGGGTGGAGGAATCAAAATCAAAACCCTCCACAAGCTCCACAACGATCCGACTTCGAAACTAGAGTGGAGGCGTTCATGGTCGAGCAAAATAAGGTGAATGCTACTTTGAAGGCGGGGCAAGACTCTCTTAACACCGTAGTGGCTCAAATATCGGAGCAATTGGCGTTGCTCAATCGGAACACTCAAAGATTGCCGGCGCAACCGGAGCAAAACCCACGGGGCAACACGGGCCACATCAATGCCGTAGTTGCCGTTACTACTAGAGGCGGGAAGGACACCACCCCCGCCATGATTCCTATTGAGGAGGCCGTGGATGAAAGCTTGGAGCCGATTGAGCCGATAGTTGAGATTGAAAAGGAGAAGGAGCCACAAGACAAGGA
The DNA here is from genome assembly GCA_030789695.1 of Scilla litardierei. Lineage (NCBI taxonomy): Eukaryota > Viridiplantae > Streptophyta > Magnoliopsida > Asparagales > Asparagaceae > Scilla > Scilla litardierei. Next base: position 789,371,908 of record CM061142.1, on the reverse strand, counting down.
GAAATCTAGGGCGGAGCGATTAATTGAGGAGAGGCGCTTCATGCCACCGGTCCCATTCCCCCAAAGGCTCGCTAGAGCGAAAATGGAGAAGAGGCTAGCAAAATTTCTCGAGTACCTAAGAGGAGTTAGCCTTAACATCCCCTTCCTTGACGCCATCGTCGAGATCCCCACGTATGCTAAATTTTTGAAGGACTTGATTTCGGGGAGGAAAAGGAAGGAGAAGATCATGCTAGCCGAGGAGGGCTCTTGGTTCACCAAGAGAGAGAAGGAGCCGGCAAAATTCAAAGATCCGGGGAGTTTTCGGATTCCTTGCACCTTGGGCGGCGTCCCTCTTCAAAAGGCGTTGGTCGATCTTGGGGCTAGTGTGAGCCTCATGCCCCTCTCCATGTTCTTGAAGCTAAACACCGGGACAAAGTTGAAACCCACCGACATGCGCATTCAATTAGCCGATGGACGGATAACAAGGCCGGTGGGGATCGCCGAAGACATACCGCTACAAGTCCCGGGAGGAATATGCTTGCCATGTGACTTTGTGATCATGGACGTTAAGGAGGAGGGAGACACTTCATTGATACTTGGACGCCCATTCCTCGCCACCGCCGGAGTCATCGTCGACGTGCGCGAAGGTACCTTAACCTTAAACGTCGGAAACATCGAGGTGGAGCTCCACATTCCTAAGGCTATGAAGCATATGCCTTATCACGAGGAACTCGACTACATGGACCTCCTTGACGAGGTGATAGAAGAGGCGATTCCTCACTCAATTGGCGCCCTTTTTGATGAAGAATTTGAAGAAGGCCCGGATTTAGGCCAAGATGAAAAGAATGAAGACGATTCCCCCGACTTCTCCGCTGATGAAGATGAAGGCGACGCTGATGTCGCAAGGATTCGAGAGCTCTGCAAGCTCTCGAAATTAAAGTCTCCAAAGAAAGCTCCGCCGGCACGGAGACCGGCATCACCGGTTAAGCCGTTGACCGGAGCAAACGCTAGCTTGGGGGAGCCTCCCCCCAACACTATTCGAGACGAGAGACCACCGCGGGAGAACGCGCCGCCGCCACATCCAAATCCAAGCGCGCTCCCCGGAAAGTTTGACGGGTGCATCCCGTATGCACCAAACATCCCGCATTGATTGAAAATTATAGGGGGTCGAGCTCACGACCTTAAACGAGCGCTTGTCGGGAGGCAACCCGACGGTTTTTGCTTTATTTTTTACTTTTTCTTTATTTTCGTTTTAGAAATTTTTAGTGTTTCGAGTCGTTCGCCCAAAAATCTTGTGATAACGGGTCCTATTTTTCTCGACAGGAGAGGAGATAGGTAGATCCATCATGAGGAGGATGAACGAGACGACGAGGAGCGCCCCAAGAAGGCGTTCGACGCTTAGGAGGAGGATGAAATCGACTGGAGGAAGAAAGACGGAGTTTAGAGCCCAAACGAAGACAAACAGCAGAAAACAAGCTCACTCGGCCGAGCATACTAGTCACTCGGCCGAGTACAGAAGTTCGTCCGGCCGAGCCGCTCACGAACCAGGGAAGTCTGATGTACCCAACTCTCTGTTTATTTTCTTGATTTCGATATAACTGCTACTCGGCCGAGTATATATGTTCACTCGGCCGAGTAAAACGGATACCCTCCTAGGGCGAGTCATGCCGAGTAGCTTGAGTCACTCGGCCGAATGGACTTACTCCACTCGGCCGAGGCTGGCAAAGCCACTCGGCCGAAGCGATATCGGGGAGAAAATTTTTATTTGCCTCGCTCGGCCGAGTGAGCACGTCACTCGGCCGAGTCGTAACTCTTTTATATATAAGTGGCGAGGGGGGCGCGGATTTCGAAATCGCAAATCCCAAATCCGCCCGCGCCCCCTCAGCTCCCCTCGCCCGATCTCGCTTCACCCAGCACCCACTCGCCCGGACGACCTCGCCCCGCCGCCGCTCGGTCCGCCACCGCCGGCCGAGCACGCCCCGGTGCCTCGCCCGAGTCGCCGCCGGCGGCACGCCGTCCGACCACCTCCGGTACCCCTATTTCGACTATTTTCTCCTCTTTTCGTGTATTTCTTGAGGATCCATGTGCTAAACGCCCCCCTAACCCAAATCAATTTCTATATCTATCCATTATACCCCTATTGCTCCATACATTTTGATTATTACTCGCTGATATCGCTTTTTCATGCGCAGGTTGCTTTTTGGAGCTTAGGGGAGCTCAGGGGAGCTTCTACGGGCTGCTCAGGACTTCGTGGAGGCGCGGACTTCGCACGCTTCCACTGCTTAGCACTCGCGGCGTGTTTGGGTATACTCTTTCCATTCTTTTACACGCACCGCACTTTTTTCATTTTTCGGCGCGCTCGGGGCCGATATGCCGCCCCGGACACGGCCGCGGTCGACGAGAGCTTCCGCTAAGCGGAAGCGGTCGGACGAGCCCGGCCCCTCCCACTTGGTGGAGGACTCTCCTCCGCCTTCTCCCACACACCCCGCACAGCCTGCAGGCCCCGCACACCCCGCACAGCCTGCAGCGCACCCACAGCCCGCACAGCCCGCACAGCCACTCCCCGCCGCTGCACAGCCACCACCACCGGCTCCACTGGTCGGGCCGCTCGGGATCACGTTCCGAGACGACGCACACCGCGCCGTCTTCGACCGTATCTCCCAGCGCTCGATCGTACCCTCCAGGTTTGCACACCTCGCTGACCTTGGACGCCTGGGGGTACTAGAGGGGATACTCACGTTGTACGACAACGTGGGTTGGCGCGACTTCCTTCAGGTGTCGGCGGACACGTTCACCCGCCCGACACTTGAGGTTTTGAGTTCGATTGCCCGGACCGATGAGGGATGCTCATTCAGGTTCATGGATCGAGAGTGCCAGGTCACTCTCGATATGATGAGAGCGTTCTTCTCATGGCCCGCAGTCCCCGGAGCCGATCGCGGTTACGGCCCTACCCACATCCCCCCACCTTCCTTCGACGCCGGTGCCTTCTGGGCCCGGATTACAGGCCACCACGCCGCCTTTGACCCTAGTAGGGCCAAGGCCTCGGCCATTGTCCACCCCTGCCTACGTATTGCCCAGCGCCTTATGGCGACCACCTTTTTGGCCAGATATGAGCCGGGCACGATGTCTACGCCAGAGCTCTACATGCTCTATGCGATGACACGTCCCAGAGCTCTATCTAGGGATGGACACGAGCTTGTCCCCGCCGTCGTGATCGACATTGCGGCTTGGTTTTTAGACCGTATCATTGTGTCGGTGGGCGCTCGCTCACCGATATGCTGCGGCGGTCTGATCACCCTGCTTACCATGATGACCGGCGAGGACTTACCTGACGACCTGCGACGCGTACCGGGCCCCACTTCCTTGTCGATAGATGTTATGGCCCGGATGAAGATGCTGCGTCCGCATGGTGAGCGTCACTGGGTCTGGTTGCACGGCCCTTTCGGTGCCGACTACATGATTCTCCCGAGCCCAGCTCGGACCCAGATTGCACCGGCCCATGTTGACTGGCTCCCAGCGATGGATGTCCTCATCCCCGCTGCGTACGTGCTCGAGGCCGAGGAGGCCGAGCAGGCCCACGCTGCCCACGCTGCCCAGGCTGCTCCCGCAGACCCTGCTGCACACCCTGCCGAGCCTGCTGCCGACCCCGTCGACCCTGTGGCCCCTCAGCCTGTTCCTGACGTTTCCGCTGCTCCTGACACTTCTGTCCCCACCTCTGTCAGTGTCGAGAGTACTTTTGCTGAGCCCACTTCCACCACTGTCACCACTTCCGAGGCTGTCCCCACCACTCCCGCTGCCACCTCTGGCCCTCTGTCCGTGGAGCCTCTTTGCTCCGCACTCCCCGAGCACCCGCCGACCTTTGTCGAGAGTGGAGAGCCCTCGTTTGCCGCGGTCGTGGAGACCATGGCTAGCATGATCTCCGCTGGGATTGCGCCTTTTGGTCCACACAGTTCCGCCCCAGCGGTAGAGTCCTCTGTCTCCACAGCCGCCGTATTCTCCGAGAGCGTCGTGGCGTCTGTCCACACTTCTGGGCCACTGACCTCTCTTGCCACCTCGTCGCCACTTTTGCACGCTTCCTTTGCTGCCGCTGCCTCTACTTCTCACCAGCCGGTGTCCCGGCCTCACACTGAGGCCAGGCCCACATTTGCTGGCGCGGCACCTTTTGTCCCCTTCCCTGCTGAGCCCGTTACATACTCCACTCGCGTACGCCAGCCCCGCCCTGCGCAGCCTAGACCGGTGCGTCCCTCTGCACCACCCCCGCCCGACACTGTACTGCAGAGCATACGTGCTCTTGAGTTGGCGGTGAGTGGTCTTAGAGGTGACCTTAGGACCCTGTCCTCCACCGTCTCTACGATGGCTGGACGCTTTGACCTGATCCCTCAGATCCACTACTGCCTGACACAGATCTTAGAGCGTCTTCCGCGCGTACCCCCACCCACCCAGCAGGTTCCCACACACACTTCCACACACACTAGACCTGCTTCCACTTCCACGCCCACCCCAGCTCAGCAGCCTACACCACCACCACCACCACCTCCGCCTCAGGACGGAGACGGCGCAGCACCACCTTCCTAGGCACCCTTGATGCCATCGATTCCTTTTGCCGTTGTGCTGCCCGTTTCTGCTGGGTCCTGATGCCTTTTTGCCCACCCCCCCTCCCCTCACTTATTTTGGGATTCTCATTTTGCCGTATCTTTATATATCTTTTTTGGGAGAGAGGGAGAGCTTTTGGTGACCCATTTATACTCGTATCACTCATATCTGTGCATGCATCATATCCGCTTCATATTTTCATTTCTTTATTTTTCGTTTTACTATCTTTTTTCTTTCCATCATGCATGCATCCTCACTTGCCCCTCTCATTACTTGTCTCTCTGTGTGCCACACTTTGCACATTGAGGACACTGTGCAGTTTAGCTTGGGGGAGTGAGTTCTCACGTTCTTTTTCGATTTGCCACCTTTATTTTTAGTTTTTCACACCGTTTTTTCACTTTTGCACTCATTTTTCTTTATTTTTCTTTTATTTTGCCATGCATCACGTTTTTCTTATTTCTCCGTGTGCCGCATTGCATAGTTTTATTTTTCTTATCTTTATTTCTTTCCTTTTTCATCTCATGCTAGAGATGAATTTTCTGTGATGATGTCTACGTGAAGTTAGCTTATTCTATATGCATGCTATATTTGTCATGTCTTAGATTTTATTTCTGATATCACATGCTATGACTTGCTTTGCATTTAGAAATAGTAACCCACACTTTTTCCACATGAAAATGGATGAAGTTTTATTATTAGCTGAGCCTGAATATTCATATGTATGCTATCACAGAAAACACACCAAGATTCACGCATTGAATGCCTATATCTGGAGTACTGATTTCTTTTCCTATATCACTTCTATATGCATGAATTGTACACTTCACTTCGGGATGATTGAATGATGTTAGCTATGATATATCTGGATTAGTTAGCTTTTTTGTGATCGAAACTGAGTAGATTAGATTACCCTGCTGAAGTTGTCGTGCATGTCTTATAGAGTGAACCGAGAGTTATATATATTTCTTTCTCCACAAATCTTGAACATCATTTCTCTACTTTTAAAAATCATTGGTGAATCTCCCCTTAGTGATTCTATTTTATGGCATTTCCCCCGCTATTAATTCCTAGCTCCAAATCCCTTCTTCTAAAAAAAATATAATAAAAGAGAGAAAAACATTCTTGTATATCCTTATCTCTCTCTGAGTTGGGATCATTGTGTATATATTGCTTATTAAAAAAGAAAAAAAAAGGAGAAAAAAAAAGAGAAAAAAAAAGAGAAAAGAGGAAAAATCCTCAATAAAAGATCCCATCTCACTTTCTTTCTTTCTTCTTTCTCTTCTTTGCTTTTGGAGCTATATAAAAATGGGGATGTAAATATTTTTGTGCCACCACGCTTATAGATAAGCTTGGGGGAGGGGATCCATTGATGTGTGAGAGAGTGACTACTTGACATTGCACGACAACCTAGGCTAAGTAATATTCTATACTCGGTGAGATTGTTTCTAGCTTTACGAAATCCAGAAATCTAAGCCTAGCGTTCATTTCATGAAATCCAAACTTTTCTATTCTCTCTATTCTATAGTGTGATACTCTTATACTCCAGATAGAAAGCGTTCAATTGAAAAGTGTGTGATCTGTGATTTGTATACCGCTTTAAATGATTCAGGCAATGTTAATTTTAAAATCATTCCGTTCTTCATGATTATATCGTTGTTCGTGGGTTTTCTATTTCTATTTGCACTATTATACTATGATATCAAAATAAGATTCTTTGACATGTATTTCTCATTCGGTGCATGCTATAAGAGTAAGTGAAACCCACGTCCTGAGAAAATGATCTAGCATCCTACCTCTTCGCTTCTTTCTTTCATCTTTATTTTCATTTGGTTTTCATTCTTCTTCGTTTTTCATTTTTTTCGTTTTTCGCCGTTTTCGTTTTCCGAATCCACCGGGTTCGCCTTTTACTTATCTTCCTCGAGGACGAGTAAGAGGCAAGCTTGGGGGATTTTGATCACTCCTCATTTTACACCTTTTTTCCGTGTATTTGCATGCCATTTAGATCGCCCAAATCATGTTTTTCACGATATATCGACGATATTGCGATGCTTTTCACGATTTGTTGTTTTTGTCGCATTTCAGGTGATTTGGCGCGATTTGGAGTGATCTCGAGACGCGCTTACTCTAGACGGCCACCGACGACCTCCCCGAGGGATATTTTGCTGTTGGAGAGGAGCGGAAGAAGAATGGACGTCGCAGGAGCGACGAGGAGGCCAAAACAATCAGATTGGGCATCTTTGGTGTCCCACTCGGCCGAGTGGAGGAGCCACTCGGCCGACCAGCGAGACACTGCTCGGCCGACCCGTTCAGACACGATTTCCATGTGTACTCGGCCGAGCGTCGGAGTCCACATCGGCCGAGTGACGATACCACGTCCGCCCGAGTGGCGCCCAGACGAAGCCCCTCCAAAATATCGAAGTTTCTGTTTTTCGGCCACCTGAGCTTCAGAAGACCCACTCGGCCGAGTGGATTATTACGTCCGCCCGAGTGCCTTGAAGCCATCGGCCGAGTGACGACAACTCACTCGGCCGAGCCGCCTCCGAACTGAAGACCCCTGAAAGCCCCGACTTACTGGAAAATTACAGGGTTTTCACTCGGCCGAGCGACTTTTGTCACTCGGCCGAGTGCGATGCGCTGCCTGTAGCGGAATTTGCGGAAAACAGGCTGTGCAGGGGCGTTTTGGTCAGGATTTTTGGACGATTTTTGGGGCTATTTAAGCCCTGTTTTTACCCTAGTTTTGAGGAGCCATCTCTTAGATTTTTTGCAGCTTTTTGAGATTACTTTTTAGCTTTATTATTTGTGATTGGAGAAGAGGAAAAACTTGGATTTTTGTTGGATTAATTGAAGAACTACATTGGTTTGCATCTCTCTTCCCCAAAAACTCTATTTTTATTGTTTATATCATTGTTGTGATGAATTCCATTGCCTATTTCATTGATTATTTTTGTGCTATTGCTATGATTTGTGAGTAGTCTCCACGTCTTGGGGCGTGGGGATGAACCCTACAAGCCCAATTTCGTATTTGTGATAAATTGGTAGAAATTGAGCTAGAATCAATTATTAGGGATTAGATTGGGATCGAATTACTACGGATAGCTAGGTATTCATATCAATTGGGATTTGCAAGAGATTGGATCCCAATTTGATAGGAAGCCCTAGAAATCCGAATTGGGTTGGAGTCGGATTTTCGAAGTATCGGTTTGCAAGAGATTGGACCGATACTAGGATCTCCGGTTGCAATTCCGTGCCGATACCCGTTTGCAAGAGATTGGACGGGTAGGAACTATCCTAATTTAGATTGTGGACCGAGTTTGCAAGAGATTGGGCTCGGTGCGCAATTGGACGATGATGTTGATCCTAATGCTAGCTTTCCTAGGCTAGGGTTTGCAAGAGATTGGACCCGACCCTAGGATAGCTATAGACCGGCAACAGCGCGAGAGCGTGAGCTTGGTTCCACATTTAGTTGCAACTAGTTCATCCAAATTCTCATTCTAGCAATTTTGATACCGACGAACCACATTTATGAAATACGGTGAGTAGCGGGGATTCCCCATTCCCTAGACGTTCTCTATTTGATTTGATATTTCGCACATTTGTCTGACGATTGTGACAGGATCGCCCAAGGCAATTCTCTCTATTCTTAAATAGCCAGGTTAATTAGAAGCAAGCACGGTCATTCGTCCTCCCTGTGTTCGATACCCGCTCGCCGCTATACCGTGCGCTTGCGGTAAAACTACAACCGTTCTTTGGGTGTACGTCCCGGAGCGACCACCCATACTCTCCAATATTAAAAATCAATAAAGCCAGAAGCTTTTTCCCAAATAAATTCAAACATATGAAGAGAAAGGAACACCTGTAGTGCCCACTATCGTCCATATCTTACTTTTGGCACGATATAATATGCCACCTTGGATCATTATTGATGCAAGACATCATTTATCAATCTTATATAAACGAAGAACTATAAGTTTCTTCAAATATGGTGAGATTTTCATTATCACATTAAACGGGAAAAATGATTACGAGAACATCTCCACTTCACGTGGATATTGAATCTCAATACTTCCTCCAATAGAATTTATATGATATATTTTACTATCATCATTAAACTATGAAGACCTCTTGGTCTCTTGAGAGTATTTTAGGGATAAAAGTTAAAAATTTTCACTCCCTAATAGGGCTGATGATGTACAATAGTGTACTCATCTATATATCCTCTTAAAATGGTCATAATCAAAACCTTGTTGTCCAACCGCAGTCCAGATTATTATTAATCACAACGGACATATTACCTTACTGGGATATTGGTTGGGCTGTTACTTACCCTCATACCACCCTCAAAAATGCCGCAGTAGAACTTATTCATCGGGATTAACCATCCTGGATGAATATATTCCAAGATCCCCAAACGGGGGAGGCATTATTGCACATCTTATAGATCGTGCCTTGACGGGTTCATATCCCCAGTTCTATGCTCAACTTCGTTGAAGTCGAGCTTATTACGGATTTTTTTTGGATAACACTGGGAAATCAATTATATTTAACAACTGGAAGAAAATTGAACACCCTGAAGTTTTGTGTTCACACCAAGAAATGGGTTATATGTAAATCATTAAATTGATAATAATGGTTTTCTCATCCGTTAAATCCTGGTGTCTGCATGGGGACATGCAATTATAATGTAGACCATTAAAACACCTACTTAGAACCTATTTATATGTGCCTGATCACCACATATAAACAGTTTCTGAGACCTCCTAACGGAGGAAAGCGTTTTATCATTATTCTACTTTGCATGTTGCGTCGTTAATCAGAATAAGACCCTCTTGTGGTCATATTTTTCGACGATGCACCTTGCATATAGAGCATCACCAAACATCTCCTTTTATGAGGGTATTTGGTTGCCATGATGGTCTCTCCATAACACCACTATAAACCATCAGAATGTCGTCTTAGATCTATTTTTCGGGCGTAATTAACCCAGATAAATAGATTCTGAGCACCACTTACTGGGAAAGCATTTAGAGCACATCTCATAGATTGTGCTTTGATGGGTCTCATATAAAGAATCGATAGTGAAGATTAGATCCTGAAGATCCTTCACATTTAGGATTATTTAATTTCCCAGTATTAGGTTCAACATAATTATTGCCCTGAGCCTGAAGCTCAATTGACCATATCATGAATGTGATGAGATCATGAAGATCCACACTTATGAAACTGTTAAACAGTTTTAAACATTTAAAATGACAATCTGAATATTATCAGAATTACACATCCCTGTTGCTAAAAATCTAGCTAGGATTGACATACCAATAATAATGGATGCAATCCACCAGTAGCAGAAGTGGATGTCCTCAATGGATGAAGACATACCACGGGTCATGAATGAGAAATCTAACTCATTGAGACCTTTAAACAATACCACCACAGGAAACTGAGCTCATTTCCATATCCTCTCCATTTTCCAGAACCTCCTAAAGAGATGAATCAGGAATAATTTGAAATATAAATGTATAATGTACGTACATGGGGAGGTGTTTGGATAATAAAAACATACTTGTCGACAATAACTCACATTTCATTTTTGCCATTTAAATGATAATTATAAATATCGTCTCCACACTCTGTTGCCTGCAGCAATAGAGATTGGCCAAAATTATGTGGAACGAGGCAAAAATAAGTTGAGCTGAACGAGGCAATAATACGTCTAGGATATGATTCAAGAAAAGCAACAATGGAATTCTATGGTCGATAATACAGAAGTGTAATGATTAGGAAGATACTAGAAAGCAAGGGTTCTACTTACCAGGTCGACTAAAGATCAAGAGAAACTTAACACTAAGACTCTCTAATAGACTAGACTGTAATAGAGGTCCCAGGGAAGGGTCCTAAGAGGATCAGATTACGTTCTGCTGGGCCCGAAATTTGATGAACCCAGGCGAACGACTAAAGGAAAAAGCTTTATGAATCTAATATGGTCAGGGCTGGGTGAGAGACTACTAAGGTAACCTAAGACAAGTACAACTAAATCTTGACGAAGGCACCTGGCTATCAAACCTAGACGTCTCTATAAGTCTTCCTACCATCTAAGACAAGAAAAACCTTCAGGTTAGACTCAATTTATGACTAGAATGTTCCGAATATTTTAAAGGATGTTTTATTATTACCGTTGTTTCGATATTTCGCAGATGCAAAGAGGACCTGCATGAGCCACCACTAAAACCTGTCACGCCCCGCTTCCCAAGTATGGAAGGCGAGACGTGAAAAGGTCCGCTCAGACTTGGAGCTGTGAAGCTACAGTCTGATAAGCCTCTGGTAATTTAATCCATTATCAGGTTCTTTGCATTATGACGAAACAACAATAATAATAATGAGGGTTAGACTAATAAAATTTATCCAACATTCAACATCCACAGATTTTTATTCCAAACATTACAGAGATAGTCATAAAGTAAAGTACAGAGTCTGAAAAGACGGCATAAGCATGACCGAAACTAATACAAAGGGAAGGGTGCAACGAACCGAACAACCTAACAAAAACTACTAAGAAAGTAAACAACAACTAAGGAATGTCACCAGCTGAGACTAAGTGTAGAACTCCGGATCCTCGAACTGGACGTCAGCAAACTGTGTCCTCAGCAACTAATTCAAACTCAAAACCTAACATGTGACACCCAAAGAGAAAAGGGCACATATTAGCAAAAGTCTCCCAAAGGAAAACGGAGGACTTTTGTGCAAGGAAACATAAGAGCAAAAGTGTACAACTAGCAGTTCTAAATTAATGGAGATGACATGACATGAATGCAGCAGTTTAAACATGAGCACGAATGTAGCAGTTTAAAATGAACTTGAAAGGTAACATTTGCATGACACGTTGTAGTAAAAATCTGCAAAACAAGATATCACGATTTCATGATGAAAACATGCATTCACATTGTGCACAGGGTTTATGCCTTACAGCTGAAGTTGCTGATCTGGCATACTTCTACACTGAGTGGTCGCTTAACCCTACCCCCAATCCCAGAGTTTACGCCTTAAAGCTGAAGTTGCTGATCTGGCATACTTTTACACTGAGTGGTCGATTAACCCTACCCCTTCACGTGTATATCTTCTGGATCACGAGCCAGGAAGTGTTTTTCAATATGGCATAGGGGTGCACCTAGCCTCAATCAATATGTAGGAGTCAAGATATCCTACTCGCCGCAGCTTACATTTTAAAGTAGCGTGTGCTACACATTCATGATAAGATGCATGAATGACATGGCAGGATGCATGAGATGACATGGCAATAAGAAATTAAGAGTGCGTACAATCAATTTGAAAGTAAACGTGACATGCAGCATGAAATGATAGCATAGTAAAGGTGTCGGATCTAGCTTCGCTGTCAAGCTAGATCAAGTAGGGTGTCGGATCTAGTTTCATTGTCAAACTAGATCAAATATGGTCGTGGCAACTATCATTTTACCGCTTAGTATCTTTTACGCAATCGTACAAAATGGCCTAACAAATTACTGTGCAAGTTTCACTTGCCTGAAAGAGATGTGCTGCAAGTCACACGATCAAGGAGTCCAGATATTCCCTATGTGCTCAATCAATGCCCAACCTACAGTCATGTATTATTAATTTTCGATTAGTGAGTTACCGAAGCAATTAAATCACAGTTTTTATCTTGTTAACATGCATGTGTGGGTTCCTACTGTTGAGGTGTACCTTAACACGACGCGAGAGCTACACTGACGTCGGGTAGCGACGTCAGGGGTTGGATTCCGGTAGCATGTAAGTTAACGACGTCGGCTCGGGAAAGGTAACGGGTCGCGAAGAAAAATCGTATTATATCTGCGACATCGGAATCGCAATATCAAACTAAAAGTGATTCAGTCATAGCAATAACACTATACTTAACCATATACTGTTCTTATAGCATGCTTCTGTTCTCATATTGAAGTGACTACTCATTTAGGAATCAACTAACCTACATCATATGCTAACTTATATACTATGAACTGAGCTTAATTAGTAGCTTATATAACCACTTATATACATGTATGCTGTTTATTTACCAAACATCAACTAACCTTAGTTTATTAACAAACATCAACTAACCTTAGTTAGTTCCGTACTAACTTAATTTACTGAACTAATTATACTACTACTTATCACATTGTTCTGTCCACATCAAAGCTTGTACATGGAAGTATAATTAATAAACTAACTGATATGAAGCTAACATAACTTGCACACATATAAATAGGTGAAGATGTAACTTACACCTAACTCTAAATAATGAAGTGTACTGCTTACAAAAGAAGACCCTATTATAACCTAATATATATAGAGATATGCATGGGGCAATATAGTGCATGTACTCACTTAGATATTTAATATATATAGCACTGTTCACAAAACTTTACACAAAAAAAACTTACGTGAACTTTGGCAGTTGCCTCACGCTGCTTCTGTTTCTCATTTGCTTGCAGGCGGAGCACACAGCGATTTGTGACAGCGAAGGGAGCGGTGTGGCGGAGAGAGGTGGACATGGCTTGCGGTGGCGGGTTCGCCACAGGCGAAAGGCGGAAGGCCGCCGGTGACTGCGGGGTGGTCTGGAGGCTGTCGGGCTTTGAAAACTGAAGCGGAAGTCGAGGGGGCTGACATCGGAGGTTATTGGAGAGGTGGGGGCTGGCGGTGGTCGAGGTGAGGTCCAGGACTGTTGCTCGGAGGAGTCGACCTAGGGGCTGGGCTTGCAGTCCTTGGCTCTCTCGTGTGTAGGCTGAGTTGCCCTCTACATGTAACCCAGGGGAATTATTGGCTTTTGTAAATAATAGATAGAGAGAGGGGACGGAAGTAGGTCCTGGTTTGTAGGGTTGGTTAGTGGGAGATGGAGAACGATGGGGGAGAAATGTTTGGGGGGAAATGGGTGACGTGAGACGTGGGGGTTAGGATATGATACTCGGTAGTTAGGATCATTAAGTTAAGAATTAGTTTTAAAAAAATTTCGAATCGAAACGCCCTTATTTGAACAGAATATAGGTTAATTGTTGTGAGTTGAGGGCCCTCATCACTCTCCATTACTCCCCACTAAGTTAGTGGGGAGGCCCTTGGACTCCCACCTCAACATGAGAGTTTTATAAATATAGTACCAAATCCTCTTCAACACGTTATCAGCACCTACGCTCTATTTTTTTTGAGCTTTTTCTTGGGCGAAGGAATCTCTGGTTGCGGCGATACGTTGCGGCGTTCCTCTTGGGCGTATTCGGACCGTGGAATTTTCTATCTACGGATTTTTATTATCACGATCTTCTCTAGATCTTTGATCTAGAGGTAATTTCTTTTCGATCACGTAGATACCTACTAAATATAGTAAGCTAAGATTTTACCTAGCCAATTCTATAGGCTTGTATTAATCAGCACCATTTTGATAATCACCATTTTGATAATCCAAAATGTATAGATTTGGATCTTTCATCTTGTGACTATAATATCTATTATAATAATTTCGATTAACACCATCAGTTTTGAAAGTTTCCATCTCTTCTTGGGTCATACAATCAGGTCAACAAAATTATACAGATATGAGAAATTGATTGCTTAAGATCATTTGATGGTTAACTTTGTAGGATACATACACATCTTTGACACTGTATCTGCACTAAAGCAACGATGGGGCCTGGGTTAGATATGACATACAAGTAACAGCCCTAGTTGTATAGATTGAATCTTGAAACAGTTTAGTTGCTTACGCTCCGCTCTGCGTTCCTACTTAATTTTTTGGATCATTTTATTTTCTGATATCCAATTTGTGGAATTTCTTATTGCAAATTACAAAATTTCTGGGTACAATTATTTGCAGATAACTATTTGCCCTACTTCAATATCTTTTGTAGTTGGTTGATCAAGAGGCTGTAGATTCCTCTTGTAATGAGCGAGAGGATAGTTTACCTATTTTTTCTGTATCACACTCTAATCTCCCATCAACAACAGTTGATGGGATAGTAGTGTAACTCAGTTCTCTGTGATGTTTACTAGGCGAACATCTGCCATGATTACCAAATCATGAAAGCCGGTGGTCTCAAAGATGAAAATATTATTGTGTTTATGTATGATGATATTGCTTACAATGAGAGGCTGGAGGCTTTTTGCCTTCCTTAACCCTAGAGTTAGTTATTGGGGTTTGTTTTAAATTTAAATTTTACAGCCCAAAATTATATAATAATTTTATTGGGCCGTTTTTTGGGCCTAAAGCCGAGTACATAAACAATTACAAAGGGGAGGGCCTCTGCCCTCATCCCCCCCCCCACGGCGGGGGGTGGCCTCTGCCGCGCCGGGGACTATGTAATCGTGGCGAGGGGGATGCTATTGCTTTTGGGTTTTAGATACTTTTCAGATCCCCTAACAAATATACTAAAAATTTGATTTAGGGCTTATGTTAATATTCCCTTAAATTAAATTTTTGATCATTACAGTAGATGAACTGTTTATTGGGCCTGAAGCCCAGTTTATAAATGAAAATAAGTTTTATGGCCTAGCAGCCCCATTTAGATTAACAATTAATTTTGACTACCAAAACGGGGCCAGAAGCCCAGTTAATTCAATTGCAAACTTACAAAGTTAATTAAAATTTTGCAAATGGGCCTGAAGCCCAAATATTAATTTGGCTTATTGGGATAGAAGCCAAGTTAATAAAATTGCTTATTAAAATGATTAATATTTTACTTATGGGCCTGCAGCCCCAATCAAAATATTAATTTATTTTAATTTCTTGCTATGGGCCTGACGCCCAGTTTGTCATATTGCTAAAATTATGTTAAATATCACTCTTGCATATTAATTAATTTATGGAATATTAGGATTTTTTTTAAAAAATATAATTATCTTAAGGATCATGCGACCGCTCTACCGTTAGTCAACTAACCTAATGGTGTATGACGTCTCCCCGTGGTCCTAGAGATTATTATATTTTTTAGTCTCTTTTTCCATATTATATATGCATGTGTTATATAAACTGTGTGGTTGCTTATTTTGTGCCTGTAGCATATTATAAACTGCGTGGTTGTTAATATAAGCTAAAATGTGATTTTTGGGATCGGCCATTTTGATACCCTTTTTAAATTCCTTGCAATTTTATTTTCTTTTTGAGGGAATTTGTAAGTGAGGATTAAATGTATTAATGCCAAAGACCGGTGTACCGATAAATGAAGACGGAGGCGAAAATTGGAAAATATAGGGACCCTTCTGGGTTTCCAAGTTGTATTTTTCTTTTATTTATGGACTGTATATTCGGACTTTGGACATTGTATGTCTTTGGGTATCTGGCCGATCCCCACATTTTACTTATTTTATTGTTTATGCATGAATTTACACTTTAATTAATTCATGCTTATTTTAAATTGCATAGATAAATGGTAAAATTGGCAAGCGTCGATTTTGAAGTTCTTGATGCTGCAGTAAATAATTACCTGAGTTGGCGAGTGGACCTGAAGTTCCACTTGCGTTCGATGGCCCTCCTTGGCTCAATTTTGGCTCCTTCATCGGTCCCAGCAGCGACCGATGCTTCTGCTAGTAAGGCCCCAGAAGCGGAACAATCATCTAGCAGAACTCCTACCACCATCTCTGATGTGGATAAGGCGAAATCCATTATCTATATTAGGAGACATATAGATCGGACCTTAAAGGCCAAATAACTAACGGTAGAGGACCTAATGGAGCTGTGGACAGCGCTGGAGGCATGTTATAAACATCAAATTGATGTAATATTACTGCGTGCCAGTTATGAGTGGGAAAACCTCAGACTTCAGGACTATAAGTCCGTCGCTGAGTATAACTCTGCACTTCATAATATCACCTCACGCCTGAAGTTGTGCGGTGAAGAAGTGACAGAACAACGCATGTTGGACAAGACATTTACCTCGTTTCATGAGAAAGATACAATCCTCATGCAGCAATATCGTGAACGCAACTTCACGAAATTCTCTGATCTGATCTCATGCCTACTTAGGGCAGAACAGAATCAAGATTTACTGCTAGCCCCTCATAATTTACGTCCAGCTGGCACTGCACCTATCCCTGAAGCCCACCACGTTTCTCCCCAGAAGTGGAAAAATAAGAAGAAGGCTAATAATAACAAAGGAAAAGCTGTGATGAAGAATGGACGAGGAGCAGCACCCCCGTCCAATAACAACAATACAGGAAAGAGTAACTTCACATGGAAGCAAAAGAACACTGACCAAGTGTCACTTCCTAAGAAGAACTGGGAGGATAAATGCCATAGATGCGGCATGACTGGCCATTGGTCCAGAATCTGCCGCACTCCTCGCCACCTCCAGGCACTATATCAGGCGAGCCAGAAGTCTCTGCCTGAAACAAACTTGGCGGCTGTTCAGCCACCAACGATGTTCACTGCAAAAGACTTCGAGAACGACGACCTGCTCGATTAAGCTTCATCTTTTATCTATGCATTTAAAATTCAATGTTGCTTCATCTTTAATTTGCTTAAGTACGAATTTTTTTTGTCTTTTTCATTGACTTAAATAAAATTTCGTTTTGCTTATAGATGAAGTATTTAATATTGTGGACAGTGCCTCGTTGCACTGGTGTAGCATTAATATTGCTCCCACATACAACGAGACTATAAGATGCAAACTTCTCCCCTTAAACATATAGGAATTTTCCAAGTTTCAAGGATATTTCGTTTAAACGAACATAACTTGAAAACTGTGGATAATAAATATTGAATATCAATATGTAACTCGTAAAGAGGATGGCCAGAAGCCCAGCTACTTACGATTTCATTGGACCCTCGTCGGGCCCCTATAATTACAGATATTCATCCTATAGAAAGCCAACTTGACTGAGCACCAGAAGTGCCTTTCATTGCCATAGTTTTTAACTCTGGCAAAATGGACTTTAAAGGTCGGAGAATAGACAGCGCTTCTTTCTACAAGCGCTGTTAAAGGTCGGGTAATAGACATCGCTTCTTTCTGCAAGCGCTGTGTATTAGAGGCACAGATAATACACAGCGCTTGTAGAAAGAAGCGCTGTTAAATGCCCCCCTTTAACAGCGCTTGTTTGTGCAAGCGCTGTTAAAGGCCCCCCTTTAACAGCGCTTGCACAAACAAGCGCTGTTAAAGGGGGCCTTTAACAGCGCTTTCATTAACAAGCGCTGTTAAAGGCCACCCTTTAACAGCGCTTGTATCTGCAAGTGCTGTTAAAGGCCTCCCTTTAACAGCAGTTGTTTAAAACAAGCGCTGTGAAAGGTATTATACATTTACGCTCAGCGGTTCGCAATTTCGTCCGAAGCTCTTTTGTAATCGCGCGCTGTTTGCTTAATTTCTAACAGAAAATTTACTCGCCCAACCCAAGCCCGAGAAGCCCTAGATCCACCCCGCCTCTGCTCGTTGATCGCGCGAGAAACTTCCCGCCGCCGCTGCGTCGTTGATCGTTGATCGCTGATCGCGAGAAACTTATCGCGGTTCGTTGATCGCTGCTTCGTTGAAACTTATCGATGCTTCGTTGAAAATTCCCGCCGCCGCTGCTTCGTGCGAGAAGCCCTAGAGAAACTTCCCGTCAAAGTCAAGACCTCACGATCTCTCTCGTCATCTTCATCTCCGATCAGCGATGGTCGCCGTATCAACTCTCCGGTGGTTACTTCACCTGCCAGGTATGATTCTCCTCTCTTCTTTATCACCCTACTCTTAGGGTTTATGAATTGATTTTCGTTTTTCGTATTATCGGTGTAATCTGATATAAAGAATTCGTCTTTGTTGGATTTTGTTAGAGGTTGAGCAAAATGTTGGTTCGTACCTTAACCTCCATAATTCTAATTAACAATTTGGGTGATGAAATTAGGGGTAATGATTTTTCATGTGAATGTTTCTAATTGGAACTGTAAAGATGAGAATTTGAAGGGGGGAAAACGGAGACCATAATAGAAATACTGGACGAAGCAAGAGAGCAACAAATAAGACCCATACTGATGAATATTTGGTGAAGCTAATTGCAACCAAGGGGCTATAACAAAAATTGTGTTTTGTGATCTGAATCCCACCAAGAAAGGCAACACCTCAAGATTTTTGCACTCCAACTGTTTGTGCAAATGCTTAAAAGAACAATTAGACATTAACACATTTGCTGTGCAGTCAAACAATGTGGTAATATATTCTCACTCATCTTAATGTTTTTATTTTTGTTCCCTGATTTTCGACTCAAAATCCAGTTGTGCTTGGAGGTCCATAAATGCAACAATTGGAACACTACTGCATGTGGTCTGCTTATCTTTCCTGTTGTAGTTTCAAAAATATTCTCTGAGAATGCTTTCAGAGAAGTTTATATTATCAAAAAAGCTAGAGTGACAAAGAGGTTGAAGGATGCTGTAATAGCCAAGTCATTGCTTGACAAATGGAAATATATCCATGAAGATGTCAAAGGGTGCACGATCACTATGTTTAGTTTCCCCTGCTAGTGGTGACATTGTTATCTGATAACCCTTTTGAAATGCTACAACATCGCCATGCGATATTCAAGGATGGGGAAAAAACATGAAAGTTGCTGGTTAAGAAAATTACAGTTGTAGCTTTCTTATTTTTGAAAGTTTTGTGAAGATAGTTGTGGAAGCAGCTGGCAAGGAAACATAAAACTGATCTACTACCACATCTTTCAAAGTAGAATGCTTGCGTTGAAGGAATAGCGCATGTATTCTCTTTTTGCACTTTTTATCAACAATACTTCTGTCTCAGATAGGCATGCCTGTGGCTGTAGACGGACGTCTTGAAATCTTTCCAGCAATTTGTAAATGATTTTTTTAATAAATATTATATGCTCATTTTTTTCCCTGTTAACGTCCTGGAATCTTTTGCAGGTGGAGGAACGTGTTCTTGATTTTAGCGGGTGTGCCACCCCAGGTGGAAACGAAGAGAAGAACAAAGCGAACCGTGTGGGTGCATCGTCAGTAGGCTTCTCGAGTCCATCCTCCTATCTCTTGAAGAGTTGCAGATAATTTTTTGTTGTAAAATTTATTTACTCATCTTGTCGATAATTATTTTAATGAGATGTATATGCCCCCTTGGTCCGAGCTTAATGAAGATTATCATCCAAATATATTACATGTTATCCCGCACTAGAATATCATGTAAACGTAATTTAATTCAGTTTTGACCATTTTATATGGTTTACCATCTCCGTCTTCATACTTGTTGCTGGGGACCGGTTTGCTAAATCTTGCTGATTTGTTGGCTGATTTTTTTGTTTTTTTTGACCATCAATGTATGTTGATGTTTCTTTTCTCACTTTATTATACTTAGAATGTTCAGAAGTTTTTGTTATGTAATATGTTTGTCAACATAATAATACTCTTTTAGGTGTATTATACTTAGATTTTGATTTCAGGGGTAAGATCTATACACTGTGATGATGTTAAATCATCCTTTTTTGTTGGGTCTGCTCTAAATAATCTAGGATGCTTCTCCTTCGTATATCAGATTGGGAAACCAGTAATTCATGTTCTTTGTGTAGCTTTCCTCTCTTAAAAGTGCAAGTGATATCAAGTCTTGAGCTTCAGGTATGTTGATGTTTCTTTTGTCACTTTATTATACTTAGAATGTTCAGAAGTTTTTGTTATGTAATATGTTTGTCAACATAATAATACTCTTTTAAGTCTTAATTATTGCTAACCTGGCTTCTCAGCTGTTATATCTCTCTTAGTATAATTTCTTCCATCTTAAACTTGTTCCTTTTTGTGCTTCTCACACAGTATGGTCTGCACTACTAGGATATTAAACCATCATTTTTTAAAAGTCTGCACGAAATAATCTGTGTCTTGCTTTTCATTTTTATTTCAGATCGGCAGCTAGTAATTCCTGTTCGATGTCTAGATTTTCCTATCTTAGATGTATGAGTGATTTGAAGTCTTGAATTTTGCTTTTTATCTTACTTAAATTGTTCAAAAGTATTGTTATGTATTATGTCAATGTAAGTATACTCTTAATTGCTAATCGTGGCTTCTTTAGCTGTTATATCTCGGTGAGCATGACTTCGTCCAGGTTAAACTTGTTCCTATTTTGTTTCTCATAGGTTGTCGGATTATGTGATTCATAGTAGCAGTCCAAAGGTTCATCAAGGTAAAGAAGAAATTTCTCTTGTTAAATCTTACCTGAATTTCTTTTCTTCATGTGGTTTCCATGCATATGAATGAATACAATGAAAAGCTGAGGCTGGGTGATTATGGATATCTGGGCATGCAATATTTTAAATTTATACAATTGCATTTGATTGAATATGTTTCTGCATATTTTGACAAAATTTCATTCACATTTCCATTTGAAATATGGACATGAATCAAATAGTGTGCAAACTTAGTAATCTGACCATTCGAACATGCACATGCACATGCACAAAAACAGTTGCATACAATATAATTATTAGAATTCATAAGAAAATTAAGCAAGGAATAGATACAAAAGAGATTGATGAGTCTTATGTTACTTTTATTCCAGTGCATTAAATGTAGAATGAAGCAAAACACATATTTATGAAATCTTATAACTATGTTACTAGAGCCTGAAGCTTATATCAACATTCTTGTAACACTAATACACATGGGTTGTATCATAATATCTAGTCATCTATGGGAATACATGTGTGAAATCATGATCTAAACCGTTGATTGTGATGTACACGTCCTTAAACCAATTTGGTTGACTCTACATATTTCCACATGCGTGCATTTATATTTCATTCTTCTGTCTATCATTATCTGTCTTGATGTACATATCGAGTGTTCTCTAAATTTCAACCATGATATACTCTTGCATTCTACAAGTTTTAGTAACATTTAACTAAAATATCTAATGTTGTGATTGTAATTTGTAATGGTATATCATGAAGTTCATAATTGTATTGAACATGTCATAAGATCTTAGTTTGAAGTGATTATGTTTTAATAGGGACCATGCTGGTGGAAATGAAAAGATGGAGGAGTTGGTACCTGTAATCAATATCTATGGTGGTTCCATAGACAACGTTAAAGGATGCACACATAAGTTGGAGAATGGGGATCGGCTGACTTTAGGGGCAGATACCTAGATATTTTCTCTCCACACACCTTGGTATGCGAAACCTTTTTCTTTTTATCCTGCTCTTTTGGAACAAATATGGTAGCTTATTTGTTTCTCGTGTCTGTGACATATTGCCTATATGTGATACCTGATATGACGTTAAGGGATGCTAGGAAAGAAAATATAGAAGTGTGTAAATACTAAATAGACTGTTGAGATTCTTGTTTGAGTCACCGTATATGATCTTTAATGATATCAGATGTTCCTAATCAATGGGATTATCCATCTTGTCCATTGCAGAAGGGATCATATGATGCGGAACAGAGAATTTTCATCCTTCAAAGTGAACTAGTTGGGAATGCATCAAAGGTAATTTCACAAACGCACCCTTTTAAGATGCCTCATGCAGGAACTTTTTAAGTTCATTTATCTTCTATATTCTTCTGCTAACAGAATTTATGAATGCATTCGCTTTCATGTCTTTTACTGGCTCCTTATGTTCATCATCGGTGCATGATGTGAAGCTTGTATCTGTAATGGCGTATACATGCATTCGCTTTCATGTCTACTTAGTTTACCCGCTGTTTTGTTCCTGTAGATATACTATTTGATGAAAACATGGACTGAATTAATGCAATTAACCACTCCTAGCTATTATCTGTGTTGTAACATTATGTAGCACATGCTAAAGAAGGTAATCTAAGCCTTCTTTTGAATCTTTGAGGCCTCTTTTATGAATTACTTTCTGTTGATATTCCTTATGCTCAATCATATATACACGCAGCTTCAACACATTGCTCTTATCCTTATTGTTTAAGAGGAAGTTGTCTGGGAATTAACGTGTGCATCCTATGTACTGGTCATTCACATCTGGCCGGGTTATGGTCGACAACAGGTAGACGTATTACATGCTTGAGTTTTCACTGAGGTAGAATTGCCAAATCGGAACAACACCTTTTTAATACACTAATAATAATTCAGCCTAAATTCCTTGGACTGACAACAAGATCTACCCTTTTTGCTCAGCTGACAATTTTTTTTTTGGGGGGGTGGAATCCCGTTAAACATGATGGTGGTCTTCCTGGAACTTGAACCTCTTATATCACCTTGATATTTGGACCAGTGAAGCTCCTTCGGCTACTGGTCTATCTATTTATCTATTACCTTTATTATTTTAATAGGAGATGAGGGTGTGGCTGGGTGTGGAGTTACATAACGAGGTGAGAGTTGAACACGGTGCTTTTCACCAAGAAGGAACAAAATGACTTTTGGAAAGGTTTGATCTTGACTTTCAGAGGCTGGATGAAATTATATTCATATCCTGATTAATAATGCACATAACTTGATGGTTTCATGCAGGTCTTCTGTACAAAAACCAAGCCAAATTGTAATGCATGTCCCATGAGATCGGAGAATGTAAACACTTTGCAAGTGCATTTGCTAGGTATATCCCCTAAATTTTTATCAGTTCAAACTATTTTTGCTGTTTATATGAATAGGGCATTTTCCCCTCCTTGCTACATTGATTGCTAGGTACATTTTCCCCTCCTTGCTTAAAAATGTGGCATAATTCTAATGATATCTTTGTGCAGGGCTCTCCTGATTTGAAGGCAGGCAAGGAAGTGGCTAGCTATTTACAACATGATGTAGATGAGCTGAACTCCAGAGTGAAATGTGCGAACATGCGTGCATGCAATCTTCTTGGAAAATAGGCTCAAGAACCGAACCACTGAAGTCATGTAACTTACTGCTTGGTGGTCGAGCGGGGGCCAATATTTTCTAGTAACTAGGATGAATTCTGGAATGTGCTTGTATTAAGATGGAATGATAGATGCTAAGATAGGACGGATATAGCGATTGGTACCCCAGAATGAGGTTTTTTTCGGTGTTAAATCCAGACACCCATAAAAATGTTGTAGGGTTTGTAGATTGATATTGGGGTTTTTTTTTCCGGTGTCATTTGTTTACTTGTAAGAAATTGAAGAAATGTTTGGTTAAATAAAATTTTGAGGTTTGGAATCTTTCTCTTTTCTTTTGGATTTTATGCAAAAAATTTGAATTTGGGGCCTGGCTTATGGTATGTAATCTAGGTTCTAAGCGCATATTGTCACAAATTGTGACCTCAAACGTCGCTGTACTCTGCAACTGCAACTAAACGATTGCACAAACAAGCGCTGTTAAAAGCCTCCCTTTAATAGCGCTTGCACAAACAAGCGCTGTTAAAGGGGGGCCTTTAACAGCGCTTGCACAAACAAGCGCTGTTAAAAGCCCCCCTTTAACAGCGCTTGCACAAACAAGCGCTGTTAAAGGCCCCCCTTTAACAGCGCTTGCACAAACAAGCGCTGTTAAAGGCCCACCTTTAACAGCGCTGGCAAAAACAAGCGCTGTTAAAGGCCCTCCCTTTAACAGCGCTTGCACAAACAAGCGCTGTTAAAGGCCCCCCTTTAACAGCGCTTGCAGTAAGAAGCGCTGTTAAAGGCCCCCCCTTTAACAGCGCTTGCACAAACAAGCGCTGTTAAAGGCCCCCCTTTAACAGCGCTTGCAGTAACAAGCGCTGTTAAAGGCCCCCCTTTAACAGCGCTTCCACAAACAAGCGCTGTTAAAGGCCCCCCTTTAACAGCGCTTGTAAAGCGCTATTAAAAGCAGCCCCCCTTTAGCAGCGGCGAGATAGACAGCGCTTGTAAAGCGCTATGAAAGACCTTTTTTAAGCGCTGTTAAAGGTCCATTTTGTAGTAGTGATAGTTTTTAACTCTGGCAAAATGGACTTAGTCATCTAGGATCATCGATGATGGACGCATCATCAAATGAATCCATTGGAGAACCTGAAGATTCTTCAAAAGGTTGAGTTTCTTTGTCCCCCTTTGCCATAAGGGAAAACTTAGAGAGAGACCTTCCCTCCTGAAAGTGGGTTTAGAGTCTCCTGGCTTTATTGAGAGAATACATGGTGACCTTTTGCGGGCCTATTCACCCCGCAAATGGACCATTTTCGGTACTTCATTACTGTACTGATATATGCATCTACTAGATGGTCTTCTGTGTGCCTTCATATTCACTCGCAACATAGCTTTCTCAAAGCTAATAATGAGGGTGAATTCATTACTCATATCATTCAAGACTTCTGCCAAGCAACTGGCATTGAAATTGAACATCCTGTAGCATGTTCATACTCAGAATGGGTTATCAGATTCTCTGGTAAAGAGACTCCAATGGATTTCACGTCCATTGTTAGATTCCAGTTGCCTGTTGATATTTAGGGACCAACAAGCTGCACTCCGCATCGCTTATCACGATACGGCCCGCTTGTGGCCATATCTTATTGCTGATGCCGCTTCCTTATGGTTTACCACCAAGTCTTGATAAATGTGAATTTGATGAGTAAAGTCTCATTGTAATAGGCACGCAGTCTAAAGAAGCCTGAAGCTTCTGAGACCATATCATGGGACACATAAGTCCTCATCTCGTTATGATCCGCATACTTTTTCTGTGTGACGTTGAGATCCAGAAGATCCTTCACATTCAGACTAAAGTACATCAATTGACGGATAAAATTGCGGACAACCAGAAGATTGTTCGTTCACACGTCCCTGCTGCCAACACGCCAGCTAGGATTGACATTCCCAAAGATGGATGCAATCCACCGGCAGCAGAATTGGCTGTACCTCATTTGAAAAGAGGACGCCGGCCAGGTTCAAAATAAAAATTTTCTTATAATAGGAAGATTCCTGGATATATAAAAATGATCCAACCACGGGATGCTGAGCTCAGACCAGCAACCTCTCCCCTCCTAATTTCCCCTGCAGAGAAAACAACAGGAGAAACATCATTATATTACGTACGTACTGGAGAGGTACTGGATAGATATAGCACAGTCGTCGACGACAGTTTTACTTTCGCTATTGCCATTCACGTCGCTGAATACGACGATGACGTCTACCCACTTTTCTATAGCGTAAACGCATAGAATGGCCAAAGTGGGACGAGGCAATAAGAGTAGAGCTGGACTCACTCTTGAAAAGCAAAATCTTTGGACCAGTAGTCCATACACCTGAATGTGTAAAAACCTGTGGAATATAATTCGAATTTCATAAAGAAATTGAAATCAAGGAAATGTGATCATTTTCCTACTATGCCTACACTTCTCTGCAAAAGCCAATACATGCAGCTCATGGACATTGTGACTGCATATATATACGGTAATATAGATATATAGATCTAAATAAAACTTCCAGAAGGGTATACTCTACCCCCAGAGATGAAAGAGAAACGTAGAAACGTCTTCTCCATAAAGGCTACAAAGATCATTAGTTGATCTTAAGCAATATTCTGCCCTTGTATCTTTTTCGAAAGATCGTTGACAGGATTTGTTATATTTGCCTTACATATGGTCGACTTAAAGCTAATAGGATCTCCAGCAGAGACCATTGAGATTTCAGATAGCTTTAAAGCGTACCTTGGAAATGAAAAACCTAGGTATAACGATCATCCTGACGATGACATTAATCATCCTGAAGATGGCAATAATCAGCCTGAAGATGAACTGTCATCCTGAAGATGACATTAATCATCCTGAAGATGAACTATCATCCTGGAGATGAACCATCATCCTGAAGATGACATTAATCATCCTGAAGATGAACTATCATCCTGAAAATGAACTATCATCCTGAAGATGACATTAATCATCCTGAAGATGAACTATTATTAATCATGCCGAAGATGTCTCGGCTTACATATTAAACACCTTCGTGGTGGAACCCTTTCATATTCTTCATACACCTGGAGTTTATGAAGAATGATGTCCTTTTGCAACCTATTAAAAATGGATACTTATTTATGACACCTTTCAGTAGCTGAAAGAGGGGGAGGACATCCTAGGTCCCGAAGAGCCTAGCTCTAGTGTATTATCTGGCCAACTGCACGTATCTTTGATAGAACGTCTCCAGTAAAGTTGTTAACCAGATACAGTGTTGTCCTGGAGAGCAACACTAGACCAAGGATAAGCTGCTTTTGCGCAACTTCCAAGGGTCAAGGAATATATATTGCATATGCAGGTTTAAAGATCATCGCGATGACTGAAACACAATAGGCCGGCCACCTCCTAAATATATACACATCATCATCCAATGTCTACATCTTCTGAGAAGCTCATCATCCAAGAAGCAAGTATTGAAAACGCTCAGCCAGGTCTAGCAGTACCTTACAGACACACTGAAGACTGATTCAAAGAATACTTTAGTGGAGTCATCTACCAACTTCGAAGAGCATTACACTCCAGAGCGACGCTGCCTTCCAATAGCCGCTAGATGAGTGAAACTTGTGTAGATGAGTGATAATTGTATTTTCTTTCAGAACATGATGGATGTATAGACGAATAGGAGATGATTGTATAGATACATAGGAGATCTGCAAGCCTGAAGCTTGTACATATCAGGGGGAGTCCCTCGATAGTTGTACTCTTTTCCCTTATGCTGCTGGTTTTTCCCACTGGGTTTTCCACAGCTAAGGTTTTAACGAGGCAACCATAGTGGCTCTGGATCCAGAAGTATCCACCCCATTGGCATACTGAATCCTGAAGTATTCATATGCTTAACCCAAGGTAATGGAGAGATGAGGGGGAGTGTTGTGAGTTGAGGGAGGCCTTTGGCCTCCCTCCCCTCATCACTCTCCATTACTCCCCACTAAGTTAGTGGGGAGGCCCTTGGACTCCCACCTCAACATGAGAGTTTTATAAATATAGTACCATGGCTATTTGCCATGGTTAATCCTCTTCAACATTAATTAGTTTAAAGAGAAATTAATTAAAAGAGTTTAATTTAAACACTTTAATTTGAAAAAGATTCCTACCGTAATTTAAGAGTTTGAAAAGGAAAAGATTAAAACCATCAATAAATATTGATAATCCGATTTTATAGCTTTACCCTTTGGCATCCAAAAATTAAAAGGAAGAATACTGGGATGATCATGCCTTCGAGAGGATTGCTAATATGAAATCCGGTCACGCGTCTCAGTTACAGAAAAATAACAATAAAAGCCAAATACGAAAACACGCACTCAAATACGTACGACTGGAAAGCGGTCGTTACATCAGAGCAAGTCAACAGATGCATGCATCATATCTCCTAGAGATTTGATTCATGCATAAGATCGGAGCACGTCAACTGATGCATGTTTCGTATCTCCTAGAGATTTGCATTGATATAAAAAGATCTCAACCGATTCAATGTATCATATCTTTCCATATCTTGTAGCAAATGGCTGGAGTGCACTCAGGACTTGTGTATTTAAGGAACATAAGAGGAATGAGAAAATTAAATCTTTTACTAGCTTAATTTCCAATTAATAATTTCTTTATGGTATCAGAGCCTTCTGCTTAACCGCAATCTGATCTAGCCACTCAATTTTCCACAGCGCTCAGGGAGGGAGGGATAACTCCTAGAGGTCCCTCAGCCTCTCCACATCAAGCGACGCCAAGTCGCCATTTAATAACTTCAGTGCCAGGGAGCACAACAGCTGTGACAGCACTAGTCGGTATCATCAAACAACCCGGCGGCCAACAACTGCCGCCAGATCGAAGGTACTCATCTCAAGATATCCAGTCCAGCGACGCGGCCAACATGTGATTGCCATTCTGCCAAAGTCAAAATGTGGCATCTTTCCAAGAGGGCGACACATCAAGATCAGTGGGCGATCCATGCATCACCGGTGATCGACTGATTTATCCAGCAAAGTGACGATCGATCCATATGCGAGGTGGAGACTGATCCATCCAGTGAAACGACGACCTGATAAGCGCTCTATCCACACCGGTGAGTGACCGATTTATCCAGCAACGCGACAATCGATCCATCTTCCCTCGGGTAGCGACCGATCTATCCAGCGAGTCAACGACCCGACGAGCGCCGCATTCTGTAATATGGTGACCTGGTGAACCATCCTGTAAGATCGATGTGCGATCGATCTATCCAGCGAAGTGGCAACTGACCCATCTTTCTTGTGGGCGACAACCGATCTATCTAGCGAAGCGGTGACCCATCAAGCGATCCATCTGGCAACCCAGCGACTGATCCATTCTACCTGGCTGACTCATCAAGGCCAGCAGGTGATCCAATCTTCGAGACGACGACCTGGCAGGCCATTGTTTAAGGCCAGCAAAAGACCAATTTATCCAGCGAAGCGGCGACCTTCCGATTCATAAGCGATAACACCGGCCGATCTATCCAGCGAGATGGTAACACAGCAAGTGATTCACCTGGCAGCCCGACGACCGATCCTCCATTCAGCCCGATCGACTCATCTAGCCCAGCAAAGCGACATGACAACGAGGTAGCCGACCCATCCGCGAGGCGACGACCGATCCTCCAGCAAAACGGCGACCATCCCATCTCTCCTCGGGCGATGACAGATTATCCAGTGAGGCGTCTATCGATCTATCTACGATGGCAATGACCGACCCATCTGCAATGAGGTGAACAACCGATCCAAAGGCAACGACCATTGACCGATCCATTCGCGAGGAGGCGACTGACCCACACAAGCACGACAACCGACATGCATTCAAGCATCCAAATTGATCACCATCACTGTGCTTAGTTTGCGGGGGCGTATAAGGAGATATAGCAAGATCTCCCTGTGAGATTTGATGCATGCACAAGATCAGAACAAGTCAACCGATGCATGCATCATATCTCCTAGAGATTTAATGCATGCACAAGATCGGAGCACATCAACCGATGCATGCATCGTATCTCCTAGAAATTTGCATTAATACGAAAAGATCTCAACCAATTCAATGTATTGTATCTTTCCATATCTTGTAGCAAATGGCTAGAGTGCACTCAGGGCTTGTCTATGTAAGGAACCACAGAGGAATGAAAAAATTAAATCTTTCACTGACTCAATTTCCAATTTATAATTTGTTCACTTACTCAGTTGTCGTCGAAAGTATTTTTAAGATCTTATTGCAATTAATAGGAGCCAAGTTGAAATATCAAATTACCTAATAAACGAACAATAATCGAGTTGATCCGTCATAGCAAATATGGTTTGATCCTCTAACAAAGAATATCTTTCCGAACTCATATTCAAGCTCAAGCTAATATGAAATTTGATGAAGAAAAAAATATTAGAAAAGAAAGGAAAATAAAGGTAAGGTTATTGTCCCATGGCCGAAACATAAAGTCCAGATTGTACCTTATTTGGGGTACAATGACATTGTACATTTTCTCAAAGGTCACATGTGGGGTAATTTTTTGTTCAACATGCTTTTTGTGAAGATCAATAATGCGTCACATAACCATACATGATATACATGTCCCATATATAATATGCTAACCGTTTTTCTCACCAGGTAGAAAACATACAGTATAATATATATACTACAACGTGTACGCTTGTTTAGTAAAATGCGAAATTTACGGTTGCTTTTGCTACCAGCGTCACATGCACGTCGTCTTTGTTGCTCCCTCAAAAGAAACTTGAGGAAATATTTAAGACAGAAAAAGCGGGAAAGGGTCATGATGGACCCCACGAACATCCTGTGAAGAACACCAGTCCTCCAGCGGGCCCCACGTCGTCGTCGCCGTTCAAATTTTGAACGAGGTTAAGCTCCTAAATGACCCAACAAAAAAGCAAACAAAGCAGTGATATAGCTTTGGTTTATGTGTATATTAGGGTCAAAGTTCAAATCAGAGCAAAGTCGAGCTTTTGGAGAGCACGTGGCAAAAGATGTTAGCGTTGGACTGACGGACTTCATGTGTAATCCATCAAGAGACGCCTTGCTCTGGTTCAAGTTTTTGATTCTTCATTACAGTAAGTTAAGCTTTTTCGCAGGCTTAATATGTACTGCATCTGCTGATAAATTTTGTACTGAAACGTAATCAGCTCACATATTCACAGTAACTGGCAGGAAGTAACTTCGCTCGAGTGACATTTTCACTTTTGGTAGAGAGGAGTGACCTGCATATAAGTACTACTACAGTGGAGGAAAGACGGGTTGCTGTACCCACAGCGCCAATTGCTTTTCACACAGACCATTTACCTACAATTTTGTCATTCCAAATTTACAAGTTTTCCATTCCAAATTGTTTCATTTTAAACCCTCCTCTCCTCTGCTTGTCTTCTTCTTCTTCTTCTTCGCCGTTGTCACTATTTCCCTTCAGCCCATTCTGCCCACCATCTCATCCCTTATGCTGTCGCCGGCCCTTAACTGATCATGTCGTCCCCTACGTTGTTGACTAAGAATAATAAGAAGGGGTAATAGTAAAATTTTGTTTTGTTTTGTTTTGTTTTGTTTTGTTTTGTTTGTTTGTTTGTTTGTTTGCTTTTTTTTTGGTGTGGGGGGGGGGGGGGGGGGGGGGGGGGGGTGGTCAGCAATAGAGATGAAGAATAATAATAAGTAAACTGGATTTTTTTATGGGGGTTGTGTGTGTGTTGGGGGGGGGGGGGGTGTGTGTGTGTGTGTGTGTGGCGGAAGAGGACGAGATGAAGAAGAAATGGTGAATGGTGACAGCAGGGGACGATAAGATAAGAGAAAAATGAGAAGGATGATTTGAGGATATATGTTTTTGTAAAATAAAAAACTGAATTTTAAATACTATTGCGTGTGTGTAAATTGGTCTGTGAGTAGTGTTGTGGGGTAGAACTCGCGTACAATGAATTTGTATTAGGGGGAACCAAGGGCACTGTGGTTATGTTAAGGAAGAGGGATTAGGGTAGGCTATTGGACATGTGATTAGAGGGGTGATGAAGCTAAGCTTTTCATTGGAGCAGACCCCGGAATCGAATACGGCAGGATGCAGAGAAGGGGCCGAACTGCCTAGGTTGAGGGCGAGCACGACTGGTGATGACGAGCTAACCTGCGCAAGGAGAAACTCGTCAGAAAGGCCGGGTTGGGGTCCAACCCTTAGCCTCTCCGATGCCTAAATCAGTAATAGGACTTAAAGCGGGGGCTAGGCACGCATGTCGGACTGAGGGTGAGTCGACCGTACGTGACGAGCTATGAGTGGAAGAAAAAAGATGTGGACGACCTTTGCTCTTGTGTGTGAGTAAGGAGATTGAGAGTGAATTTTCTCCCCCCCTTCATCGCAAGAAGTGAGTGGGTATTTATACATGATGGGAGGCGGTTCGGTACGGCTGACCTGGCATGATGACCCGACGTACTGAGCTGGCCCTGCTGTCAGCGGAAACTTCAGACGAGGATGTCAGGAACAGGAGTGCTTGCCATGCTTTTTTCAGACGGTGCAGCGGTCCAGGGTGCTTTTGTCAGGGTGTCAGGGCGTCAGGACCGAAAGCATTAAGTTTCAGGGGGCGCAGCGGCCAGTGGGTGCTTTGTCAGATGGTCGGGCGGCGATAGTGTGAGTAGCGTCCTTGTACTAGGTTGTTTGCCATGTCCAATGTGCCAAAGAACAGTCCCGTAGCTCGTCCCCATAGCTCGGCCCCCGTAGATCGCCCCTTAGCTCGGCCCCCTTAGCTCGGCCCCCTTAGCTCGTCACCGTAGCTCGTTCCCTTAGCTCGTCCCCCTAGCTCGTCCTGCTTAGCTCGTCACCGTAGCTCGTCACCGTAGCTCGGCCCCATTAGCTCGGCAGAGTTCGTCACTGGCTATCAGACTCTAGAATCGACAGGCGCCCTGTGGCCCTCTATCGTTCGGGTGTGGAGCGCCTTGTCGCTGGGTCGGCCATCCTTCCAGACGGAGGGACGAGTCGGAGGGGTATTTAGGCGGTCTGGGATGGAAGGTCGGACTATCACGATCTTTAGGTCGTAACAATTGCCCTCGTCATCCGGGCTCGAGTTGGAAGCCCGGCTCGACGCGGATGACGTATCACCTTCTCTCCTGGGAATATCACGTAGGGTTTACCTACACCGGAGTCTTTACTTGAGGGGAGAACGAGTGCGTAGCTCGGCCCGTGCCCTTCTCTGGTTTGGGTGGCAGGGACAGATCCTGCCCCGGAGTCTTCGTAAGGGGGATGGAGTCGTAGCTCGACCGTGCCCTTTTTCTCCAGTTTGGGAGGCGAAGCATTTTAGACTTGCCTCGGAGGTCTTCAAGTTCGTGGGTACAGAGCGGCCAAAGCCTCCCCCGCATTTTGCCCCTCCAGTTTGAGTGGCGAGCTGACGAGTTGCCCCGGAGGTCTGCAAGATAGCGGGTACAGAGTGGCCAAAGCCTCCCCCGCATTTTGCCCCTCCAGTTTGGGTGGCGGTCTGAAAAGCTACCCTAGAGGTCTGGAAGATGGCGGGTACAGAGTGGCAAAAGCCTCCCCCGCGTTTTCCCCTCCAGTTTGGGTGACGAGCTGACGAGCTGCCCCAGAGGTCTGCAATAGCGGGTACAAAGTGTCCAAAGCCTTTCCCGCGTTTTGCCCCTCCAGTTTCGGTGGCGAGCTGACGAGCTTCCCTGGAGGTCTTCAAGATCGCGGGTACAGAGTGGCCAAAGCCTCCCCCGTATTTCCCCCTCCAGTTTGGGTGGCGAGCTGACGAGCTGCCCAGGAGGTCTTCACTTGATCGCGGGTACAGAGTGGCCAAAGCCTTCCCCGCGGTTTCCCCTCCAGTTTGGGTGGCGAGCTGACGAGCTGCCCCAGAGGTCTGCAAGATAGCGGGTACAGAGTGGCCAAAGCCTCCCCCGCATTTTTCCCCTCCAGTTTGGGTGGCGAGCTGACCCTGAGGTCTGCAAGATAGCCGGTACAGAGTGGCCAAAGCCTTCCCCGCGTTTTCCCCTCCAGTTTGGGTGGCGAGCTGCCGATCTGCCCTGGAGGTCTTCAAGATCACGGGTACAGAGTGGACAAAGCCTCCCCCGCATTTTTCCCCTCCAGTTTGGGTGGTGAGCTGACGAGCTGCCCCGGAGGTCTGCAAGATAGCGGGTACAGAGTGGCCAAAGCCTCCCCCGCATTTTTCCCCTCCAGTTTGGGTGGCGAGCTGACGAGCTGCCCCAGAGGTCTGCAAGATAGCGGGTACAGAGTGGCCAAAGCCTCCCCCGTGTTTTTCCCCTCCAGTTTGGGTGGCGAGCTGACGAGCTGCCCCAGAGGTCTGCAAGATAGCGGGTACAGAGTGGCCAAAGCCTCCCCCGCATTTTGCCCCTCCAGTTTGGGTGGCGAGCTGACGAGCTGCCCTGGAGGTTTTCAAGATCGTGGGTACAGAGTGGCCGAAGCCTCACCCGCATTTCCCCCACCAGTTTGGGTGGCGAGCTGACGAGCTGCCCTGGAGGTCTTCACTTGATCGCGGGTATAGAGCGGCCAAAGCCTCCCCAGCGTTTTCCCCTCCAGTTTGGGTGGCGAGCTGACGAGCTGCCCCAGAGGTCTGCAAGATAGTTGGTACAGAGTGGCCAAAGCCTCCCCCGTGTTTTGCCCCTCCAGTTTGGGTGGCGAGCTGACGAGCTGCCCTGGAGGTCTTCAAGATCGAGGGTACAGAGTGGCCAAAGCCTCCCCCGCATTTTCCCCTCCAGTTTAGGTGGCGAGCTGACGAGCTGCCCCGGAGGTCTTCACTTGATCGCGGGTACAGAGCGGCCAAAGCCTCCCCCGCGTTTTCCCCTCCAGTTTGGGTGGCGAGCTGACGAGCTGCCCCAGAGGTCTGCAAGATAGCGGGTACAAAGTGGCCAAAGCCTCCCCCGCATTTTACCCCTCCAGTTTGGGTGGCGAGCTGATGAGCTGCCCCAGTGGTCTGCAAGATAGCAGGTACAGAGTGGCCAAAGCCTCCCGCGCGTTTTTCCCCTCCAGTTTGGGTGGCGAGCTGACGAGCTGCCCCAGAGGTCTGTGAGATAGCGGGTACAGAGTGGTCAAAGCCTCCCCCGCGTTTTTCCCCTCCAGTTTCGGTGGCGAGCTGACGAGCTGCCCCAGATGTCTGCAATAGCGGGTACAGAGTGGGCAAAGCCTCCCCCGCGTTTTGCCCCTCCAATTTGGGTGGCGAGCTGACGAGCTGCCCTGGAGGTCTTCAAGATCGCGGGTAGAGAGTGGACAAAGCCTTCCCCGCGTCTTCCCCTCCAGTTTGGGTGGCGAGCTGACGAGCTACCCCGGAGGTCTGCAAGATAGCGGGTACAGAGTGGCCAAAGCCTCCCCCGCATTTCCCCCTCCAGTTTGGGTGGCGAGCTGACGAGCTGCCCTGGAGGTCTTCACTTGATCGCGGGTACAGATCGGCCAAAGCCTCCCCCGAGTTTTTCCCCTCCAGTTTGGATGACGAGCTGACGAGCTGCCCCAGAGGTCTGCAAGATAGCGGGTACAGAGTGGCCAAAGCCTCCCCCGCGTTTTCCCCTCCAGTTTGGGTAGCGAGCTGACGAGCTGCCCCAGAGGTCTGCAATAGTGGGTACAGAGTGGCCAAAGCCTCCCCCGCATTTTCCCTCCAGTTTGGGTGGCGAGCTGACGAGCTACCCTGGAGGTCTTCAAGATCGCGGGTACAGAGTGGCCAAAGCCTCCCCCGTGTTTTCCCCTCCAGTTTGGGTGGCGAAGCTGACGAGCTGCCCCGGTGGTCTTCAAGATCACCGGGTTGGGGTCCAACCCTTAGTCAGGGTCTCGGTGATTGGTATGTGATTTGACAAGGGTGTGGCCCTTCGTTCCCACAGACGGCGCCAATTGTTGCGGGGTAGAACTCGCGTACAATGAATTTGTATTAGGGGGAACCAAGGGCACGGTGGAAGGGATTAGGGTAGGCTATTGGACAGGTGATTAGAGGGGTGATGAAGCTAAGCTTGTCATTGGAGCAGACCTCGGAATCGAATCTGGCCGGATGCAGAGAAGGGGCCGAACTGCCTAGGTTGAGGGCGAGCACGACTGGTGATGACGAGCTAACCTGCGCAAGGAGAAACTCGTCAGAAAGGCCGGGTTGGGGTCCAACCCTTAGCCTCTCCGATGCCTAAGTCAGTAATAGGACTTAAGGCGGGGGCTAGGCATGCAGGTCGGACTGAGGGTGAATCGACCGTACGTGACGAGCTATGAGTGGAAGAACAAAGATGTGGACGACCTTTGCTCTTGTGTGTGAGTACGGAGATTGAGAGTGAATTTTCTCCCCCCTTCACCACAAGAAGTGAGTGGGTATTTATACATGATGGGAGGTGGTTCGGTAGGGCTGACCTGGCATGATGACCCGACGTGCTGAGCTGGCCCTGCTGTCAGCGGAAGCTTCGGACGAGGATGTCAGGAACAGGAGTGCCTGCCACGCTTTTGTCAGAGGTGCAGTGGTCCAGGGTGCTTTTGTCAGGGTGTCGTGGTGTCAGGGCCGAAAGCATTAAGTGTCAGGGGTGCAGCGGCCAGTGGGTGCTTTGTCAGATGGTCGGGCGGCGATAGTGTCAGTAGCGTCCTTGTACTAGGTTGTTTGTCGTGTCCAATGTGCCAAAGAACAGTCCCGTAGCTCGTCCCCATAGCTCGGCCCCCGTAGCTCGCCCCTTAGCTCGTCCCCTGTAGCTCGACCCCCGTAGCTCGCACCCGTAGCTCGTCCCCCTTAGCTCGTCACCGTAGCTCGTCCCCTTAGCTCGTCCCCCTTAGCTCGTCACCGTAGCTCGTCACCGTAGCTCGGCCCTCTTAGCTCAGCATAGGTCGTCATTGGCTATCAGACTCTAGAATCGACAGGCGTCCTGTGGCCCTCTATCGTTCAGGTGTGGAGCGCCTTGTCGCTGGGTCGGCCATCCTTCCAGAGGGAGGGACGAGCCGGCGGGGTATTTAGGCGGTCTGGGATGGAAGGTCGGACTATCACGATCTTTAGGTCGTAACAAGTAGAATTTCCCATGAAAGACAAGAAAGAGAAGGGGGGATGTGCCATACACATAGACCTAACTGCTTCATGTTGGATCTTGATCTAAGCAGAAGGGGGGGGGGGGGGTGTGTGAATAGACTTATAAAAATTCTCACGCAACCCACGAGAAATCACACGCAGTTATAGTCACATGCATGGTAAACAATAAGCAATCACAGATGCACAGTAGATTTACCCTGGTTCGGTCGCACCCACGACCTACGTCCAGTCCCGAAAGCAAATACTATATTAGAAATGTTTCCTGGCACAACCTGTAGCTAGAGCACCCACTCTACACCCACCTATCTCTCAGTACCTGCACTCACTAAAGTGCTCAACAAAACTATTCCTAGTATATGCTCTCACTTGACTATTCCCAACTAATCAAGTCCCTCTTGTCTAGCACCCACCAGACAAGGCCCCAAATGTATCATAAATACGGTAAAGTTTCCCCCACAGAGATCGCTACACTACTACACACAAATAATAATAAAAGAGTTTAGAGAATCTCATGTGTAGGTGTAGTCGTTTCTGTTAATCGGCACGGGCCAGCTCTCATCTGACAAGATGTAAATATCTCATCTCGTCTTCTCAGCAACTCAAGGTGCGGCACTTCTCCCTTAAAGTTGTTGCCACCACTTTAATGTTGCGGCCAAGTGATTTCCTTGCAGCTCTAGGCAATATGGATGGAAGAACTCCTTGGTGCGGCTGCAGTACGTGGAAAGTGTGTGAGGCTGCTGATGCAGTGCATGGACAGTGCGTGAGGCTGCTGTTGCAGTGCGTGGACATGGTGCAGTAGTGCACGCACAGCTCTCCCCCTTTGGTGCTTGGGTGCTGCAACTTGCGACCATGGGTCTTGGATCTTCAACTTGCGGCTCTTGAGAACTCCCCCCCTTGATGAAGCTTTATGAAGATGCCAATGGAGATGAGGGGATTGCTTACTTGGTTTGCAACTTGCGCAAGGGTGTTGGAGATTGGCTTCTTTGGACTTCAACTTGCGCAAGTGATATGGTCAAGCTTGGCTTGTTGATGTTGGGATCTTGCGGCTTTGAAGCTTGGAGAAGATGATGGCTTGGGATGCTCTTTGGCCTTGGAATATTGCGCAAGATGTGAACTTGGCTCTTGGAGAGGATGAGTAATGGCCCTTGGAGAGGAGGGTTTTTGGCGTAGGAGATGATGAAATATATGAAGCTATTCAGAATACAATTCATGCTAAAATAAATACCACGGATAATACAGAGATTAAAATCAGAAAAATATCACCATGTTGTAGAGTACTAAATTGTGATCGTCCTGGCGCAAACGGTTCGTCAATTCGAGCTCGGTGAAGAAAGTTATGCACTTTTAGCGTCGTCCGTCGAGCTCCTTACAAAGTTGCGCCCATGAAGCTTTTCTCTAGGGTTGTGGCCGAATTTCTTTGGTTGTCTCTCTATCAAAATCTCTCTCTTTGAGTATGGGATTATATATGAGAGGATGTGATATGATACAATCAATTAGAATCCCATATTTGATGGAGATTGGAAGGAATCCTAAATTGATTAAGATTTGAGTGAATCGCTTTGGATATGGAGTTTGAATATGTATAGCTATGGAATTGAATTTAAGTAGCTATATGATTTGAATTAGATCTCATTTAATTACATTTGATTTGCATAGGATTCTCCATATCTCTCCATCTTTGACCAAGTCTCCAATTTGCATGGCATTAGGATTTGAATAGATTGTTTAGAGATTTGATTTGATCTCATATGCATACAAATAGGAATAAGAGATGAAGAATGATTTGAATTGCAATGCTAATGAGATTAGGAATAGAATCATATCTTTGATTGATTTGAATCAATCCAAATTGATTTCACCATGGCTATCCACAATTGACCAAGTCTAAGTTGCTATATGAATATCAATTTATTTATCTTCCAATTTGCTATGTGAATAGCAATTCCTCCATCAATTGACTTAGTCATCACTTTGAAGATTTACAAGCATGCCACTCCTCAAAAACACTTAGCACACACATTAGAGCGTTCACACACGTTTGTTATCATCAAACACGAAGTCATCGATCGTTGAATCCACCACACGTTGTATCCAACACTTCACCCACATCCCATTTATTTACAAGTTTACCATTCAAAAATATTCCTTTTTTCTTCTCCAACTTTTAAGCCCGCCTCCGTCATCACATCCAAGTCTGTTGCCATATCCACATCTGTCGTCGCCTCCTCCTCATCGCCATCATCTCCTCCTCTATCGCCTCCTCCTCCTCCATCCACTCGACTACGAAGGTTTATGGTGGAGATGGTTATGGTATGATGTAATGGCAATGGTGATGGATGTCGGTGTCAATTGTAATTCTCCTAAGTGATAATACCAATATTTCCCCTTCAATGTGGGAAAAATTCACACACTAGCCACTAATTTGGACCAAGTTTACTTACATGTCCAACTAGTTTGCAATTACACCCAAAAGAGGGGTATTTAATAAAATGGACATGAATGACCATGGCATACTTGTAAATAATTAAAAAGAGGAGCTAACCTAATGGGTGATGGCAACCTTGTAATTAACTCAATAGCTTGAGAGGTTTTGTTTTAATTAAAGGCTATGCATGGAAAATTTGTAAATAAATTAAAGCATTTAAGATATTTTTTCCTCTCCCCTTTCTACAAGTTTGTCCTCTCTTCTAAATTATTTTGTTTTCCTCCCTTTTTCATTTCGTTGGCAGCCATTCCCCCTAAGGCCGAAACCTAGGAGCATAACACACAAAAAAAGAGAACAAAAAAAACAAGCCAAAATCAAAAAGAAAGACAAGGGAAAAGAGAGAAAGAAAGAGAGAAAGAGAAGAGGATTAGAGGAAGAAGAAGAGAGTTCTTGTATCACACATCAAAGGGGATTCTTTAGCTCTCCTCCAACCATTCACAAGCACTAGGAAGGTAGGATTCTCTCCACACTCCCAATATGTTGCCATGTGTAGAAATTTATGATTTTATTCATTCATCCTTTATAAAAATTGTTATTGGGATCAAATGGAGAATTGGGTCAAGATTAGTTTTGGTTGATTTCATGTTTGGTGCTAGGGGTTATTTTCCCCTATGATTCTTGTTACGAGGTGGAACTCGCGTACAATGAATTTGTATTGTGGAGAACCAAGGGCACGATGGTTATATGAAGAAGAGGGTTTAGGTGGGCTGTTTAACAAGTGATTAGTGGGGTGAAGAGGTTGGACTTGTCGCCGGGGGTGATCACGGGGTCGAATCTCACCGGATGCGGCAGAAGAAGGTTGGATGTCAGGAGGCTGAAATTGATGTTGACCAAGGGGCGAGCTTTCCTGCAACACGAGCAACTCGTCAGAAGGGCGGGGTTGGGGTTCAACCCTTAGCCCCTCCGATGCCTAAGTCAGTTACAGGACTTAAAACAGGGGCTAGGCAGGCCGGTCGGACTAACGGTGTGTCGACCGCACGTGGCGAGCTATAAGTGGGAGAACAAAGATATGGACGACCTTTGTTCTCGTGTGTGAATGATAGATTGAGAGAGAATTTTTCCAACCCCCTCACTGTAAGTGGAGAGGGGATATTTATACCTGACGGGAGGTGACTAGGTGGGGGCTGATCTGGCATGCTGACTAGACGTGCTGAGCTGGCTCGGTTGTCAACGGAAGCTTCGGACAAGGACGTCGGGAACAGGAGTGCCTGACCTGCTTTTGTCAGGCAGCGCAACGGCCAGGGGGTGCTTTTGTCGGGATGTCAGGGACGAAAGCATTAACTGTCAGTCGGCTCAACCGCCAGGGGGTGCTTTGTCAGACGGTCGGGTGACGTATGTGTCAGTCGTGTCCTTATCCTAGGTTGTTTGTCGTTGGCGATGAACTAAAGGTCAGGCTGTACTACCCTAGGCGCCGCGGTTCATGGGAATCAGATGGGTCGTCCGGATCGGGGGTTGTCCGGCCCGGCCGTGCCCCCCGTTCGGTCACGGGCCATGGTTCGTTGGCACGGAAGGATATGCCCGTGCCTATGTCAGCAGGCCCAGCGGCGCTATCCAGGCGTCCCCCAAGCGCGCTACCCCTGGCGGGTCGAGCAGCTGCGGTTGTACGCCTCGGTCGAGCAGGGGGGGGGGGTGCTGCGAGGTGCGCCCGTTTCCATGTAGCTCCAGATTTCCAGGGTGGCGGCCCTTTCGTGAAGTGGAGAGTTTGTGGAGTATGTCGGCAGATTCGGGTGGGAGTCGGACTCCTACGATCTTTAGGTCGTAACAATTGCCCCCGGCCTTCGAGTCTGAGGCGGTGGCCCGGCTCGGCTCGGAGGGCGAACCACCTTCGATATCCAGGACCGTCAGTACGGGCCTTGGCCCCCGCCCGGTAGTGGCGGCGGCGGCTTCGGAACTCCCGCCCTAGTGGTCATTATTACGATTTGAAAGGGGGTAGAGAAAAACGAAGCGCCTCTGCAATTGGGTTCGCGACGCATGGATGAAGTGACCCTCACGCCAGTCGAGGCGTTGAGGACATCTCGATGGACGCCGCGTGGCGAAATTTCGACGGCCTAGATGGCCCGGGGGCCCACTTTACAACTAAAAGGGTCTGGGAGGCGGTCGGCGGGAGTTTTTACCTCTCTCCGATTCTTCTCCGGTGTTCGATACTGCTATTTGTCGCTTGCTGGATAGTTTGCTGCTTCCGTCGCCGGTCATCTTCTTCCAAACGCCTTCCGGATTTGAGGGATCAACAGGTAATAACAGTTAATTTCCTTCCTTTCCGATCGATGGCTTCTCGTTTCGAGGTTGGAGGAGGTAGCCGAGTGGGGGAGGAGGAGTTGGTGGGTGAGGGGGCGTCACAGCCGGGGGTGCGGCGGCCCAGGGAAAGAGGGTCATGGCGATC
Organism: Scilla litardierei; assembly: GCA_030789695.1. NCBI lineage: Eukaryota > Viridiplantae > Streptophyta > Magnoliopsida > Asparagales > Asparagaceae > Scilla > Scilla litardierei. Next base: position 789,330,720 of record CM061142.1, on the reverse strand, counting down.
CGTTGTCCCGAGAGCGATAGAATCCCTCCGATGTAGGTTGGATAGGATCAACATCAGGGAGATTCGCGTGCGGTTCGTGCGACAACCCTATGAGGTTCGGGTTCCCGGGTCAGAGAAAGCGGTGTGTTCACCTGGAGATTATGAGGTCGGGGTCTATGTTCCCGCTTTCCGATCCATCCGTATTTGTTTTATTTGTTGAATTTCCTGGAGCTGTCGATATTTGCCCTAACGCCCCGTTCTTGGGGCTTGTTAGTGGGGTTTGTCGTCTTGTGCCTTGCTTGCTCTTTGAGTCCCTCCTTGGCGCTGTTCCGGTATTTCTTCGTGATTCGAAAGAGGGGGATGTATCATTGTGTTTGCGCTAGGAGAGGGCGAGGACTTATCCTCGGGGTGCCCGACGACGTCGACGATTGGATGAGGGAGTTCGTCTTCGTGACGGTGCCAAGCGACGTGGCGCTGATGTCGAATTGGGGGGCGCGGAATCCCTTAGTAAATGAGAGGGTGGAGCTGACTGGGGAGGATATTACCAAAGCTCAGATTTTGATGGAACTGCCCGAGGCGTGCCGTCAGTTGGCGAGTCTGATGCTGAGCAGTCGGCTCGCCCAGGACTTTTGGACCCTAGGTATCTTTGATGTTTTGCAAACTCTGGGCTAGGCTTGCCCTGATTGTTTCTCTTTTCTTTTTGTAGGCGGAGACGCGATGCGGGAGCCGGAGGAGGTGTCAGGTTCGGCCGGAGCCCCGATCTCGAAGGACACTGATCCCCGCGGGAAAGGCAAGGGGGTGGCGTGCGAGGCAGGATCCTGGGAACGTGGAGGCAGGGTTCCCCGTGGGGAGAGGGCGCATCCGGGACGGAGGGCAGTCGGGCCAGGTATCTCTGCCGGTGGGCCCGACGAAGATCTTCATGAGGACGCGTCCGCGCGGGGGCCAGACCCTCCGTTCCTCCGAGGGTATCAGAGGTGGTCGAGCCTCTCCGAGCGCCTGTGGTTCAAAAGTGGCCGTACGTGATCCCTCCGTGGGAAATGGGGGGGGGGGTCGTCAAGTCCAGCTTGTGAGGGCGCCCTTATTCGTTTTAAGAGGACCCGAGAAGAGGTCGAGGCATATCCAGATGACCGTCTCCATAAGTTTCCTTTTCGAGTAGGCTGCGACGAGTCGGTATTCGAGGACGCGGGAGTGGCGGCGCGCCTCGCCGAGTATTGCGTGTTACCGCGCGATTGTGAGTCTTTGACTCGTGTGGGGGCGGAACGGTTGTGTGGCTCGGCTATATGGCACGTCGTGCAGGTAAGCCGGTTTTCTTTCCTCGCCCGCGGGCTTTCTTTGTTCGTGTCCCGTTGATTCGAGATTTATGTAGATGGTCGCGAACGTGTTAGCCCTGCGGGGCCGTACTCCTGTGGCCGTCACCAGGGCGTCTCTGGAGGTAGCGAAGGCGAACCTTGGCGAGGTCAAGGCGAAGCTGAGGGACACGAAGGCGGAGCTGGAGAGGGTTAGGAAGGCCTATGAGGTGGAGAAGGGGCGGGCTGCGTATTTCGATTCGTCCAAAGCAATGGTCGAGAACCAGCTCCAAGAAGTAACGCGCGAGAGGGATGACATCCGATCGAAGCATACCTCGGAAGTTGTTGTAGGATCCTGCCAAAACAGAGTTAGGATCGATAATTAAAGTTGAGACTTACGCTTGCGTATGCGGAACGGTAGTCTCGGAACTTTGCCTTCGGATTCGCCACGACGGATCGAGTCTTCTCACGAACGGAGTAAGGCTACTAATCCACAATCTAAATCTCTATTTTAGATTAAGAACTTGGATAGAGGAAGAGAAAGGATTTCTGCAGAGCTTCGCTAGGAAGAAGATGCATGCATGAATTTCATGCAAAAGGTGTAAGAAATGGCTTACCCTTGGGTCTTATTTATAGCCCCCAAGGTAGTTATTTTAGGGTAAGTTGCTCCTTTGGAACAACTTAATTAAGGTGTACCATGATGCATGGCACATTATAAGCTTAAGTTGTACCATATGCATGGTACAACATAAGCTTAAGATATTCCCCCTTTATTAGCCATATGTCGCATGCACTTATGCATATATAATGCGACTTTCCCACTCATCCAGAGATCCTCTCCGCAAGGGAACAGATTCCCTTTGTACACGACTTCGTGTACGCGACGTTCGAGGTCCGTATTCCCTCGTACATCCCCCACAAGGGTGTACAAACGTCTTCCATATCCAACATCTCCCACTCACACTTGAGGGGATTGTAAGAGAACGTCTTTCCCTTAGTTCTTTCATCTATCATACCGAGAAATAGACCGTGCGACCGTCATGCGCGTAGAGTCTGTTGTTGTGCACTTGTTAGAGATACACAACGACCTCGAAGGTGCAAAGTTGAGTAGTTCAACGCATGCTTTACCCTAGATTATTTCTTCACATTTCTTGTACTTTATATTCAACAATTTAATCCCATCTGGATTACAATTGGCTGACCAGCTTTGAATCATTAAAGTCTAAATGCGAATATGAAATCAATCTTCCTCTTCTTGCGAACCTTCTGATCTTGACTTGATTCGCTTTTCTAACGTGCCCCGCCGAGCCGAATTACCATAGCCCATTAGTAACACGCTAAGATAGCGATCATCTCGTCAAATCTAAAGGAACCAATTGGAGTCCTTGAGGGTAAGAGTTAAGACCCGTATGGCCTTTGAGTCTCACATAATAGCAAACACTATTGCTACTAACTCAGTGGTCGAAATGCATACGTGGTATGAACACGTATTACAACATCACTCCTTTCCCAGGGAGAGTATGTCTTAATGATGTTGTACGGATGAAAAGATCAGACACCACTGTGCCTATCTTTTTGAGTCCCCTTACTACTCGTGAAATATTCACGGACTCTCATCCTGCATAAGACAGATAGGATTTAAAATCCTACGAGATCTCTTTCAAATATCCTTGTGATACAGATCTCAGATCTTTTGTAAGCATCCGTATGATGCAGATATTTTATTCGACTATCTTGTTTAAGTCACGACTCTAAATCATTTGTCTAATGATTTTGACTTTAAACTAGTCTCATCTCTATCTTATCCATCTGATAAGATAAGGCGGTTGCTCATGTGAGAGAGCCAACCTTAATCTGTCCGACATACACACAATAAAATAGCTGAGACTTAAACACAAATGTATATAAAATCATTTGTAAGAAACTTATATGCAAATTAAATTTTGATCTTCTATAGACATGGGAAATATTACATGATACAGCTCAGCACCTACGCATTCCCATAGATGATAAGTGTTTGAAAAACACATCTCTGGGGATCGCCTTGGTAAGGGGATCCGCTATCATCTCATGCGTGGATATGTATCCTATGTCTACTTCCTTCCGTTTGTCATAATCCTTCGCAAACTTGAATCGAATGTCAATGTGTTTGGTCTTACAATGAAATTTAGGATCTTTGACATAGGCAATCGAAGCTTGACTATCACTGTATATAGGAACAGTGCTCGAGTCAGAGGCATTCGTCAGACTGTCTAAGAATTTCCTAAGCCAAACAGCTTCTTGGACCGCCATGCTGAATGCTACGAATTCGGCTTCCATGGTTGATAAGGCGATGCAGGTTTGCTTCTTGCTGCTCCAGGATATTGCACCATTCCCGAGCAAGTAAACAAAACCTGAGGTAGATCTTCGCTCGTCGAGATCACCCGCCCAATCAGCATCGGTATAGCCTTCGAGTCTCAAGGTATTGCCTTGATAGCATAACGCATAGTCCGCAGTCCCTTTGAGGTATCTTAATATCCTCTTCACCGCTTTCCAGTGTGCTTGTCCTGGGTTGGATTGGTAATGGCTTACCATACCAACAGCATAGAAAATGTCCGGTCTGGTACACATCATGGCGTACATCAGACTCCCGACAGCACTGGAGTATGGAACTTTTTCCATAGCTTTCTTTTCTTTTGGATCTTTGGGACACATCTCCAAACATAGACCCTCGCCTTTGCTTATTGGAGTATCAATTGGCTTGCAGTCCTGCATATTAAACCATTCTAAAACTTTCTTTATATATGTCTCTTGAGAGAGAGAAAGAAGTTTCTTGGAACGATTCCTTGAGATCTTAACCCCAAGGATATATGCAGCTTCACCCCATGTCTTTCATTTCAAAGACGGATGAAAGCCAAGCTTTGATATCCAAGATAAGACGCTTATCATTTCCGGCAATAAGTATGTCATCTACATAAAGAGACATAATTACATACTTGTTTTTAATCCTCTTAATATATACGCAGTTGTCTTCATCGAGCATGGAGAAACCATACGACAAAACGACTTCTTGAAAGCGCATATACCACTGCCTTGAGGATTGTTTAAGACCATATATGGATTTACGAAGTTTACAAACCTTATGTTTGTTTTCTTCTTGTACAAACCCGTTTGGTTGTTCCATGTAGATCTCCTCATCTAGTTCTCCGTTAAGAAAAGCAGTCTTTACATCCATCTGATGTAAATCGAGGTCCAAACAAGCCACCATTGCCAGAATTAAGCGAATGGAGGTAAAACGCACGACAGGAGAGAAAGTCTCTTCGTAGTCTATTCCTTCCTGTTGCGTGAAACCTTTCGCAACAAGGCGAGCTTTATATTTCTCGATGGAGCCATCAGCCTTATGCTTGATTTTGAGAACCCACTTGTTCCCAATGGCTCTACGTCCCTTAGGTAAATCAACCAAGTCCCAGACTTGGTTTGTTTTCATGGATTGAAGTTCTTCTTCCATTGCCGCTATCCATTTATCTTTAGCAGGGCATGTGACGGCCTGTTTGAAATTTGCAGGTTCGTCATCATCTTGTAGTAATGTCATGAATGATTGAGGAAATTCATCCTCAAATCTCAGAGGTGTTAGCCTCGTTCGATTACTACGTCTTGTTTGAGTTTGATCACTCCCACTTGGAATGACATCACTCCCACTTGGAATAACATCACTCCCACTCGGAATAGGATTGGTATCGTTCGTATCATCCATTGGTGAAGTTTGAAACGTATTTTCTTTTTCACCAAGAATTCTCCCACTCGAACGTTCCGATCCTTCTTGATCCCAAGTCTCAAACAAGGATAAGTCTTGACTTATCTCACCCTGTCTTGGAAACTCGTTTTCCAAGAAGACAACATCCCTCGATTCGAAATCTATAAGACCCCCATTGTCCTCTTGACCGACGAAAACATATCCTTTGGAGTTTTCAGCGTATCGTATGAAGATACACTTCCTCCCACGTGGCCTAAGTTTGCCATATTTGTGAGAGGATAAATGTGCGTAAGATGCACAACCCCAAGGTTTTAGAATGCTTAAGTCTGGAGTTCTATTGTTCCACAACTCATAAGGAGTAGAACTTACCGACTTCGAGGGTACACGGTTTAAGATGAATGCTGCCGTCAATAATGCATCACCCCAAAAGGTGATAGGCAAATTTGCCTGAGACATCATTGAACGGACCATTTCCATCAATGTCCTATTTCTTCTTTCCGCAACACCGTTTTGTTGTGGAGTATAAGGCATAGTTATTTGATGAACTATGCCTTTTTCATCACAGAGTTCCTTAAAACTCGTTGATTGATATTCCCCACCCCGATCGGTTCGCAAGACCTTTATCTTGCGATCTAGTTGATTTTCCACTAAACTCATATAGTTTTTGAAGCAAGTTAAAGCTTCATGTTTGTGGGAAATCAAATAAATATGACCGAAACGGGTGAAGTCATCAATGAAAGTGATGAAATAGGACTTCCCGCGTCTTGTCTTAACATTCATTGGACCGCAAATGTCCGAATGGATAAGCTGTAATGGAACTTCGGCCCTTGTGCCAGTTCCAAACGGCTTGCGACAAGTTTTCCCTACAAGACAATGTTCGCAAGTTGACATTTCAACTTTTGAAACATTAGATAGCAAGCCACTTTTGGCAAGTCTATCCATTCTAGTTGGTCCAATATGACCAAGTCTTGCATGCCAACAAATGATCTCAGATTCAGAGTTAGAAGCATTTGTCAAATGGAAACTTTCATTAATGGAAGAAGAAACATCATACATTGTATTTAAAACAATTAATCCATTACAAACATTACCAGATCCAATTAAAGAATTATTACAAACAATGTCAACTTTCTGTTTATAGAACCTCCATTCATAATCTAAAGACATTAACATGACCACAGAAACGATATTCCTTCTAATATCTGGAGCAAAGAGGACGTCGTGCAATAATAATGTCCGGCCGTTGTCGAGAACTAGCTTACATGTTCCGACGCCTTTGACTTCAACACGAGTGTTGTTGCCGACGTATATCCACTTTGTTCCTTGAGTTATCTTTCGATACTCTACGAAGAACCTTCTGTCCTTCGCTACGTGGTCTGTGGCCCCTTATCACTTCCATCCGTACATGTACGGGCGAAGTGACCGTACTTGTTGCACTTAAAGCACTTGATCTTCTTCAAGTTTTTCTTCTTTGAGTGCACATTCTTTTGCCACTTTTTGTTCTTAGTCTTCTTTGAGGTTTCCGGTTCTTGCTTTCGTTCGTTCACAAACCTTAAGCGTTTATTCTTCCGCTTATTTCCTCCATGTGAGGAACTAGCGGCCACGTGCACTTCTGCACTTGGTTTTGCGGCTTGAATCCGCTCTTCCTCAAGTTCGAGGTGTTTCGATACATCGCTTAATGTTTTAATGCACTCATTATGAGTGAGATGCATTTTCATGTTATCCCAGCTATCTGGGAGTGAACGAATGACTGCTTGGATCTGCTGTTCGTCAGACAGCGTAACACCCGCATCCTTTAATTCAGATATGAGATTCACCATGTGGCGGAGATGCTTTTCATAGAATGATCTCGCCGCATTTTGTACGAATCAAATTGAATATTTAAGGAGCGGAGTTTGGTAACCGAAGTTCCACCAAACTTTATCTCTAGCTCAGACCATATGTCTTTGGCTAGGTCGAATTCCCGAAATAGACGCATTATGTCATTGTCCATTGCGGACAGTAACGTAATACGTGCTATTTTGTTCTTTCGAGTCCAAGTATCATAAGCTTCCCGGTCCCTCTTGTGTTGGGCCGTATTGCCCAACTCAGGTTCTTCCATTATGTTTTGGAGTGTTTCGAGCACATCTTGCTCCTCCAAAACATATTGGATTTTTATTGACCAAAGTTTATAATTGTCGCCGTTGAGCTTTTCACCTTTGTTAAGCTCTGCGACAATGTTCTTAGAAGCGGTAGACATATTCGATTCAAAAAACTGCAAAGAAAATGAAAAAACACGATCAAAATTCAATGCATAAAGTTTCGATTCTTTAAACACTTGATAAGTACCTTGGATGCGTTGAAATGTTACTCTAGAATCGAGAAGTTCACTACGTTCCCAACTACCATCTAGAAGTAACTTTCAAAGTATCCCTCTTACTTATCTTAAGTAAAAAGAAATCAGAAATAATACCCGTATGGTATTAGCAGCGGAAAATTACTTTGAAAAACATATCTTTCAAAATAGAATAGGTGAGAGTTTGCGCAAAGAATTTTAGCGCAACAATTGCCAAGCCACGAGACCTGTTCTACACACCCATGGGTTAGATAACCATGGCCGGATCGTGGTAGGACTTGGAATTCTAAATTGCGCTATCCCGATTTAAGGACGGGACATAACCTATTTGAAAAACATCTTTTAAAAAAAAAATTTGAAAGCACGTTGTCTAATCTCCGTAGAGTAGAGCACAACGTCACAAGTACATTGGCTAATCTCCGTAGAGTAGAGCACAATGACATGGCTAATCTCGCATGAAGTAGAGCACTATGGCTAATCTTCAAGGAGTAGGGCCCAAAAAACTTCATTAAAACGTTAGTCCCGTATGAACTAGTCGGCACTGTGGTTAGCCCCGTATGGGCTAATTGACACATTCGAGTTTGGCCAATGCCTTTTGTCACCCCGTATGGGTCAGTAGGCAAGTTTGCAGTCGACCCAGACCTTCTGCCAGATTGGTCGACCAAAAACACAAAATTGGTCGACCAATTTTCGAAATGCAAATTCTCCCGGCCAGGGCCTCTGCCCTGGCCGGGGCTTGGCCAAGGGCCGGCCAGGGCCTCTGCCCTGGCCGGCCAGGGCCTCTGCCCTGGCCGGCCAGGGCCTCTGCCCTGGCCGGCCAGGGGCCCTGGCCCCCTCGGCCAGGGCCGGCCAGGCCCTGGCCTCTGCCAGGGCCGGCCGGCCAGGCCACTGGCCGGGGCCAGGGCTCCTGCCCTGGCCTGAGGCCAGGGCGCCTGCCCTGGCCTCGGCCAGGCCCTGGCCTGAGGCCAGGGCGCCGGCCCTGGCCTCTGCCAGGGCCGGCCTGGCCTCTGGCAGGGCCGGCCTGGCCCTGGCAGTGGCCAGGGCGCCGGCCCTGGCCACTGCCAGGGCCGGCCTGGCCGGCAGGGCTTGGCCAAGGCCGGCCACTGCCGGCCTGGCCATGGCCGGCCATGGCTTGGCCATGGCCGGTCATGGCCAAGGCCATTCGGCGTTGGCCGGCCATGGCCCCTTTGGCCATGGCCGGCCACCCCCTTTAAATGGGGTTGCCGCACTCATTCCTCCCCCTTGATGGGGTGGTCGCCGGTGGTTATTGGCCGTAGCCAACCCCTTCCGCTTGGGGAGGGGGGGGGGGTGCATGGCCTTCATAGCCCATTTGGCCATGGTGCACATGCACCAAATTTCCTCTTACCCGATGGAAATAACTACCATCATCTTCCTCGATGAAGCACCCGTTCGTCGATGAAGCACCCGTTCGTCGAGAAATTAGTTATTTCCTAATGGCCGTGTGCCAAAAATGAAAAATAACATACTACGTGAACGGTCGGTTCTTCCCGTCACGGAGAGTTCCTACCATATCCGTAATGATAGGAGACCCTAACGTGAAAAGAACAACCGCTGCGTTCTCTCCGTCACGAAGCGTTCCTACTATATCCGTAATAGTAGGAGACCTATTCGTGAAAAAGACAACGACTCGTTCATAGTTTCGACGGGGTGGCGGTTTGACCGGGGCGAACCCATATGACTCTGATACCAATGTAGGATCCTGCCAAAACAGAGTTAGGATCGATAATTAAAGTTGAGACTTACGCTTGCGTATGCGGAACGGTAGTCTCGGAACTTTGCCTTCGGATTCACCACGACGGATCGAGTCTTCTCACGAACGGAGTAAGGCTACTAATCCACAATCTAAATCTCTATTTTAGATTAAGAACTTGGATAGAGGAAGAGAAAGGATTTCTGCAGAGCTTCGCTAGGAAGAAGATGCATGCATGAATTTCATGTAAAAGGTGTAAGAAATGGCTTACCCTTGGGTCTTATTTATAGCCCCCAAGGTAGTTATTTTAGGGTAAGTTGCTCCTTTGGAACAACTTAATTAAGGTGTACCATGATGCATGGCACATTATAAGCTTAAGTTGTACCATATGCATGGTACAACATAAGCTTAAGATATTCCCCCTTTATTAGCCATATGTCGCATGCACTTATGCATATATAATGCGACTTTCCCACTCATCCAGAGATCCTCTCCGCAAGGGAACAGATTCCCTTTGTACACGACTTCGTGTACGCGACGTTCGAGGTCCGTATTCCCTCGTACATCCCCCACAAGGGTGTACAAACGTCTTCCATATCCAACAGTTGTTAGCAAGGAGGCGGTGATCCGGGTACAGAGGCGGCAAATAGCGGACCTAAAGGAGGCCCTTGAGACCGAGAAAAGGGAGAAGGGTCTTGCGATGCGGCGGTTGGAGGAAAAACATGAAGCTGAAGGTGAAATGATCGAAGCCGCTATCCGCCGCTATCATGACGAGCATGTTGTGCCAATGCTGCAAAAGGCTAAGGATGCGGTGATTCGGCAAGTGGCGATAGATGTGAGGGCTCGGTCGGTTGAGAGGTGGCGCCGCTAAAAAGGTGGGTTTGGGTAGGCCTGTACCTTCTTGTGTGAGGGTTATAAACAAAGTTTTGTTGTAGTGTGTGGGAAGTTCAATGTACGGTTTAGCTATTTGGGTAAATACATTGTGTTGGTCTTGTACCGAACTGTATTCTTCCTTGTTGTGTTCGTAGAACGTCGGCTTTGTGAGGGACGTAACTGCCCCCAACTTCGCTCTGCCGAGGTCTTCGGGAGAGGGGAGTTGAGATAAGTCGTGTTTACCGGCGGTTTGCTCGGAAGCCCAGCATGAGTCCCGGTGGATCAGTGGCTGGGCGAGGTTGCTTGGTCCGTACGAACATTTGCCAAGCGTTGGAACCAAGATCCCCCAATTAGTTGGGCGGCGGATTCCTGTTCCGGCCGCCCCGATGGAGGTCGGACCCTTCATTGGTATGAGCGATGCCTTCTTGTTTTGGCCGCCCCGACGAAGGTCGGACTCAGTCTTGGAACGAGCGTTGCCTTCTTGTTATGGCCGCCCCGACGGAGGCCGGACTCAGCCTCGGGACGTGCGGCGCATAGAGTAATTTCGAATGGGGGTAATCAGTTCACCGGGATTTGGGCGGGAATTGTTGGCGGTCGCATGACTAGACGTCATCCTGGCGATTCGACGGCAGGCGGGAACCGAAGCGACCCTGACCACTGCAGTGTCGACGCGTGGCAGAATTGACGGTTTTTGACAGTACGCGAAGCGTCAGAACACTTGGGTCGGTGCTGGATAGGGCCCGGATTGGTGACGCGTGTCTCGAGGTCGACGGTCATGATGCTTTGCGCAGTCGCGTAAAAGAGAACTCAGGGAGGGGAGCGAAGCAAAGCTGATTGTTGGGCGAAGATTTTTGGCAAGCAGCTAGAGCTCGTCGGAGATTTCATTATCCTAGCCAGAGTCGTCCTCGTGGGAGCGGTCGACGAAGTAGCACAGGCGCCCGAATCGTCGGCACCCATTAGGTAAGAGGCCCGTTTTATAGATGTCTTCCTCGATGTCTCCGTTTCGTGGTCAGGGGTCGGGGGTGGTTGGGGAAGGGAGCTCCGCTGCAGAGACAGGAGAGGTGCCTCTCGAGATTGCGGGCGTGAAGTCAATGCTGAAGAAATCCATTGCGGAGATCTTCAAGATGCATGTCAGGCCACCGTATTCGGTTCGTGAACCGGAGCCGCAAGAGAGGGTGTGTTTCGCGGGCGACCGGGAGGTGGGAGTATATGTCTCTTTGTTTGAGCAAGGGTTGCGCTTCCCCCCATCCGTTCTTGCTGGAAGTGTTGAACTTCCCGGAGCTGCCCTTGTATCGCCTGATGCCCAATGCCATCAGTGTCGTTGTGGGGTTCCTAGTGCTGTGCGTGAGCAACCAGGTTCGCCCATCCCTGTCCTTATTTCGCCACTTCTTCTCGGTGAAGAGGTTGGGGTCATGCTACTATCTCTCCGCGAAGAAGAAACATTCGCTCATTAGGGGGTTGCCTGGGAAAATTAAGTTGTGGCGCCAGCAGTATGTGTTTGTGGGAGTGCCGGAAGATGTGCTGATAAGGTCTGATTGGGCGGAGCTGAATCCCGAGGCGAAGGAGGGGGTGGAATTGGGGGATGAGGAGAAAATGGTGGCCCAGATTTTAATGGCCATACCAACGGAGGGCCGAGATTATCGGATGCTCGCTCGGGCTGAGATGATAGCGGCGTACATCTGGCCCGAAGGTACAACAGATTTTGGTGTTCGTGCATCTGATGTGCTTACGTTGAACTTTCTCTCTTTGGCAGGTCGCACAATGAGTTTGTCCCTCGAGGAAATGATGCGGCGAGCATCGGAGCAGGCGGGGTGAGCGTCGACGAGAATTGGCCCTAAGAGGTTGCGAGAGGAAGGAGGGGTGGGGATCTCGACGGGGGTGCCGGCGTCCACGAAGAGGAGGAAGAGGACGACGAGGTCGTCCGATCCTGATGCGTCGGGGCGGGGGGAAACCGGTCAGCAGGAGGGTGGAATCGGGGAGGGGGTAGCAAACCCCATCATCGACCTGGAGGGCGGGGACGAAGGGTCGACAGGGGGATGGGTGGAAGTGCCCCGAACGAGGCCGTCTAGCCCCTTGGCATCTGCAGGAGGGGAGGGGGCGGCTGCTATCGGTCATTCGGGGAGGGCCGAAACGTCGGGCGGCCCGACCGGGTCCGCAGGATGGGACAGTTGGCCCTATGGTTGTCCCATGTTCGGTCTCGAGAGGACCGCCGATCCCCGCTGTGAGGCCTCATTGGTTAAGTTCAAGGCCAAGAGGACCGATGTTGAGGGTTATTCTGACGAGGCGCTTCATCGGGCGCCGTACAAAGTAGCGAGTGATGAGTCCGTGTTTGAGGACGGAGGCATGGCGGCGAGGCTGGCGGAGAACATTTTCCTGCCCCGCGATAGGGTGGCGCTGGAAGCGATGGATCCCGAGGGTCTGTGTGGGACCACGGTGTTGCACGGCGTCCAGGTAGGTTTTGTAAGATGGTTGACGTTTTTCAGCGGGTTTTATTGAACACCCTAAATGGGTTCACTTTTCTGCGTTTCTTTATTCAGATCGTCAACTTGATGCTTGGGATGATGAAGCACGTGCCAGCCATACATAAGGCCGAGTGTGCCGTGGCTAGAGTGGTGGCCGAGTTCGCCGCCTTTCGTAAGAGCGCTGGCGAGGACCTGGCGAAGGAGAGGGAGAGGGGCGGCCAATATGAGGCGGAGGTAGAGCGCCTGAAGGCGGTCGTGTCCGATCATGAGCTGCAGGCGGCCAAGGCGGGAGAGAGAGCGAAGGAGCTGGAGGAGGCCCTTAGGAGGGAGGAAGCTCATGCGGAGGATCTAGCGGGACGTGCCAAGGCCGCCGAGGAGGAGTTGGTTCGTAGGGTCGAGGAATTTCGGACGTATCAGGAGAAGACCGTCATTCCCGCCCTCGCAGATTCGATGTCCCAGGTTATGGAGAAAGGCTGCGCGGAGGGGTGGGAATCCTGCTTGGTTCGGATAAAGGAGAAGGTGGCGGGCCTGTTCCTGCCGGTTGAGCTCGACCTTGATGGGCTCGTAGATTGCAGCGACGAGGAGGGGGATGGAGATGGAGGGGAGGGCGACGAGGCAGAGACCGACGGGGCGGTGGGAGATTCCCCTGAAGGGGACGGGGAGGGCGCCGTGACTGGCGGAAGCGCCAAGTAGTTTTGTATAGGCGTTTTTTAAACGAAAGAAAGTGAAGTTATGTGGGGTTGATACCCGCATTTTTCTGGGATCTTCTACCTGTGTGTGTGCAGAAATTCCCTTTTAGAGTTACGCTTTGGTGCGGCTATCTCTATCCCGGCATTGGGGGAGTTATGTTAACTCCCTTTATTTTGTGTAGCGCGCCCGAGAAAATTTACAGCGGGTTAGCCTCCCTTTTCGGGGGTGGCTCCCGTGCCTAGGTGCGCCCGAGCTATAACTAGTGGTCAACCGGGAGTAGTCTTTCCATTAGCCATTATTAATATTTTAATAAACAGGATCGGCCCGTAGGCGTAACGTTGGATCGCTCTAGGTAGGTTGATGTTCTCATCGTATTAGATTCGCCTCTCCCCGGCGTCGTGCCCCTGAAAAGGGGTGTGGAATTGATTCAGAGGGTTCCCCCTCAGGGTAGGGGTGTGTGGTCGTGTCGAAGCCGGGCGGCGGCTTTGGCCCTCGTTCCCAGAATTGGGGGGAGAGGGAGTCCTTGGTGGTTGCTCTATCCCGCGGGGCCTTGTTGCTCCCATTGACTGGAGTCTCCGTGTGATAGGCGCGAAGGGAAGTGGTCCACAGCCAATCCGTGCGTCTTCCTGGCATGTGCGGCCCAGGGGAAGTCGATGAGTGGAAGGAGGGGCGCTACCGGTGTAAGCGGAGTAACATGTTGGAGTAAGCCGGCGCTCGGGGGCGAGTCCCCTGTGGCTGGGGCGACTCTGGCGGTCGCCGGGGTGTCCGATGGGGTGATTTGGCAGGTCTGTCGCATCCATCGGGTTGTCTACCAGCCGCGCCTGCGTCCGCGGGGCGTCCGTGGAGAGGCATGGTATGCCATCGGAGCATCAGTTCCCGTGCCTTAAGTTGTCTAGAGGAAGGAGGGGAGCAGCAAGCCGGGTGACCGTCGTGTAAGAGGAATATCCTATTGGGGGATCGTTTACTTCCGCCTATTTTAGGGGGTGAGAGTGGCAAAAGGACTGGTCTTTCTTCATATTCTTTCTCTCGCCCCCTCTCCTCCGAAGAGGCTGAGGGGGGGGGGGAATTTATATTGGTGTATTTTTGCCTCCTCCATCTCCTCACCATGGTGAGCTGGGGCCATCTTGGAATTTCGTTCCTTGGGGAGCGTTCCGATGGGTGACGTCTGATGTGACTCCTCAGCTCCTGTTTTTCGACGGGCGTGCCGTTTATCAGTGGCGCTCGTCCCGAGTGTCCTTTTGGGTTGGACAAGTCATTTTGGTTGTCGGCTTTATAGGTGTCAGGCGTTACTCCTCAAGGATGGCTCCGCGTTGGGGTTGCCTCGATTTGCGGACCCTGATTCGTTTCCTGAGGTTTGAGGAGAGGGGTCGCAGGCCCTCTCTGGGGAGGGCGGGTATTGGGCCGTCGCCTACCCCGCATACGGCGCTCCGGTTTGGGTGGCCAAGCTCCCTGAGCTTGCCCCGGAGGTCTTCTTTGGGGGGGAGCGAGTACGCAGCTCAGCCCGTGCCCCTCTCCGGTTTGGGTGGCGAGGATTGGTCCTGCCCCGGAGTCTTTGAGAGGGCGGGTATTAGGCCGTCGCCTCCCCGCAGCCTCTATAGTTGGACGGGTATTGGGCTGTCGCCTACCCCGCATATGGCACTCCGGTTTGGGTGGCCAAGCTCCGGGAGCTTGCCCCGGAGGTCTTCTTTGGGGGGGAGCGAGTACGCAGCTCGGCCCGTGCCCCTCTCCGGTTTGGGTGGCGAGGATTGGTCCTGCCCTGGAGTCTTTGAGAGGGCGGGTATTGGGCCGTCGCCTCCCCGCAGCCTCTATAGTCGGACGGGTATTGGGCCGTCGCCTACCCCGCGTATGGCACTCCGGTTTGGGTGGCCAAGCTCCGTGAGCTTGCCCCGGAGGTCTTCTTTTGGGTGGGGAGCGAGTACGCAGCTCGGCCCGTGCCCCTCTCCGGTTTGGGTGGCGAGGATTGGTCCTGCCCCGGAGTCTTTGAGAGGGCGGGTATTGGGCCGTCGCCTCCCCGCAGCCTCTATAGTCGGACGAGTATTGTGCCGTCGCCTACCCCGCATATGGCGCTCCGGTTTGGGTGGCCAAGCTCCGTGAGCTTGCCACGGAGGTCTTCTTTTGGGTGGGGGGAGCGAGTACGCAGCTCGGCCCGTGCCCCTCTCCGATTTGGGTGGCGAGGATTGGTCCTGCCCCGGAGTCTTTGAGAGGGCGGGTATTGGGCCGTCGCCTCCCCGCAGCCTCTATAGTCGGACGGGTATTGGGCCGTCGCCTACCCCGCATATGGCGCTCCGGTTTGGGTGGCCAAGCTCCGTGAGCTTGCCCCGGAGGTCTTCTTTGGGGGGGGGGGAGCGAGTACGCAGCTCGGCCCATGCCCCTCTCTGGTTTGGGTGGCGAGGATTGGTCCTGCTCCGGAGTCTTTGAGAGGGCGGGTATTTGGCCGTCGCCTCCCCGCAGCCTCTATAGTCGGACGGGTATTGGGCCGTCGCCTACCCCGCATATGGCGCTCCGGTTTGGGTGGCCAAGCTCCGTGAGCTTGCCCCGGAGGTCTTCTTTGGGGGGGAGCGAGTACGCAGCTCGGCCCGTGCCCCTCTCCGGTTTGGGTGGCGAGGATTGGTCCTGCCCCAGAGTCTTTGACAGGGCGGGTATTGGGCCGTCGCCTCCCCGCAGCCTCTATAGTCGGACGGGTATTAGGCCGTCGCCTACCCCGCATATGGCGCTCCGGTTTGGGTGGCCAAGCTCTGTGAGCTTGCCCCGGAGGTCTTCTTTGGGGGGGAGCGAGTACGCAGCTCGACCCGTGCCCCTCTCCGGTTTGGGTGGCGAGGATTGGCCCTGCCCCGGAGTCTTTGAGAGTTTTGAACTGAAATTTTCATGCAGAGAAGGCGAAATTCGAAGATACGAATGGGGACATGATATTTCATTAATGAATTACAGTTTCCGGCTATACCACGACCGGCGCTCCACGTCCTTTAGAGTGATTAGCCCGTCCTTCTCAGGGGGTGCTTTGGGGGGCGCGGTCGGTCCTGTTCCCCTCCGCGGTGGCATCTGCTGGAGCTAACTCTGGATGGTAGGAGTCATACCTCCGTCCGGTTGATTCGATCTTCAGGTTCATCTCTGGTCCCTTGTGCTTGGTCGACCCCACGTAGCAGCTTCTAGACAGCTTCTGGCTTCCTCGTATGATCCCTACCCCTCGGGGGGTTTGGAACTTGACCATCTGGTGGAGAAGGCTGGGGAGCGCTCCGATGGCCGCCATGTAAGGTCGTCCTATGATCCCGTTGTATGCCGACGTAATGTCGACCACAACAAACAGTGTCATTCGAGTGACGACCTGCGGCTCTTCTCCGAGGGTTATCGACAAGGTGATCACTCCCACGATGGGGGTTGAGTGACCGGTGAAGCCAACGAGGGGTCCGGTACAGGGTCTCAGGTCTGTCGGCCTTAACCCCATCTTTTCGATTGTGGACATGAACAGGATGTCGCAGGAGCTCCCTGTGTCGATCAGGAGGCGACTGACGATGGTCGTCCCAATCTGGGCCTCGATGACGATGGCATCGTCGTGGGGAAGCTCGACTCCCTCTAGATCCTCGTCGCTGAAAGTAATGGGAGGGTAGGCCATCCTCCTCCCTCTCGGATCCCCTCCAAGACCTGCCGTCATCACTTGTCTCGCATACGCCTTTTTGCTTGACGAGGATGCTCCTCCGGAGGATGGCCCGCTGCATATCGTGTTTATGCGCATGACAGGTTTCGGGGGGGTGAGGCTCTTCCCGCTCGCCATTTGCAGGAGGGTCTGCCCTCCGTGCCCTTCAGTGGTTCCCCTCCTCTCGGTCCGGTCTCCTGCCTCCGACGAAGCCCCCCAGGTGGCCCGCCTGGATCAGCCGCTCGATTTCCCTTTTGAGGGTGAAGCAGTCGTCGGTGTCGTGGCCATGGTCCCGGTGGTACCGGCAGTATTTTCTGAAATCTCTCCGGGCCAGATCCGACTTCATTTCTCGGGGTGGCTCCGGCAACAGTCCGGCTCTTGTAGCCGCGGCCATCACCTCGATCAGGGAGGCATTGAGTTGCGTGTAATGTGCCCGTAGGGGGCCTTCTTGCCTTGGGACGACTCGGGGGGGGGGGGGGGGGGGGGGCTTGGGCCGGGGCGAACTCGCGCGCTGGGCCAGGGCGATCTTGTGGGCGGGGCCCCGGTGGTTCCCGCCTTGGTCGGGCTGGCTGGTCGCGACCTCGGCGCCCCTCTTCTTGCCTCTGCCGAGGGTGTGACCGGGGCTCGCCTTGGGATGGTTTCGCCGGGGGGAATAGGGCCTTTGCGCCGAGAGTCTCTTCGGCCAACGCATGCCTCTCCGCCATAGCAACCAACGCCTCATAGTCGGTCGGCGGATCCCGGAGCAAGGATTTGTGGAGGCTCCGAGTCCGCAACCCCGTTTTGAAGGCCAGCATAAGCACCTCATCGCCGCATGTCACCACCGCCCGTCTCTCCTCCTGAAAGCGGCGGAGGTATCTGCCCGTTGTCTCTCCCTCCCCTTGGACTATCGTGCTGAGATAGTCTAATGGCTTCTTTTTCGTCCGCCCGACCCGGAACTCTTGGCAGAACTTGTGGGACAGCTCGCCAAAGCTCCCAATGGATCTCGCGGGTAAGCCGAAGTACCAGTCCAATGCGGTGTCCCTCAGTCTTTGAGAGAAATGCCGGCAAAGGAACGCCTCATCCACATCATGCGCCTCCATTGCCCCCCGGTATTACTGCACGTGCGTGAGGGGGTCGCCTCTCCCATTGTACGTGGCCAAGTGAGGGGGTTTGAACCTTAGGGGCCTTGGGGCGGACGTGATCCACCGTGCAAGCGGCGTGGCCTCCTCCGGATAGGTAGGGCGATCGGGCGCATCCCCTCTCCGCCACTCGGGGGTCTAGCTCCGGTCGCGCCTCGGCTGCCGACGGTCCTCCGGCCCCGGGGAGTAGCCTGACGGTCGTCTGGCGGGGCTCCTTCCTCGGGTCGTGGATTCGACGGGTTACGGGCTACGGTTCTCCCAGCTCCAGCGCCTCCCGGCCAGCTCCCCTCGGGCCTCCATCCGTTCTTGATTCTCCCGAAAAGCCTTTCGCGCTCGGCGGTGAGGAAGCGTAGTTGTCGACAAACGGCTTCCTCGCGCAGGGAATCGGAGGGGTGGTGCAGGCGATGCGGGCTACCTCCTCCTGGTGGGGACCTGGTCAACAACGGGTCCCGCCCGTCCCCGAGCCGCCGACCCGTCGCCGTCACCTCCAGGACTTCTCGGTTGCTCATGTTTTCCCTCCTTAGCCTCTCGCGCTCCGCGACGATGAGGCGGAGCTGGCGGCGAGCGGCCTCTTCGTCCTGGTAGGCCCTTCGGGCAGTCTTTCGTCCAAACGCCTTTGCGCGGCGGCCGCCTCCCCCAGGCGCCTCCACCGCCACGCCACTTCCATCTCCTCTTCCAGGAGCCACTGCTGGGCCGCAATCTCCTCGACGAGCCCACTGTTCTCCCCCTCCTCCTCGAACTGAGGGTGGAGATTTCGCCTCACATTCTGGGGCTCCGAGGGGCCGGGCTGAGGCTCCGCTCCCGCCGCCGGATAGCCTCCCCTGGCCTGAGTGACGGCCTCGAAGCTCTTCAGGACGGCGTGGGCCGAAGTATGTTCAGTCTCGGTGCCCATCCCCAGAAGGGGGTCAGGCGCCGGGGTGATTAGTAGAGAAAGCGGCTCCTGACCCACGTGATCCTTGCCGTGGTCAGGGTTCCGAGAGATCGGCATGTAGTGTAACATGGGTGTGACCCTTCGTTCCCACAGACGACGCCAATTGTTACGAGGTGGAACTCGCGTACAATGAATTTGTATTATGGAGAACCAAGGGCATGGTGGTTATATGAAGAAGAGGGTTTAGGTGGGCTGTTTAACAAGTGATTAGTGGGGTGAAGAGGTTGGACTTGTCGCCGGGGGTGATCACGGGGTCGAATCTCACCGGATGCGGCAGAAAAAGGTTGGATGTCGGGCGGCTGAAATTGATGTTGACCAAGGGGCGAGCTTTCCTGCAACACGAGCAACTCGTCAGAAGGGCGGGGTTGGGGTTCAACCCTTAGCCCCTCCGATGCCTAAGTCAGTTATAGGACTTAAAACGGGGGCTAGGCACGCCGGTTGGACTAACGGTGTGTCGACCGCACGTGGCGAGCTATAAGTGGGAGAACAAAGATATGGACGAACTTTGTTCTCGTGTGTGAATGATAGATTGAGAGAGAATTTTCCAACCCCCTCACCGTAAGTGGAGAGGGGATATTTATACCTGACGGGAGGTGACTAGGTGGGGGCTGATCTGGCATGCTGACTAGACGTGTTGAGCTGGCTCGGTTGTCAGCGGAAGCTTCAGACAAGGACGTCGGGAACAGGAGTGCCTGACCTGCTTTTGTCAGGCGGCGCAACGGCCAGGGGGTGCTTTTGTCGGGATGTCAGGGACGAAAGCATTAACTATCAGTCGGCTCAACCGCCAGGGGGTGCTTTGTCAGACGGTCGGGTGACGTATGTGTCAGTCGTGTCCTTATCCTAGGTTGTTTGTCGTTGGCGACGAACTAAAGGTCGGGCTGTACTACCCTAGGCGCCGCGGTTCATGGGAATCAGATGGGTCGTCCGGATCGGGGGTTGTCCGGCCCGGCCGCGCCCCCCGTTCGGTCACGGGCCATGGTTCGCTGGCACGGAAGGATACGCCCGTGCCTATGTCAGCAGGGCCAGCGGTGCTATCCAGGCGTCCCCCAAGCGCGCTACCCCTGGCGGGTCGAGCAGCTACGATTGTACGCCTCGGCCGGGCGGGGGGGGGGGGGGGGGGTGCTGCGAGGTGCGCCTGTTTCCATGTAGCTCCGGATTTCCGGGGTGGCGGCCCTTTCGTGAAGTGGAGAGTTTGTGGCGTATGTCGGCGGATTCGGGTGGGAGTCGGACTCCTACGATCTTTAGGTCGTAACAATTCTTGGAGCAAGATTATTTTTTTTGTGATTAGAACTTGTTATCTTGTGATATTACTTAGGTTGTAACTGGAAAAATAGATAAGTACAAAGGAAACTCTGCCGAAAATTTTTAGAGCATTTCACGAGCATTTCTATAACATTCTAAGCAATAGAAACTTAAGTTAGGAAGACTTCACAAGATTCCACTTGATACCTCTCACAAAAATTGCATGTTTAATGACAACCCACTTGTAAAATTAATATAATTGAAACATTAGTCAGAGGGGTTTGCCAACTTTCTAGTTAGAGGCTCTAAATGATTTTAGAGAGCGTAGGAACCCTAATAACCATTATTTACAAGGTCCTACAAGTTCACCTTAAGCTAACTTTGATTTCCATAACAAGTTGGCTTCATTTTAATAGGAAGACGAACTTTTCCTATGAGCTTAATAAGGCAGTTTGTGAACATTCAAATTTAATTAAAATTTTCTTTGAACATACATTATATATAAAACAAAAACCCTAAAGCGTGAAGTTCCACAATAATCATTAAGTTTTCCTCTTCCAAAATTCCAAATTTTATAATGTCTACTTTGATTTTTTCATGAAAAAGACCGTTACTACAAGAGGGTTTATTATTAAACTTTCTCCTTCTTTATAACCCCTCCTTGGCTATAGGAATTAGACCTTGCATCTTATTTCCCTTGAAGTTTAGCATGGCACAACAAATACTTAGATAGCTTTAGGAAGACCCTCTCTGAAATGCTTAGGTTAGTCCCTTGATTAATTAACTTGTTTAGTTAACTTGATTAATTAGGTTGCATTTTCCTTTCCTTTTAAGAAGCAAGTTGATGATAATGCTAAAAGGAAGTGGTTGCATCACACTACGTGCCTACATTCCTTAATATGTGGGTGTTAGTTCTTATGTTGAATGTTGAATAATTTGTTGCTTGTCGTTATGGTTCGTACTCTTATGTTTTTTAATAAAGCAAAGGATGAATGTTGAATTTTATTTACGCCTTGAAGGCGTTAATGACGATGATTATAATGCCATGGCGATGCTTCCTTTATATTATGATAATGTTAGTTTGATTGTTACAATGAAAGATGGATAGTCAAATTTTACTACATTATGAAAATCTCGATACAATGATAAATGTTAAGTGATTAAAATAAAAGCCCGGGATGTCTCTTTCCACTTTCAGGTGGGTGAGCATCTTAGGGAATGGGGTGGGGGAACCAAAGCATTAGGTGGACACAGTGTGGACTGGACTTTCAAGGTTGTTTTCTTGGGCCCTCCTACTGCGGGGAGTGGTCGTGCCCCTTTGGGGTGTGTATGGTTCCTTTGGCCTTCGAGGTAGTGGCCCTTTGGGTCGTGGAGAGTGGTTGAGTTACGAAGGCTCCTGACGAGCTAGTACGCCAGAGAGTCGGAGATTCTTTCCACCCGCCTTATGGGTGAGGTCCAGCTCCCTTGTGTCCCACGTGATGTTTAGGTTCCAAACCACGAACATTAATTTAACAAACTTAGTACTAGTGACCCATGTGCTGTGTTGTGATTATGGCTTGTGTGGTTGAGTTTCCTCTTAGACACGTTGTGACGTGTCGCTTTTTCCCAACTCCCCAGGTATAGATTCCAGGATGACAGCACCCTTGCTGGACTACCGACGCCCTGAGGGCGACTCTTCCCGGCCAGGAGCTCAGAGCAGTTAGATAAGGCACGAGTGTAGTGGGTAGCGGGTTAGTTTCGTTTGTGAGCAATTACTTTTGGTTTCCCCTTCTGCTTTTGCACCCCGTGTCTTTGGTGGTGGTATATGTACAGTGTATGTTGTAGTGGTGTGTTGGTAGTAGATGATCTGTGTTGCACACTCGTACTCTCCCGCTTGTTGTTTGCAGCCGCCTCGCTGTACCTTTTGTGTTGTGCTAGAGCTTTACAGTTCGTGCTTACTTTTGCACCTGTTTTGATTGCCTGTGATGTTCTAGCAGTTGCAGTGGCCTGCTAAATTTTTCTTTGTAACACCAGTATACTTGGTACTCCCGTACCGCAGCCGTCACCCCTGCCTTTTTGGGCACTGGGGCGTGACATGTTTTGTGGTGGCCCATGCAGGTCGCCGCACACTACGATTATGTAAGGACGACACATGTAATGCTCCGACACTTTAAGATGTATATGAGGTACCGCAGTATGGAGGCAGTGAACGACGGACACCTGGAGGGTCCGACGACGACGGACACTTGGAGGGTCCGGATGGACCGGAGTTTCGGGTAGCTCGGGAGACCGGACCTCAGAGTCAGTCCTGATGGTGAAGGTCCTGATGGGGATTTTGGACCACTTGCAGCGGTTGGAGGACATGGCAGCTGGACACGAGGTGCCTGCACCGAAGGCCCCGAGTTACAAGCAGTTTCGATCCTTGAGGCCCGTGTACTTTTCTGGTAGAGAGACCATCCTAGAGGCCGATGAGTGGCTGCGTCACACAGAGGATGACTTGACTTTCACTGGCATACCCCTAGAGGCATGGGTAGAGTTGGTCAAGCGGCAGTTGACTCATCAAGCCCGAGATTGGTGGGATGCCCATGAGAGGCATTTGACAGGGGCAGTGGAGTGGAAAACCTTCAGGGAGAGGTCTGAGGCCCATTACCTTCCAGGGGAGGCGAGGGATGAATTGAGGCAGCGGTTCGAGGACCTGACCCAGGACCGCAGGACGGTAGACGAATATGATGCAGAGTTCTCTCTTTTGAGCAGATACGCCCTAGAGTTAGTGGCGACGGATGCTACCCGAGCTAGACGCTTCCGCATGGGCCTGGACCCAGAGGTCAGAGGGGCTATGGCTACACAGGAGCTGTTGACATAAGAGGCAGTGCTTAGCGCGGCTCGACGGTACGAGCTGCACATGAGGAGCCTGGGAAAGCTTCCGGTTGTCGACAGACGATCTGTAGCAATGCAGAGAGTTGTTCATCACCCGACTCACCAGGTGACCTTCAAGCGATCAGGATATCTGCCAGTACCTCAGAGGGGGCCTGCTTGTTCGAAGTGTGGGAAGCCTGGGCATGCAGCCAAGGATTGTAGGGTTATGGGCAGACACTGATACACCTACGGTGAGAGGGGGCACTTCAGCAGGGATTTCTCCCGACGGAGACGGTCTATGGAGGCACCAGTACCAGTAGCAGCTGCACCGCCCCAGCCGAGGGCTCTTCCACTGTCACCGCAGCAGTTGGCTCTTCCACCACCGCCGGGGCCCCGACCAACTGCTTCGAGGGGACCTCTAGGGAGGCCTCCACGGCGTGACTTCTAGAGGCAAGCTCCTGCTCTGCAGAGGCTGCCACAGTTTCAGATGACAACGGTCGAGGCCGAGCGCTCAGGACAGGTGATCGCTGGTATGACCCTAACCCTAGTCCTTGTATTTCATGGTTCTTTGTTTAGCCATTGCTAAATGGTTAGTTGTTTGTGCTGTGCTATTATAGGAATGGTTAGAGTAGCTTCATATCCAGCCTGGTCCTTGTTTGACTCTAGAGCGTCACATTGTTTTTTATCCAAGGGGTTAGTGGCGAAGCATTCTATAGTTGTTGATTCTTTTGCTGCTAAGTGGAATGTGCATACAGGTAATGGTGTGATATGTAGTGTGTCAGGATTACGGAATTGCTCCGTGGAGATAGGAGGTCGAGAACTATATGCAGATTTTCTCGTGATCGAACTACCAGATTATGAGGCAGTATTTGGAATGGATTGGTTGGGGATGTTTTATGCGACCATAGACTGTAAACTAAGGAGGGTAGTCTTTCGAATTCCTGGCCACCCAGAGTTTGACTTTTATAGTGGCACTCGGGCTCTGGAACCCATGAAGTTTAAGGCGACGTCCTTGGAGATGACGATGGATGCAGAAATAGTTTTGCCTAAGGTAGTTCAGGAATTTCCAGATGTATTTCCGATGATATTTTTGGACTACCTCCATATAGGTCTTTAGAATTCACTATTGACCTATTGCCGGGCGCGCATCCAGTAGCAAAAGCCCCTTATCGTATGTCTCCACCTGAATTAGCTGAGCTTCGCGATCAGTTGACTAATTTGTCTGATAGAGGACTGATACGTCTGAGTGTATCCCCGTGGGGAGCACCAGTGTTGTTAGTAAATAAAAAGGATGGAACTCGGAGGATGTGCATTGATTACAAGGATCTGAACAAAGTGATAGTGAAAGACAAGTACCCCTCCTTCAGATTGATGACATCTTTGATCAGCTCGGTGGTTCACGAGTGTACTCGAAGCTGGATGTACGAAGTGGTTATCATCAAGTGAAGGTGCGTGGATCGGATGTTCCGAAGACGGCGTTTAGAACTCGGTATGGGCATTGTGAATTTTTGGTGATGCCATTCGGAGTAACTAATGCCCCGGCAACCTTTATGAGACTGATGAATTAGGTCTTCTTTGATTATCTGGATAAGTTTGTGGTAGTCTTTATTGATGATATTTTAGTGTATTCGAAGACTGAGGATGAATATGCTGAACATTTCCGGATGGTGTTGAATACTCTAAGAGAGCATCGACTGTATGCTAAATTCAGTAAATGTCAATTCTGGATGACAAAGGTCGCATTCCTGGGATACATTATTACAGGAGAAGGAGTGTCAGTCGACCCAGAGAAAGTTGCTGCAGTACAAAATTGGCCCATGATGCGTTTCGCTAGGGATTTGATGATAAAAAGGGGATTTTTATTGGAATTTCAGATCTAGAATTAAAAAGAAGCCCTAATACAATTCAACTACTCGCTAACTAAGACTAGGAAATAATTCTTAACCTAGGGGGAAAAGACAAATCCTAATACAATTAATCTAAGGGAATAAAATAGATAACTCTCACAAATTTCGCATCCCCCATTAGGGCCGGCTCACCCCCCTTAAATAGACAAAACACACTTATTTGTTCTTTTACCAAAATGCCCCATGCTTGTTATTTCTAGCCGCATCACTACTCCGCCCCTGAAAAACCACCTGTCCTCAAGGTGGTGCGTGAAGTGTATGGTCAGCTACTCCACGTGCAGGTGCTCTTGATCTTCATCCACGCCGGCCTCCAGCATTACCAAACTCTCTCCTTCATCTTCCTCGTCATTTACTATCAGGATCTGAAGGGTATGATTCCCGCACCGGTGTCCAGGAGTAAACTTCTCGTCGCATTTGAAACACAGGCCCTTGGTCCGCTTGTCATGAATCTCGTCATCGGTCATTCTTCGTGTATGTCCTCCAGGTCGTGGTTCCATCCCCTTCTCCTTGGTAGTCGTTGTGCCGTCAGTGGATGTTGCCCCTCCTGTGGCTGCCTTTTGTCCCCCTCCAGGATCCGGCCCTCCAAAAGTGGAGCCTCCCCACATTCCACGGGCCCTCCGCTCTGTCTCCTGATGGTCCTCCACTTTCCTCGCCAATGTCATCATTCCGCGAAGACCAACGGGCTCGAACTGCCTCAATCTCGACCTCACTGTAGGCTTCAGCCCCTTCATGAAACAGCCCTCCAAAGACTCCTCAGATACTCCCCAAACTCGATGGCAGAGCGACTCAAATTTCCGGATATAATCCCCCACGCTCCCCTCCTGCTTCAGCGAGTACAGTCTCTCGAACACGCCACCAGCCTGTCCTGCACCAAATCGCTCCGTCAAGAGCGTCGTGAACTCCGCCCATGTCTGAAAAGGCTGCTGCTGATCAGTCCATCGAAACCAGCCTACGGCCTCTCCCTCCAAGCAAACCCCTATCGCCCGAAGCCACTCCTCTCCTGGGACCGCGGACACCTCCAAGTACCTATCCACCTGGTACAACCAGTCATCTGGATCTCCTCCCTCAAAAATTGGCACCTCCAGCTTCCTCAGTCGCCTCTCGCCACCGTAATCACCTCTCTCCTACTGTTGGACTCCACCCCTATGCTGGTACCCCTGTCGCCTGTCGGGAAAAAAAGCCTCACCTCGATCGTGGTAGCCTCCCTCTGCTCCATGCCCCTGCCAGTCACCCTGTGGGTGTCCAAACTCTGCCTGGTGGCCTGCTGGAGGGTCCTGGTACGCTCTCCAAACTCCCGTCACTCCCCCAAAAGGTGGGGGCTGAGTCGACGGGCCTCCGGTGATCTGGTGGTGCCCTTCACCCTGCTGAAATCCTCCGCCGGGTCCCCCAAAGGCTGAAAACCCCCAAATTGTGCTCCTCGGACCTCGGGCGGGGCCCCCAGGGGCCCAGAAACGCTCGGAAAAGTCTGTCGGGCATCTTGGAAGGTCGGTGGGCCCCCCCGGGGGTCCATCGGACCTCGGGACCCCCCTCTGGGGTCGGCTGAGGCTCCCCAGGCCGTCGCCGGGGGCGGCCGGCCCTGAAATTGGGCCGGGAAGCCGCAGGGGGGGCGGCAGGTGCGGCCGCCCCTCCCAGGGGCCTGGCGGCCCCCCGTCGCCCCTCTAGGGGATCGCCGGGCCCCCCAGAGATCCCTGGGGGGTCGGCGGCCACCCAGGGAGCTGTCGGGGTACCGGAGACCCCCCCTCCGGCTCCTTGGTTCTCGCGGCGTGGCGGCGCATGGTCTTGGTGAGTCCCCCATGCATTGTCTACTTGATCGAAGCCTTCGTCTTCTTCTAGATCCGGATCATCTTAAAAAAACCCGTATTTTTGCCCTTGTCCTTCGCCAAAGGTGGCTCCTTTTTGCTTGGATCCGCCTTTGGTACGAGATGAGCGGTCAACGCCGCTATAGCTTCCATCAATTCCGATAATTTTGCCTCCGTTTTCCCTTGATTCTCCTTCATCTCTTTCATCTCCCACCGGATTTGCGCGGCTATCTCGGCGTCTTCCTTCCTCACGTCGATGAAACCCTTGCTAATTTGGGCCTCCATCCGTTCAACCTTCTCTTCCAAAATCTCGACCCGCTCCTTGGATCGTGTATTCGCTATAGATCGACCGCTCTGATACCAATTGATGCGTTTTGCTAGGGATTTGATGATAAAAAGGGGATTTTTATTGGAATTTCAGATCTAGAATTAAAAAGAAACCCTAATACAATTCAACTACTCGCTAACTAAGACTAGGAAATAATTCTTAACCTAGGGGAAAAGCCAAATCCTAATACAATTAATCTAAGGGAATAAAATAGATAACTCTCACAAATTTCGCATCCCCCATTAGGGCCGGCTCACCACCCTTAAATAGACAAAACACACTTATTTTTTCTTTTACCAAAATACCACCTGCTTGTTATTTCCAGCCGCATCAGCCCATCCTTAGATCAGTCTCAGAGATCAGGATACTTTCTTGGGGTTGGCTGGATACTATCAGAAATTTATCAAGGACTTCTCTAAGATTGCCTCACCTTTGACTCATTTGACTAAGAAGGAAGTATTGACTTCTTTGTCTAAGAAGGAGTTTCTTGGTCAGAGGAGTGTCAGTGCGCATTTGAGGAACTAAACCGTCGATTGACCACTGCTCCAGTGTTGATAATTCCTGACCGATCAGGCGGCTTTGAGATTTTCTGTGATGCTTCAGGAAAGGGACTTGGTTGTGTCCTTCATCAGCATGGACGAGTAGTAGCTTATGCTTCTAGATTTTTGAAGGTGCACGAGCAGAATTACCCTACCCATGACCTAGAACTGGCTGCTGTCATATATGCCCTAAAGCTGTGGAGACATTTCTTACTGGGCGAACTTGTAAAGATCTACACTGACCATAAAAGTTTGAAATATGTCTTCACTCAGAAGGAGTTAAACATGAGGCAATGTCGTTGGCTTGAAGTAATGGCTGAGTATGACATTGATTTGCAGTACCATCCAGGGAATGTGAATGTGGTGCCTGATGCTCTTAGTCGACTACAGGCTGTGATGAGGTTGACTATGCAGCCTCAGCTTCGAGGAGATATAAGACGGATGGGTGTTGAAGTGATCCTTCCAGGCGAAAGGGTAGATATGTTGGGCTTGCAGATTCAATCTGACCTGATGGATAGAATTAAGACAGATCAGCTGAACGATGTGAAATTGAAGCATATTCGAGAACAAGTCGAGGCAGGGCTTCGGATGGACTTTTGTACTCATGAGGATGGTTCCTTAAGGTTTGGGGATAGGGTGCGTGTGCCAGCGGGAAATATTCGAGAAGAATTACTAAAGGAGGCACACAATTCTCCTTATTCTATTCACCCTAGAGGGACCAAAATGTATAAGGATCTGCGACGATACTACGGGTGGCATGGGATGAAACGAAGTGTGGCGAAGTGCATGGCTTCGTGTTTGGTTTGCCAACAGGTGAAAGCAGAACACCAGATACCCGCAGGCTTATTGCAACCCCTTCCGATACCAAAGTGGAAGTGGGAATATGTAACCATGGACTTTGTGAATGGTCTACAGCGTACTCCGAAGGGGAACGATGCTATATGGGTGATTATCGACCGATTAACTAAGACAACGCACTTTATTCCGTTTCGACTTGGTCAGTCTACAGAAGTCTTAGCTCGGAAGTATATGAAGAGATTGTAAGGTTGCATGGAGTTCCTGTGAGCATTGTGTCGGATCGTGATACTAGATTTACATCTCACTTCTGGAGGAGCTTGCAGGCCAGTTTGGGGACCCATTTGAAGTTCAATACTGCATATCACCCACAGACAGATGGACAGTCAGAATGCACCATTCAAATATTGGAGGATATGCTTAGGGCTTGCATGTTGGGTTTCAAGGGGTCCTGGGAAGGCCATCTCCATCTAGTCGAATTTGCTTATAATAACAGTTATCAGGCAAGCATTGGTATGGCTCCCTATGCGGCTCTGTATGGTAGAAATTACCAATCGCCTCTGCGCTGGGATGATGTGGGAGATGGTGAAAATTTGGGCCCAGACCTAGTGACTGCTATAGTCAATGTAGTGCGGACGGTCAGAGAGAATCTTCACGTGGCCCAAGACCGTTATAAGCACTGGGCAGACATGAAGCGACGTCCACTTGAATTTCAGCCGGGCAATTATGTATTCTTAAAGATATCACCAGTCTGTGGGACGATTCGGTTTGGTAAACATGGAAAGTTGAGCCCTAAATATATAGGTCCATTTGAAGCTGCAGCCCAGATAGGCGAAGTGGCTTATCGGTTAGTGCTGCCGCCACATCTTGAAGGCGTGCATGATGTATTTCATGTGTCATAATTAAGAGGATATATTGGAAATCCTAGCCATGTGGTGGACTACTCAGAAATTGAATTACGACCAGACCTGTCGTATGAACAACATCCAATAGGAATTCTTGATCGACGACAGAAGACGTTGAGGAAGAAGGCTATCAATTTGGTCAGGGTTATGTGGCAATAAGAATCTCCCGGTGAATCAACTTGGGAGCGAGAGGATGAAATGTGGGAAAAGTATCCTCATCTGATTGTTTAAAGATTCTTTGTATGTTTGTCATGTAGATATAAGACACTCTTCCTTGTGTTAAATTCAGAGGACGGAATTTCTTTAAGGAGGGTAGAGTGTAATGCTCCTAAGTGATAATACCAGTATTCCCCCTTCAGTGTGGGAAAATTCACACACTAGCCACTAATTTGGACCAAGTTTACTTACATGTCCAACTAGTTTGCAATTACACCCAAAAGAGGGGTATTTAATAAAATGGACATGAATGACCATGGCATACTTGTAAATAATTAAAAAGAGGAGCTAACCTAATGGGTGATGGCAACCTTGTAATTAACTCAATAGCTTGAGAGGTTTCGTTTTAATTAAAGGCTATGCATGGCAAATTTGTAAATAAATTAAAGCACTTAAGATATTTTTTTCTCTCCCCTTTCTACAAGTTTCTCCTCCCTTCTAAATTATTTTTTTCCTCCCTTTTTCATTTCGTTGGTAGCCATTCCCCCTAAGGCCGAAACCTGGGAGCATAACACACAAAAAAAGAGAACAAAAAACAAGCCAAAATCAAAAAGAAAGAGAAGGGAAAAGAGAGAAAGAAAGAGAGAAAGAGAGGATGATTAGAGGAAGAAGAAGAGGGTTCTTGTATCACACATCAAAGGGTATTCTTTAGCTCTCCTCCAACCATTCACAAGCACTAGGAAGGTAGGATTCTCTCCACACTCCCAATATGTTGCCCCCGTGTAGAAATTTATGATTTTATTCATTCATCCTTTATAAAAACTGTTATTTGGATCAAATGGAGAATTGGGTCAAGATTAGTTTTGGTTGATTTCATGTTTGATGCTAGGGGTTATTTTCCCTATGATTCTTGGAGCAAGATTATTTTTTTGTGTGATTAGAACATGTTTATCTTGTGATATTACGTAGGTTATAATTGGAAAAATAGATAAATACAAAGGAAACTCTACCGAAAATTTTTAGAGCATTTCATGAGCATTTCTATAACATTCTAAGAAATAGAAACTTAATATAGGAAGACTTCACAAAATTCCACTTGATACCTCTCACAAAAATTGCATGTTTAATGACAACCCACTTGTAAAATTAATATAATTGAAACATTAGTGAGAGGGGTTTGCCAACTTCCTAGTTAGAGGCTCTAAATGATTTTAGAGAGCGTAGGAACCCTAATAACCATTATTTACAAGGTCCTACAAGTTCACCTTAAGCTAACTTTGATTTCCATAACAAGTTGGCTTCATTTTAATAGGAAGGCGAATTTTTCCTATGAGCTTAATAAGGCAGTTTGTGAACATTCAAATTTAATTAAAATTTTCTTAGAACATACATTATATATAAAACAAAAACCCTAAAGCGTGAAGTTCCACAATAATCATTAAGTTTTCCTCTTCCAAAATTCCAAATTTTATAATGTCTACTTTGATTTTTTCATGAAAAAGACCGTTACTACAAGAGGGTTTATTATTAAACTTTCTCCTTCTTTATAACACCTCCTTGGCTATAGGAATTAGACCTTGCATCTTATTTCCCTTGAAGTTTAGTATGGCACAAAAAATACTTAGCTAGCTTTAGAAAGACACTCTCTGAAATGCTTAGGTTAGTCCCTTGATTAATTAACTTGGTTACTTAACTTGATTAATTAGGTTGCATTTTCCTTTCCTTTTAAGAAGCAAGTTGATGATAATGCTAAAAGGAAGTGGTTTCATCACACTACGTGCCTACATTCCTTAATATGTGGGTGTTAGTTCTTATGTTGCATGTTGAATAATTTGTTGCTTGTCGTTATGGTTCGTACTCTTAAGTTTTTTTAATAAAGCAAAGGATGAATGTTGAATTTTATTTACGCCTTGAAGGCGTTAATGATGATGATTATAATTCCATGGCGATGCTTCCTTTATATTATGAGAATGTTAGTTTGATTGTAACAATGAAAGATGGATAGTCAAATTTTACTACATTATGAAAATCCCGATACAATGCTAAATGTTAAGTGATTAAAATAAAAGCCCGGGATGTCTCTTTCCACTTTCAGGTGGGTGAGCATCTTAGGGAATGGGGTGGGGGAACCAAAGCATTAGGTGGACACAGTGTGGACTGGACTTTCGAGGTTGTTTTCTTGGGCCCTCCTATCACGGGGAGTGGTCGTGCCC
This sequence comes from Scilla litardierei, assembly GCA_030789695.1. Taxonomy (NCBI): domain Eukaryota; kingdom Viridiplantae; phylum Streptophyta; class Magnoliopsida; order Asparagales; family Asparagaceae; genus Scilla; species Scilla litardierei. The sequence continues at coordinate 789,299,252 of CM061142.1, read as the reverse complement.
CTTTGGGGTGTGTGTGGTTCCTTTGGCCTTCGAGGTCGTGGCCCTTTGGGTTGTGGAGAGTGGTTGAGTTACGAAGGCTCCTGACGAGCTAGCACACCAGAGAGTCGGATATTCTTTCCACCTGCCTTATGGGTGAGGTCCAGCTCACTTGTGTCCAACTTGATGTTTAGGTTCCAAACAACGAACATTAATTTAACAAACTTAGTACTAGTGACCCATGTGCTATGTTGTGATTATGGCTTGTGTGGTTGAGTTTCCTATTAGACACGATGTGACGTGTCCCTTTTCCCCAACTCCCCAGGTATAGATTCCAGGACGACAGCACTCCTACCGGACTACTGACGCCCTGAGGGCGAATCTTCTAGGCCAGGAGCTCAGAGCAGTTAGATAGGGCACGTGTGTAGTGGGTCGGGGGTTAGTTTCTTTTGTGAACAGTTACTTTTGTTTTCCCCTTCAGCTTTTGTACCCCGTGTCTCTGGTGGTGGTATATGTACAGTGTATGTTATAGTGGTGTGTTGATAGTAGATGATCTGTGTTGCACACTCGTACGCTCCCGCTTGTTGTTTGCCGCCGCCTCGCTGTACCTTTTGTGTTATACTGGAGCTTTACAGTTCGTGCTTACTTTTGCACCTGTTTTGATTGCCTGTGTTGTTCTAGCAGTTGCAGTGGCCTGCTAAATTTTTCTTTGTAACGCCAGTACGCTTGGTACTCCCGTACCGCGGCCGTCACCCCTGCCCTTTTGGGCACTGGGGCGTGACATCAATGATTAAGGTTGTCACAAGAAACACTCTCCACACAATAATAAACAAAGAATGAAATAAGGTAAGAGATATAGGGAATAGTATCACAACTACCGATGTTTTGGGAATCAACCGATGTTCCTACCTATTGAATCATAAACTATGATGAATCCTATACTTGGTTGCTCTCGCACACCAAGGTTAGAATCTTGTGTTGTGAATGGTCTTATACCCGGATCTACTTTCGTACGGCTCCGAGTTAATTGTGTAGAAGCGTAATGACGATGCTAGACTAGGTGTCACTCTCATGCACAACCGTGTCTATTGAAGTCGTTACGAATATACTCAGACATTTAGAGAGTTGTCAAGACTCAATGTTGCTCTCGCACACACCAGACTAGTGCCACCGTCGTGCGTAACTATATCTAAACAGATCTCTAAATTTCTGGAATAATATTTTCACAATTACAAAAGCCGTAGATTTATCAATATCTAGGCACAACCAATCTCAACCCTAACACAAATAGAGATCAACTAAACCCTAGAACAAGAATCAACCAACCAAAGCGATAATTGATATAGAAATCAATAGAAACATTGCTTGCGTATAAAAATATATCAAATCAAAGATTTAAATAACAATTACAAAGATACTTAGCTTTCATGAAGAAATCCAATCCAAATACAAGCTTTTAGAACCAAGAGGGGGCCTAGGGCATGGCCTAACCTCTAAAAAGGTCTCCAAGAAATAATAATAGGAACTCTCCTACAATGACGACTACAAAGTTGTATTTATAGCTACTCCCAAAATCTAAGAAAAAGCTGACCAAAATACACAAAACCCTAGTTGTAACAAACTTTCAGAATTCTGGCCGCCGGATCTCTCGGTCGAGTGAGATTCCACTCAGTCGAATGGGAATTCCTGCAGAGACTCTCAAAAATTAGCATTCTATTTTTTCTCTTCACTCGGTCGAGTGGTAGGTTCACTAGGTCGAGTGAAAGTCTCACTCGATCGAGTGACTTTGGTATGCTTGGCTCCTTGGGCTGGGTTGGTGTCAGCCTCACTCGGTTGAGTGTAGCTATCCACTCGGTCGAGTGGGGAATTCCAGCATTTCTACCCAATCTTGCAGAAATTCTAGAAAATTCATCCAAACTCTATTTTGTGCATTATTGGTGATGTTGGAACCGTCATGAAGTCTACTATGAGTGAAAAATCCATAGGTTGAGATGGCCTCTGGAATGATGGCAGAAATTAAAATAAGATGGATGTAGTGCATAAATCTTTGACGTTTCATGCGTTTTAGCTTTGTTTCTTATTCTTTTTTGCTCCAACTTTCATAGATATTTCTTCCTTGCCTTTTGGTGCTTCCAACTTATATCCAAGGGTATTCTTGCTGCTCTTGTATTATCAATCATGGCTTTATGCCTCGTCTCAAATGATGTGAGCACTACTCCCAAGCGCAGGAGATCGAACAAGTAATATCCTGGTGAGTCCAGGTATCGAATCCACGGGACAACTGACCTGCAAAACTACGAATTTCAGTTTGTAAAGAGTAATAATACGGTAATAACAACCACATATCAAGTATAACGATATAGGTTCAAGGGTTTCAAATAACAAAAGAAAATCCTACGATAACTACGGGGAAGGCAATATTGGGGTATCAATATGAAGAGAATGTGTTGGTTGTGATTTCGTTAGGATCAATGCAATTAATGATTATAAATATATTTTCTATAACTTAACGTTTCGTCCGGTCAGGGCACGAGAACGTCAGAAAATATAACGATACACAAATAACGAATAGTGCCTTGAGTACGCATACAATACTAATTTCATAAAGAAAATAAACTTATGTGTCTGCAAGGATCACCACGAGCACGTCTACAAAGATCGTATTCGATCCAAGTACACCAACAACGATTATACTTGAATAAATCATGTAGAAACTAGCAAAATACGCGATTTAACGTGCAAATTAGGGTGAAAATATATTCAAATCATAGATTTCAGATATCTAACAACATCACAACCAGCACATGAGAGTATTAGCCACGCATGGAGGGTATAGAATCAATATTCATAGCTAAATACATCATCAATACATCAAAATACGAGCTAAATACGCCAAATACAAGGTACAGTTTAGAATTTTATCACCAATTCTCTCAAATTGAACCCCATACTCCTTCATATAGTAGATCTAGCCTCTGTCCTCAGGGCCTCCAAATTCGGTGGTGAAATACGGCTCCTAGAGCCCCTAATACGCCAGAATTCGGAGCAAAACCCTAGAAAATACGTTATATACTAACATTGCAGGTTTTACTAGCCTAGCGGGTCGAACACGCTACAAAACCAAACCCAAACCCGCTTATAACCGTCGGTGCAAATGAGAATCGTCCAATCTGGGAGGGATCTAACGAGATCCCGCCACATGTCCTCGCAAGGAAACGGGTTCGCCCGCTCTTGAAATCAAATTCGCATCGCTCTCGGATTCGTGTTTCACCGTTGGATCTACATCGGAGGGTCCAAGTTGTGCCACGTCGGCTTAAATGTCGATCGCTCCGTCGCCTGCTTCTCGTTCTCATCGGGGTTAAGCACGAACGTCAGATCAAGATCGTGCGATCCTCGAGAGGCCACGTCGCTCTAATCTTTCGCCTGCTTTGCATGTACATCGGCCGATCGCGGCCGTTGGATATTATTCGGGACGGCTGAGATCCTGCCACGCGTCCCGAGGCATATGTAGAGCTCCCGCTCCAAATTGCTTTGGATCGCATCTCAGCCGTACGTTTGAACGGGGGGTTGATGAGATCCTGACGCGTGTCCCTTTTCGGTTTGAATTGCTCCGCTCGCGTTGCTTCGAATTCATCTGTTGGATCAAAATCCAACGGTCAAATAAGCGCCACACTGCTCGCCAAAGCTGCTGCATCATACCTCGACCACGGCCGATGGATCATAGATCGACGGGACCGATGATGCCACGTGTCATTATCTGATTGGGCCGAGACCGTATTTCGTATTTCCCCGTATTTCCCTCGTATTTCTTCATTTAAACAGTATTTTGCATTCAAAAACTCATACTAATTAGCACAGATCTCAGAAAAATACAAATAAATATTCGTTGGAATCGTGAGATCGAGACCAAGCCATGAAAAATATAAAAAGGCAGAAATACTCAGTAAAATTCATACTTTGTGCACAAATCAATGGTTTGCTCTAATAAATAATGATATACAAAATACGAACGTATTAGAGATCAATTAAGCATCATATGTGCACAAAATAGGGCTAAATGGGGAGTTAAATATGCAATATTCAACCCGAATCACACCCCCCAACTAGCATTTTTCTAGTCCCTAGCAAAAAGAGCGATGAATACAGATGATTATTAAAACAATAAATTCTATCAATCTCTTATGGCATGGCTCAATAATACGCTTTCCAACATGATCTAGACTATCAATATACACAATCCATGCACAAGATCAATCATATGATATCTTCTCTAATTTAATTTGAATAAATAACATGCAAGCATCGTTTTGCGCAAGCGAATGTATAACACGTCGTTTTATTCTAGTTTTCTTGTTTCCATGGAGTTGGCATCTCAAAAAGTAACCGTTCAAAAACTTGCCTCGTCTCAAATGATGTGAGCACTACTCCCAAGCGCAAGAGATCGAACAAGTAATATCCTGATGAGTCCAGGTATCGAATCCATGGGACAACTGACCTGCAAAACTACGAATTTCAGTTTGTAAAGAGTAATAATACGGTAATAACAACCGCCTATCAAGTATAACGATATAGGTTCAAGGGTTTCAAATAACAAAAGAAAATCCTACGATAACTACGGGGAAGGCAATATTGGGGTATCAATATGAAGAGAATGGATTAGTTGTAATTTCGTTAGGATCAATGCAATCAATGATTATAAATATCTTTTCTATAACTCAACGTTTCCTCTGGTCAGGGCACGAGAACGTCGGAAAATATAACGATACACGAACAACGAATAGTGCCTTGAGTACACATACAATACTAGTTTCATAAAGAAAGTAAACTTATGTGTCCGCAAGGATCACCACGAGCACGTCCGCAAAGATCGTATTCGATCCAAGTATACCAACAACGATTATACTTGAATAATACATGTAGAAACTAGCAAAATACGCGATTTATTAGGGCAAAAAGATATTCAAATCATAGATTTCAGATATCTAACAACATCACAACCAGCACATGAGGGTATTAGCCACGCATGGAGGGTATAGAATCAATATTCATAGCCAAATACATCATCAATACATCAAAATACGAGCTAAATACGCCAAATACAAGGTAAAGTTTAGAATTTTATCACCAATTATCTCCAATTGAACCCCAAACTCCTTCAGATAGTAGATCTAGCCTCTGTCCCCAGGGCCTCCAAATTTGGTGGCAAAATACGGCTCCTAGAGCCCCTAATACGCCAGAATTCGGAGCAAAACCTAGAAAATACGTTATATACTAACATTGCGGGTTTTACTAGCCTACCGGGTCGAACCCGCTACAAAACCAAACCCAAACCCGCTTATAACCGTCGGCGCAAATGAGAACCGTCCGATCTGGGAGGGATCTAACGAGATCCCGCCACGTGTCCTCGCAAGGAAACGGGTTCGCCCGCTCTCGAAATCAAATTCGCATCGCTCTCGGATTCGTGTTTCGTTGTTGGATCTGCATCGGAGGGTCCAAGTTGTGCCACGTCGGCGTAAATGTCGATCGCTCCGTCGCCCGCTTCTCGTTCTCATCGGGGTTAAGCACGAACGTCGGATCAAGATCGTGCGATCCTCGAGAGGCCACGTCGCTCTAATCTTTCGCCTGCTTTGCATGTACATCGGCCGATTGCGGCCGTTGGATATTATTCGGGACGGCTGAGATCCTGCCACGCGTCCCGAGGCATATGTAGAGCTCCCGCTCCAAATCGCTTTGGATCGCATCGCAGTCGTACGTTCGAACCGGGGGTTGATGAGATCCTGACGCGTGTCCCTTTTCGGTTTGAATTGCTCTGCTCGCGTTGCTTCGACTTCATCCGTTGGATCAAAATCCAACGGTCAAATAAGCACCACACTGCTCGCCAAAGCTGCTTTATCATCCCTCGACCACGTCCGCTGGATCATAGATCGACGGGCCCGATGATGCCACGTGTCACTATCTGATTGGGCCGAGACCGTATTTCGTATTTTCCCCGTATTTCTCCCGTATTTCTTCATTTAAACAGTATTCTGCATTCAAAAATTCATAGTAATTAGTACAGATCTCAGAAAAATACAAATAAATATTCATTGGAATCGTGAGATCGAGACCACGCCATGAAAAATATAAAAAGGCAGAAATACTCACTAAAATTCATACTTTGTGCACAAATCAATGGTTTGCTCTAATAAATAATGATATACAAAATACGAACGTATTAGAGATCAATTAAGCATCATATGAGCACAAAATAGGGCTAAATGAGGAGTTAAATATGCAATATTCAACCCGAATCACTTCATCTCCAGATTGCATCGTATCGCTCCAATTCGCTCCAAATTCCCTGAAATCAACATAAACGCTCCAAAAGTGAAACAGTTCCAAATATTCATCGAAAAGCGTATAAAATTTTGATTTGGAGGGTGAAACATGAAATGAATGTATGAGAATAAATGTTTAAAATACATGCATATCAAATGTAAAGACCAGTATTTTGATATACATATTTTATTCTTATCATATTCCTTATTGTACTTTTCCATTTCCGTAATTAATGCGTATTCGTATTACGTATTGTCGTTAGGCGTAATTATACTCGTACCCGTATTAACTGCGAACTCTTAAACGTATTAGTCATAATTATTTTTAAATATAATATTTAATAATTTCACTCAAAAATACTTAATTCAAATTTGAATTTAAAATTTGAATTTATTTCGAAAAATCTATATATGAGATTTTTATTCATCTTAATTAATAACAAATCCCACCCTTAAACACCATTACTCAAATTGTCTTTTCCATATTTTCTTCACTTTCAAGACCTTTCCTATTTTGATTAAAAACCCCCTCCTCCCTTTCAAGCTCGCGCCCAGGCCATCATCTCCTCCACGTGGACCCTACACTTCTCCCATCTACAAACAGCGCCCAGCCAGCGCCCAGGCCGCAACTGCCCAGACCTCCTCCACGCGCAACATCTCCCACTCGCCCTCCTCTCCTTTTCCGACGGCCACCCCTGCCTGCTGACTTCCCGACGCCCACAATTCGTCTATGCCTCCCCTCACGGCCTGCCACCCACCTCAGTCTACGCCTAGGCCGCGAAACCCCTCAGACCACCGGTAAACTTTCCCAGGCCACCAACTGCTGCCGTTCTGCCTCCCCTCCAGCCAACTGCAGACCCCGACGACCTGTAGATGCTGCATCTGCTTCTCTCCTTGCTGTCGTAACGTGTTCCCACGTCGTAGCCGCCGTTAGACGCCGTAGCCACCGTTAGACGTCGTACGCGTCATCGTTGCCCCTCGCTGCATTTTGTTACACCGCTGTTACAATGGTTAATAGATCTATCCCTTATCATGTTATAACCCACACCCTAGGTTAAAGAACTTAATAAGATCAGATTATTAGACGTCGTAGGGATTATTTTAACGTTGTTATGTTGGAAAGAACATGATCTGAATGTATGTTTAATCAAACCAGAGAACCGATCTCACCGTAGCGTAGTGCTCATCAAGACGAATCCAACGACATGAAGAATGCTAAAATCAGGAAAGTGTACAATTTGTTATGAATTTTTGAAGTTCCAAGTTAAAATCGTCTTTTTCACTTAAAGCTGTATAACGTAAAATTTACCCGTGAAATGACGCGCACTAAAAATACCATGATGTTCTAGGCTAAAAATGTGACACATCGATATATAATTCTGCATGTTTAATTTTTAAGATTGGCAATGAAAAATGATTGTTGTAGCATGTTCACTAAACAACCCGTAAATCTCATTATCTTAAATTGCTGTAAATGTTGTTAGATGAGAATTTCTGATGATTAATGTGATGCACATCTTGCTTGTAAACAAGTTACCAAACTGACATTAATGAAACTTCTAGACAATGCTTGAATTCGTGAATTCGTGCGCCTCAAAGGCGAATCTTGATTTCGTGTTGTCGTGTGAGTCGACTAGGCTGGCTCGTGGTCCAGCACAAATTTGGGGGGGGGGGGTTAGGGTTGAGCGGCCACTAAGCGTATGAAGGGATCCTCTCTTCAAGAGCACCGCCCACCTACAGTGGGTAGCATCAATCACGGTAGTACCCCCGTGAGAAGAACAATTCACTCATCGCGTCTTAAAGGCGAGAACCCTATGAGAGGTAGAAAATAGTGACACAGAACTTGAACTCTTTTATGTTATCAGTTGAACACTAGAATTGCCATGTTAACAACATTCACAAAATTGCCATGTTCATTAATACTTGTCTTTAAATTTTCTAGAACTGCCATGTTTAGGAGTACTTTACTTTACTTTAAATTTTTCCATATTTATAACCATGCTGATGTCATCTTGTACAAACAATTAATGCTTCATAATTTATTTCTATTTGTACACCTTGCCTTGGTCGTCTCACCTCTTCTTGCAGACCCTTGCTGACATACATTCGTGTTTCTGTAATATATGTCAGATCCTAAGCCAGAGTACCAGGTGGACCTGTTTGAGACGCCTGATCTAGAGAGCCAGGAGATTGCTGTTGACGCTGAGTCACTCCTCGTGGAGGACAAGAGACTAGGGCTGTTGCTTCTTCCCTCTTAGTTTTGATTTAGTACTTTGTTTTAGGATACCTTTTTGGTGTTACTTTGGCCCGGCTGTGGCTTATCGTTTTATTTTCGTGTACGAACATTTCTGGATGTGGCTTTTATATTTATGAATGTTTTTATTGTTCTGAATGCATGCAAGCACCTGTAAAGATATTGTTATCACAGACGCTTAGTGAACTCGAGTTTCACTGCTCCAGTTCATGTAGACCTTAGTAACGTTCTCGCTTCCATCGTATCTTGGGAAGCGGGGCGTTACAGGTTTTAGTGGTGGCCCATGCAGGTCATGCATTTGTGAAAATTCAGAACAATAGGAATGCTATCATTAGCCAAACATCTAGAGTAATTGTGTGCACGAGATTAATTCGGGGTTTTCTTGTCTCAGAATGGCTAGAAGACGTAACACCCGACATGGATCCGGAGCTGCTGGAGGTAGAGAGGATGACATCCTCTAGATTCTTGGAGTTATGAGAGAGATGCTGGAGGTTAAGCACCATCTGGTCCAGCAGGGACGGCAGGATGCACCAGTTACACCACCACATTCGCACTATGAATCTGGAGCCAAGCAGTTCCGAGAGATACGTCTGAAGAGCTTCTCCGAAAGAGAGGGCCCACTAGCAGCCAAGGAATGGCTTCATAGCACTGTGGACGACTTGGGTCTTGCCCAAGTCAATCCGAACGATTAGGTGGAGCTAGCCAAGTAGCAGTTGACGGATAATGCCCGCAACTGGTGGGATACTGAGGAGACCAGGCTGACCAAGTCGATTCCATGGGCTACCTTCCGTCAGAGGTTTGACGCCCAATATTTTTCCAAGGTTGTGAAGAGAGATGCATCAGCGTTTCATCACCCTGGAGCAGGGCACCATGACTGTCGATGAGTACGGGGCCGAGTTCACCATGCTGAGTCACTTCGCCCATACTGTAGTGACAGACCCAGAAGAATGTGCACATCGCTTCATGCAGGGCTTGGATCTGGACATGCATGCTTCGATGTCTGCGAGCACTTTTACCACTCATGAGCAAGTTCTGTTAGCTGCGAGGAAGCATGAGCTGATCGTGAATCAGAAGAAGGTGTGTCAGGCAGGCAAGCGCTCGATGGAGCTACAAAGGAGTGCACCTAGGTCCGGTGTTCGTCCAGTTCAGACTACTTAGTTTAAGAAGCCAGCTGCACCTGCCCCCAACCGAGCTCAGTTGATTTGCCATTTCTGTGGCAAGCTTGGACATGGAAGAAAGACTGCAGGAGGATGCTGAATCAGTGCTTAGTCTGTGGATCTCCTGCTCATACTGCTAAGGACTACCCCTGCGGCACTCGAGCTGTAACTGCTGGAGCACCTGGACCTACTCAGCGGATGGTACCTACACCTGACAGCGTGGACTGCCACTGGTTCCACAGGATCGAGCCTTTAAGCAGGCTAACCCGTCGAAGCATCGGGCATTCACCATGACAGCCGTAGAGGCTGAAACTGAGGATAATGTGATCGCAGGTAACATCTAGACTAGTCTTTCCTTATTTATACATTTATGTTTGCTCAGTTAGATCCATGTTTAACTTAGTTGCATTATATCGTAGGTGTCATCTTAGTTTCATCTCACCTAGCCTTGACCCTGTTTGATTCTGGAGCTTCCATATGCATCCTATCCCGGAAATTCGTAGTCGAACACTCGATACCCACTTTCACTCTTTCCAAGTGTTGGAATATTACGACTGGGAATGGAGTAGTGAAGGTCGCATTGGGATGTAGACCATGTCCGTTGGTGGTTAGTGGACACGAATTATATGTTGATTTCATTGTCCATGACCTACCCGACTTCGATGCTATTCTCGACATTGACTGGTTAGGAGCTTTCTATGCCACAATCAACTGTCACCGGAAGAAGGCAGTATTCGAAATTCCTGACCACCGGTATTCGAGTTCGTCAATGGAGGTCGTTCGCTTAGGCTTGTCAAGTTCCGAGCTCAGCCGAATAGACTGATAGTTGCTTCTATAATAGCGGAACCAGAGAAGCCAACAGTAGTGAGAGATTTCGAAGACGTCTTCCCTGAAGAAATTTATGGATTGCCACCCGATCGAGCATTGGAGTTCGACATTGATCTTATGCCAGGAGCTCAACCAATTTCGTAGGCTCCTGCAGAGTTGGAAGAGCTGAGGAAGCAGTTGGATGAGCTGTTGCAGAAGGGCTTCATTCATCCCCGTGTATCTCTCTGGGGTGCACTTGTTTTGCTGGTGAAGAAGAAAGATGGATCGAGGAGGATCTGCATTGATTATCGGGAGCTGAATCAGATCACGGTGAAGAACAAGTATCTGCTGCCCCGCATCGACGATATCTTTGACCAGCTAGATGGATTAAGAGTATTTTCGAAGTTGGATCTCCGGAGAGGATACCATCAAGTGAGAGTCAAGCAGGAAGACGTACCCAAGACAGCCTTTCGGACCAAGTACGGGCATTATGAGTTCGTTGTCATGCCTTTCGGTGTGACAAACGCTCCTGCTGTGTTCATGAATCTCATGAACCTTATATTCTATGACTTCCTAGATAAGTTCGTGGTGATTTTCATAGATGATATCCTGGTTACTCAAAGAGCGAGAAGGAGAATGCCGAGCACTTGAGGATAGTCTTGGAGACGCTTCGCCGTCAGAGTCTGTATGCCAAGTACAACAAATGCGAATTCTGGTTGGACAGAGTTGCATTTCTTGGGGTTTGTAGTATCAGGAGATGGCATTTCAGTGGATCCGGAGAAGGTCAAAGCAGTCAGTGAGTGGCCTACACCTCGATCAACATCGGACATCAGGAGTTTCCTTGGATTGGCCGGATATTATCGCAGATTCATTAAGGATTTCTCAAGAATAGCTGAACTTATGACGAGATTGACGAGGAATGATGTTAAGTTTAGTTGGTCAGATTCTTGTGAGCATGCCTTTTGTACTTTGAAGGAGAGACTGACTACTGCACCGGTGTTGGCTATTCCGGATAGAAGTGGACGCTTTGAGATTTTTTGTGACACATCGGGCAAGGGTCTTAGATGTATTCTGCACCAGCACAATCATGTAGTCGCATATGCTTTGCGACAGTTGAAGGTCTATGAGAAGAACTATCCGACCCACGATTTGGAATTAGCCCCTATCGTCTTTGCATTAAAGATCTGACGACATTTCTTACTGAGTGAGAAAGTGAAAATTTTCATTGATCACAAAAGTTTGAAATACATATTCACTCAGAAGGAGCTGATTATGAGACATCGTAGATGGTTGGAGTTGATGGCGGACTACGACATCGACCTTCAGTATCATCCGGGGAAGGTGAATGTCGTACCTGACACCTTGAGTCGACTGCCCGAGGTGATGATTCTTACGAATCAGTGGAGGTTGCAGCAGGATCTCCGAGAGATGGATGTTGAAGCTGTCCTACCCGGAGTCACTTCATCATTGATGAACATACAGATTCAGTCGACGATTGTAGATCGGATCAAGGTTGCTCAAGCTGGAGATGCTATGTTGAAGAAGATCAGAGAGCAGGTTGAAGCAGGACTCCGGACAGATTTTCTTATTCATGAGGATGGATCCCTGAGATATGGCAGTAGGATCTGCGTACCTGCAGGAGATATCAGAGAGGAATTGATGAATGCGGCTTATAGTTCGCCTTATTCTATTCATCCTGGAGGTACGAAGATGTACAAGGATCTTCGTCAGAATTTCTGGTGGCACGAGATGAAAAGAAGCGTGGCACGGAGCATTGCCAAGTGTCTTGTATGTCAGCAAGTGAAGGCTGAGCATCATCACACTGCTGGACTGTTACAACCTCTGTCGATTCCGGAGTGGAAATGGCAGCACATCACGATGGACTTCGTGACTGGCTTACCTCAGAGCACAAGGAAGAATGACGCAATCTGGGTCATCGTTGATCGATTGACCAAGTCTGGTGCAATTCATACCATTTCGACTAGGACAATCCACAGAGATACTGGCAAGGAAGTATATGGAGGTAAGGACTCAACTTATGCCTTTAAAATTTCTTTCTATTACAAATTATGATGTGAATTATGTCGTGCAGGAGATCGTACGCTTGCATAGAGTCCCTATGAGCTTTGTATCAGATCGAGATACGAGGTTCACGTTCCAGTTCTGGAAGAGTCTGCAGACCAATCTGGGTACCTGTCTGAAGATCAGCACTGTGTATCACCCATAGACGAATGGCTAGTCAGAGCAGACCATTCAGATTTTGGAGGCTATGCTGAGAGCATGTATGCTGGATTTCAAGGGCTTATGGGAGGATCATCTACACTGGTGGAGTTCTCCTACAACAATAGCTATCAGGCGAGTATTGGCATAGTGCCATTTGCTGCTCTCTACGGGAGGAAATGTCGATCGCCACTGAGCTAGGATGACATTGGAGATAGAGAGCTTTTGGGACCGAAGATGATTGTTGAAACGGTAGATGTTGTGCAAGATATCAGGGACAAGCTTTAGATCACTCAGGACTGTTACAAGCATTGGGCAGATGCTAAACGACATCCTCTAGAGTTTCAATCGGGAGATCACGTGTTCCTAAAGATCTCCCCGAATCGAGGACTGATCCGCTTTGGGAAGTGAGGCAAGCTTAGTCCAAGATATATTGGACCCTTCGATGTGCTAAGTGAGTTGGAGAGGTGGCCTGTCGCTTAGCCCTACCACCATCCTTGGAGGGAGTTCATGGTGTCTTCTATGTGTCTCAGCTTCGTCGTTATATCAGCGACCCATCTTACACTGTGGACTACTCTGAGATTACAGTCCGTCCAGATCTGACGTATGAGCAGCTGCCAATACAGATCCTTAACAGACGTCAGAAGACACTCAGGAACAAGACCGTAAATCTTGTTAAAGTGATGTGGCGGCATGGCTCGCTAGGAGAGTACACCTGGGAGAGAGAAGATGAGATGAGAGAGCGCTACCCGCATTTATTTCCTGATCAGTGATTGTTAGGAATTCTGAGGGCGGAATTGTCCTTAAGGTGGGTAGGGTGTAACGACCGGTATTTTGATATACATATTTTATTCTTATCCTATCCCTTGTTGTACTTTTCGGTTTCCGTAATTAATGCATATTCGTATTACATATTGTCATTAGGCGTAATTATACTCGTACCCGTATTAACTGCGAACCCTTATACGTATTAGTCATAATTATTTTTAAATCTAATATTAATAATTTCACTCAAAAATACTTAATTCAAATTTGAATTTTTAAATTTGAATTTATTTCCAAAAATCTATATAGGATATTTTTATTCATCTTAATTAACAACAAATCCCATCCTTGAACACCATTAGCCAAATTGTCTTTTCCATATTTTCTCCACTTTCAAGACCTTTCTTATTTTGATTAAAACCCCCTCCTCCCTTTCAAGCTCGTGCCCAGGCCATCATCGCCTCCACGCAAACCCTACCCTTCTCCCCTCTACAAACATCGCCCAGCCAGCACCCAGGCCGCAACCGCCCAGACATCCTCCATGCGCAACCTCTCCCCCTCACCCTCCTGTCCTTTTCTGGCAGCCGTGCCCGCCTGCTGACTTCCCAACGCCGGCAGTTCACCTCTGCCTCCCCTCACGGCCTGCCACCCACCTCAGTCCATGCCCAGACTACGAAACCCCTCAGACCGCCAGCAAACTGCCCCAGGCTGCCAACTGCTATCGCTCTGTCTCCCCTCCAGCCAACAGCAGACCCTAGCGGTCCGTAGATGCCTATGTCCGCTTCTCTCCTTGCTGCCGCAACGTGTTCCCACGTCGTAGCCACCGTTAGATACCGTACGCGTCATCGCTGCCCCTCGCTGCGTTCCGTTACACCACTGCGACAATAGTTACTAGATCTATCCCTTATCATGCTATAACCCACACCCTAGGTTAGAGAACTTAATAAGATCAGATTATTAGACGTCGTAGGAATTATTTTAATGTTGTTATGTTGGAAAGAACATGATCTGAATGTATGTTTAATTAAACCAGAGAACTGATCTCAACGTAGCATAGTGCTCATCAAGACAAACCCAACGACACCAAGAACGCTGAAATCAGGCAAGTGTACAATTTGTTATGAAATTTTAAAGTTCCAAGTTAAAATCGTCTTTTTCACTTAAAGCTGTATAACGTGAAATTTACCCGTTAAATGACGCGCACTAAAAATACCATGATGTTTTAGGCTGAAAATGTGACACATCGATATATAATTCAGCATGTTTAAGTTTTAAGATTGGCAATGAAAAATTATTGTAGCATGTTCTCTAAACAACTAGTAAATCTCATTATCTAAATTGCTGTAAATGTTGTAAGATGAGAATGTCTGATGATTAATGTGATGGACATCTTGCTTGTAAACACGTTACCAAACAGACATTAATGGAACATTTAGACAATGCTTGAATTCGTGAATTCGTTCATCTCAAAGGCGAATCTTGATTTCGTGATGTCGTGTGAGTCGACTAGGCTGGCTCGTGTTCCAGCACAAATTTTGGGTGTGGTTAGGGTTGAGCGACCACTAAGCGTATGAATGGATCCTCTCTTCAAGAGCACCACCCACATGCGGTGGGTAGCATCAATCATGGTAGTACCCCCGTGAGAAGAACGATTCACTCATCACGTCTTAAAGGCGAGAACCCTATAAGAGATAGAAAACAGTGAGATAGAACTTGAACTATTTTATGTTATCAGTTGAACACTAGAATTGCCTTGTTAACAACATTCACAAAATTTCCATGTTCATTAATACTTGTCTTTAAATTTTCTAAAACTGCCATGTTTAGGAGTACTTTACTTTACTTTAAAATTTCTAGAACTGCCATGTTTAGGAGTACTTTACTTTACTTTAAAATTTGCCAGGTTTATAACCATGCTGATATCATCTTGTACAAACAATTAATGCTTCATAATTTATTTCTATTTGCACACCTTGCCTTAGTCGTCTCACCTCTTCTTGCTGACCCTTGCTGACATACATTCGTGTTTTTGGAATGTATGTCAGATCCCGAGCCAGAGTAACAGGAGGACCTGTTTGAGACGCCTGATCTAGAGAGCCAGGAGTTCGCTGTTGACGCTGAGTCACTCCTCGTGGAGGACTAGAGACCAGAGCTGTTGCTGCTTCCCTCTTAGTTTTGCTTTAGTACTTTGTTTTAGGGTATGCTGTTTCCTTTTTGTTGTTACTTTGGCCATGCTGTGGCCTATCGTTTTATTTTCGTGTACGAACATTTCTGGATGTGGATTTTATATTTATGAATGTTTTTATTGTTATGAATGCATGTAAGCACCTGCTAAGATATTGTTATCACAGAGGCTTAGTGAACTCGAGCTTCACCGCTCCAGTTCATGCGAACCTTAGTGACGTTCTTGCTTCCATTGTATCTTGGGAAGCGGGGCGTTACATCAAAATTCCCAAGCTTAACTCTTACTTGTCCTCGAGTAAGACTTATAAGAAGCGAAACCGGAGATAAAAATAAAGAAATAGAAAATAAAGAAATCTCTTGATCATCAACTCATATCATCCATGTAATTCATGAACACATAATAATGGAAATAAACAACAATCACACCCATCACTTATTATTTTCATCTCGCATTGGAATATACATGTCATGGATTCGAATTGAAGCATAATGAACACATTAACCCATCATAACGAGCAATCCTCCTCCTCATTAAACTCATCCCAACGTACCTCCTGATTATATGCAATAGCGTCTGTGGCAGGTAGCTCCTCACTCTCCTCATCGGGCGCATCCCATAGCACTTCTTGGTCATCAGGGTACACGTCCCAATGTACTTCTTTCTCATATGTAAAAGTGTCCTGCAAAAAATATGGTGTTTCATCAGTATCCGAATCATCATAATCATCATAAATAGGAATAGATTCAGATAAAAGAAAAGAGTGGATAAAATATTCTCCCTCAATGGGAACAACAGGCTCTGATGAATGCTCCTCAGGTGGATGCTCATCCTCAGTGGAAGGTAGAGGTGGCTGCAGAAGCTCAACTGCAGGTGGGCACGACTCTGGATCTATCTGAATGAAGGTATCCTCGTCCTAAAGTGCTGCCTCCTCAATGGTATGCTCTGGCTCTGCATAAGGCCACATCATCAATATGCTCTGACTTGACAGGGTGCTTTAGGTGCTCCTCACAATGCATTTCTGTGGCCTCTAACTCGGGCTCCTCGGGTATTGAAGGTAATTTGAATATCATCTTTTTCTTTTTCCTTCTTCTTCTTCTTTTCTGTCCCATAGTGCAAGGTGCTTGCTTTACCTTCTTATCAACTATCAGTGTAGGCTTTCTCTGGAATAGTGATGCTGGCTGCTCATGTGTGTCAACTTGTGGGGATGTACCATGTTGAGAAGAAGGCTCGCAAGCAATCTGAAATATAGTCTATCCCCTCAAGATTGACATGGACGTCCTCCTCAATTGTTCCAGGAGTTGAAACATGGTTCATAACAAAATCAACAAATTGTAGCTCAAATGCATCACCATGCTCTCTGAACTGGTGAACCTCACTGACTCCAAGATGCCCTCCAATAAGATCTGAAATCTGTCCTCTGGCAGCGCATATGACTCAATTTCTGCTTCCTCCATTGCCTCTTCGTCATCAACTCTTCATATGCAATAGTTGTATCGTAGGATGGGGGATCGACGACGACACATTCTGGCTCTGTAGTGATACCTCTCGAGTGTCTCGTCACAGTTGTCTCATTAGAAATAGCTGCAATAATGCCAAGTGCTGTTGTTTCATCAGGAGTGGTAGATGCTACTAAATATTCACAAGTTGCATAAGGAGGAATCACACTTAATATGCCTCCATATATCCACATATACTCCTCTTGTACATCATCATCTAGTCCTTTCCAAAGGTAATTAAGGAGAGCGCAATTACAGAAGCCATGCTGCAGTAGTCCGTCCAGTAACTTGTTAAACCCCCTCCAAGCTTGCCAAAAAGTGTCACCTTCGGTTTGCTTGAAGTACCTGATCTATTCCTCTGATATCTAGTGGTAATGTCGTCCCCCTTCATCGATAGTTCGTACTGGATTTGTAATATGAATGGCGATGCTTCTTGCCCATAAGATGATGAAGCAGAACTGACATCTTTAGAAATCACTGCAATCTTAAGTATGAGAGCACTCAATTCAAGGTTCCTTTTTGCCCATTCCAATTGAAGGTTGCTCTTTTTAATCTCGATGAGCATTTCAACCTGTCGTGCAAGAATCCCATTAGGAACATATTGTTCCGTCTGAGCACTCTGATCAAAATCTGTGGTCCACATAATATCACCCATAACACCTGATCAACAAAGATAAACACCCGAAGAAAAATATCAGTGACACAAAAGAATATAGAAATGATAATAATGTTGACGTCGGTGAAAATTTCTTTTTGTTCATTTTGTATTGTTTTTTATTTTTTTCATAGACTAATCAACCTAATTGTGACAAACTGGCACCCAACAGGAAAAACCTCCCTGGCAACGGTTCTAAAAACTTGATCAAGTCTAGATGTACCTAGAAAACAATGTAGTTTTACCACAAGTGTACGGTTAAGTGGTGTGAGCGGGTATTGAATCACATGGAGGTGGTGTTGGCTCCAATTGATCTTAGGTTGGTTCGACTACGAAGGTTTATTGGTGGAGATGGTTATGGTATGATGTAATGGCAATGGTGATGGATGTCGGTGTCAATGATAAAAGTGGTCACAAGATACACTCTCCACACAATAATAAACAAAGAAAGAAATAAGGTAAGTGATCTAGGGAATAATATCACAACTACCGATGTTTTGGGAATCAACCAATGTTCCTAGATATTGAATCATAAACTAGATGAATCCTATAGTTGGTTGCTCTTGCATACCAAGGCTAGAATCTTGTGTTGTGAATGGTCTTCTACCCGGATCTACTGTCGTACGGCTTTGAGATAATTGTGTAGAAGCGTAATGAGGATGCTAGACTAGGTATCATTCTCGTCCACAACGGTGTCTAATGAAGTCGTTACGAATCTACTCAGACATTTAGAGAGTTGTCAAGATCTAATGTTGCTCTCGCACACACCAGACTAGTGCCAACGTCGTATGTAACTATATCTAAACAAATCTCTAAATTTCTAGAATAATACTTTCACATTCACAAAAGCCCTAGCTTATCAATATCTAAGCACAACCAATCTCAACCCTAACACAAATAGAGATCAACAAAACCCTAGATCAAGAATCAACCAAGCATAGCAATACGGACATAGAAATCAATAAGAAACATTGCTTGCGTATAAAAATATATCAAATCAAAGATTCAAATAACAATTACAAAGATAATTAGCTTTCATGAATAAATTCAATCCAAATACAAGCTTTTGGAACTAAGAGGGGGCCTATGACATGGCCTGACCTCTAAAAAGGTCTCCAAGAAATAATAATAATAGGAACTATCCTTCAATGCCGGCTACAAAGTTGTATTTATAGCTACCCCAGAAACTTAAGAAAAAGCTGACCAAAATACACAAAACCCTACTTGTAACAAACTTTCAGAATTCTGGCCGTCGGCTCACTCGGTCTAGTGAGATTCAATTCGGTCGAGTGGGAATTCCTGCAGAGACTCTAAAAATCAGCGTTCTGTTTCTTCTCTTCACTTGGTCTAGTGGCAAGTTCACCCGGTCGAGTAAAAGTCTCACTCGGTCGAGTGTATTTGGTACACTTGGCTCCTTGGGTGGGGCTGCTGTTAGCCTCACTCGGTTGAGTGGAGCGATCCACTCGGTCTAGTAGGGAATTCCAGCACTGCTACCCAATCTTGCAGAAATTCTAGAAAATTCATCCAACCTCTGTTTTGTGCGTTCTTGGCGGCGTTGGAACCGTCATGAAGTAAAATTTGAGTAAAAAATATCCACATGTCAAGATGTCCTCTGGAATGATAACAGAAATTAAAATAAGATGGATGTAGTGCGTAAATCTTTGACGTTTTATGTGTTTTAGGCTTGTTTCTTCTTCTTCTTTACTCCAACTTTCATAGATCTTTCTTTCTTGTCTTTTGATGCTTCCAACTCATATCTAAGGGTATTCTTACTGCTCTTGCATCTTCAATCATGGCTTCATCTCCAGATTGCACTGTAGTGCTCCAATTCACTCCAAATTCCCTGAAATCAACATAAACGCTCCGAAAGTGAAATAGTTCCAAATATTCATCGAAAAGCATAAAAAGTTGGTATTTGGATGGTGAAACATGATATGAATGTATGCGAATAAATGTGTAAAATACATGCATATCAGATTCACTCAAGATGAAACTTTCTGGAGCGCGTGGTTGGCTTGGCGACAAAGGGATTATTTGCTATGGGACGCGGTTCAACTCAGAAGAAGTAGCTCAGCCCCAATGTAGGGCATCACTTCCGGGATTAAAGACAGGTTGCTGAAAATGACGCTTCGCGTGGTAGCGAAGTAACATGTATGTAGTTTAATATTCATGTGTTTATAATTGCAATAAATTGATAGATCTTTCTTTAGGGGTTGGTCGGACCCAACCCTAGGATAATAGAGATTCTGGCTAGGGTTTATTCCTTTAGGGCCTAACTTAAAACCGTTTTAAATTGTTTTACGCTGCATTGTTTTGCTTTCGTCGTTCGACCGAGTTAGGCCGAATGTCGATTTTATAGCACTACGGACCTAGAAACCTTTCAGTGGTATCAGAGCCAATCTACCTTGATCTATAATTTTGCAATTATAAAGTGCATAGAATGCAGCATGTTTCTCCATGAGATGGAGGTTTATCATTAAGCCATTAAAATTGTTGTTCCATGTGATGGTTTTATTTTCGAAAACTTGTTTTTTTAAAATTAGGTCTACTTTTAAAATCATGTGCAAATTTTAAAAATTAGATCTTTACAATTATATGATGATTATTAATTTTTATGTAACTTAAATTTATGAGATAATTTTTAAGTTGCTCTGTTATCATGCTAAAATTTTATGTGATAAAATGTTTAGTTGATAATTTTAAAGGTTATATTTGTTGGCCTATTTAGTTCATTAAATAGGTCATACGTGTTAATTTTGATGATGACAAATAAGCCGTGTGACTAACATTTTTCATTAAGTGATTTCAGGGAGAAAAATGCAAAATAAATTTCGTTTGCAAGAGAGAGCGTGTATGTGGACATTGGTGTAAAAAGGAAATTCAAATTATTCCACACTATCTATATTCAGATTCAAATGAAGACTTGAATTGGTCAAGTAACTGATTAGATACTCAAGGATACCTCATCTCATTACCACGCAAAAGGCAGTCACGCACATGTATCACAATCTGCCGCAATTTTTGAAGTGCTGCAATTTTTGAAGTGTGGTTACAAAATACAAAATCCTAGGAGATCTTCAAAGGATTGAGTGCTCTGCTTGTTTTTTTGAACGGCTCTTAATGGATTGTCTCTGATCCACTCACGCACCAATGGGAATTAGGGTGTTTTTTTGAAGCGCTGCTGATAAACGAAAAAAAACAGAAGAACAATTTGCGTTCTTTTAAGAAGTGCACAGTCCTCTGTCGAAAAAAAGGGTGCGAAACATTAAGCAGAAATACATACGTTCATCTTCCGAGACTTGTACTGCAAAGGCTTGTGATCGGAAGCAACATCCTCTAGCGACTTGTGGCCATAAGTGATCACTCCTTATTTTACACTTTTTTCCTGCATGAGTGCATGCCATTTTGATCGCCCAAATCATGTTTTTCACGATATATCGACGATATTACGATGCTTTTCACGATTTGTTGTTTTTGTCGTATTTCAGGTGATTTGGAGCGATTTGGAGTGATCTCGAGATACGCCTACTCCAGAGTGTCACCGACGACCTCCCCGAGGGGTATTTCACCATTGGAGAGGAGCGGAAGAAGAAAGAACGTCACAGGAGCGACGAGGAGGCCAAAATAAGCTGTTTGGGTATTTTTGGTGTCCCACTCGGCCGAGCGAAGGAGTCACTCGGCCGACCAACGAGACACTGCTCGACCGACCAGATCGGACACATTTTATAGGTGCACTCGGCCGAGCATCGGAAGCCACATCGGCCGAGTGACGAGACCCCGTCCGCCCGAGTGGCACTCAGACGAAGCCCATCAAAAATCACCAACTTACTGTTTTTCGTCTGCCTGAGCTTCAGAAGACCCACTCGGCCGAGTGGCAAATGCCGACCGCCCGAGTACTAAGAAGCCATCGGCCGAGTGACGACAACTCACTCGGCCGAGCGACTCCCGAAGTGAAGACCCCCGAAGACCCAGACTTACTGGAAATTTACAGGGTTTGTCACTCGGCCGAGCGACTTTTGTCACTCGGCCGAGTGCGACGCGCTGCCTGTAGCGAAAATTGCGGATTTCAGGCTGCGCAGGGGCATTTTGGTCACAGTTTTTTGGACGATTTTGGGGGGTATTTAACCCCTGTTTTTACCCTAGGTTGGAGAGCTTTTTCTCTTTAATTTTTACAGCTTTTTAGATTAACTTTTTAGCTTTTATTCTTGTGATTGGAGAGGAGACAAAAGTGGATTTTTGTTGGATTATTGGAAGAACTCCATTGGTTTGTGTCTCTCCCCTCTAAAAATACTATTTTTATTGCTTATCTCAATATTGTGATGAATTCTCTTGTTAATTCCATTGATTATTCTTGTATTTGTGCTATGAATTGTGAGTAGTCTACACGTCTTGGGGCGTGGGGATGAACCCTACGAGCCCAATTTCAGATTTGTGATGAATTGGTAGGAATTTTGCTAGAATTGCCTATTAGGGTTAGTTTGGTATCGATTTACTACGGATAGCTAGGTATTCATATCAATTGGGATTTACAAGAGATTGGATCCCAATTCGATAGGAAACCCTAGAAATCCGAATTGGGTTGGAATCGAATTTCCGTAGTATCGGTTTGCAAGAGATTGGACCGATACTAGGGTTCTCGGTTGCAATTCCGTGCCGATGCCCGTTTGCAAGAGATTGGATGGGTAGGAACTATCCTAACATAGGTCGTGGCCCGAGTTTGCACGAGAGTGGGCTCGGGGCGTGATTGAACGATGATGTTGATCCTAATGCTAGCTTGCCTAGGCTAGGGTTTGCAAGAGATTGGACCCGAACCTAGGATAGCTATAGACCGGCAACAGCACGAGAGCGTGAGCTAGGTATTACATTCAGTTGCAACTAGTTCATCCAAAATTTTATTCTAGCAATTTTGATACCAATGAACCACATTGACGAAATACGGTGAGTGGCGGGAATTCCCCATTCCCTAGGCGTCTTTATTTGATTTGATATCTTCGTACTTTGTCTGACGATTGTGACAGGATCGCCAAAGGAAAATTCTCTCTTTTCTGTTCTTAATAGCCAGGTTGTTCGGAGCAAGCACTTTCATTCGTCCTCCCTGTGTTCGATAACCCGCTCGCCGCTACACCGTGCGCTTGCGGTAAAACTACACGGTCGCACTTTTGGGTTACATTCCGGAGCGATCAAGTTTTTGGCGCCGTTGCCGGGGAGGGCATTTTGACAGTGTTCGGCATCGACCACCCGGTTATTTTTCTTTTCTTTCTTCCCTTACTTTCTTCTATATCTTGTTCTAACTCTGTTTGCAACCCTATTTGCATATTCTCCCCGTATTTTGCATAAGATCTTAACAGGGAGAAAGGAGGATGCAATGTCGACAACAGAACTCAGTCAGGAAGATTATGACTCCTTCACAGACCTCCTTAAGGAGCTTGTCGACGAGGTCCACGCTACCGGGACTTTTGCTATCGATATCAAGGATCCCGACGAACAACTGTTTGCTAGTTTTGTGATGGACCAAGTCTCCCCGGATGGGATTATCGGGGGAAATGTCAGAGTTGATGTGATCGACGACAAGTTATATTTCGAAGACGGTAGAACAAATGTCGAAGAACACTATACTCCCGAAGAATCCTTCGAGCAAACCGATGTTTAGGGAGTTACACTCTATGACGCTCACTCTTGCTTTTATGAATCGTCTGATGTGTTTCTTGATTCCAGGCATGAACCAGAGCAGAGTGAAAGCTTCGACGATGCTGGCACAGAATCAGAGAGCGCCTATTTCGATGCATCGTCCTCACTAAGTAGTGAGTCTGAGTCTTCGCAAGAGAGCGCGCCACCTGAACATGAACTAAACCCGGATGACAAGTAATAAGCCAAACTCATGCGAGCTAATGAAGTAGAAGGAGCAGCACCTCTTGAGGTAGAACTTAAACAGTTACCTCCGAATCTAAGGTATGCCTTTTTGGGTAATAAATTAACTTTCCCGGTGATAGTCAATTCCCACCTCACGCAAGATCAACTTGAAAAACTCCTAGACGTTCTTAGGAGCCACAAAGATGTCCTTGGCTACACTATCTCCGATCTAAAAGGGATAAGCCCTAGGCTTTGCACACATATGATCCATTTGGAGGATACCGACGCCACCTCCATAGAGCCTCAAAGGAGGTTAAACCCGAATATGAAGGAGGTGGTTAAAAAGGAAATCCTAAAATTGCTCGACGCCGGTATCATTTATCCCATCTCTGATAGTAGATGGGTTAGCCCCGTTCACGTCGTCCCCAAGAAAGGGGGGATGACAGTCATAAAAAATGAAAAAGGTGAGCCCATATCTACATGCACCGTCACGGGATGGCGAATGTGCATTGACTATAGGAAACTAAATAAAGCTACCCGAAAGGACCATTACCCATTGCCCTTCATTGATCAAATGCTTGAACGCCTAGCTAAACATAAATACTTTTGCTATCTAGATGGGTATTCGGGATTCTTCCAAATCCCTTTGCACAAAGATGACCAAGAAAAGACCACTTTTACTTGTCCCTATGGTACCTATGCCTACCGAAGGATGCCGTTTGGTCTTTGTAATTCTCCCGCCACTTTTCAGAGGTGTATGACATCCATATTTTCCGATTACATTGAAAATATTATGGAATTTTTTATGGATGATTTTTCGGTTTATGGAAGTGAGTTTGACTCTTGTTTGGCCAGTCTTACTAAAGTCCTTAAAAGGTGCCAACAAAACAATCTCACTCTAAATTGGGAGAAGTGTCACTTCATGGTCACGGAAAGTATAGTTCTCGGGCACCTTGTTTCCTCGAGAGGAATTGAGGTAGATAAAGCAAAGATTGAGGTAATCGAAAAACTCCCTCCTCCTATTAATGTCAAGGGCATTAGAGGCTTCCTTGGTCATGCGGGGTTTTACCGCCGCTTCATCAAGGATTTCGCCTCGATTGCCCGACCACTTACTTCCTTGCTCGCTAAAGATACTCCTTTTATTTTTTCAGGGGAATGCTTGCAAGCCTTCAACACCTTGAAGGAAGCACTAGTTTCCGCGCCCATCATACAACCACCGGATTGGAGCCTTCCCTTTGAGTTAATGTGCGATGCTAGCGACCAAGCCATTGGAGTGGTATTGGGACAAAGGAAAGATAGGAAGCTTCATGCGATATACTATGCGAGCAAGACATTGGATGACGCGCAGAAAAACTACACAACTACCGAAAAAGAGCTTCTAGCGGTCGTCTATTCCATCGAGAAGTTTCGCTCCTACCTCCTTGGTTCCTAGGTGATTGTCCACACCGACCAAGCGGCGTTGAAATATCTCTTGAACAAGAAAGAGGCCAAGCCTCAGTTAATTAGGTGGATACTCTTGCTGCAAGAGTTCGATTTGGAGATCAGAGACAAAAAGGGTACGGACAATGTCGTGGCGGACCATTTATCTAGGCTTATTCGCGACAAGGAGGACGAGAGTTTGCCTATCGACGACACATTCTTGGATGAGAGGCTATACGCCGTAAGGACCGGAGAAGTACCTTGGTACGCGGACTTCGTCAATTACTTGGCTTGTGGAATTAAACCGCATGGGATGCCCACGCACCAAAAGAGGAAATTTTTGCATGAGGTCCGTAGCTATTTTTGGGAAGATCCATACCTCTTCAAGATATGCAAAGATAGCGTTATTCGTGTAGGAATATGATGCCCTCAAGGCCATTTATTCCTGTGTGAATAGCACAAACATCTTGTTCGAAATAACAGTAAGCTGTTTGGTAATAATTTATCTAAGTTATATTGAAATGTAGTTAACATTAGATACCAACTTAGGTAAAGTCCTGAGACATTATACAAGGTCAAACGGGTATCGAGATGAGTATCTCGATCATGGAGAAACGTTTGACCGTCTGTAGCATAAGTCTGAAATGGTTCGTGGTCGTAGATGTTTCGAGACAAGGATATCGAAACATCGGATAGACCATTGTGTCTTAGTCTTCACCGTTAAGCGGTGGCGATGATCTCATGATCGTTTTGACTTGGCGAAGTCGAAGACGAGACACAGGTGCTCATTAGAATGAGTTCACTGAACGATCCACTAAGAGTTATCATATGGTTATATTGACCAATCTGTCAGTGATAACTCTGAGTGATGATAGGATAGTTGGTCTTTTGACTTGAGGTCATTTTGACGGACCTGTGCGTGAACGGTGCCACTTAGATCAACTGACCTAGCTTCGAGGCAAGGCCTGTCGAAAGGTCTTTTGATTGGGTGTCACTTGAAACGTACGAGGCGAGTAATGACCAAGAGAGGATTCGTCTCTCCCGGTCAATGGGGGTCAGTGTCGTAGAGTTAGTTCGGTCTTTAGTAAAAACTCTGCGCAGAGTATGTTGGAAGAAGTCCAACATTAGTTGACTAAAGATCGATAGAAACTAACCGGAGTCAAGTTATTGGGGTTGACAGTTTGACCGTACCCCAGACTTGATCTACACGACACAGTTAAGACGAAAAGACTATAACTACGGAATTCATCACGGAAACAGTCAGGTGGTCCCGACAATACTCATGTCAATGAGTCAACCACATAATGATGATTCCTGAAGCAGGGACGGCAACCACTGCTCGTGGTCACTGCCGTATAGGGCTTCGAGCCCAACCTGTTGTAAGGGTCAGGCTGTAGGGTCTCACACAGAGTGCAACGCTTCGTCTAGTAATAGGTAGAAAATAGTTAGGGAAAATATTTGTATTTGATGCAAAAGAAGAGATAATTGCATTTGATGCAATATGGTAATTTAAGCTTAGATAGGGACTATTTTGCATTTGATGCAAAAGCGATTAAATGTGTATTAAATTGTTTAATACAATATTTAATAAAATAAACGCAAGGAAAAGTTCACGGGTAAGACGGGAATGTCCCGGTCTAGACCCAGGTTCGAACGGCGTCCAAATCGGACGCCGGATGATCAAGAAAAAGCCAAAACAGCCCAAAATATCAGACCAGGCCAGACCCAGGCAGAACAGGCTGCCTGGGCTAGCCCAGGCGCTGCCTGGGCTAGCCAGGCACAAGCCTGGGCTAAGCCCAGGCTCGGCCTGGGCTCTGCCCAGGCGCGGGCCTGGGCTCTGCCCAGGCGCGGGCCTGGGCTCTGCCCAGCGCCTGGGCAGAGCCCAGGCGCGGGCCTGGGCTCGCCCAGGCCGCCTGGGCGAGCCCAGGCGCGGACCTGGGCTCGCCCAGGCGGCTGGGCGAGCCCAGGCGCGACCTGGGGTCTGCCCAGGCGCGACTCGGGCATTTTTGGCATGCGTGGGGCCCACCCATGGGCCCCACCTCTAGGGTTTTGAACCCTAAGTATGTTGAATCAAATGACGGCTGATTTTAGTCGAAAATCTAGCCTAGGGCTGATCTTTGGACACTCAATTGGAGGGTCAAACGAACTCCGATTGACGAACGGTTTTTTCCTATGCGTTCACCGTTGAACGCTTGTCGTATTGATAGGTTGTATCAATCCTGAAGCTCAACGGTGAGTAAGTTAAAATTCACGGAAGTTTGCACTTTGTGAAGTGCAAACTAACTTGATTTTAAATTAACTCTATTTTTGGTCCCACATCGGATTTTGAGAAAAGGGGAGAGTCCGCCGCCTATATAAATAGGGGTCTCCCCCCTTCCTCAAAACTCGTCCCAAGCTCTAGATCTGAGCGGCTCTCGTAAATGTTGGAGCACGCTCGGATCTAAGCTTAAATAAATATTTCTCTATCTCCCTAAAATTCTGCCTTACTCCTGCGGGCTCTAGCAAAGCCACAAAGGAGTTCGGATTCTGGATCCGAAATCTTGGCGGATGTTTCACTCGCGTGAAACTTTCTTCGGCGGTTGGTTGGCTCGGCGGCACGGGGATTGATCGCCTCGGGATGCGGAGCGGTTCGAGGAGCGGTTCGGGGAGCGGTACAAGGAGCGGCTCGGCGTGGGACGGGAGCAGCTCGGAAGACAGCGCGGAACATCTCGCCTGCTCCAGGGCTGAGATTCCGGGTATGTGGTTAAAGTAGTTTATTAGCATTAGTTTAGTTTAATCGCAGTAGGCTAGATCCTTCTTGGGATGGTCAGACCCATCCCAAGTCGGCATAGATCTTGGCATAGGGTCTTGGACCTTAGGGCTAAGTTAGAAATTGTTTTTAACTGCATGTTAATTAGTTAACATAAGTTTTTTTTCTTCCGCTGCTATGATTTTTCCGTCTATGTTCCGTCCGACTTAGGACGGGACTAGAGTTTTTGTGCCCTAGGGGAACGCCCAAATTCCCAACAATTCGGAGGTGTGTTTCTAAGGAGGAGGCAACATCTATCATTTTGCATTGCCACGGGATGCCTTGCGGGGGACATCACGCCACCTCTAAGACAAACGCTAAGATCTTGCAGAGCGGATTCTTCTGGCCAACAATGTTCAGAGACACCCACGCCTTTGTAAAGGGGTGCGATAGATGCCAACGGACCGGGAATATCTCCAAACGCAATGAGATGCCAATGAGGCCCATCCAAGAAATTGAGCTTTTTGATTGTTGGGGAGTAGACTTCATGGGACCATTTCCGTCGAGCAATGGTAATAAATACATCATATTGGCCGTTGACTATGTCTCCAAATGGGTGGAGGCAATCGCCACCCCTACTAATGATGCAAGGGTCGTCTCTAAGTTCTTCAAGCAGAATATCTTCCCACGCTTCGGAGTGCCTCGTACCTTGATAAGAGACGGGGGGAGCCATTTCATAGAAAACAAGTTTGAAGCCATGCTAATGAAGTACGGGGTAAACCATAGAGTTGGCATGGCATATCACCCCCAGACAAGCGGCCAAGTGGAAGTCTCAAATAGAGAGATCAAGCAAATCCTCGAGAAGACCGTGGATCGATCTAGAAAGGATTGGTCAATAAAGTTAAACGATGCTTTATGGGCATATCGCACTCCCATCGGCACCACACCGTTCCGACTTGTTTATGGGAAAGCTTGCCACTTGCCGGTAGAGTTGGAGCACCGCGCATATTGGGCCATCAAGACCTTTAATTATGATTACAAGAGTGCGACGGTGAGGCGACTCTTAGACATCAACGAGCTTGATGAGATAAGGAGAGACGCCTACGAGAGCTCGAGAATTTACAAAGAAAGGACCAAGATTCTCCACGATGCACGCATAACCGTCACAGACTTCAAGGTAGGAGACAAGGTCTTGCTATATAATTCCCGGCTCCGATTATTCCCCGGTAAGTTGAGGTCACGTTGGTCCGGACCTTTCACCATCAAGCACATACAACCGGGAGGGGCTTTTGAGTTGGAAAGCAAGGATGGAGCCACATTCAAGGTAAATGGTCAGACGCTCAAACATTATTCCGAGGGAGTCCCAACGGGAGAAACCAATAGAATATATCTTCTCAAAAGACGGCCGGATGATCTTTCAGACCTCCTTGACGAGGTTATTGAAGAGGCGATCCCTCATTCGATCGGCGCTCTATTCAAAGAAGATTTCGAAGAAGGGCCGGATTTAGACCAAGAAGAGAAGATGAACGAATCCCCCGACTTCTCCGCTGAAATTGATGAAGGCGACGTTGATGTCGCAAGGATTCGAGAGCTCTGTAAGCTCTCAAAATTAAAGTCTCCGAAGAAAGCTCCGCCGGCACAGAAATCGGCGTCACCGGTGAAGCCGAGGACCGGAGCAAACGCTAGCTTGGGGGAGCCACCCCCCAACACTATTCGAGATGAGAGACCACTGAGGGAGAACACGCCGCCGCAACTTCCGAATCCAAACGTTCTCCCCGGAAAGTTTGACGGGTGCATCTCCTATGCACCAAACATCCCGCATTAATTGAAAATCATATGGGGTCGAGCTCACGACCTTAAACGAGCGCTTGTCGGGAGGCAACCCGACGATTATAACTTTATTTTTACTTTTCCTTTATTTTTGTTTTAGAAATTTTTAGTGTTTTGAGTCGTTCGCCCAAAAATTTTGTGATAACGGGTCCTATTTTTCCTGACAGGAGAGGAGATAGGAAAATCCATCATGAGGAGGATGCACGAGGCGACGAGGAGCGCTCTAGGAAGGCGCTCGATGCTTAGGAGAAAGATGAAATCAACTGGAGGAAGAAAAACAGAGTTTAGATCCCAAACGAAGACAAACAGCAGAAAACAAGGCTCACTCGGCCGAGCATACTAGTCACTTGGCCGAGCAAACAAGTTCGTCCGGCCGAGCCGCTCACGAACGAGGGAAGTCTGCTGTACCCAACTCTCTGTTTATTTTCCTGATTTCAGTAAAACTGCTACTCGGCCGAGTATATATGTTCACTCGGCCGAGTAAAACTGATACGCTCCTAGGGCGAGTCTTGCCGAGTAGCTTGAGCCACTCGGCCGAATGGACTTACTCCACTCGGCCGAGGGTGGCAAGGCCACTCGGCCGAAGCGTAAGCGGGGAGGAATTTTCCGATGAGTTCACTCGACCGAGCGACACAGTCACTCGGCCGAGTCGTAACTTTTACTATAAATAGGGGCGGGAGTCGGGCTCATTTTTCGAAACGAAACAAATCGCGACAGCCCGACCCTTCGACTCCCAGCGCCTGATTCCGCCCCCTCGCTCGCCCGATCGCCCGTCCGCCACCGCCGCTCGGCCGCCCTTCGCCGGCCGAGCCGCCGCCGCACCTCGCCTGAGTCGCCGCCGGTGGCCACTGCTCCGGCCGACTCCGGTAACCCCATTTTTAGCCTATTTTCTCCTCTTTTGTGTATTTTTCAACGATCCATGTGCTTAACGAACCCCAAACCCGAATTAATTTCTATTTCTATCTATTATATCCCTAATGCCACATACGCTTTGAATATTACCGCTGATATCTCCATTTCATGCGCAGGTTATATTTGGGAGCTTAGGGGAGCCCAGGGGAGCTTCCAGGGACTGATTTGGGCTACGTGGAGGCGTCATCTTCGCACGCTTCCATCGTTCTGCTCTCACGGCGTGTCATGGTATATTCTTTCCTTTATTTTACGCACGCCGCATTTTTATTGGTTTTGGTGAGCACTCGGGGCCCATATGCCGCCCCGGACACGGCCGCGGTCGAGGAGAGCTTCCGCCAAGCGAAAGCGGTCGGATGATGCCGGCCCCTCCCACGAGGTGGAGGACTCTCCTCCGCCTTCTCCACCACACCCCACACACCCAGCACAGCCTGCAGGCCCCGCACACCCAACACAGCCTGCAGAGCCCGCACAGCCACTCCCTGCCATGCCACAGCCCGTAACACCACCTCCGGCTCCACTTGTCGGGCCGCTCGGGATTACGTTCCGAGAAGACGCACACCGCGTCGTCTTCGAGCGCATTTCCCAGCGCTCGATCGTACCCTCCAGGTTCGTGCACCTTGCAGACCTAGGACGCCTGGGGGTACTCGAGGGGATGCTCACGTTGTACGACAACGTGGGCTGGCGAGATTTCTTCCAGGTGTCGGCGGACACGTTTATCCGTCTGACACTTGAGGTTCTTAGTTCGATCGCCCGGACCGACGAGGGATGCTCGTTTCGGTTCATGGACCGAGAGTGCCAGGTCACTCTCGGTATGATGAGAGCTTTCTTCTCGTGGCCCGATGTCCCTGGGGCCGACCGTGGTTACGCCCCCACACATATCCCCCCACCTTCCTTCGACGCCGGTGCCTTCTGGGCCCGGATTACGGGTCTTCACGCTGCCTTTGACCCTAGTAGGGCCAAGGCCTCGGCCATCGTCCACCATTGCCTCCGTATAGCTCAGCGCCTTATGGCGACGACCTTTTTGGCGAGATATGAGCCGGGTATGATGTCCACGCCGGAGCTCTATATGCTCTACGTGATGACACGGCCCAGAGCTCTATCTAGGGAGGGCGATGAGTTGGTCCCCGCCGTCGTGATTGATGTCGCTGCTTGGTTTTTGGACCGCATCATCGTATCGATGGTCGCTCGCTCATCGATATGCTGCGGCGGCCTGATCACCCTGCTCGCCCTTATGACCGGCGAGGACTTTCCAGATGACCTGCGACGAGCACCGGGCCCCACTTCACTGTCCATTGATGTTATGGCCCGGATGAAGATGCTTCGTCCGCACGGTGAGCGACACTGGGTCTGGCTGCACGGCCCCTTCGGTACCGATTACATGATTCTTCCGAGCCCAGCTCGGACTCAGATTGCACCGGACCAGGTGGACTGGCTCCCTGCGATGGATGTTCTGATCCCAGCCGCATACGTGCTCGAGGCCGAGGAGGCCGAGCAGGCTTACGCTGCCCACGCTGCCCCCGCAGACCCTGTTGCACCTGCTGAGCCTGCTGCCCCTGTTGACCCCGTGGCCCCTCAGCCTATCCCTGATATTTCTGCTGCTCCCGACACCTCTGTCCACACCTCTGCCGGTGTCGGGAGTACCCTCGCTGAGCCCACCTCCACCACCACTGGCCCTCTGTCTGCCGAGCCCGTTTCCTCTGCCCTACCCGAGCACCCGCCGACTATAGTTGAGTGCGGATAGCCCTCTTTTGCCACCGCCGTAGAGACCTTGGTCTCCACCTCTGTCTCCACCGTTGCTGTATTCTCTGAGAGTGTTGTGGCGTCTGTCCACACTTCTGTGTCACCGACCTCTCTGGCCGCCTCGTTGCCGCTTTTGTACTCCTCTTTCGTTACTGCTGCCTCCACTTCTCACCAGCCGGTGCCCCGGCCTCACACTGAGGCCAGGCCCACATTTACGAGCGCAGCACCTTTCGTTCCCTTCCCTGCTGAGCCCATCACCTACGCCACCAGAGTACGCCAGCCCCGACCTGTATAGCACAGACCGGTGCGTCCCTCTGCACCACCTCCCCCCGACATTGTACTTCAGAGCATTCGTGCTCTCGAGGGGGCGGTGAGTGGCCTCAGAGGCGACCTTAGGACCCTGTCCTCCACCGTCTCCGCGATGGATGGCCGCTTCGACCTGCTTCCGCACATTCACTACTGCCTTACCCAGGTCCTAGATCGGCTCCCCCGCGTACCCACACCCACAGCCACCCAACAGGTACCCACCCCCACCCCTACCCACACCCAGCCTGCTACCACACCCATACCCACACCTTCTCAGCAGTCTGTTCCACCACCACCACCTCCTCCGCCTCAGGACGGGGACGGTGCAGCACCGCCTTCTTAGGCACTCTTGATGCCTTCGATTATTTTTGCCGTTGTGCTGCCCGTCTCTGCTGGGTCCTGATTCATTTTACCCCCTCCCCCTCCCCTCACTGTTCTGGATTCACATTTTGATTATATCTTTATATATCTTTTTTGGGAGAGCGGGAGAGTTTTTGGTGTCACTACTATATATTTGATTCACTCGTATATCTGCATGCATCATGTCCGCATCATATTTTTATTTCTTATTTTTCTTTTGATTATTTTATTTTCTTTTTCCCCATGCATGCATCCTCACTTACCCCTCACATTACTTGTCTCTCGGTGTGCCACACTTCGCACATTGAGGACACTGTACCATTTAGCTTGGGGAGTGAGTTCTCACGTTCTTTTCCGATTTACCACCTTTGTTTTTAGTTTTTTTTCACGCCATTTTCCGCTTTTACACTTATTTTCATCATTTTTTCTTTTATTTTACCATGCATCACGTTTTTCTTATTTTCTTTGTGTACCGCATTGTAAATAGTTTCATTTTCCCTTTATCTTTATTTCTTTTTCATCTCATGCTAGAGATGACTTTTCTGTGATGATGATGACATGGAGTTAGCTTTCTCTATATGCATGCTATATTTGTCATGTCTTAGATTTCATTTCTGATATCATATGCTGTGATTTGCCTTGCATTTAGAGATAGTAACCCACACTTTTTCCGCATGAAAATGGATGAAATTTTATTATTAGCTGAGTCTGAATATTCATATGTATGCTATCGCAGAAAACACACCAAGATTCACGCATTGAATGCTTATATCTGGAGTACCGATTTCTTTTCCTATATCACTTCTATATGCATGATTTGTACATTTCACTTCAGGATGATTGAATGATGTTAGCTATGATAAATCTGGATTAGTTAGCTTTTTTGTGATCGAAACTGAGTAGATTAGATTACCCTGCTGAAGTTGTCGTGCACATCCTATAGAGTGAACCGAGAGATATATTTATTTCTTTCTCCACAAATCTTGAACATCATTTCTCTATTTTAAAGTCATTGGTGAATCTCCCCTTAGCGATTCTATTATATGGCATTTCTCCCGCTATTAATTCCTAGCTCCAAATTTCCCAAAAACAAAGAAAAAGAAAAAGAAAAAAAATTCTTGTATATCCTTATTTCTCTTTGAGTTGGGATCATTGTGTATATATGCCATTTGAAAAAAAAAGAAGAAAAAAGAAAAAAAAAGAAAAGAAAAAAAAACAAACAAACAATCCCATCTCATGTTCTCTCTTTCTTCTCTCTTTTTGTATTTATTTTCATTACTTTTGGAGCTTTATAAAAATGGGGATGTAAATATTTTTTTATGCCACCACGCTTATAGATAAGCTTGGGGGAGAGAATCCATTGATGTGTGAGAGAGTGACTACTTGACGTTGCACGACAACCCAGGCTAAGTAATATTCTATACTCAGTGAGATTATTTTTAGCTTTACGCAGTCCAGAAATCTATGCCTAGCACTCATTTCATGAAATCCACACTTTTCTATTCTTTCTATTCTACGGTGTGGTATTCTTATACTCCTCTTAGAAAGCGTTCAATTGAAAAGTGTGTGATCTGCGATATTGTATACCGCTTTAGATGATTTAGACGATGTTAATTCTAAAATTATTCCGTTTTTTATGTTATATCATCATTCTTGGGTTATCTATTTCTATTTGCACTTTTATACTATGATATCGAAATAAAATTCTTTGACATGTGTTTGACATTCGGTGCATGCTATATGATTAAACCAAACACACGTCCTGAGAAAATGATCTAGCAGCTTCCCTCCTCGCTTTCTTCTTTCTTCTTCGTTTTTTTAGTTTTCCATTTTTCCGCCATTTTCGTTTTCGAAATCCACCAGGTTCGCCTTTTACTTATCTTCCTCGAGGACGAGTAAGAGGTAAGCTTGGGGGATTTTGATCACTCCTTATTTTACACTTTTTTCCTCTAAGAGGTAAGCTTGGGGGATTTTGATTACTCGAGGACGAGTAAGAGGAGACAAAAGTGGATTTTTGTTGGATTATTGGAAGAACTCCATTGGTTTGTGTCTCTCCCCTCTAAAAATACTATTTTTATTGCTTATCTCAATATTGTGATGAATTCTCTTGTTAATTCCATTGATTATTCTTGTATTTGTGCTATGAATTGTGAGTAGTCTACACGTCTTGGGGCGTGGGGATGAACCCTACGAGCCCAATTTCAGATTTGTGATGAATTGGTAGGAATTTTGCTAGAATTGCCTATTAGGGTTAGTTTGGGATCGATTTACTACGGATAGCTAGGTATTCATATCAATTGGGATTTGCAAGAGATTGGATCCCAATTCGATAGGAAACCCTAGAAATCCGAATTGGGTTGGAATCGAATTTCCGTAGTATCGGTTTGCAAGAGATTGGACCGATACTAGGGTTCTCGGTTGCAATTCCGTGCCGATGCCCGTTTGCAAGAGATTGGACGGGTAGGAACTATCCCAACCTAGGTCGTGGCCCAAGTTTGCACGAGAGTGGGCTCGGGGCGTGATTGAACGATGATGTTGATCCTAATGCTAGCTTACCTAGGCTAGGGTTTGCAAGAGATTGGACCCAAACCTAGGATAGCTATAGACCGGCAACTGCGCGAGAGCGTGAGCTAGGTATTACATTCAGTTGCAACTAGTTCATCCAAAATTTTATTCTAGCAATTTTGATACCAATGAACCACATTGACGAAATACGGTGAGTGGCGGGAATTCCCCATTCCCTAGGCGTCTTTATTTGATTTGATATCTTCGTACTTTGTCTGACGATTGTGACAGGATCGCCAAAGGCAAATTCTCTCTTTTCCGTTCTTAATAGCCAGGTTGTTCGGAGCAAGCACTTTCATTCGTCCTCCCTGTGTTCGATAACCCGCTCGCCGCTACACCGTGCGCTTGCGGTAAAACTACACGGTCGCACTTTTGGGTTACATTCCGGAGCGATCAATAAGCGACATCCTCCAGCGACTTTTGGCCGCAGATTTCAATCTCCAAAATTCGGATTGTGCAAAGGGCAGATTTCAAGTGCAGATTCCAGATTCGCGCATCCGACTTCGTACGCTCATATCTCTAAATCCAGACATCAGATTGACGAGTCGTTTGCGCCCACGTGACCACATCTTCATGCCCTTCGCAACGGTGATAGTCTCCTTTGCTTAGTCTACATGATCATACTCAGTTCGGACGTTTTACTACAGATTAGCAACTGCAGAATTCAGATTCACGTAGTCATCTTCCGAAGACTATATCTTCCAATCCAGACATCGGATCAGCGAACCGTTCACGCCCACACGATCACGATCTCACAAAATTTATCACGGTGATATCTCTCTGATTTTTCACCGCAGTATTAAAGCTATTTGAATCTGTTTTAACTGTGAGATTGTATTGTGAATAGCTTTACTCTGAAGCTATCTCCGCGCTTTAACTCTTGAACTATATTTGTACGGTGAGATCACTACCCGTAAGTGTGATCATGTTTATTGAGTGAAATCCTCATAGGTCTTAGGGTCGGAGTTTGGTGGGGAGCCACTCCGTTAAAAAATATCTGTGTCTGATTATCTCTGTGATTGTGATTGTTTTTAAATTTGTGCCACACACCCTATTCACACCCCCCTCTAGGGTGTTTTTCAATTGGTATCAGAGCGGGATTCCTTTTAGACTCAATGGCTAGTGGAATTTCGATCCTATGGCACAAATTCCGCATACATACTCATATGACACGCACAATCAAAGAGAAGGTCAGTCGTGTCTCAGATCTCCTCTATTTGATGGTACGGACTATAGTTATTGGAAACAACGTATGTCCATACACATCAAAGGTATCGATATGGCATTATGGAAAATAATCAGTGAAGAACTTACACTATTTGATAAACCTACTCCTGAGCAGCAGAAAGAAAATGATCGGTTACAAAATCTAAACTTTAAGGCCATGAGCATCTTGTATTGTGGTCTTAGTAAAACTGAATTTAACCGCATTAGTTCTTGTTCTACTGCTAAGGATATTTGGACGAGACTTGAAGTTACTCATGAGGGAACTAGTGAAGTTAAGAAAACTCGTATTAGAATGTTATTACAGAAATATGAAAATTTTGCTATGATGCCTAATGAGTCTATTGATGCAATGTTTTCTCGTTTTGCAGATATCGTCAATCCATTGAAATCCTTAGGGAAGGACATCCCACAAGAAGATCTAGTTGGAAAGATTTTATACTCTTTATCTGGCGATTGGATTCAAAAGAGGACGGCGATCGAAGAAGCACATGACTTGGCGGATATCAGTTTCGAGAAGCTAATGGGAAAATTAATGGCTTATGAGGTTCAATTGAAGATGGCCAATGATAGCACACCAAAGATGGAAGAGAAATCTAAGAAGGAGGAAACAAAGGAAAAGAATTTAGCCTTTCAAGTCTCCAAAATGCTCAAGGAGGAGATAAATGAATCAGACGATGAAAGCATGGATCTTGTTACGAGGAAATTTGTGAAATTCATGAAAAACAATAAAAGGCGGACAGGAAGCATTTGGGGAACCAAGAAAAACGAAGAAAATGATGGAGAAAGTTTTGCACCTCAGTGTTTCAGATGCAACAAGAGAGGGCACATGA
Organism: Scilla litardierei; assembly: GCA_030789695.1. Lineage (NCBI taxonomy): Eukaryota > Viridiplantae > Streptophyta > Magnoliopsida > Asparagales > Asparagaceae > Scilla > Scilla litardierei. The sequence continues at coordinate 789,261,653 of CM061142.1, read as the reverse complement.
AAGCAGAATGTCCACTTCTGAAAGGAAAAGGAAAGGAAAAGACTGGTGATGGAGAAAAGAGGACATCAAAGCGAGGAATGGTGGCTACGTGGGGAGAAAGTGACGTAGAGGAGCTCTCCTCAGATGATGACTGGAACTACAACACTGGAACTTGCTTTATGGCTGGAAACAAAAAGGTAAAAATTAGCTCTCTTGTTCAAAGCTTTAATGATGAAATGAATATTAGTGATGATATGTTTTCTAGCATGGAGGAAGCTTATGAATTTCTTGTAGAACTCCTTCAAGAAATGGGTCCTAAATTCCTTAAACTAAAAAAAGTTCGTGATTCATTAAAAGAGGAACTATGGAGCATGACAAGAGAGAGAGATGAGCTTTTTGTTAAGTGGAAAGAACAAAAGGAAATAATATACAATTTTGATGAAACCCAATTAGAAACAAAAACCTTAGAGCTAGAAAATACTAATAAAAAATTGGCTACGTTAGAGCTTGACCACGTTAATTTAGCTAAAGAATTAAAAGAGAAAATTAGCATTCTTGGTTCTAAAGATTCTGAAATAAAATTATTGAACCTAAAAGTGGCTAGCTATGAAGAAAAATTGGAAGAGCTTGAAAAAGAAAAATCTAATTTAATAAAAGGAAAACACATAGCCATTGATTTAGAAACTAGCGAAAAAGAAAAAAGATATGAGACTAAGATTAGTGAACTTGAGAATGAAAATCAAAGTCTTAGCTTAACACTAAAGAAATTCACAAATAGCCAAGAAAGCTTTAATAAGATGATAAATGGGCTAAATGAACAATCTAGTAAACATGGTCTTGGCTTTCAAAAAAAACAACCTAAGAAAAAAACTAGGAAGATCATTGAAAAGAATTTTGCAAGAGACATGAGCTTTCACCATTGCATGCACAAAAATCATATGTCATCTACTAATAAGCATTTCAATGTTACATGTTTTTATTGCAACAAAAGTGGGCATGTTATGAATGATTGCTTGGCCAAATATTATCCTGAATATTTTATATGGGTTCCAAAGCATTGCACTAACAATTGTGGATCCAAAATTTGGTTACCAAAGGGTGCATCTTCTTTTGTAGGTGCATCTTCAAGTGGAAAATGATAGCATTTGGCACCTTGATAGCGGTTGCTCGAACCACATGACGGGCAACGAATCCCTCTTCACGACGCTATCAAGGAAATATGGAGGGACTGTTATTCTTGGAGATGGAAAGAAGTGTAAAATCTTGGGTAAAGGTAACATTGAATCTTCAGATATTGCAGGTGGCTTGGATGGACTGTAGATAAACACTAGCAATTCCAATGAGCAAAAGAACAATAGTGGTGTACCAAAAGAAGCAGAAGCTACTACGTCATCACAAGATCTCCCTAAGGATTGGCGCTTCAAGAAGGATCATCCAAAGAACCAAATCCTTGGAGACACGACGGAAGGTATATGCACCAGAAGTAGCTTTAATTTGATGGCACTTAAACAAAAACCAATTTTGCTTCATTCGAATGGAGTTGGGGATTATGTCACTAATTGAGCATTAGCACGCATATCCATGCATATACACATGCTTTAAAAAATTGTATCCATGCTACACACATTGCACACTATTTTTATCTCAACATGTGTTTGATCATTCTTTGTATGTGCATGCATGATAATCATCACTATTATTGATTTTGATTGAGAATTTGATATGAACCTTGTTAGACATCTTAGAAACATTAAAATGTTTTTGATGATGATGCACCATATTATTGTAAAATCCACATGCTTGAATTATTAATGAAAAGTGAAACTCGTAAGCATGCCAAATTGTACGAATCAAATAGATTCATTGAGTCTTATAAACTATGGAGACAATTGGATGTGCTTAGATTCTAAAGTTTCTGAATTTATATTTTATCCTTACAATTGTGTGCGCTTTAATCTCTATGGAAAATTATTTAGTAGGAGTCGAGTATGTCGATGCCTTCATGCGTCACTATTCTGAGACACCATCATTGTAATAAAAAAAATTGCAATGAGCATTTATTAAAAAAATAGAAAAAGAAAAAGGGAATAGCAAAACATCTTCTAATATACTTCATTTGATACCAGCGGCTAGTAACCGGATTTCGGGGGTTTGTTGAGCAATGCGTATGAAATATGGTAGATGAAGTAACCACTTAGCGCACCTCAATTCCAAAGGACCCGAAATTTAACACCATGGTATCCCTTGATTGGTGTCTCTCTACACATTACGTATTGATTATTCCATAGCAATGAATGCTCACAAATTGTATTAGATGATCTTTTATTTTGATCTCTTGGTTTCTAAGCACCCATCATATTGTCAAAATGTTTCATAATACAACATCTCCATGTTATATTTCTTACAACGACCGTATGCTTACAATGCTCATGATATTTGTTATACTTTAAGTTCGTGGGGAATAAGCATTAATATGAGCATCGTCATCAATTTCTTGTTTCTTCGATATGCTAAACGTGTTTCATGTCTCATTCTTAACCTCTTCAATTTATTTTTGTGATCTTTTCGATAAATGGCAAAAGGGGGAGAGTAGAAAAAATGCGAAAAATAATAAATAATACACAAGAGGGAGAGATGCACATCTTGAGGGGGAGCTTGTCACAACTTTTCATGAGAGCACATCGATAGGGGCAGCTTTGTATGATGTTTATAATCATGTGCAATATATGACTTGATCTTTAATATCATTTCTCAATTTTTCCAGGCTTGTTTGCCATCATCAAAAAGGGGGAGATTGTTGGCCTATTTAGTTCATTAAATAGGTCATACGTGTTAATTTTGATGATGACAAATAAGCCGTGTGACTAACATTTTTCATTAAGTGATTTCAGGGAGAAAAATGCAAAATAAATTTCGTTTGCAAGAGAGAGCGTGTATGTGGACATTGGTGCAAAAAGAAAATTCAAATTATTCCACACTATCTATATTCAGATTCAAATGAAGACTTGAATTGGTCAAGTAACTGATTAGATACTCAAGGATACCTCATCTCATTACCACGCAAAAGGCAGTCACGCACATGTATCACAATCTGCCGCAATTTTTGAAGTGCTGCAATTTTTGAAGTGTGGTTACAAAATACAAAATCCTAGGAGATCTTCAAAGGATTGAGTGCTCTGCTTGTTTTTTGAACGGCTCTTAATGGATTGTCTCTGATCCACTCACGCACCAATGGGAATTAGGGTGTTTTTTTGAAGCGCTGCTGATAAACGAAAAAAAAACAGAAGAACAATTTGCGTTCTTTTAAGAAGTGCGCAGTCCTCTGTCGAAAAAAGGGTGCGAAACATTAAGCAGAAATACATACGTTCATCTTCCGAGACTTGTACGGCAAAGGCTTGTGATCGGAAGCAACATCCTCCAGCGACTTGTGGCCATAAGCGACATCCTCCAGCGACTTTTGGCCGCAGATTTCAATCTCCAAAATTCGGATTGTGCAAAGGGCAGATTTCAAGTGCAGATTCCAGATTCGCGCATCCGACTTCGTACGCTCATATCTCTCAATCCAGACATCAGATTGACGAGCCGTTTGCGCCCACGCGACCAAATCTTCATCCTCTTTGCAACGATGATAGTCTCCTTTGCTTAGTCCTCAGTATTATACACAGTTCGTGCGTTTTTCTACAGATTCGTCACTGCAGATTCCAGATTCGTGCATCCGACTTCGTACGCTCATATCTCATGATCCAGACGTCGGATCGACGAGCTGTTTGCGCCCACGTGACCACATCTTCATGCCCTTCGCAACGGTGATAGTCTCCATTGCTTAGTCTACATGATCATACTCAGTTCGGACGTTTTACTACAGATTAGCAACTACAGAATTCAGATTCGCGCAGTCATCTTCCGAAGACTATATCTTCCAATCCAGACATCGGATCAGCGAACCGTTCATGCCCACGCGATCACGATCTCACAAACTTTATCACGGTGATATCTTTCTGATTTTTCACCGCAGTATTAAAGCTATTTGAATCTGTTTTAACTATGAGATTGTATTGTGAATAGCTTTACTCTGAAGCTATCTCCGCGCTTTAACTCTTGAACTATATTTGTACGGTGAGATCACTACCCGTAAGTGTGATCAGGTTTATTGAGTGAAATCCTCATAGGTCTTGGGGTCGGAGTTTGGCGGGGAGCCACTCCGTTAAAAAATATCTGTGTCTGATTATCTCTGTGATTGTGATTGTTTTTAAATTTGTGCCACACACCCTATTCACACCCCCCCCTCTAGGGTGTTTTTCAATATTATTTCTTGTTCATTATGTGTTAATACAAGAAAACCCTTTAGGTTAGCCATTAAAAGTTGTCTAAAACTTATGAGATAATTTTTAGATAAAGTTGCTATGATTTAAAATTGTTGCAACCATTAAATTCCTAATACTCGATTAGGATAACCGTCTATGATTTAATTTGGTGCAACTTGAATTTTTTAAATATCTAATACGTGATTAGGATAGCACCCTAAAATTCCTTATAGTTGATAAGGACCTTAATAAAAGTTATTAACCAATCTTAATAATTTTGAATTTTAGGATTAACTAGTTTAATGAAGCCATATTAAGTCGATGTTGCACATATAAATAATTGGTGTCCTTAAAGGATCCTGAACATGTGTCTAGCGTTTTTGTGACTAGTGTTGTGGATCACCTCAGCTTGACTGGGGATAGTGATCCTAGCCTAGCCAAATCCACTGGCAGTGTTTCGCTGGAACACAAGGATGCAAATTATTATTATATGGAACCATTGATTACATCTAGTCAAATACGCTTAAAATCTTCTTCAAGATTAGTCGTAGCCCTCCTTGCTTTTGGAATTTGAAAACGAGAGATTCATGTTATAGTTGTTGAGTCAACTCAAGCTATAACATGGCTATCCTTTGGGAACCAATTCCATTTAACATATAATGTAGTTCAACTTAACTCAAACTGTCGCGTTGTGAACATAACCAAGTACTGGTGTAAGTTATGATTGTACAAGAAAGTAAGGGTCTGACTAGACTAGTCTTTATGATTTGTTGAGCCAACTCAGGGTCGGTGTAAGTTATGATTGGTCAAGAAAGCAAGGGTCTGACTAGACTAGTCTTTATGATTTGTTGAGCTAACTCAATGTCATAAGTGACTAGGGGTAAAAACTGATAAGGAAATTACATTCGATGTGATTGATGAAAAGTCATCTACCGGTCGCAGAGTCAAGAAATTTGTTGAACCAACTCAAGGTTGTGGAACTCAGGGTGGTCAGGTCCCTTTCCCACTAAATATTATTATTCGTTCATTTATATGGCTTACGATGATCGCTAAAATAGTGGGAGGATATAGTTGGATAAAAACCAATTTAACTTTATTTAAAAACTATGAACATCTGCTAAAATAGGATAGTTCTATGTTTACCGGACGGAATCCAAATCATAATATCTTAAAGGAATAAGTTAACTGGTTAAAATGATTGGTTAAGGAATATCAACTCAAAATCAAATTTGATAGTCTAAACTATGTTCTCACTGATCTTAAAGTGTCCTCCATACACTGGCTTAAGGACAATGATTTCCTCAAGCTCTAAGTCCAACACAAAAAAGCGAGCTACTTGTCACTTGCCTCTATGAGCTGCTCCAGGGATAGCTTGAACATACTGATGTTTAAAGCATGTTTCTCCACACGACTTGTTGAGTCAACTTGGAAAATAGGTTCGATTCGCAAAGTTTGAAACTCTGATTAAACTGTTTGACTCGAAGATGAGTGCATGAGCGGTGCAAGACCATGTATCTAAATCAGATCTTGAGTTAAGCAACTTTTTAAGTCAACTCAAGGTTGTTAAGCTCAAGTGTTTAGATGCATGAGGTGCTTGCATAGCTAATATTTGTGTTGCGACGTGTAATGTCTAAATGTGATTTAGAAAAGACGAAGGCATTCAGGAAAGTCGGTTGAGAAAGAGAGTTTTGTCTATCATAAGAAAAGGCATACTAGGAGGAACTGAAAATGAGACATATTTGATGCCAAAGTTTTAGAATAATTGTTATACTAAAGGAAAGATTGTCCTACGAGTTGGAAAAGGAGCAAGTGTTGTTTCTTAGACTATATGGGATGTCTAACACATTTTTGGCAAATGTCGTCACATTGCTTTTGAAGCAATATTTCAGTGTGAGTAATTTTGTATAACGATATTGTATTAAGTGTTAATACATGAATGCGCAAGTTACATAAGTATTTGAACTACTTCGATCAGATCTAAGCGGCAAATACTTTGCTATGTAATTATTGTGTAATTAAAAGAAAATGAGATTTTGTTTCAGGTCTAGTCTCTTAACACATCGATGTGTTAGAGAGCATGAATCGCACTCTATTAGACATGGTTCGATACATGACAAGTGACTATGAGTTATAGTCCTCCTCCTGGATTAAGCCCCAGATAATAATGCCTAGGTTCTTGATAAGGTTCTGTGAGGACCTTATCAATATGATATTCCTCAAATCAATCATTAGGAAGTCACAGGATTAATCGAGCCTCGTAAGACGAAGAAGTCGACTAAAACATTATAGTTGATGATGGCCTAGCAAACTTCCAAGATGCCATTCGGAGTGGAGACTCTGAGAAATGGCTTGATGCAATCCGTGAAGGTCCTTGCACATAAATAAGGTATGTTGGACACAACGTGTGTTGGATTCAACGATCGATGACTTCGTGTTTGATGATAACAAACATGTGTGAATATTCTAATGTGTGTGTTAAGTGTTTTCAGGAGTGGCACGATTGTAAATCTTCAAATCGATGACTAAGTCAATTGATGAAGGAATTTCTATTCACATAACAAATTGGAAGATGGAGACATTGCTATTAATATAGCAACTTGGACTTGGTCAAAGAGATGGTGACTATAGCTACAAATATTGGACCAAGTCAAATTGGAGAGGATCTTATTCAAATCAATTTAAGATTGATTCAAATCCCCATTGCCATTCAAATCCTATTCCAATATGGAGAGGTATGAAGTATCTTTTTCAAATCTCCTTTTGATTGATTCAAATCAATTAAAGATTCTATCAAATCTCCTATCCTATTTGCATCCAAATCCTAATGCCATGCAAATTGGAGACTTGGTCAAAAATGGAGAGATATGGAGAATCTCATTCAAATCAAAGGCGACTAAATGTGATCTAATTCAAATCCTATAGCTACACAAATTGAATTCCATAGCCATTCATATCCAAACTCAATATCCACAAAGATTCATTCAAGTCCTAATCAAATTAGGATTCCTTCCAATCTCCATCAAATATGAGATTCTAATAGATTCTATCATATCACATCATCTCCTATATAAACCCATATTCAAAGAGAGGGATTTTGAAAGAGAGGCAACCATAGAAATTCGGCCACAACCCTAGAGGAAAGCTTCATGGCCGCAACTTTGCAAGGAGCACAACGGACGACGCTAAAAAGTGCATAACTTTCTCCACGGAGCTCAGATCGACGAACCGTTTGTGCCAGAATGATCACAACTCAGTGCTCTACAACATGGTGATATTTTTCTGATTTTAATCTCTGTATTAAATCAGTGGTAATTATTTTAGCATGAGTTGTATTCTGAATAGCTTCATATATTTTATCAACGTCCTCTAGGCACATCTCCACCTTGCGCAAGATATTGTAACAGCCGGATTTCATCGTACAAATGTATTTCCGTAACAAGACGGATTCAATCGGAGTAAATGATTTTTTATGTTTTTGTTCGTAACTCAAATCTACAAATGGACAGCGTATTCGTGATCCCCACGACGATACAAACCCGTGGCTATTTTTTTTGTAATTTTTCGGAGTCGTCGTAAAAATCGATATTTTACTGTTAGTACCATTACTAATAAATATCCTTAATTACATTTTACTTATAACTAATTACCGTTTTATTTTACCCTAATTACCGTCACCAGTCGATAGCCCCTTCAATTTGATAAAATGATAAACGTGGGTTAACATTTTCTATGCTTAACCTAATCTAATTAAATGTTATTGACTAAATATTAATTACCCTATTGACTAACTAATTCTTCTCTGCAGAAGACAATTTCATCTTCTCCTCGGCAGACAATGAATCCCTCAAATCCCACCAAATCTCAACAAATCCAAAAATTTCTGCATGATGACAAAACGAAATTAATTCAAGTAGAAAAATCTTTTGACTAAAAATTCATTAACTGATTACAAATCGTGTTTTTAAAACACAAATCATCAGATCTCCATCCAGCTTCTCCCAAGCAACGACAACACCTCCGACGCCTCACCTTCAAACATACAAACAACAATCATCAGCCTCCACCGTTCTCCTTACAACCCAAAACAAACAAGAAAACAAATCTCAAAATCAACCCAACCAGATCACAAAACAGAAATTGAAACCCCAAATCCAACAACAAATCAAACCCCCGATCCGCCATCACCCCCGAGCTCGGATCATCGCCTAGAAGACGCCGCCTGTCGCCCGATCTTGATCGTCGCCGCTCCGGATCCACCAGGCGCCGCCCCCGATCTCGTCACGCCGCGAACACCCAGCACTGGACCGCACCCCTGCTGCACATCACCGCCCGATCTCGTGCGTCGCCGTTCCCAGATTCCGCGCCTCGGATCTGCCCCGCCGCCGCCGCTAAGCCCCGATCGCCGCCCGCCGTGTCGCCTCCTGAGGCAGCCGCCACCGCCGGCGCAGGCTCCCGCTCCGATCCGCCACCCTCGACCATCGTTGATCCCCGCCGTCGCCGCTTGGAAGCCGCTCAGCCCCGGTCGCCACCGCCCCTTGCCCGATCGCCTGTGCTCTTCGAAAAACAAAAAAAAAGGAGAGAAAGAAAGAACAGGAAGAGACGAGAGAGGGGGGGAAAGAGAGAAAGGGGGGTTTAATATAGGTAAGATATTATTATTATTATTATTATTATTATTATTATTATAAAGTTATTAGTTATACTTATTATTATTATTGTTATTGTTATTAGTTTTGTTATTAGTTATTAAGTTTAGTTTTTAAAGGTAAGTTTTTTTAATATAAGTTTTCTTAATAAGTATAAGTTAAGTTAAATTAATGTTAACTAAATATCATGTTAAGTTTGTTAGTAATAAATCAAGTTAAGTTAGCTATTAATAACTAAACTACCACACTAGTTTAACTGGATGTTGACCATTAGACTGATTTCACTGGCCTATTTGACGCAGATAAATCGTGTCACTTGTTACGATCGCCAAAACACCCAACATCACCCCGAGGCAAGTATTTATTGTAATTGAATTTGGGACATCTGCTAAAACTAGTGCAAATATTATTTTAACGTGCTCATATTTTAACTGTTATAACTGATTAAAAACGGACATTGCGTGCTAATGATTCCTTGATAAACGAACAACTTTTCTCTACATATCATCATTTGGACCAAAATGGAACAGAGGGTAGGACACAACCCTCGAAATATAATGAGAACCCATCGATTACAGATGGAGAATGAAACTAGTCGGTGACTGGTTATGACACTTGGGTGGGGTTGGTCCTTAGTAGTAGGGTTCGTAGATGTAGCTTGACCACCTTACGGCTCCCTCCATAACCGCACCAATGGAGGCAAGCAAGAAGGCGTCACGGTAAACCCCCGATGATAGGGTGCATCAAATACGTACTACCAACCCGGACAGGGACTTATCACGAGCACAATAAATGAAACATATAACAGCTTTACTTCTTGAACTACAATTTCATATATGTTATGTTTCTCTTTTTGCACTTATCATTTATAATGTGTACTAACGCTCATACTTTCCTTTTTGCACCTTTTCGTAAATATGTACTTACATTTTTTGTTCCATTGTAAGCTGTTCTTAATTCTTTTACTTTAAATATCTTGCCGAGCTTCTCGCTGACATATATTTCATGTGTCTGTGAAATATATGTTAGGTTCAGAGACAGATTACTTTGCAGACCCCGCTTTTGAGGATCCTACCTTAGAGGTGGACCCCGCTGATCAGAGTTACGAGGACGCTGAGGTCCTCCCTACTGAAGACTAGAAAATCGTTGCAGTCTTTATCTATTTAATTGTATTTGCCATTTTCAGGTGTGTTTGCTTTCGGCAAATTGTACGGCCATGCTAGGCCTAAGTCGCTTTGTGTACTTTGCTTTTAAAAAAATGCTGGAATAAATTTGTAATAAATATTTGTGCTGTTTCTTAAACATTCGCGTGCAGGGACCTGCATTATTAAATAACGCTTATTGTGCTTAAGTCAAGGAAGGAAGGAAAAAAAGTACTCTTTCTTTGCTTTAAGCACAAGCGGACCCGCTTACGTTCTCGCTCCTGTACATGGGAAGCGGGGCATGACAGGTTTTAGTGGTGGCCCATGCAGGTCCTCTCCTCCTCTTGCACTCTGCGAGACACTTCAGAAATAGTATTGATATTATTACTAACCAGCTCGTTTAAATAAAGTTGTACACAAATGTTTACCTTTTCTCTTTACAGCATGGCAGGAAGGTATAACACTCGCAATGGGAATGGAGTTAATGTGAACGGTAATCCCGACTTCAATGAACTCCTAGGTGTTATGAGAGGCATGGTGGAGATACAACAGCAGCCGATTCAGCAAGGACGACAAGCTGTGCCTCCTGCACCACCGCCTCCTCCTCAAGCTACACCCGGAGCCAAGCAATTTCGGGAGCTGAACCCGAAGAGCTTCTCGGGAACAGAAGGGCCGATAGCAGCTGAAGAATGGGCCAGGAGTACAGAAGACGATCTGAGTCTTTCCCGTATTGATCAAGCTGGATGGGTTGAAGTGGCCAAGAAGCAACTGACGGGCAATGCACGAAATTGGTGGGACAGGGAAGAAGCCCGTCTGGTTAAGCCCATCAATTGGGCCATGTTTCGAGGGCGTTTCAACACTCAATATTTTCCTCGAGCAGCCAAGAGGGAACTGCATCAATGCTTTGTCAATTTGAAGCAAGACAACCGGACAGTTGATGAATACGAGGCAGAATTCTATATGCTCAGTCGATTTGCTCCACACCTGGTTGACGATCCCGAAGACTGCGCGAATCAATTTCTCCAGGGGCTGGACCTGGATACTCAAGGTTCGATGTCTGTGATGAACCCAACCACACTTCAGGGAGTGTTGGACGCTGCCAGGGATTTTGAGCGTGTTCAGAAGCGTAAGGAGGCGCTTCAGATCGGAGGAAGCAGACGTCCACCGGAGCCACCCAGGGGCAATTTCAGGCCTACTCAGACCGTACAATTCAAGAGGCCTGCTGCTCCTATCAACAATCGACCTCAGATGGTCTGCTTTCACTTCAAGCGGACTGGACATCTCAAGAAGGACTACAGAGAGCTACTAAACCAATGCCTGATATGCGGATCATCTGCACATGCCGCCAGGGACTGCCCTCACCGCACCAATAATCCGATGACTGCTGGACCTTCTGGACCTGTTCAGCATGGAGCTCCTGGACCAAATCAGCGTGGACCACCTCTGGCTCCACAACAAAGAGCTTATGATCAGGCAAGGCAGAACCAGCCGAAGTGACAGGCATTTACCATGACTGCCGCTGAGGCCGAAACTGATGAACAAGTGATCTCACGTATTACCTAAACTATTCTTTTGATATGCTTATGATATGTTTATATATGTGTGTTTGATTTATTTGCCCTTAGCTAAGGTGTTTCCCTACATTCTAGGTGTTATCTTAGTAGCCTCTCATCCGGCTCTATCCTTATTTGATTCTAGGGCCTCTCACTGCTTCATATCCCAAGGATTTGTAGAGAAGCATTCTATTCGTATTGACCCTCTACCAAATAGCTGGAACATCACTACCGAGAGTGGAGTAGTTAAAAATTCTAGTGGCTGTCGACCTTGCCCTATAGTGATCTGTGGACACGAGTTGTTTGCAGATTTTATGATAGTCGACATGCCAAACTTCGATGCAATATTCGGCATGGAATGGTTAGGAAATTTCTACGCTACCATCGATTGTCACAAGAAGAAAGTAGTGTTCGAAATCCCTGACCATCCGGTGTTTGAATTCGTAAGCGAAGACCATTCACTTGGACCTATCAAGTTTCGGGCCAAGCCGAACAAAATGATCATTGCATCAATGTTAGTCGAAACCGAGAAGCCTAGAGTGGTTCGAGATTTTGAGGATGTATTCCTTGAAGATATTTCAGGATTACCTTCTGCCAAACACTCAATCAATTTCGAAGGCACCTTATCGCATGGCTCCTGCTGAACTGGAAGAACTTCGGAAACAACTCGACGAACTGTTGCAGAAGGGATTGATACATCCCAGTGTATCTCCTTGGGGTGCGCCAGTTCTATTGGTCAAGAAGAAGGATGGATCAGGAAGGATGTGTGTGGATTACCGAGAACTGAACAAGGTAACCATAAAGAACAAGTACCCGCTTCCGCACATTGACGACATCTTCGATCAACTCGACGGATCGCGAGTATTCTCGAAACTGGATCTCCGAAGTGGTTATCATCAAGTGAAGGTTAGAAGTGAAGATATTCCGAAGACTGCATTCCGGACCAAGTATGGGCATTATGAATTCGTAGTCATGTCATTCGGTGTGACTAATGCCCCAGCAGTATTCATGAATCTTATGAACTTGATCTTCTATGAGTTCTTGGATAAGTTCGTTTTGATCTTCATCGACGACATTTTGGTCTACTCAAAGAATGAAGAAGAGCATGCCAAGCATCTGCGGATTATATTGCAGACCTTGCGACATCATCGGTTGTATGTCAAGTATAGCAAGTGTGAATTTTGGCTAGACCGAATTGCATTCCTTGGGCATGTGGTATCGGGCGATGGTATCTCTGTCGACCCGGAGAAAGTTACCTCAGTCAAGAATTGGCCGACTCCTCGATCAGTGTCAAATATTAGGAGTTTCCTAGGATTGGCGGGTTATTACCGATGATTCATCAAGGACTTTTCAAAGATTGCTGAGCCTATGACTCTTCTGACGAGGAAAGATATCAAGTTCATTTGGTCCGAGGCATATGAGAAAGCATTTGAAGAATTGAAGGCGAAGCTGACAACTGCACCAGTTCTGGCTATACCAGACAGGACTGGAGGATTTGAAGTGTATTGTGACGCATCTGGCAAGCGTCTCAGACGTGTTCTACATCAACATAGTCAAGTTGTAGCGTATGCTTCCCGAAAACTGAAGACTCATGAGAAGAATTATCCAACTCATGATCTAGAGTTAGCTGCAGTTATATTTGCTCTAAAGATTTGGAGACATTTTCTATTGGGCGAGCAAGTCAAGATCTTCACCAACCACAAAAGTTTGAAGTACATCTTTACCCAGAAGGAGCTCAATATGAGGCAACGTAGATGGTTAGAGCTCATGGCTGATTATGATATTGATCTTCAATATCATCCTGGAAAGGTGAATGTCGTACCAGATGCTATAAGTCGATTACCAGCGATTATGACTCTCACAGCTCAATGGAGACTTCAACAAGCTATGCGAGAGTTGGAGATTGAAGTTATTTTGCCCAGGACTTCGGCAACATGGATGAATATGCAAATCCAGTCTACTATCGTGGATCGGATTAAAGCTGCTCAGTCTGGAGATGCAAAATTACAGAGGATCAAGGCACAAGTGGAAGCAGGTCTTCGAACGGATTTTCTTATCCATGAAGACGGATCTTTGAGATACGACAGCAGAATTTGCGTGCCTTCAGGCGATATCCGAGAAGAACTCATGAAAGAAGCATATATCTCTCCATACTCTATTCATCCTGGTGGAACTAAGATGTACAAGGATCTTCGTCTGAATTTTTGGTGGCATGGAATGAAGAGGAGCATAGCTCGCAGTGTAGCTAAGTGCCTTGTGTGTCAGCAGGTGAAGACTGAACATCATCGCACTGCTGGATTGCTTCAGCCTCTGCCTATTTCGGAATGGAAGTGGCATCACATCACTATGGATTTCGTGACTGGACTACCTCGGAGTACTAAGCAGAATGATGCGATTTGGGTGGTCGTTGACCGATTGACCAAATCAGCACATTTCATACCTTTCCGAGTGGGCCAATCTACAGAAATACTTACTAAGAAGTACATGGAGGTAATGATTTATCATATACCTTTAAAAACTTCTTTCTAGTACACGTTGTGATGTAATCAATAATCGTGCATGAGATTGTTCGACTGCATGGAGTTCCAGTGAGCATTGTCTCTGATTGGGACACTAGATTTACATCTCAATTTTGGAAGAGTCTGCAATCCAATTTGGGTACCAGTCTTAGTTTCAGCACTGCATATCACCCGCAGACGGATGGCCAATCAGAGCGTACCATCCAGATATTGGAGGACATGTTACGAGCTTGTATGCTGGATTTCAAAGGCTCGTGGGAAGATCATCTACACTTGGTAGAGTTTGCCTATAACAATAGCTACCAAGCCAGCATTGGCATGGCCCCATTTGCAGCACTCTATAGAAGAAAATGTCGATCCCCATTGAGTTGGGATGACATTGGCGATCGAGAAGTTTTGGGTCCTGAAATGATCGTAGAAGCCGTTGACGTAGTGCGAACCATCAGAGACAAACTTCGCATTGCGCAAGACCGGTACAAGCACTAGGCTGACGCGAAGCGTCGTCATCTAGAGTTTCAACCTGGAGATCATGTATTCATGAAGATATATCCTAATCGGGGATTGATAAGATTTGGAAGAAGAGGAAAGCTCAGTCCGAGATTCATTGGACCCTTCGATGTATTGGAATGAGTTAGAGAAGTAGCCTATCGTCTGGCGTTACCACCTTCACTGGAGGGAGTGCATGATGAGTTTCATGTCTCCCAGCTGCGTCGTTATATCAGTGATCCTGCTCATGTAGTTGACCACTCAGAGATCACAGTGCGACCAGATCTTACCTACGAGCAGCAGTCAGTACAGATCCTGGATCGACGTCAGAAGACTCTTAAGAATAGAGTTATCAACCTTGTCAGAGTAATGTGGCGTCGCGACTCGCCTGGAGAATCCACATGGGAGCGTGAAGATGATATGCAAGAACGCTACCCTTATCTATTCATCTAGTATGGTGATATTAATAGTAAGTATTCTTAACCATAATCTCTTGTTTTCCTGAATGCTATAATATCACGTTATATATTTCATACTATTTACAACTTAGTTTACTAGGTCATTTTGTCCAAATTCCGAGGACGGAATTTTTATAAGGAGGGTAGAATGTAACAGCCGGATTTCATCGTACAAATGTATTTCCGTAACAAGACGGATTCAATCGGATTAAATGATTTTTTATGTTTTTGTTCGTAACTCAAATCTACAAATGGACAGCGTATTCGTGATCCCCGCGACGATACAAACCCGTGGCTATTTTTTTTGTAATTTTTCGGAGTCGTCGTAAAAATTGATATTTTACTGTTAGTACCATTACTAATAAATATCCTTAATTACATTTTACTTATTACTAATTACCGTTTTATATTACCCTAATTACCGTCACCAGTCGATAGCCCCTTCAATTTGATAAACTGATAAACGTGGGTTAACATTTTCTATGCTTAACCTAATCTAATTAAATGTATTGACTAAATATTAATTACCCTATTGACTAACTAATTCTTCTCTGCAGAAGACAATTTCATCTTCTCCTCGGCAGACAACGAATCCCTCAAATCCCACCAAATCTCAACAAATCCAAAAAATTTTGCATGATGACAAAACGAAATTAATTCAAGTAGAAAAATCTTTTGACTAAAAATTCATTAACTGATTACAAATCGTATTTTTAAAACACAAATCATCAGATCTACATCCAGCTTCTCCCAAGCAACGGCAACACCTCCGACGCCTCACCTTCAACCATACAAACAACAATCATCAGCCTCCACCATTCTCCTTACAACCCAAAACAAACCAGAAAACAAATCTCAAAATCAACCCAACCAGATCACAAAACAGAAATTGAAACCCCAAATCCAACAACAAATCAAACCCCTGATCCGCCATCACCCCCGAGCTCGGATCATCGCCTGGAAGACGTCGCCTGCCGCCCGATCTCGATCGCCGCCGCTCCGGATCCACCAGCCGCCGCCCCCGATCTCGTCACGCCGTGAACACCCAGCGCCGGACCGCGCCCCCGCTGCTCATCGCCGCTTGATCTCGCGCGTCGCCATTCCCAGATTCCGCGCCTCGGATCTGCCCTGCCGCCGCTGCTAAGCCCCGATCGCCGCCCGCCGCGTCGCCTCCTCAGGCAGCCCCCACCGTCGGCGCAGGCTCCCGCTCCGATCCGCCACCCCCGACCATCGTCGATCCCCGCCGTCGCCGCTTGGAAGCTGCTCAGCCCCGGTCGCCGTCGCCCCTTGCCCGATCGCCTGCGCTCTTCGAAAAACAAAAAAAAAGGAGAGAAAGAAAGAACAAGAAGAGACGAGAGAGGGGGGGAAACAGAGAAAGGGGGTTTAATATAGGTAAGATATTATTATTATTATTATTATTATTATTATAAAGTTATTAGTTATAATAATAATAATAATTATTATTGTTATTAGTTTTGTTATTAGTTATTAAGTTTAGTTTTTAAAGGTAAGTTTTTTAATATAAGTTTTCTTAATAAGTATAAGTTAAGTTAAATTAGTGTTAACTAAATATCATGTTAAGTTTGTTAGTAATAAATCAAGTTAAGTTAGCTATTAATAACTAAACTACCACACTAGTTTAACTGGATGTTGACCATTAGACTGATTTCATTGGCCTATTTGACGCAGATAAATCGTGTCACTTGTTACGATCGCCAGAACACCCAACATCACCCCGAGGCAAGTATTTATTGTAATTGAATATGGGACATCTGCTAAAACTAGTGCAAATATTATTTTAACGTGCTCATACTTTAACTGTTATAACTGATTAAAAACGGACATTGCGTGCTAATGATTCCTTGATAAACGAACAACTTTTCTCTACATATCATCATTCGGACCAAAATGGAACAGAGGGTAGGACACAACCCTCGAAATATAATGAGAACCCATCGATTACAGATGGAGAATGAAACTAGTCGGTGACTGGTTATGACACTTGGGTGGGGTTGGTCCTTAGTAGTAGGGTTCGTATATGTAGCTTGACCACCTTACGGCTCCCTCCATAACCACACCAATGGAGGCAAGCAAGAAGGCGTCACGGTAAATCACCGATGATAGGGTGCATCAAGTACGTACTACCAACCCGGACAGGGACTTATCACGAGCACAATAAATGAAACATATAACAGCTTTACTTCTTGAACTGCAATTTCATATATGTTATGTTTCTCTTTCTGCACTTATCATTTATAATATGTGTACTAACGCTCATACTTTCCTTTTTGGACCTTTTCGTAAATATGTACTAACATTTTTTGTTCCATTGTAAGCTGTTCTTAATTCTTTTACTTTAAATATCTTGCCGAGCTTCTCGCTGACATATATTTCATGTGTCTGTGAAATATATGTTATGTTCAGAACAGATTACTTTGCAGACCCCGCTTTTAAGGATCCTACCTTAGAGGTGGACCCCGTTGATCAGAGTTACGAGGACGCTGAGGTCCTCCCTGCTGAAGACTAGAAAATCGTTGCAGTCTTTATCTATTTAATTGTATTTGACATTTTCAGGTGTGTTTGCTTTCGGCAAATTGTACGGCCATGCTAGGCCTAAGTCACTTTATGTACTTTGCTTTTAAAAAATGCTGGAATAAATTTGTAATAAATATTTGTGCTGTTTCTAAAACATTCATGTGCATGGACCTGCATTATTAAATAACACTTATTGTGCTTAAGTCAAGGAAGGAAGAAAAAAAAGTACTCTTTCTTTGTTTTAAGCACAAGCGGACCCGCTCACGTTCTCGCTCATGTACATGGGAAGCGGGGCGTGACAGATATCAAGGAAGCAAACTTCATTGTCACAAGATCCATCTTCCCTAATATCCGCTATCATACCTATAGCTTCTATATTACGTCATTGACCCAAGGCCATAAGCTTCTCCCATAGCCGAAATATCTCCAAGAACAAAGCGCACATCTTGCGCAATATACCAAGGCAAAAGTGCATCCCACTCCATCATCTTCTCCAAGCCAAAAAGCCCAGGCTTCATAGAACATCACCTTGTGCAAGAAACCAAAGAAGCCAACCCTCCACCTTGCGCAAGTTGCCATTGACGAGAAGAGAACCATAGCGGCAAGTTGCCATTGACGAGAAGAGACCCATTGCCACAAGTTGTCATTGAAGAAGAGAGACCATACCCGCAAGTTGCAACACCCAAACACCAAGAGGAGGTTGCTAAAACATCAAGGAATGGTCTGCATGTGGACTGCTAGAGCAAACAAGGGGCTATGCACGCACTGCGGGAGGGCTGTACACGCACTGCAGGGTTCTGTGCACGCACTGCAGGGTTCAGTCCACGCACTGCTGGGTTCATGCCATGCACGGCTGCTGCACCATCAAGATAAGGCTGCAATATTCAAAGAGGAGCCAAGCGAGAGCGACAACTTGAGTTGCAGATGAAACGAGACATCTACATCTTACCAGATGAGAGCTGGCCCATGCCAATTGACAGAGACGTCTACGCCTACACACTGAGATTCTCTAAACTCTTTCACTATTATTTGTGTGTAGTAGTAGTAATGATCTCTGTAGGGGAAACTTTACCACTTTTGTGTTCTTTTGGGACTTGTTTAGTCTGGGACTAGACAAGAGAGTCTTGACAAGTGGGACTTATCAAGATAGAGCATTTACTAGGTTGATATTGTTCTGCACTCGGGGAGTGTGGAACTTTCTAGGTGGGGGCAGTGAGCTTAGGACCCATTGTAGTTGTACAAAAGGAACATATTAATTCTAGTATTTGCTTGGGGGCTGGAGTAGGTCGTAGGACGACCGAACCAGGGTATATCTGCACGTATTATGTGATGCTTCATATTTACCATGCTTGTGATTATTAACTGCGCGTGATTTCTCGTAGGTTGCACGAGAATTTTATATAAGCCTATTCACCCCCCCTCTAGGCTTAGATCCATATCCAAAAAGGTATGGACCTTAGAAGACGTGCCTAAAGGAAGTGTTCCATTTGGCTGCAAGTGAATCTTCAGATAGAAGATTAGTGCAGATGGAAAATAGTGAAGTACAAGTATGCTGATTGAGAACGGTTATCATCAAAACTCTTATAAACGGATTGTGATGAAAATTTCTCGACAACAGCTGTGTATAGATCTATTCGGATCAAACTCAATGTTAATGCTCATGATGACTATGAAAACTGCAGTATGCATGTAAAAGCCTGTTTTCTAAATATGATTTTGAAGAACGAACTTACATGAGACAGCCAGAGAATTTTCAAGGTTGGTGGAAATGAATAAAAGGCATGTAAGGCATCAAGGAGCCGGAACATACGTTTTGACAAAGTGGTCAAAGAGTTTGACACTTTATCAGAAATGATTATGAACCGTGCAGATGACCAGTGACTATTATGGAGCATTCTCGTAAGGTACATAAGTGATATTGTCTCAAGTATGGACGATGAGCTGCATGAGATCCAGGCATGGCAAATGTAATGGATTCCAAAATACCAAGTAAATTATTTGGATGAGATTCAAATGCATGGTCTAGCATGAACATAGAAACTCCTTAAGTCTATACTAAAGACGGTTTAGCAAATTCACTCACGAAGGCTTTATCACATGAAGTCTAGAGAGACTTATGTGTAAATGTGATATGAGATACCGGGATAAAAGGGTCTGAGTGCAAGTGGGAAATGTTAGGAGATGTGTATGCCCTCGAGGCAATTTATATTTGTGTATGTGTACAAATATCTTGTTCGAACCAACAATAAGCTGTTTGGTTAGAATTTACCTAAGTTGTTAATAATGTAGTCTACATTAGAACTTAGGTAAAATCTTGAGACTTGATGCGAGGTCAAACCAGCATCGAAATGAGGATCTTGATCATGGATAATTGCTTGACCATTTGTAGCATAAGTTTAAAATCGTTCGTGGTTGTAGATGTTTTGAGAAAAGGATATCGATACATTGGATAGATCCTTGTGTCTTTGTCTTCACCATGGAGTGGTGATAATGATCGCATGGTCATTCGACTTGACAAAGTCAGAGACGAGACACATGTGCTCATTGGAGAATGAGTTCACTGAACGACCCAACGAGAGTTATCATATGGTTAACATTAACTAATCTGTCAGTGATAACTCTCAGTGATGATATGCAAGTTGGTCCTTAGACTTGAGGTTATTGTACGAACCTGTACGTGAGCGGTGTCACTTAAATCTCTGACCTAGCTTCGAGGCAAGGCCTGTTGAAAGTTCTTTGGTTGGGTGACACATGAAGCATGCAAGGAGAGTAATGACCAAGAGAGAATTCATCTCTCCTATTAATGGAGAGTTAGTGTTGTACGAGTTGGTTCGGTCTTTAGTGAAAACTTTTGCCAAAGTATGTTGGAAGAAGTCCAACATTGACAGACTAAAGACCGATGGAGACTAACCGAGTTCAAGCTATTAGGATTGACAGTTGGCCGTACCCTAGGCTTGACTAAGCGGCATAGTTATGACGGATGGACTAAAACTGCGGCATTCATCACGGAAGTTGGTCCTGACAATACTTATGTCAATAAGTTAACCACATAATGATGATACCGAAACAGGGACGACATCTGCTGCTCGTGGTCTCTGCCATCTGGGGTTTTGAGCCCCACCTGTAGTATGGTTAGGCTGTAGGGACTCACACAAAGTGAGACCTTCGTTAAGTAATAGGAAGTCTTAAGGGAGAAAATACATCGGATGTATTTGAATTAATTGTGTCGCAAAATGTTTGCGATACAGTCTTTGAGATATTAAATGATGTGGGATTATTGCATGAGATGCAAAAGTATTTAAATATATCGTACATGGTTTGCGAGTGTATTTCAAATAAATGTATATAAAAATCTCTATTAGGGGTCTAGGAATGTCCCAAGATCTATTTTTGGTCCAAGCCCAATGGGATTGGAAAGAGACCAAAATAAAGAAACTAAGAAAGTAAGAAATTCAGCAAAGAAAAAAGGGTCAAAAGGTTGGACCTGGTTGCTGGGCAAAGCCCAGTAGCAAGGAGATGGGCAAGCGGCCCAATCCCCAGGCGCTAGCTGGGCAAGCGCCCAGCGGGTCAGGTGCCCGCAAGGCGCCCGACCCGCGCATAATTAAAGGGGCATGCCTAGCGCTGCCCTCTAGGTGTGCCCACACTAGAGTGGGCCCTACGGTGTGGCCTAGAAAGGTTTGTGAAACCTTATTCGAAAATGGCGGCTGGTTTCTTGCGAAGTTCATATTGTTGATCAGCTTTGGACATACGTTTGATCGGTCAAACGAAGTTAGAATTGAGCCCCATTTGTTTCTATGTGTTCAGCATTAAATGCTCTTCGATTTGACATATGATATCACTTGCGAAGCTCAATGGTGAGGGAGGGAAAATACGTCAAAGTTTGGCCTTCGTGGAGGGCAAACTTGAAATTTATTTTCCTCTCCAAACATTTAGTCCCACATCGGAAGTTGAGTGAATAGGAGGGACCAGCCACATATATAAATAGTGGCCAACTCCTTCCTTGAAACTTATACCGGTGCACCACGTCACCTAGCTCCAGATCTGAGTAGCTCCATTAAACGTGAGCAAGCCCGGATCTAAGAAGAATTAATATTCAATCTTTCTACCATTTTTTCTTTGCTCCTGATCGGGCTCTAGCAAAGCTACGAAAGAGTTTGTATCGGATCCGAAGTCTTGACAGAGGATCCACTCAATGTGAAACTTTTTGGAGCATGTGGTTGGCTCAACAACAAAGGGATTGCTCGCCCCAGGACGCGATTCAGCTCAAAAGAAGTAGCTCAGCCCCAACGCAAGGCATCACTTCCGGGATTAAAGACAGTTTGCTGAAAATGACGCTTCATGCGATAGCGAAGTGACACGTATGTAGTTTAATATTCATGCGCTTATAATTGCAATAGATTGATAGATCTATTTTTAGGAGTTGGTCGGACCCAACCTTGGGATAGTAGAGATTCTGGCTAGGGTTTATTTCTTTAGGACTTAACTTAAAACCGTTTTAAGGTGTTTTCCGCTGCATTGTTTTGCTTTCGTCGTCCGACCGACTACCGGACATCAATTTCATAGCCCTAAGGAACTAGAAAACCCTTCACACAGTTGACCTTGCGGTTGCTCTCTTTGTATATGAGCCCATTTCCAACCCAATTTTAGAAGTTAGAAGTGGAATCGTGGGGGCTCTCCTATAGAATCCCGTCGATATAGAGGTGACGATAAAGGCAACGACATCCCCTATGCGAGGAGGAAATAGAAGGAGAGGGACCATGCAATTCCTTAGTCCTTGCGTGAGGAGTCTACTCCCCTGAGGTTATCGAGCCTCAGAAGAAGAAGGCCAAAGACATGGCTACCAAACCAGGGGCTGATTAGACCTCTAGCTTACCTCATCCTGAAGTGGGACCAGTGGTGGTTCCCAAAGCTGTTGTGGACTTGAGGCCAATGACACCTTCCATTTGGAGACGGTGCTCAACCTTGTGGTTGAGGAGACAGCGAGTGAGATTGGCTCTCCTATCCTTGATGTTAAGGGGAACATCGTGGCTCTGACACTGATGAGCAAGGTAAATGTTCACGTTAAAGCGAGATGCAGAGCTTGGGTTATAACCTATTTCCTTCATCTCTTATGCATGCTCAGGAAGGGTTGGGCCGATGTAACGCCCCACTCCCCGAGATACCCAGGGAGTCGAGGGTGTGGACGAAAGAGAGACAAAAGCAGGTCCACTGTGTACTGCTGAGGTAGTACCTGAAATGTTTCCAAGCAAACCAACCAACATCCAACACAGAAAAACCAAAGAACACAGAAACAACACTAAGAACTCCAAGAAACACTGCCTTCATTATATATCATTCGTCGGGGCAAGCAACACTATACAATATTATATCCCTACTGCTATACGTAAGTCACACATATCCATGCTATATATACATGTTATCATGGGTTATTGGATAATAGATATTTGATAAGAGAAATTGGATAAGAGTATAATAGACTTAGTGAGACCACACCTTGTCTACGGTTTTCTCTTTTAATGCCGGACATATCCAATATGACCACTCTATAAAAGATTGTCAAGTATAACAGATCACCTCATAGATGCTCTGCAGTAAGATGTTTATAACGTTGATCTTATCCTCGTGTGGTTTAGCATTAGTCGATACATTGCAACCTCTGCTTATATGGTATATATTTGCAGATAAGGACGGAAGTTGAAGCTGGAGTATTTCCTCATACATGATTCAAGCACGTATGCCTCAGCAATATGCATGGTTGCGACAAAACTGATGTGCGTAGAATCAAGATGAATCTGTTGCTCTTCGATCATCGAGCTGGGGGCAGTCATGATTCCTGCGGCACTACCCACTTCAGGATCACCGCTGTGAGTAACGTCATGAACTGTAATCATTGTGTAGGGATTTATCATATTAACGAACTGGAGTGCACATTGCTTGCAGCATGTACATTTCCCATCGGATGTATGTTAGCATTCACCAGCAAACACAAGGAATAGTATGTTAGCAAACACCAATTACATTTTGTTAGCTGTTCACAATCGCCATTCCTTCAAGGTGTTTGATCACTGCATTTTGTAAGAGCATATCTAAGTATCAAGCACTGATTCATCATTCAATCATTGCATATACGCAATTAATAAGTGTCCCATCAGGAAGGCACGTGATATGCAATTTCTTCATTGCTGAGGCTTCCTCCAATGCAATTGCAGTGTTGGTGGCAATGGGAATAAGCACAGTCTAAGGGTGTACAGCAATGGAGCTCAAGTTCGCCAGGCTTGCATTGAGTCTTGCAGGCAGTTTTCCTATTTCTATAGGACTACTAATGCATATGGTTTCTAAAAATATCACATTGTTGATCCAACAATATCATTGACTGTAAAATAAAATTGTTGGTATGACATCTCCCTCAAAATTTCTCTACTTAAAATTTTGGGGGAAGTAAATATAAACCTAAATTTTAGGGAAACTAAATTCTCTGGTGCAACTAAATTTTGAGTGTAACAATTTTTTTGAGGAACTAAATAACAATGTGCAGAACTAAATTCTCCGGGGAACTAAATTTTGGGTGGAACTAAATTTTTTGGAAGAGCTAAATAACATTTGGAGAAACTAAATAACAATTATTCTGCTTTAACTATTACTTTTTTTTACAATTAGTGGATCCAAGATTTTGATGGGGAAATTTTAAATGAATTGTGCCCTTATGGCACAGATTAAATCTGGAGGAGACTAAATTTTGAGGGGAACTAAAAATTTTGGAAGAACTAAATAACAATTTATTGTGCTTTAATTCTTACTATTCGTTTAAAATTAAGGTATCCATGATTTTGAGGAGGAAAATATTTCAAATGATTAGTGCACTTATGGCATAGTTTAGGAAAAAATTTGACGAGAATTATATTTTTTAGGAAAAACTAATAATTCTCTAGGGGAACTAAATTTTGGTGAACTATAATTATTGATGGAACTAAATAAAAATTATTGCGTTTTAATTATTACTGTTCTTTTAAAATTAGGGTATTCAAGATATTGATGGATGAATATTTTAAATGAACCGCGTCCTCAGGGCACGGGTTATAACTATCTATATTACATTTGACAGCCTTTTTTGAATCTTGTGGCTGATAAGGACAAGCTGACAAGGACAAAAGATTGATAGAAAGATGGTTGAGATTTAATCTTTGGAATGAACTGTTAGGATGAGGGTTTGTGAAAATTTTTGGGGGAAAACATTTCTATGGAAATGAAAGTTTCTGGAGAAATGAAACTTTTTGGGGAATGAAAGTTTCTGGGGAATAGCAGAGTGCACGCAATTAATGCATTTGGAAAAAAAACTTTAAATTGCACGTAATGCTGTAGATCGAATGCAGCAGATCAAAAGATCTTTCCCTCAACGCGGGGTCCACCGTCTCTTCGACGCATGAGGCAACATGATAAGAATAATTTCTTGCGCCGAAGGCGACCGCTAAATTTTTTACACTAATTTGTTGTTTCGCGCCGAAGGCTTCCGTATCGAATTTGTTGTTTCACGCCGATTTTTTTCGTTCCGCACCAAAGGCGCCCGTGCCATTAAATATTTTTTCGCTAATTTGTTGTTCCGCGCAATTTTGACTGAGGAAATATTTTTTGGGGGAACAAAGATTTCGCGGGGAAAAATCTTAAATGGACCGTGCCCTCGGGCACGGGTTATGACTAGTATACATATAAATACGCACATACTTATCCACGCATTGGCACACGTCCATACACACTAATATATAGGTCATACAATAGATATATACACCCAACTATAAGCACACCCAACATGCACATAACCTTACTAGCATACAAATACAAACATAGACAAGTACATCCAAAATGTATACACCCCTAATAGATAGCCATACACCAATTCTAATACACACAGATATCCATATAATGATACAGCTATCCACACACATGTATAAGCATAACACTTACAAGCATAAATATAATTATATACATATCACGTATATCACAACATATGCATATACAACACAATAGACAAACACAATATACTAATATACCAAGAGTATTCCCACTCAGACACGAGTGGGACATATAGATCTACACATGGATCTACACACACTATATTTACACACACACACACACACACACACACACACACACACACACACACACACACACACACGCTACATACATCTCAATTAATACAAATAGATCTACTATACATATACCTTACAGTTCAATCAAATGCAATACAGTACTTGTATTAAAATAGATATACAATAGACATATATGCATAACAATAGACATACAATCAATGCATAACAATAGATAGACATACAATACAATACCTTACAGTTCAATCAATGCAATGCAGCACAGATTTGCATAACAATAGACATACAATATTTGTACATCTATGCAAACCCATAGCCATACATACATATACAACCGACTATCCATGTCTACCCTCAGCGACTCTACACCTCGGCTCCTAATGTCGAAACTCCATCATAAAGATGGACACCTACCAATCTTAAGACTCAACTACCCTCGGAACAAAACATGTACTACCCTTACACAGCAGTAGTGCGATGACCTGCTTGGGCCGCCAAAATTGTAACGCCCCGCTTCACAGGATACCCAAAAAGTATAAATCCATCCCAGGTGTTCCCGAAGTAGCGAGTGTTATGAAGGGAGAAAAGAAAAAAACTACATGCTAAAGAAAAGAAGGAAGGAGAGAGAGACAACTAGAGAGATGCAGGTCCACTGCGCACTGTTGTGATAGTATCTGTAATGTTCCCACATATAAAGCATCCAAACACAAAGTCGGAACAACAAATAATACAGAAATATCCAGAACCAACATTAAGACAAAGAGAAGAACCCTAATATAATACATAACCAATCATGTCCGTGTACATCTTTATACAACTACATCATCAACATATATAACATCTCAACACTACCCCAGAAACAAACCCAAGAGTACATATGTCGCTCTCATATCCCTTCGCCACCTAATCCTACAATCAAACTCCACAACCAATATTCTATCTCCAGCTCCAACTCCTAAGCACATGAAAACCACAAATTGGAGCGCGTCAACGCGTACTCTAGTAGGATATCCAAAATGACCTATACCACCTAATTCTGATAAGTGAAGTAGCAGATATGGCTGATTTATTGCAGGGTGTCCAAACTGGCAGAATTCTACTATGATGCAGAGATTGCCCAATCAACCCTAATTGCTGACCTAGAGCATAATTAACATCCTATATGAATTTGTGCTAGAATCTCATGAACTTCATGAATATAACTTTTACAACCACATCCCCTGGCCCATAGCCAAATTGTGCAAGGGCATTTCTCACATTTCTTACTTGATTACACATAGACATTTCCACAAACACATGGATATCATAATGAACATAATCATTAATTCATTAGAAAACAACATAAATAAGCAATCCTTTTATCTTCAGCACAACAACAATTATTAATAACAAGTATGTCATAACATAGATCACACAACTAACATAGCAAGGTAACAACTTGATAGCATGGTGATTAATTGCATAGTATGAAAACAATGCATATTCATAATTAAAGATAATCTCTTTAGCATGTATGAATAAATTTGAATAACATTCTATAAAGAGTGGGATATCTACTCTTCAAGATACACAATTTTCATGTTTTGCACTTCATCCAGATCTCACTGCAACTAAGAGTAATTTACTGAGTAAGTTAATGCAGTTTTCTGTGTTTCTGCAAAATTTCTATTTGTTACTAGTTTGGCTTCCATAAATCACACACTCATGATTATTTTTTGAAAATTGGTTTGGCAATGTAGAATTGATAGATCTACAACTTGAATTTAGAGTGTTTGGTCAAATTCCAAAAGGAAATGGGTGAATCTACCATTAAATGTGACTATCTATACTTTCTCCTGCAAGCTGAAATGTTGGTATGGTGTTCATAGCCCTTGCATATGGTTGTTCATACTCTTATTGCTTCTAATTATTGTCATTACATAGAAGGAAGTTGTTAGGTCATTTGTTAATGTATATATGCTCGTGTGAATATGATCATGGTTATGTGGTTAACCATGTGATAATGGAAATGAGAGATGTGGCCTTATGTATGCTTGTATTATGAATGCATGATGTTGGGGGACATGTATGGCATGGCTTCGTCTGTGGTGTATTGATGAATTGATGTGACTGGGATGAAGGGCATGACACTTCAGTGCATAACCCATATTGATATATGATGTGGCTTTGATGGATGGCATGTCACTTCAGTGCATGACCCATTTTGATATGAGAATTTGTGAAGCCATGCATACATGACTCCCACATTGTTAATATGATGTTAAAATAAATTCTTTGAATGTCTCAATCCCCTCAAAGGGGGTGACTTGAAAAATTGGTTTAGGGGAAAACTAGGTACTAGTAGGGTATGGAGACTGGACTATATTGTGACAGTGTAATGTACCTTGCTCAGTTTCGGGTACTTGTGGTGATCTTTGTACCTTGCTCAGTTTCGGGTACGATGTATTATGATGTTATGGAGTTTTCCTCACTCACACTCCGATGCGAAGGAATGGGTGGAGTGAGAGGCACAGTTAAAGAAATAATGCTCGTATACCACAAGCGGGTGCTCCTTACTGCCCCACCTTGGGGTGGAGTCCAGTTACTCATATTCAACGACATACCCAGGTTTCCAAATGACATTTAAATAAATAATATATTTAAATTTGTAGTCCTTTGTAAATTTGCCTCTGTGTTGCACTTGTTTATTTCCTTTAGCTCGTTCTAGTTGTTGTTCCTATAATTATTGTAACCCCTCCCCTCTTATACCATTTGCTATCGTTGGGCTGTTGCTGTTGTAGTCTCTTTTACTTTGAGTCCCCATGCTTCTACCATGACATGCCATTATGTTACATGCATCATTATCACTATGTACATGCCTCTAGTTGCATAGTAGAAAGTGACATTTGAGGTGGAGTTGGATTTCTTACTGGGTCACGCATTGACATGTCCCACCCGTTGTTTTTCAGGTGTTGGTATTGGAGTTGGCAGCAGGTGGCTCGAGTTGGAGTTAGAGTGGCGGGAGTTGAGTTGATGTGGGTTGGGTAGTGAGATGGGTGTGAGTGACCATGTACTTTTGGTTTTGTTTGGGAGGGTGTTGGAAGCAACGATCTAGGATCTTTGGTTTGATGATGACAAACGCGTTGTTATATTTAACATGTGTGCTTAGTGTGTTTCAGGAATGACGAAAAGTTAATTCGTTCAAGAGTTAACTAAGTCAAGAGAGGGAGTAATTGCTAATCATATAGCAATTGAAAGAGAGAGGATGACTATTTATAAAGCAATTGCACTTGGTCCAATATGGGAGAGATGGAGCCAAATCTATTGAGGATCCTATCAAGTCCTAATTTGACCAAACATTCCTATCTCCAATAAGATTGCTTCCTATCTTCTTGGCCGCACCCCCTTTCAAACCCTAGACCCCTACTCTATATAAAGACCCATTCATCAAAATAGAAAGTTGCGGCTTACACAAAAAAGAATAGATACGGCAAACAAAAAGAAAAAGAGAGGCAGCCATCAAAAATATTCCAAACTAAATTTCTCCATATCAGGAGTGTGACTGAAAATGAAAAAGAAAAACCCTAGCTTCATCATCTTAGTGCGCACAAATCTGAAAGACTCTCCGTTGCTTCCTCTTGTACCAAAAAATCCTTGCCGCAAACTCTCCAAGCCCAAAACCTAGTTACTAAGTGCCCTAGTTGCTCTGTAACTTCGTAAGCTTCGAGTCCAAAACTACAACCTCGTCATCAAGAAGAAGGAGCCCACGAAGCGGACGAGAAAACAAGACGAAGTTCATCGGAGTAGAGTCGAGGAGACGTTGGTGTCGTTGCCGTCGTTAGAAGCTGCAGCCGTCGACGAGTTTGAGTCACCACCGGAGCTCTCATTAAGGGACTCATCATCGCTGCTCAAGTCATCGTCGAAGGAGGCGTCGCCTGAGTTTCCCGTCGTCGTCGAAGAGGAGCTGCCATCGAAGTCGGAAGTCCACGCGAAGCTCCATCTTGCCTCTGACGCCGTGGAGAAGCCCCCGCTGCTCGAACGCCGCTGTTGATGTCGTTGCTACTAAGTCGGAGAGCTCGCCAGTCTTCGTCTCTGTTGTGAAGGAGAAGCTACCAAGCCTCTGCCAGATTCGAGTAGATCACGAAGGCCGTCGTCGCCGCTGAGTCGATTGGAGAAGACGTTGCCAAAGAAGAATTCGCCATCGAAGACCTCAAAGAAGTCGCCGTCGAAGATCACACAGCATACCCTAATTCACGATGAAAACGAACGGCGAGCTGACGTGTGAGAGCCTTGCACAAAAACGAGAAGAGATTGCTGCTGACGTGGATATTTAAGGAGATTGTTGTGTGCACAAACAGCTAATAAATAGTTTTGAACTGGGATTTCCTTACACAAACCAGATTGCAATCAAGCCATATCTTGACATTCAGGAGTCGGATCGAGACACCGTTTGCGTCAGATTGGAGCTGACGACGTGCTGATTGACAGAGACGACTACACAGACATGAACTGAGCATTTCTAAACCCTTTACTCTTTATATTCGTGTGTTAGTGTAACGTTCTATGTAGGGAAAACTTTTACCAATATTTGTGTTCTTTTGGGACTTGTCTGGTTGGGGCTAGACAAGAGGGTCTTGGCGTGTTAGTGCAGTCAAGATACGCATTTACTAGGTTGATAGGATTCTGTACTTTGTTGAGTGTGGTACAGCCTAGGTGGGGAGTTGGAGCTAGGACCCCATTGTAGATGTACAGAAGGAACATATTAATGCTAGTATTTGCTTGGGGCTGAACGTAGGTCGTTGATGCAACCGAACCAGGGTAAATCTGTGCGTACTATGTGATTGTCTCTTATTTACTCTGCTTGTGCTTTTAACTGCGTGTGATTTCTCGTGGGTTGCACGAGAATATTTTTATTAGCATATTCACCCCCTAAGCTAGGATCCAGATCCAACAGAGGGTTATGATGATTGTATAAGATGTTTAATCATGATGATGTATAATAGATGATAGTGTATATAAAGATCAGTGTTCTTGTTTTTAGTGTTTCTCTATGGTCTCTGTATTGTTTCTGTGTTATGTGTGTAGGTTTCTTGGGAACATTACATGTATTACCCCAACAATGTGCAGTGACCTGCCGGTTTCTTTTTTTATTTTTTTATTTTCTCCCTTCGTAACACTGTATATTATATATAATTGGTATCCAATATATAGTGTATATTATATATGTAACAATTATATCTCCACAAACCCACACAAGTATATTATATATGTCTATTTTATATAATGTATAACTAATATATCCATGGTTATATTGTAATTGTAATTGTAGATCAATAAATACGAATTAACAGACACTAATTAGTGTAACCCCTATGTAATGCACAAATAATAAATACAATATATAACCACAATACATTATACACCTCGGGAGTTTTGGTGTATACCCTAGAAAGGTGGTGGCTTTGTGGCGGACCTTGCAAGAGTTTTTATGGAGCTTTTATGGAGCTAGGAATGAGGGTTTTTGGAGGAGTTAAAGAAAAGGATTTGAGGTAGGAATACATCTCCAACTCTTTGTCATTTGCATGTATCTTTCTTGCTAAAAAGAGTTTATGTTATAAACCAAGTTATTAGCTTTTCATCTCTACATGCTTCATTTATACTCCATATAATGATATAGCTATTATATGTTTGACAGTGTCATGATATAAAGCATATTATGATATAATGTATAACTAATATATAAAACTATAACTAATATATAAAACTATATTTGTATCTAATATATAAAACTATAATTGTTACATAACAGCCACACATGTATATGTAATATATACTCCAACTGGTATGTATGTAACAATTATCATAACATATAATTGTGTATGTTAAAACTAGTACATATAAGCTTCCCAATATATTTAACACCCTAATTTGTTATACATATAATGTGGGTAAGTGTCTACCCTACACTCCTCCTAGCATACATCCAAACACACGCACATATATCATACATTCCAACACACACCTGTATGGGCCACCAAATGTAACGCCCCACTCCCCGGGATACCCAGGGAGTCGAGGGTGAGGATGAGAGAGAGACGAAAGCTGGTCTACTGTGCACTGCTGGGGCAGTACCTGTAATGTTTCCAAGCAAACCACCCAACATTCAACACGAAAAAACCAAAGAACACAGAAACAACATTAAGAACTCCAAGAAACAATGCCTTCATTATATATCATCCCGTAAAGTTAAGCAATACAATACCATATTATATCCCTACTACTATACGTAAGGAACAAATATCCATGCTATATGTACAGATACATATAACTAAACACATACCTATCCACGCATGGGCACATGCCCATACACACTAATATATAGGTCATACAATAGATATAAACACCCAACTATAAGCACACCTATCATCATGTGCAGCACACCCAACATACACATAACCTTACTAGCATACAAATACAAACATAGACACGTATATCCAAATTGTATACACTCTAAATATATAGCCATACACCAATTCTAATGCACACAGATATCCATATAATGATACAACTATCCACACACACGTATAAGCATAACGCTTACAAGCATACATATAACTATATACATATCACGTATATCACAATATATGCATATACAACACAATAGACAAACACATACTAATATACCATCAGTATTCCCACTCAGACACGAGTGGGGCATAAAGATCCGCACATGGATCCACACACACTATATATATACACACACACACTACATACATTTCAATTGATACAAATAGATCTACTATACATATACCTCACAGTTCAATCAAATGATAACACAGATATGCATAACAATCGACATACAATACTTGTACATCTATGCGAACATATATCCATTCATACATATACAACCGACTATCCATGTCTACCCTCGGGGACTCTACACCTCGGCTCCTAATGTCAGAACTCCATTATAAGGATGGACACCTACCCACCTTAAGACTCAGCTACCCTCGGAACACAACACACACTACCCTTACACAGCCGCAGTGCTGTGACCTGTATGTGCCACCACAATTGTAACGCCCCGCTCTCCATGACACCCGAAAAATATAAATCCGTCCCATGTGTTCCTGAAGCAGCGAGGATTACGAAGGGAGAAAAGAAAAAAATACATGATAAAGAAAAGAAGGAAGGGGGGAGAGAGAGAGAGAGAGAGAGAGAGAGAGAGAGAGAGAGGGAGAGAGAGAACTAGAGACATGCAGGTCCACTGTGCACTGCTGTGTTAGTATCTGTAATGTTCCCACATATAAAGCATCCAAACACAAAGCAAGAACAACAAATAATACAGAAATATCCAGAACCAACACTAAGACAAAGAGAAGAACCCTAATATAATACATAAACAATCATGTCTGTGTACATCTTTATACAACTACATCATCAACATATATAACATCTCAACATTACCCCAGAAACAAACCCAAGAGTACATGTGTCGCTCTCCTTTCCCCTCACCACCCAATCCTACACTCAGACTCCACAACCAATAATCCATCTCCAGCTCCAACTCCTAAGCACCTGAATACCACAAATTGGAGCAGTCAACGCGCACCCCAGTATGATATCCAAAATTACTTATAACACCTAATTCTGATAAGTGAAGTAGTAGATATGGCTAATTTAGTGCAGGGTGTCCAAACTGGCAGAATTCTACGATGATGTAGAGATTGCCCAATTAACCCTAATTTCTAACCTAGAACATAATTAACATCATATATGACTTTGGGCTAGAATCTCATGAACTTCATGAATATTTTTTTCCAGATTTTATTACAGGATAAATTGAGACTGCATCGCGTATCAACACAGGGCAGATTCTGCAGGGAATCTAAAACAAAACCAGGTTTGCTTCCATCATCCAGTTTAGGAGTAAACTTTTCATATAAGACATCATGGATCAAGTGGGCATCATCAAGCTACTAATTTAAACACGTACAAGCACCACAACATAAAGATACCATCTTTTTGCTACTAGCATATTAATGAAAGCAAAGGAAACATGTAGCGGTGACAAAGCTAATATCTTGCTTCAAATAAACACTTCTTTGCAAGGAATGTGAGATGCAAGTAACATATGGGATGAAGGTGAATTCCTACCTCTTCAAAGCCTCATCTTCTTCCTCTTACAACATTCATGAAAGCTCCATGAAATCCCCTTTTAAGATCTCCCATAAGGTCTCTATCTTAGCTAGCAAAACTTCCTCATCCTTTGCTTAAACTCATCCACTTGCTAACTTATTGGACTAGAGACTAAAGGGAGATGAAAATATGAAATTTTGGTGAAAAAATAAGAGCGTAGAGATGGAGGGAGGGGAGCATGAAATTGAGAAGAGTGAGAGAGAAAAGAGAGATGTTGGGTTTAAATGCTAAGGGTTTTTCCCCATCCTTCTAAACAATTCTTCTCTTTTCTTTTTCTTTCTCTTTTCGTTTCTTCTCTCTTTTTCTTAATTCCATCTTTATCTCTTACTCAAGATAAGAGGAGGATGCACACTTACTTGCTTTATGCACACCCCTCTCTTAATAACAAATATGCCATATAATATAAATACCCCGCAACTTCTAATTATTACAACATATGCCATAGAGCCCTAACCCTATTCACACTTACCCCTCCTACTTATTCATGCATACACGTACATCCAATATAAACACACATAAACATGTTACCATACATACATGGATACACATACACATCCATTAATTATATCTAGTTACTGACACAAACATACACACACACACACACCATATATTACTAAGAAAACTATTAATAGTATTACACTAATAATAACAACACATATAACACTTGCCACTACATCAATATTCACTAAAATTAGTCAATGCAATACTACACATATAATTCATCCACATAAGCATACAATAGGCAACCAATAGTTACTAGACACACATTTACTATACACATCACATAGGTCCTTTACACACTACACACGTAAATAAGCATGTATACACTCTATTTCATGCAAAAATATAAGACCTAGCGTATATGGCAAGCCTAAGCTTTGGTTAAGGAGATCCAGCTGCGATGGGAGAAAAGATCGAGACCCTCTGCGTGAGGGCTTGCTCTGCATAGGAGGATCTTGAGAAGCTGAGGGTGGAGCTCCAGTGACTGCAGCAGGTGGATGTCAAGCTGAGAGGGCAAGCTGAGCTAGCTCACTCCCTAGACCTCGAGTTCCAAGTGGTAAAGTCTTGGCCGCAGTAAGCTAACAGCATGGAAGTTGAGCCGTGGAAGGAGTGTGGCAAGTCTGCTGAAGTAATCTCCTGCCTCAAGTAGTTCGTAGAAAAGAGTGATGATGCCATTGAGCTATAAGGAGAGCTCGAGAGGACCCAGAGGAATTTCCATGAACATGCAGCCATGACGGCTGAGATCCACCGTGCTGAAACAAAGAAGGCCAAGGTTCAGGAAGACACCGCATTTAAGAAAAACCACGTTGGGCTGGTGGCTGCTGAATCGCATGCAGACATCTCCTTCAATGATGGGATTCAGTATGTGAGGGAAGCATTCAAATTGGTGCACTCCACCCATGCTAACCTCTTATTATTCTTGGATGCCCAGCCTGCCATCTCTTCATCTGTTGGCAAGACTTCTGATACTGATGGACCTTCCACCATTGCTACTGACAGTGCTCCTAGTTAAGCTCCTCAGGAGTAGGTGCATGTCATGGATGAGTAGCCTGTTAAGAAGCCCGGGCAGAATATTAAGCCATTTATCTTCTTTTTTGAAGTTAATTGTATTTGTATGTCGGACATATCGGACCGACTTTATATGGGATTAAATTTTTTGAAATGAAAAGGTGGGTTGATAATTATTTTATCCAACTACGTTCCTTCTACATCATTTCTTCTATCTACTCTTTGTTACATCCTCACTTCTGTCTGCTCTTTACTGTGCTTGCCTCATAATCTGCTGCCTTGCTATTGTGCTGACCTCGAACTCGAACTCAAGAGACTAACATCGAAGTCATGACATACAGCTGGTCAGCACTTTCTGAGCACACTGCTGAGTGTATGTTGGCCACTTAGTCTCTTAAGTGAAGGAGAGTCTGAAGCTCCGGACTTGCACACCTCTCCGTTTAACGTCATTATGTCAGAGCGATAGACTTGTTTGGCATGATCAGAACTGAACACCAAATGATAGCTTGGAGTTGTAATGATGGGCCCCCATCTTGGATAGGGGGTTTGATAAAGGAAGCATGACTCAGTCAAGTGCTACTTGCTCCACTGTCTCCCTAAGGTCACACAAGCGGGGAGCCCTTGCCTGAGCCGGGGCTTAGCTTAGGCAAGGCATGACCTGGGTCGAGTGCTAGAGGTCAGTCTAGACATGGCACGAATTGGGTCGAGTGCCAAAGATCAGCTCCGGGACCATGGGTCTTACCAGTAGGGGCCCCAGCCTAGTCTAGGTGCTTAGTTTAGATGTGGCATGACCTGGGTCCAATGTTAGAGGTCAGTGCTATAGTTGAAGGCTATGCCATCTGAGTTTGGATGTGGCACAACCTAGGTCGAGTGCCAGAAGTCAGTGCTGGGACCGTGGGTCTCACCAGCAAGGGCCCCAGCCTGAACTAGGGGCTTAGTTTTGATGTGGCATGACCTGGATCAAGTGCCAAAGATCAGAGCTATAGTAGAATTCTATGCTAGTTGAGTTTAGATGTGGCACGACTTGGGTCGAGTGCCAGTGGTCAGCACTGAGACTGTGGATCTCACCAGCAATGGCTCGAGTTGGACTGGGGGCTTAGTTTGGACTTGACATGACCTGAGTCTAGTGCCAAAGGTCATCACTGGGACCGCAGGTCTTACCAGCGAGGGCTGCAGCCTGGACTGGACGCTTAGTTTATACATGGCATGACCTGGGTCGAGTGTCAGAGGTTGGAGCTATAGCTGAAGGTTGTGCTAGTTGAGTTTGGATATGGCATGACTTAGGTCGATTGCCAAAGGTCGGAGCTGAGACCGTGAGTCTCTCTAGTGGGGGTCCAGCCTAAACCGGGGGCTTAGTTTGGACATGGCATGACCTGGGTCAAGTGCCAAATGTCGAAGCTATAGCCGAAGGATATGCCAGCATAGTTTGGATGTGACACGACCTGGTCAAGTACCAGACATTAGCATTGGGATAGTGGGTATCGTGAGTATGGGCCCCAACCTAAGCTAGGGACTTGACAAGTAGAAATCACGAGTATTTAAGCTCGAAAAAGAGATGTATTTTATTAAGCTTCAAGTGAGTACATGGTAATAGTATCTTGTTTAGATCAGTGCAAGCACCCAATCATGTATAATATCTCCAGAGATGTTCGTCATTTCTTGGATGTTTGATTAGAACGCCCTCCAAAGTCTCGAGTTTGTAGGCCCTTGAGCTGATGACTGCTCGGATGTGTTAAGGGCTTTCACAGTTTGGCCTCGGCAGTTTCTTTCTCTTCTAGGACACATCCCATGTGCAGAGTACCCATCAGAGAACCATGTCTTTATTCTAGAATCGTCTAACCTTGACCCTTTTGTTGTAGTATTAAACAGAAGATTGCTTGTAACTACTTGCTTGGACATAAGCTATATTTCTTCTTTCCTCAGTAAGGTCTTGCTCCAAGTCTAGAGCTCGATAGTCAGATGCTTCATTGAAGTGCATCACGTAGAAGGTGGGGAGAGCCACTACATCGACTTTGAAAGCTAAAGTGAAAGGAGTTTCGCCTATATTGGTCCACTCGGTGGTACGATATGCCTAGAGCACGTAGGGAAGGTGCTCGGTACATGCTCCTTTCTTGGCACCAAGCTTATTTTTGAGCATCTTTTTGATATCCTTATTGACGGATTTGATTTAGCCATTGGCTTGCAGATGAGCAGGAGTGGAGAAGTGGTGCTGGATGTTGTACTACTCACACTTTGCCTTGAAGTTGGCAATGTCAAATTGTCTCCTATTATATGTAACAATGGAGTGCAGGACTCCAAAGCAACATATCAACTCCTTTCAAATGAAGGTGGTGGTCTTGGTCTTCATCAGGGAGGAGAGATGAGCCACCTCAACCCACTTGGTGTAGTAGTCGATGACTAATATTACATGCGTAGCTCCAGCTCTTCCCGTGGTCAGAGGTCCAATAAGGTCGACCCCTCACTTTGCTAATGACCAAATGGGGTGAGGGACGTCAGCTTTTCCAAGTGCAACCTCGTGTTCTTAGAGAAACACTGGTAGGCATCGTAGCATTGGACATAAGATTTGAAGTTCTGCTGTAGCATGGGCCAGTAGTATCCGGTACATAAGATCTTGTATGCAAGGGATATGCTCCTGTAGTGGTTACCGTACACTCCTTTCATGTATTTCCTCCATTAATGATTGGATCTCCTACTTGCAGAGGCATCTCAGCAGGGGAAAGAACTTGCAGAGGCATCTCAGCATGGGAAAGAGTAGCCTCATTTGTAAAGGACGTTATCTAGGAGGGTGTACCATGCTAACATCGACCTCAGCTCCTGGCCACGACTTTGTCTTCTAGGAGGATCTCCTGGGGAAGATACTAGAAGATGAGGAGTCCATCCAAGATGAGGCTGACCCCATGGTGTGGACGAGCTCTCCTCCAAGTTGTGTTGGTTGCTACATGACCTCTATCAGAATGGACTTGAGCTCATCCTCTATCCCTTGTGGCAAGCCAGGCCAGTATATCAGCAGTGGTGTTCTGAGCCCAGCAAATGTGCTCTACTTGAGAGCTTTGGAAGCCCGCTAAGAGAGCTCAGACGATCTTCACATATGTCAGTATCTCTTCTTTCCTCATCTTATAACGGGTGTTGCCTTGGTTAACGATGAGTTGGGAGTCGTAGTGGATGATGATGTGGCATACAATGACCTCCTTAGCTAGCCTGAGCCCCACGATGAGGTCCTCATATTTTGCTTCATTGTTGGAAGCTCTGAAATTGAACCTAAGGGCTTAGGGGAGATGGATGCCTTTAGGGCTGGCTAGAAGCATGCTGGCTCCCAAAGCTTGCTCAGTGGAGGAGACGTCCATATAGCTGATCTATAATGTATGATCCTCCATCAAGTCTTGCAGTGAGAACTCAGGATGTTAGATGTGCTTTGCGACAAAGTTAGCTAAAGCCTTATCTTTGATGGTAATCCTTGGCTTGAACTGGACGTCGAACTCAACTAGCTCGACTGCTCACTCGGCGAGCTGTCTTGACATATCTGGATTTTGAAGTACTTGACACAGAGGGTAGGTTGTTAAGATCGTGATTATGTATGCCTGGAAATAGAGTCTGAGCATCTACGCTGCCAAAATCAGTAAGAGAGCCAGCTTCTCCATTTTTAGGTTCCTGGTATCTGCATCAAGGAGAGACATGCTGACATAATAGATTAGACACTACATGCTATTGTCTTCCCAGAAAAGGACCGAGCTACTTGTGCTCTTGGAAACTGCAAGGTAGAGGAGGAGTGTCTCTCCCTCCTTGGGGTTGGACATGAGTGGAAGTCGACTGAGGTACTCCTTGAGCTGTATAAAGGCTAGCTCACATTCTTCTTTCCATTGAAAGTCCTTTCCCTTCTTCGGCGCCTTAAAGAAGAGCATGCACTTATCGGTGGCTTTAGAAATGAAGCAGTTGAGAGCCACCACTCGTCTAATAAGGCACTAGACATCCTTTACATTCTTAAGAGACTACATATTGACCAACACATTGATCTTTTTAGGATTTTCTTCAATCCTCCGGTGATAGAATCAAGGTAATACCGAAGATGCACTGTCTTGGGTTAAGCTTCATATGTTACATTTGCATGATTGCACAGGTCTTCTCTAGGTTGATGATGTGACTCTTCTAGGGACTTGACCAGCAAGTCGTCTACATATACCTTGTATGTCTTATTGACCAGTCGTTGGTAGGTGGCCCTGTGTTAAAGGCATCACCTTGAGTAGTACGGCCCTTGGTCTATCAAGAAGGCTGTATGCTCTTGGTTTAGCTCATGCATACGGATCTGGTTATATTAAGAGTATGCATCTATGAAGCTGAGTAACTCATGCCGAGCTATCACATCCACGAGCTGATCAATCCAAGGAAGTGAGAAGATGTCCTTCGGGTAGGCCTTGTTCAGGTCTGAAAAGTCAATACAAGTTTGTTACTTTCCATTTGCATTCTTAGCCAGAATGACGTTAGCCAGCCATTCTGGGTATGTTACCTCCTCAATAAAGTCTACACAGAGGAGCTTGTCAACTTCTTCCTTTATGGCTTGGCTCCTCTTGACATTGGAAGACTGACACTTCTGACAGACTGGAGGTACAATTGCACTAATGTACAGCCTATGAACTGTAACCTCTAGATCTATCCATAGCATGTCCTCGTGCAAACAAGCAAAGACATCATTATTTTGTTGGAGGAAGCTGATGAGAGGCTCACAGAGGTCGGGTCATAAGGCAGACCCGATCTAGACTGTCCGAGCTGGATCAAACTCCGAGAGGGTGACGGCCTCTACATCCCCCCTAGGGTGGCCCTTTCATGATCGTTCTCCCCTTAAGGGTCGAGCTCGTTTGCTAAAAGCAAGGCCAAGCCATAACTTGAGGTTATAAAAAGGTAGCTGAAGGTTGAGGGACTTCCTTCGCTTGGGCTTCAAGTTCCAGTTCAGCTCGAGTGCCTAATGTAGGAGAGGATATAGCTCGGTCCTAAGGCTGAGTAAGGGTAACGAACGATTGTGGTGCATCTAAGCTGCCAACAGCCTACACTGAATGAGTGTTCGGGTTTCGGACTTGCACCCGGAAGCGCGAATTTCATTTTACCGCAAGCGCATGGTATATGGGTATATCGGTGAGAGGGTATAGTATCCATAGGGAGGCGGTGTCACACTACCTATCGATCCTAGGTTGGGTTAGGCTTCGATCTTTTATCGGTGGAGATGGATTATGGAGTGTCGTAATGGTGGTGGATGAGGAATGTGAGGGTGTCACGATCGGCAAGGCATAACCGGACACAAAAGAAACCAAAAAGAACAAAGAGAAACAATCGAGGGAAATATCACTAGGGTATCAGAAATCCTCGCCGGGTTTGGATAACGGGTTAAGGGTCCCTTCGTTAGGCGATGGATTGGGGTAGGAGTGTCACATCTGGAGATGGAAACAAGCGTTACACTTCTGTTGTCATGCTCGTCTAATGCATCCCTATACGGATCCATGCTTTCACGACCGGCTTCGTACGGAAATGCATGTATTATGCTTAACACTTGGTCCCACCTCGCAATCTGTAAACACTCGCGTGCTCTACGGAATGCGACGCCACCCTATGGTCGGTTCTAGCGGTCGGGCTACTTTCGTAGTCATCGGCTAGAGGATTGGGGATTAGTGGTCAACCCCGGCTCTCGAGTCACCCTCGTGAGTGCGAGCCCCAGAAAACGGCCACTAAGCCCAAATCGGATTCGTTTGGATTCTCCTTAGAATATGAACTTGCTTTCGTGATCCTCCGATCCTAAGGCTAATCCCCAAAAACTCTTATTCAAACTACCATAAGGAGACCCTAGATTCACCCAACTAAGGTTAACCTATCATCTAAGCCCTAGAATCCTAGAGTTCATCCCTAATCATAGCAATAGATCTACTCAATCTTTGCATAAGAGATATGAACAATAGGAATCAACATTGAAAGCAAATAAAAGGAAAACAATCAAGGATTCAACACCGAAAACAATTGAGAAAGACAATAAAAAGGATTTAACCAAGGAAATACTTAGTTTATGAAGATCCGACACATAAACATCGAAGAGGGGGCCGATGGCATAGCATAGCCTCTGAAAATTGTCCCCAAAGATAGAAAATAGATGAAAGGGGATAAAAGCCGGATCCCCTAAATGATGGCTGCTCCTCCCTATTTATAGCCCCCAACAAATACCTAGAAAAAACCCTAAAAGCAGTCTGCCGACATAGCGCTCGGTCAAGCATGCCGTAGCGCTCGATCGAGCGCTCCCTTGTGCTTCGGCTGCTTGGTACACAAAAAGCAGCCACTCGGTCGAGTAGGGTGTCCGCTCGATCGAGCGACCTCCTCGTGGAATCCATGTCGCTTGGTCAGAATTGATGTTGCTCGGTCAAGCGGTTGGCCGCTCGACTGTGCAAATTAACTCCAATTTTAACAGAGAGTTTGAAGGTAAAACTTGGAACTCCCTGACGGCTGGCTCGGTCGAGCATTGGGTGTCACTCGATCGAGCGAGTTGGATCGCTCGGCCGAGAGGCCCCTCGCAGCTTGGCTCCTTCTTTATGGTGTCATAGCTCGGTCGAGCGGATAGAGTGCTCGACCGAGCAACCTAGAACTTAACTCCAAGCTTCTCTTCTCCTCTCTTCTCTTCTTCTTTCTTGCTCCTCTGATCCCCAGCAGCTTTGAGTCATCAATTGCAGTGTCGCTAGTGCTCCGATGTCAGTGTCCATGCCATCTTCTCCAATATACTCTGAAATGCTTGATTTCCCTGAAATGTAAAAAAATGTTCTTAAAGTCAAACAATTCCATTTATTAGCGTAAAAGCGTATAAAATCAGGATTTTAAGCAATCATTTTGACGTGTAAGCATATATATATATATATAATGTGGAATATTATGATACATTAACAGCTTACCTCTTACTCGTCCTCGAGGAAGACTAGTAAGAAGCGAGGAGAGGAATATGATGGAGATGTGAGGTGATGGCGTGTGATAGAGACAATGGGCTCATTCTTAAAACTCAGCAAAATATGAACCCAAGGAATAAAAGATTACGTGACCACACATCAATATGCAATAAGAATACATATACACACAAAATACTTAAGTCTCGCTCAACTGATCATATTGTGGATTTAAATAGAAGAATGAACTCGATAAATGATAAAATGATAGTAGATCTACATCCTATCATAGTTTATCTTGAAATATGCCAAGTTCACAGAGATGAATCCAATGTCCACAACTCATTCTCTAAGAAGTATAAATACGCGATGATCAAAAAGTTTCAAGCATGGATGATGTTTTGTTAAGCTTCACTGAATGAGTTAGTAAATTCAATTAAGGTAAGCGTCACCATGCTACGCTCGTTTCATGATTTCTAGAAACCATCAATCTCGCCATGTCTCTATTCTACATAGAAAGTGGTGTAAGGATGTGGGATTTTTGTGTTTTTATATTGTTTTTGGCTATACAATTTTTATATGTATTTTCTTTCCTTATATACATGAGATAACTCAATATATACAAGAGGCGGCCTGTGCATCACAGACCAAACGGTCTTAGGGCATCGGGTTACGAAGAACTCCTCAGGCCTTTTATTCATGGTATTTGTTTGATTTTTTGTATTATTGGGATTTTTGCAAACTCACGTAAACACGATGGAATGTAAAGCATGATCAAAGATCATTTATTTGGCTAAACACAAAAGAAAAGGAAAAAGTATAGACTCTAGACATGGCTCGGTTTCAGGAACTCTAATTATCATTACTTTGGTTGTCGTGGGGTTATCCTATCTCTTTTGAATTACTAAACATCCATGAAGCAATAGATTTATCAACCAAATCACGCAAGAATCAAATAATTTTCAGACTTTTAATTTATTCATTTTTAGCTCAACTGTTTCGAGAATATGGTTGTGAAACTATGGATTCTACTATGAAAAAGCATATTAACAATGATACTCTACTCAAGGAATTGAACTCTAATGTAACAGATATCAGAGTTCAAAAAAAATAAATTCACAATATTTCATAGAAAATAAAGAATATGAGACATAAATAGAGAGGTGAACATGGTTCAACTGAAAATTTCAAAGTGTGTTTACCGACGAAGCAAAGTGCATGCACTGTGCACTCTCCAAAGTTTAAATGTCACATTGTCCTCAATGTGTGTATGACATGGATAGAGGACAATGGCAAAATAGGGAGTTACACAATAAAATAATATCTCTCCCCCAAGCTATTTCATATGATGCCCAGTGTGGACAAATAGACATA
The DNA here is from genome assembly GCA_030789695.1 of Scilla litardierei. Taxonomy (NCBI): domain Eukaryota; kingdom Viridiplantae; phylum Streptophyta; class Magnoliopsida; order Asparagales; family Asparagaceae; genus Scilla; species Scilla litardierei. The sequence continues at coordinate 789,217,969 of CM061142.1, read as the reverse complement.
AAGATTGGGGAGAGAAGCAAGGTAAGCACCATAAAATTAGGGTGAGCAATTAAATCATAGAATAGGATGGGGTGCAAAAGATAATTGAGAAACCAGCATATTGGGTGGATTTATTAAACTAGGAAAGCATAAAAAACATATACGGTCCTCTTGCTATCGAGAGGATTCGTGATTATTCAAAGCATAAAAATCTACTCTATATCTACACTACTAGATTATTATCACCTGTAGCAAAAGGCGGATCCAGTATCTTTGCTGTTACAGGCAACTGCTCCAGCTGCTCCTTCTGTAACTCCACCAGGTGCGTGTCTCCACGGATACCAACAAACTCTAGCAACGCAGCCCCTAGCATCTCTCCAAGGATTCCACTTATACCATGTAGGAGACGAGCTGCATCAGTTCGTCTGAGAAAATTTTCCCCCGTGATATATGAATCCTAAAGAAAATCATAGATAGAAATAATGGAAATGAAATCTGGTAAATGATACTTCCTGAGATGGTATCTCTACTCTTGTGCACCACGACATGCAACTCCTTGTATTTCGCCTCATGATTTTCAGGTAACTCTGGTGTATGAGTGTGGGTCTCATCAGGCGACTCCTCGCTATGCTCCTCGGCGGGTTCATTAATCAGTGACACGTCCAAGCATACCTCTGGTCCATAATCGTATGTGTTCTGCAAAAGGTATTACGCGTCAAAAATATCTAAATCAAAATAAATATCAAATGGAATACAAGATTCAGAAATGGAATGGGTAAAAATATCTCCATGAGTGGGAGCAGCAAGCTCTGGTGGATGGTCCTCTGCCGTATTACATGGTGAAGGTGGCTACGGAATCTCAACTGAAGGTAGGCAATACTTGGGCTCCATTGAAGGATCCTGTCAAAACAGAGTTAGGATCGATAAATGAAGTTGAGACTTACGCTTTCGTATGCGGCATGGTAGTCACGGAACTTCGCCTTCGGATTCGCCACGATGGATCGAGTCTTCTCACGAACGGAGTAAGGCTACTAAATCCACAATCTAAATCTCTACTTTTAGATTAAGAACTTGGATAAAGAGAGAGGAAGGATTTCGGCAGAGCTTCACTAGAATGAAATGCAAGGCAAGAATACCATGCAAAAGTGTAAGGAAATGGCTAACCCTTGGGTCCTATTTATAGCCCCCAAGGTAGTTATTTTAGGAGTAATTGTTCCTTTGGAACAATTTAACTAAGGTGTACCATCATACATGGCACATTATAAGCTTAAGTTGTACCATATGCATGGTACAACATAAGCTTAAGATATTACCCCTTTATTAGCCATATGTCGCATGCACTTATGCACATATAATGCGACTTTCCCATTAATCTAGAGATCCTCTCCGCAAGGGAACAGATTCCCTTTGCACGACTTTGCGTGTGCGACGTTCGAGGTCCGTGTTCCCTCGTACATCCCCTACAAGGGTGTACACACATCATCCATATCCAACATCTCCCACTCACACTTGAGGGGATTGTAAGAGAACGTCTTTCTCTTAGTTCTTTCATCTATCATACCGAGAAATAGACCGTGCGACCGTCATGCTCGTAGAGTCTGTTGTTGTGCACTTGTTAGAGATACACAATGACCTCGAAGGTGCAAAGTTGAGTAGTTCAATGCATGCTTTACCCTAGATTATTTCTTCACATTTCGTATACTTTATATTCAACAATTGAATCCCATCTGGATTACAATTGGCTGGCCAGCTTTGAATCATTAAAGTCCAAATGCGAATATGAAATCAATCTTCCTCTTCTTGCGAACCTTCTGATCTTGACTTGATTCACTTTTCTAACGTGCCCCGCCGAGCCGAATTATCATAGCCCATTAGCAACACGCTAAGATAGCGATCATCTCGTCAAATCTAAAGGAACCAATTGGAGTCCTTGAGGGTAAGAGTTAAGACCAGTATGGCCTTTGAGTCTCACATAATAGCAAACACTATTGCTACTAACTCAGTGGTCGAAATGCATACGTTGTATGAACACGTATTACAACATCACTCCTTTCCCAGGGAGAGTATGTCTTAATGATGTTGTACGGATGAAAGATCAGACACCACAGTGCCTATCTTTTGAGTCTCCTTACTACCCATGAAATATTCCCGGACTCTCATCCTGCATAAGACAGATAGGATTTAAAAAATCCTATGAGATCTCTTTTAAATATCCTTGTGATACAGATCTCAGATCTTTTGTAAGCATCCATATGATGTAGATCTTTCATTCGACTATCTTGTTTAAGTCACGACTCTAAATCATTTGTCTAATGATTTTGACTTTAAACTAGTCTCATCTTTATCTTATCCATCTGATAAGATAAGGCGGTTGCTCATGTGAGAGTGCCAACTTTAATCTGTCCGACATACACACAATAAAATAGCTGAGACACAAATGTATAAAATCATTTGTAAGAAACTTGTATGCAATATATAAAAGAACTTCTTCCTTTTATTAAACTTTGATCTTCTATAGACATGGGAAATATTACATGATACAGCTCAGCACCTACGCATTCCCATAGATGATAAGTGTTTGTAGAACACATCTCTGGGGATCGCCTTAGTAAGGGGATCCGCTATCATCTCATGCATGGATATGTATCCTATGTCTACTTCCTTCCGTTTGTCATAGTCTTTCGTAAACTTGAATCGAATATCAATGTGTTTGGTCTTACAATGAAATTTAGGATCTTTGACATAGGCAATCGAGGCTTGACTATCACTGTATATAGGAACAGTGCTCGAGTCAGTGGCATTCGTCAGCCTGTCTAAGAATTTCCTAAGCCAAACAGCTTCTTGGACCGCCATGCTGAATGCTACGAATTCGGCTTCCATGGTTGATAGAGCGATGCAGGTTTGCTTCTTGCTGCTCCAGGATATTGCACCATTCCTGAGCAAGAAAACAAAGCCTGAGGTAGATCTTCGCTCGTCGAGATCACCTACCCAATCAGCATCGGTATAGCCTTCGAGTCTCAAGGTATTGCCTTGATAGCACAACGCATAGTCCGCAGTCCCTTTGAGGTACCTTAATATCCTCTTCACCGCTTTCCAGTGTGCCTGTCCTGGGTTGGATTGGTAACGGCTTACCATACCAACAGCATAGCAAATGTCCGGTCTGGTACACATCATGGCGTACATCAGACTCCCGACAGCACTGGAGTATGGAACCTTTTCCATAGCTTTCTTTTCTTTTGGATCTTTGGGACACATCTCCAAACATAGACCCTCGCCTTTGCTTATTGGAGTATCAATTGGCTTGCAGTCCTGCATATTAAACCGTTCTAAAACTTTCTTTATATATGTCTCTTGAGAGAGAGAAAGAAGTTTCTTGGAACGATTCCTTGAGATCTTAACCCCATGGATATATGCAGCTTCACCCATGTCTTTCATTTCAAAGACGGATGAAAGCCAAGCTTTGATATCCATGATAAGACGCTTATCATTTCTGGCTATAAGTATGTCATCTACATAAAGAGACATAATTACATACTTGTTCTTAATCCTCTTAATGTATACGCAGTTGTCTTCGTCGAGCATGGAGAAACCATACGACAAAACGACTTCTTGAAAGCGCATATACCACTGCCTTGAGGATTGTTTAAGACCATATATGGATTTACGAAGTTTACAAACCTTATGTTTGTTTTCTTCTTGTACGAACCCGTTTGGTTGTTCCATGTAGATCTCCTCATCTAGTTCTCCGTTAAGAAAAGCAGTCTTTACATCCATCTGATGTAACTCGAGGTCCAAACAAGCCACCATTGCCAGAATTAAGCGAATGGAGGTAAAACGCACGACAGGAGAGAAAGTCTCTTCGTAGTCTATTCCTTCCTGTTGCGTGAAACCTTTCGCAACAAGACGAGCTTTATATTTCTCGATGGAGCCATCAGCCTTATGCTTGATTTTGAGAACCCATTTGTTCCCAATGGCTCTACGTCCCTTAGGTAAATCAACCAAGTCCCAGACTTGGTTTGTTTTCATGGATTGAAGTTCTTCTTCCATAGCCGCTATCCATTTATCTTTAGCAGGGCATGTGACGGCCTGTTTGAAATTTGCAGGTTCGTCATCATCTTGTAGTAATGTCATGAATGTTTGAGGAAATTCATCCTCAAATCTCAGAGGTGTTAGCCTCGTTCGATTACTATGTCTTGCTTGAGTTTGATCACTCCCACTTGGAATGACATCACTCCCACTTAGAATAACATCACTCCCACTCGGAATAGGATTGGTATCGTTCGTATCATCCATTGGTGAAGTTTGAAACGTATTTTCTTCTTCACCAAGGATTCTCCCACTCAAACGTTCCGATCCTTCTTGATCCCAAGTCTCAAACAAGGATAAGTCTTGACTTATCTCACCCTGTCTTGGAAACTCGTTTTCCAAGAAGACAACATTCCTCGATTCGAATTCTATTAGACCCCCATTATCCTCTTGACAGACGAAAACATATCCTTTGGAGTTTTCAGCGTATCGGATGAAGATACACTTCCTCCCACGTGGCCCAAGTTTGCCATATTTGTGAGAGGATAAATATGCGTAAGAGGCACAACCCCAAGGTTTTAGAATGCTTAAGTCTGGAGTTCTATTGTTCCACAACTCATAAGGAGTAGAACTTACCGACTTCGAGGGTACACGGTTTAAGATGAATGCTGCCGTCAATAATGCATCACCCCAAAAGGTGATGGGCAACTTTGCCTGAGACATCATTGATCGGACCATTTCCATCAATGTCCTATTTCTTCTTTCCGCAACACCGTTTTGTTGCGGAGTATACGGCATAGTTATTTGATGAACTATGCCTTTTTCATCACAGAGTTCCTTAAAACTCGTTGATTGATATTCTCCACCCCGATCGGTTCGCAAGACCTTTATCTTGCGATCTAGTTTATTTTCCACTAAACTCATATAGTTTTTGAAGCAAGATAAAGCTTCATGTTTGTGGGAAATCAAATAAATGTGACCAAAACGGGTGAAGTCATCAATGAAGGTGATGAAATAGGACTTCCCGCGTCTTTCTTAACATTCATTGGACCGTAAATGTCCGAATGGATAAGCTGTAATGGAACTTCGGCCCTTGTGCCAGTTCCAAACGGCTTGCGACAAGTTTTCCCTACAAGACAATGTTCGCAAGTTGACATTTCAACTTTTGAAACATTAGATAGCAAGCCACTTTTGGCAAGTCTATCCATTCTAGTTGGTCCAATGTGACCAAGTCTTGCATGCCAACAAATGATCTCAGATTCAGAATTAGAAGCATTTGTCAAATGGAAACTTTCATTAATAGAAGAAGAATCATCATACGTAGTGTTCAAAACAATCAATCCATTACAAACATTACCCGACCCAATTAAAGAACTATTACAAACAAGGTCAACCTTTTGTTCATAGAACCTCCATTCATAACCTAAAGACATTAACATGACCACAGATACGATATTCCTTCGAATATCTGGAGCAAAGAGGACGTCGTGCAATAATAGAGTCCGGCCGTTGTCGAGAACTAGCTTGCATGTTCCGACGCCTTTGACTTCAACACGAGTGTTGTTGCCGACGTATATCCACTTTGTTCCTTGAGTTATCCTTCGATACTCTACGAAGAACCTTCTGTCCTTCGCTACGTGGTCCGTGGCCCCTGAATCAATCAACCAAAAATAGTTAGATTCAGCAAGAAACATGGAACTAGAAACACATATGTAACTAGTCCTACAAGTTACCTTATCACTTCCATCCGTACATGTACGGGCGAAGTGACCGTACTTGTTGCACTTAAAGCACTTGATCTTCTTCAAGTTTTTCTTCTTTGAGTGCACATTCTTTTGCCACTTTTTGTTCTTAGTCTTCTTTGAGGTTTCCGGTTCTTGCTTTCGTTCGTTCACAAACCTTAAGCGTTTATCCTTTCGCTTCTTTCCTCCATGTGAGGAACTAGCGGCCATGTGCACTTCGGCACTAGGTTTTGCGACTTGAATCCGCTCTTCCTCGAGTTCGAGGTGTTTGGATACATCGCTTAAAGTTTTAATGCACTCATTATGAGTGAGGTGCATTTTCATGTTATCCCAGCTATCTGGGAGTGAACGAATGACTGCTTGGATCTGATGTTCGTCAAACAGCGTAAGACCCGCATCCTTCAATTTAGCTATGAGATTCGCCATGTGGCGAAGATGCTTTTTCATAGATTGATCTCGTCGCATTTTGTACGAGTCAAATTGAATATTTAAGGAGCGGAGTTTGGTTACTGAAGTTCCACCAAACTTTATTTCTAGCCCAGACCATATGTCTTTGGCTAGGTCGAATTCCTGAAATAGACGCATTATGTCATTGTCCATTGCGGACAGTAACGTAATACGTGCTATTTTGTTCTTTCGTGTCCAAGTCTCATAAGCTTCTCGGTCCCTCTTGTGTTGGGCCGTATTGCCCAACTCAGGTTCTTCCATTATGTTTTGGAGTGTTTCAAGCATATCTTGCTCCTCCAAAACATATTGGATTTTTATTGACCAAAGTTTATAATTGTCGCCGTTGAGCTTCTCACCTTTGTTGAGCTCGGCGACAATGTTCTTAGAAGCGGTAGACATATTCGAATCAAAAAAACTGCAAAGAAAATGAAAAACACGATCAAAATTCTATGCATAAAGTTTCGATTCTTTAAACACTTGATAAGTTCCTTGGATGCGCTGAAATGTTACTCTAGAATCGAGAAGTTCACTACGTTCCCAACTACCATCTAGAAGTAACTTTCAAAGTATCCCTCTTACTTATCTCATGTAAAAAGAAATCAGAAATGATACCCGTATGGTACCAGCAGCGGAAAAAATACTTTTGAAAAACATATCTTTCAAAATGGAATAGGTGAGAGTTTGCGCAAAGAATTTTAGCGCAACAATTGCCAAGCCACGAGACCTGTTCTACACACCCATGGGTTAGATAACCATGGCCGGATCGTGGTAGGACTTGGAATTCTAAATTGCGCTATCCCGATTAAGGACGGGACATAACCTATTTGAAAACATCTTTTTCAAAAAATTTGAAATACATTGGCTAATCTCCATAGAGTAGAGCACAACGTCATAAGTACATTGGCTAATCTCCGTAGAGTAGAGCACAATGACATGGCTAATCTCACATGAAGTAGAGCACTATGACTAATCTTCAAGGAGTAGAGCCCAAGAAAAAACTTTATAATATGTTAGCCCCGTATGGGCTAGTCGGCACATTCGTGTTTGACCAAGGCCTTTTGACACCCTGTATGGGCTAGTCGGCAAGTTCGTGATCGACCAAGACCTTATGCCGGATTGGTGGACCAAAACACACAAATTGGTCGACCAAAAATTGGTCTACATCAATCCCGGCCAGGGCCCCTGCCCTGGCCGAGGCTGGCCAAGGGCCTGTTGGATATGGAAGACGTTAGTACACCCTTGTAGGGGACGTACGAGGGAATACGGACCTCAAACGTCGCGTACACGAAGTCGTGTGCAAAGGGAATATGTTCCCTTGCGGAGAGGATCTCTAGATTGATGGGAAAGTCGCATTATATATGCATAAGTGCATGCGACATATGGCTAATAAAGGGGTAATATCTTAAGCTTATGTTGTACCATGCATATGGTACAACTTAAGCTTATAATGTGCCATGTGTCATGGTACACCTTAGTTAAATTGTTCCTAAGGAACAATTACTCCTAAAATAACTACCTTGGGGGCTATAAATAAGACCCAAGGGTAAGCCATTTCCTTACACTTTTGCATGGCATTCTTGCATGCATTTCATTCTAGCGAAGCTCTGCCGAAATCCTTCCTCTCTCTTTATCCAAGTTCTTAAATCTAAAAGTAGAGATTTAGATTGTGGATTTAGTAGCCTTACTCCGTTCGTGAGAAGACTCGATCCGTCGTGGCGAATCCGAAGGCAAAGTTCCGAGACTACCGTGCCGCATACGCAAGCGTAAGTCTCAACTTTATTTATCGATCCTAACTCTGTTTTGACAGGATCCTACATTGGTATCAGAGCCATGCGGGTTCGCCCCGGTCAAATCGACGTCCCGTCGAAACTATGAACGAGTCGTTGTCTTTTTCACGAATGGGTATCCTACCATTACGGATATGGTAGGAACGCTTCGTGACGGAGAGAACGCAGCGGTTGTTCTTTTCACGTTAGGGTCTCCTATCATTACGGATATGGTAGGAACTCTCCGTGACGGGAAGAACCGACCGTTCACGTAGTATGTTATTTTCTTTTTTGGCACACGGCCATTAGAAAATAACCATTTTCTCGACGAACGGGTGCTTCATCGACGAACGGGTGCTTCATCGAGGAAGAAGGTGGTGGTTATTCCCATCGGGGAAGATGAATTTTAGTGCATGTGCACCATGGCCAAATGGGCTATGAAGGCCATGCACCCCCTCCCCATGCGGAGGGGGTTGGCTACGGCCAATAACCACCGTAGCAACCCCCACCGGCGGGGGTGTGCGGCCACCCCACACAAGGGGAGGCCGGCCATGGCCAAAGGGCCATGGCCGGCCAAGGCAAAAATGGCCTTGGCCATGACCGGTCATGGCCAAGCCATGGCCGGCCAAGGCCAGGCCGGCAGTGGCCAGCCCTGGCCGTGGCCAGGGCCGGCGCCCTGGCCACGGCCAGGGCCGGCCTGGCCGACACTGGCCGGCCTCGGCCAGGGCAGAGGCCCTGGCCGAGGGGGCCAGGGCCCCTGGCCGGCCAGGGCAGAGGCCCTGGCCGGCCCTTGGCCAAGCCTCGGCCAGGACAGAGGCCCTGGCCGGGAGAAGTTGCAGACCAAAATAATTGGTCGACCAATTTGGTCCTTTTGGTCGACCAATCCGACAGAAGGTCTTGGTCGATCGCGAACTTGCCGAATGACCCATACGGGGTGACAAAAGGACTTGGTCAAACTCGAATATGCCGATTAGCCCATACGGGGCTAACGACAGTCGCCTACTCTTGTTTTATTAAATTTTTTTTTGTTTTTTGGCTCTACTCCTTGAAGATTAGCCATAGTGCTCTACTTCATGCGAGATTAGCCATGTCATTGTGCTCTACTCTACGGAGATTAGCCAATGTACTTATGACATTGTGCTCTACTCTACGGAGATTAGCCAATGTATTTCAAATTTTTGACAAAGATGTTTTCAAATAGGTTATGTCCCGTCCTTAAATCGGGATAGCGCAATTTAGAATTCCAAGTCCTACCACGATCCGGCCATGGTCATCTAACCCATGGGTGTGTAGAACAGGTCTCGTGGCTTGGCAATTGTTGCGCTAAAATTCTTTGCGCAAACTCTCACCTATTCCATTTTGAAAGATATGTTTTTCAAAAATATTTTTCCGCTGCTGGTACCATACGGGTATCATTTCTGATTTATTTTTACTTGAGATTAGTAAGATGGATACTTTGAAAGTTACTTCTAGATGGTAGTTGAGAACGTAGTGAACTTCTCGATTCTAGAGTAACATTTCAACGCATCCAAGGAACTTATCAAGTGTTTAAAGAATCGAAACTTTATGCATAGAATTTTGATCGTGTTTTTCATTCTCTTTGCAGTTATTTGATTCGAATATGTCTACCGCTTCTAAGAACATTGTCGCAGAGCTTAACAAAGGTGAAAAGCTCAACGACGACAATTATAAACTTTGGTCAATAAAAATCCAATATGTTTTGGGGGAGCAAGATGTGCTTGAAACACTCCAAAACATAATGGAAGAACCTGAGTTGGGCAATACGGCCCAACACAAGAGGGACCGGGAAGCTTATGAGACTTGGACTCGAAAGAACAAAATAGCACGTATTACGTTACTGTCCGCAATGGACAGTGACATAATGCGTCTATTTCGGGAATTCGACCTAGCCAAAGACATATGGTCTGAGCTAGAAATAAAGTTTGGTGGAACTTTGGTTACCAAACTCCGCTCCTTAAATATTCAATTTGATTCGTACAAAATGCGGCGAGATCACTCTATGAAAAAGCATCTCCGCCACATGGCGAATCTCATATCTGAATTAAAAGGATGCGGGTGTTATGCTGTCTGACGAACAGCAGATCCAAGCAGTCATTCGTTCACTCCCAGATAGCTGGGATAACATGAAAATGAACCTCACTCATAATGAGTGCATTAAAACTTTAAGCGATGTATCGAAACACCTTGAACTCGAGGAAGAGCGGATTCAAGCCGCAAAACCAAGTGCAGAAGTGCACATGGCCGCTAGTTCCTCACATGGAGGAAATAAGCGGAAGAATAAACGCTTAAGGTTTGTGAACGAACGAAAGCAAGAACCGGAAACCTCAAAAAGACTAAGAACAAAAAGTGGCAAAAGAATGTGCACTCAAAGAAGAAAAACTTGAAGAAGATCAAGTGCTTTAAGTGCAACAAGTACGGTCACTTCGCCCGTACGTGTACGGATGGAAGTGATAAGGTAACTTGTAGGGCTAGTTACATATGTGTTTCTAGTTCCGTGTTTCTTGCTGAATCTAACTATTTTTGGTTGATTGATTCAGGGGCCACAGACCACGTAGCGAAGGACAGAAGGTTCTTCGTAGAGTATCGAAAGATAACTCAAGGAACAAAGTGGATATACGTCGACAACAACACTCGTGTTGAAGTCAAAGGCGTCGGAACATGCAAGCTAGTTCTCGACAACGGCCGGACTTTATTATTGCACGACGTCCTCTTTGCTCCAGATATTAGAAGGAATATCGTATCCGTGGTCATGTTAATGTCTTTAGATTATGAATGGAGGTTCTATAAACAAAAGGTTGACCTTGTTTGTAATAGTTCTTTAATTGGGTCGGGTAATGTTTGTAATGGATTAATTGTTTTCAACACAATGTATGATGATTCTTCTTCTATAAATGAAAGTTTCCATTTGACAAATGCTTCTAACTATGAATCTGAGATCATTTGTTGGCATGCAAGACTTGGTCATATTGGACCAACTAGAATGGATAGACTCGCCAAAAGTGGCTTGCTATCTAATGTTTCAAAAGTTGAAATGTCAACTTGCGAACATTGTCTTGTAGGAAAAACTTGTCGCAAGCCGTTTGGAACTGGCACAAGGGCCGAAGTTCCATTACAGCTTATCCATTCGGACATTTGCGGTTCAATGAATGTTAAGACAAGACGCGGGAAGTCCTATTTCATCACCTTCATTGATGACTTCACCCGTTTCGGTCACATTTATTTGATTTCCCACAAACATGAAGCTTTATCTTGCTTCAAAAACTCTATGAGTTTAGTGAAAAATCAACTAGATCGCAAGATAAAGGTCTTGCGAACCGATCGGGGTGAAGAATATCAATCAACGAGTTTTAAGGAACTCTGTGATGAAAAAGGCATAGTTCATCAAATAACTATGCCTTATACTCCGCAACAAAACGGTGTTGCGGAAAGAAGAAATAGGACATTGATGGAAATGGTCCGATCAATGATGTCTCAGGCAAATTTGTCCATCACCTTTTGGGGTGATGCATTATTGACGGCAGCATTCATCTTAAACCGTGTACCCTCGAAGTCGGTAAGTTCTACTCCTTATGAGTTGTGGAACAATAGAACTCCATACTTAAGCATTCCAAAACCTTGGGGTTGTGCCTCTTACGCACATTTATCCTCTCACAAATATGGCAAACTTGGGCCACGTGGGAGGAAGTGTATCTTCATCTGATACGCTGAAATCTCCAAAGGATATGTTTTCGTCGGTCAAGAGGACAATGGGGGTCTAATAGAATTCGAATCGAGGGATGTTGTCTTCTTGGAAAACGAGTTTCCAAGACAGGGTGAGATAAGTCAAGACTTATCCTTGTTTGAGACTTGGGATCAAGAAGGATCGGAACGTTCGAATGGGAGAATTCTTGGTGAAGAAGAAAATACGTTTCAAACTTCACCAACGGATGATACGAACGATACCAATCCTATTCCGAGTGGGAGTGATATTATTCCAAGTGGGAGTGATGTCATTCCAAGTGGGAGTGATCAAACTCAAGCAAGACGTAGTAATCGAACGAGGCTAACACCTCTGAGATTTGAGGATGAATTTCCTCAAACATTTATGACATTACTACAAGATGATGACGAACCTGCAAATTTCAAACAGGCCGTCACATGCCCTGCTAAAGATAAATGGATAGCGGCAATGGAAGAAGAACTTCAATCCATGAAAACAAACCAAGTCTGGGACTTGGTTGATTTACCTAAGGGACGTAGAGCCATTGGGAACAAGTGGGTTCTCAAAATCAAGCATAAGGCTGATGGCTCCATCGAGAAATATAAAGCTCGCCTTGTTGCGAAAGGTTTCACGCAACAGGAAGGAATAGACTACGAAGAGACTTTCTCTCCTGTCGTGCGTTTTACCTCCATTCACTTAATTCTGGCAATGGTGGCTTGTTTGGACCTCGAGTTACATCAGATGGATGTAAAGACTGCTTTTCTTAACGGAGAACTAGATGAGGAGATCTACATGGAACAACCAAACGGGTTCGTACAAGAAGAAAACAAACATAAGGTTTGTAAACTTCGTAAATCCATATATGGTCTTAAACAATCCTCAAGGCAGTGGTATATGCGCTTTCAAGAAGTCGTTTTGTCGTATGGTTTCTCCATGCTCGACGAAGACAACTGCGTATACATTAAGAGGATTAAGAACAAGTATGTAATTATGTCTCTTTATGTTGATGACATACTTATAGCCGGAAATGATAAGCGTCTTATCATGGATATCAAAGCTTGGCTTTCATCCGTCTTTGAAATGAAAGACATGGATGAAGCTACATATATCCTTGGGGTTAAGATCTCAAGGAATCGTTCCAAGAAACTTCTTTCTCTCTCTCAAGAGACATATATAAAGAAAGTTTTAGAACGATTTAATATGCAGGACTGCAAGCCAATTGATACTCCAATAAGCAAAGGCGAGGGTCTATGTTTGGAAATGTGTCCCAAAGATCCAAAAGAAAAGAAAGCTATGGAAAAGGTTCCATACTCCAGTGCTGTCGGGAGTCTGATGTACGCCATGATGTGTACCAGACCGGACATTTGCTATGCTGTTGGTATGGTAAGCCGTTACCAATCCAACCCAGGACAGGCACACTGGAAAGCGGTGAAGAGGATATTAAGGTACCTCAAAGGGACTGCAGACTATGCGTTGTGTTATCAAGGCAATACCTTGAGACTCGAAGGCTATACCGATGCTGATTGGGCAGGTGATCTCGACGAGTACCTCAGGCTTTGTTTTCTTGCTCGGGAATGGTGCAATATCCTGGAGCAGCAAGAAGAAAACCTGCATCGCCTTATCAACCATGGAAGCCGAATTCGTAGCATTCAGCATGGCGGTCCAAGAAGCTGTTTGGCTTAGGAAATTCTTAGACAGGCTGACGAATGCCTCTGACTCGAGCACTGTTCCTATATACAGTGATAGTCAAGCCTCGATTGCCTATGTCAAAGATCCTAAATTTCATTGTAAGATCAAACACATTGATATTCGATTCAAGTTTGCGAAGGACTATGACAAACGGAAGGAAGTAGACATAGGATACATATCCACGCATGAGATGATAGCGGATCCCCTTACTAAGGCGATCCCCAGAGATGTGTTCTACAAACACTTATCAGCTATGGGAATGCGTAGGTGCTGAGCTGTATCATGTAAAATTTCCCATGTCTATAGAAGATCAAAGTTTAATAAAAGAAAGAAGTTCTTTTATATATTGCATACAAGTTTCTTACAAATGATTTTATACATTTGTGTTTAAGTCTCAGCTATTTTATTGTGTGTATGTCGGATAGATTAAGGTTGGCTCTCTCACATGAGCAACCGCCTTATCTTATCAGATGGATAAGATAGAGATGAGACTAGTTTAAAGTCAAAATCATTAGACCAATGATTTAGAGTCGTGACTTAAACAAGATAGTCGAATGAAAGATCTGCATCATATGGATGCTTACAAAAGATCTGAGATCTGTATCACAAGGATATTTGAAAGAGATCTCATAGGATTTTTTAAATCCTATCTGTCTTATGCAGGATGAGAGTCCGGAAATATTTCATGAGTAGTAAGGGGACTCAAAAGATAGACACTGTGGTGTCTGATCTTTCATCCGTATAACATCATTAAGACATACTCTCCCTGGGAAAGGAGCGATGTTGTAATACGTGTTCATACCACGTATGCATTTCGACCACTGAGTTTGTAGCAATAGTGTTTGCTATTATGTGAGACTCAAAGGCCATACGGGTCTTAACTCTTACCCTCAAGGACTCCAATTGGTTCCTTTAGATTTGACGAGATGATCGCTATCTTAGCGTGTTGCTAATGGGCTATGATAATTCGGCTCGGCGGGGCACGTTAGAAAAGCGAATCAAGTCAAGATCAGAAGGTTCGCAAGAAGAGGAAGATTGATTTCATATTCACATTTGGACTTTAAATGATTCAAAGCTGGCCAGCCAATTGTAATCCAGATGGGATTCAATTGTTGAATATAAAGTATAAGAAATGTGAAGAAATAATCTAGGGTAAAGCATGAGTTAAACTACTCAACTTTGCACCATCGAGGTCGTTGTGTATCTCTAACAAGTGCACAACAATAGACTCTACGCGCATGACAGTCGCACGGTCTATTTCTCGGTATGATAGATGAAAGAACTAAGAGAAAGACGTTCTCTTACAATCCCCTCAAGTGTGAGTGGGAGATGTTGGATATGGAAGACGTTAGTACACCCTTGTAGGGGATGTACAAGGGAATACGGACCTCGAACGTCGCGTACACGAAGTCGTGTGCAAAGGGAATATGTTCCCTTACGGAGAGGATCTCTAGATTGATGGGAAAGTCGCATTATATATGCATAAGTGCATGCAACATATGGCTAATAAAGGGGTAATATCTTAAGCTTATGTTGTACCATGCATATGGTACAACTTAAGCTTATAATGTGCCATGTGTCATGGTACACCTTAGTTAAATTGTTCCTAAGGAACAATTACTCCTAAAATAACTACCTTGGGGGCTATAAATAGGACCCAAGGGTAAGCCATTTCCTTACACTTTTGCATGGCATTCTTCCATGCATTTCATTCTAGCGAAGCTCTGCCGAAATCCTTCCTCTCTCTTTATCCAAGTTCTTAAATCTAAAAGTAGAGATTTAGATTGTGGATTTAGTAGCCTTACTCCGTTCGTGAGAAGACTCGATCCGTCGTGGCGAATCCGAAGGCAAAGTTCCGAGACTACCGTGCCGCATACGCAAGCGTAAGTCTCAACTTTATTTATCGATCCTAACTCTGTTTTGACAGGATCCTATAGGGCCGGCCAAGGTCCTCTGCCCTGGGCGGCCTGCGGCAGCCCTGGCCACTGGCAGGGCCGGCCAGTCCACTGGCCTGGCCTTGGCCAGAGGCAGGCCAGGCCTCTGCCTGGCCTGGCCTAGGCCAGAGGCCTAACAGGCCTCGGCCAGAGGCCGGCCTGGCCACTCTGGCCTAGCCTGGCCTCGGCCAGAGGCCCCTGGCCGGGGCTAGGGCCCCTGCCCTGGCCTCGGCCAGGGAGGCCAGGCCCTGGCCTGGCCGCGGCCAGGCCGCGGCCAGGGCTCTCTGGCCCTGGCCGTGGCCGGCCAGGGCTCTCTGGCCCTGGCCGTGGCCGGCCAGGGCTCTCTGGCCCTGGCCGTGGCCGGCCAGGGCCGGCCGGCCATGGCCCTTTGGCCCTGGCCGGTCTCCCCCCTTTCATGGGGTGGCCGCATGTCCCCGCCGGAGGGGGTTTCCGTGGTGGTTATTGGCCGTAGCCAACCCCCTCCGCATGGAGAGGGGGGGTGCATGGCCTTCATAGCCCATTTGTCCATGGTGCACATGCACCAAAATTCATCTTCCCCGATGGAAATAACTACCACCTTCTTCTCCGGTGAAGCACCCGTTCGTCGAGGAAGTAGTTATCCTCCAATGGCCGTGTGCCAAAAAAAATTAACCCACTTCAAAAATTCGTAAACTACGCGCTCCACATGAAGAGAGCGCCCATTCCCTATGAATGGAGACTCAGCATCCATGAAGAGAGCGAGTTTGACGATATGAACGGTCGGTTCTTCCCGTCACGGAG
Source organism: Scilla litardierei (assembly GCA_030789695.1). NCBI lineage: Eukaryota > Viridiplantae > Streptophyta > Magnoliopsida > Asparagales > Asparagaceae > Scilla > Scilla litardierei. The sequence goes on along the minus strand of CM061142.1, from coordinate 789,201,885 downwards.
AGTTCCTGCCATATCCGTAATGACAGAAGACCCTAACGTGAAAAGAACAACCGCTGTGTTCTCTCCGTCATGAAGTGTTCCTACCATATCCGTAATGGTAGGATACCCATTCGTGAAAAAGGCAACGACTCGTTCATAGTTTTGACGGGGCGACGGTTCTGACCGGAGCGAATCTGTATGGCTCTGATACCAATGAAGGATCCTGTCAAAACAGAGTTAGGATCGATAAATGAAGTTGAGACTTACGCTTTCGTATGTGGCATGGTAGTCACGGAACTTCGCCTTCGGATTCACCACGATGGATCGAGTCTTCTCACGAACGGAGTAAGGCTACTAAATCCACAATCTAAATCTCTACTTTTAGATTAAGAACTTGGATAAAGAGAGAGGAAGGATTTTGGCAGAGCTTCGCTAGAATGAAATGCAAGGCAAGAATACCATGCAAAAGTGTAAGGAAATGGCTAACCCTTGGGTCTTATTTATAGCCCCCAAGGTAGTTATTTTAGGAGTAATTGTTCCTTTGGAACAATTTAACTAAGGTGTACCATCATACATGGCACATTATAAGCTTAAGTTGTACCATATGCATGGTACAACATAAGCTTAAGATATTACCCCTTTATTAGCCATATGTCGTATGCACTTATGCACATATAATGCGACTTTCCCATTAATCTAGAGATCCTCTCCGCAAGGGAACAGATTCTCTTTGCACACGACTTTGTGTGTGCGACGTTCGAGGTCCGTGTTCCCTCGTACATCCCCTACAAGGGTGTACAAACGTCATCCATATCCAACATCCATGTGAATATCTGTATCATCATCCCAAATAGAGTCCTCCTCAATGGTCTGCTCTGGCTCCACTAGCGAGGCCTCCTCAATGATAGGCTCTGGTGGTGCAAGCTGCTCCGTATCTTCAACCTGTGAAGAGGGGTCAAGGGCAAGAGACAGCTCAAGCACGACATCATGAACAATGCCATTGTTGCCTTTACTGGTCTTGTCCTTGGTGGCAATATATAAATGCAGGGTGTGTCCCCCAATCTGAACGTGAATATCATCCTCAATATACCTGTAGCAGACACACGATTCATAATAAAATTAACGAGCACTCGTTCAGATGGATCATCATCTGCCATAACAGTTAAGAGCCATAAGATCAAACGTAGTGTAGCATGCATCCTAAAGCTGTTGCTGAATAAAGATCATCGATGGTATTCACACGCATCCTGCTCATGGTTTTCATTGAAGGTCCCTGTAACCCCTTGGTGAAGAAGTGAAGCAGCCTTGAGTCATAAAACCCATGTCCTAGTAAATTTTTCAATAAATCTTCGAACCTCTCCAAGGCTTGCTAGAAGCATTCTTCATTAGCCTACCTGAAATTGGTGATCCTCCCTTGGTCTATAAAATATTGAAACGTGTACACCTTTGCTCCAAATGGGCATGCCATTGTTGCACCAAATATGCACCTAATCAAACAAAGATAAATAACCTGGAAAAGAACGTCAGTGGCACAAGAGAGATAAAGATAATAATAATGTGGTGGCGGGGAAAAATATCTTTTTTTCTTTTTATAAATTTTTATTTTATTCGCAGTCTAGCAACCTAATTATGATAAATAGATAATATGGTGAAACACCTCACCGGTAACGGCACCAAAAAAATTTTCGGGTTCCGGACTTGCACCCGGCAGCACGAATGTCGTCTTACAGAAAGTGCATGGTAAATGGGTATATCGGCGAGTGGGTATCCTATCCACATGGAGGCGGTGTCACACTACCTATCGATCCTAGGTTGGGTTAGGCTTCGATGTTTTATTGATGGAGATGGATTATGGAGTGTCGTAATGGTTATGGATGTGGAATGCGAGGGTGTCACGATGGGTAAGGCACATCCGGACACAAAAGAAACCAAAAAGAACAAAGAGAATTAGTCGAAGGAAATATCACTAGGGTATCAGGAATCCCCGCTAGGGCTTTTGAGTTTGGATAACAGGTTAAGGGTCCCTTCGTTAAGCGATGGATTAGGGTAGGAGTGTCACATCTGGAGATGGAAACGAGTGTTAGACTTCCGTTGTCACGCTCGTCTAACGCATCCCTATACGGAGCCATGCTTTCGTGATCGGCTTCGTATGGAAATGCATGCATTACTATTGGCACTTGGTCCCGCCTTGCAATCTGTAAACACTCTCATGCTTTACGGAATGCGACGCCACCCTATGGTCGGTTCTAGCGGTCGGGCTACTTTCGTAGTCATCGGATAGCGGATTGGAGATTAGTGGTCAACCCCGGCTCTTGAGTCACCCTCGTGAGCGCGAGCCCCGGAAAACGGCCACTAAGCCCAAATCGGATTCATGAGGATTCTCCTTAGGATATGGAATTGCTTTCACGATCTTCCGATCCTAAGGCTAATCCTCCAAAACCCTTGTTCAAACCACCATAGAGAGACCCTAGATTCACCTAACTAAGGTTAACCTATTATCTAAGCCCTAGAATCCTAGGGTTCATTCCTAATCCTAGCAATAGATCTACTCAATCATTACACAAGAGATATGAACAATAGGAATCAACATTGAAAGCAAATAAAAGGAAAACAATCAAGGATTCAACACCGAAAACAATTGAGAAAGACAATAAAAAGGATTTAACCAAGGAAATACTTAGCTCATGAAGATCCGATACATAAACATCGAAGAGGGGGCCGATGGCATAGCATAGCCTCTGAAAATCGTCCCCAAAGACAGAAAATAGATGAAAGGGGATGAAAACCGGATAACCTAAATGATGGCTGCTCTTCCCTATTTATAGCCCCCAACAAAAACCTAGAAAACCCCCTAAAAAGCAGTCTGCCGATATAGAGCTCGGTCGAGCGTGCCCTAGCACTCGGCCGAGCGCTCCCTTGTGCTTTGGCTGCTTGGTACACGAAAAGCAGCCGCTCGGTCGGGCAGGGTAGCCGCTCGACTGAGTGACCTTCTCGTGGAATCCATGTCGCTCGGTCGAAATTGATATCGCTCGGTCGAGCAGTTGGCCGCTCGACCGTGCGAATTAACTCCAATTTTAACAGAGAGTTTAAATGCAAAACTTCAAGCTCCCTGACGGCTGGCTTGGTCAAGCGTTGGGTGTCACTCAGTCGAACGAGTTGGAATGCTCGGCTGAGCGGCCCCTCACAGCTTGGCTCCTCCTTCATGGTGTCATAGCTCGGTCGAGCGCATGGAGCACTCGACCGAGCAACCTGGAACTCAACTCCAATCTTCTCTTCTCCTCTCTTTTCTTCTTCTTTGGTTCTTCTTTCTTGCTCCCCCTTTGCTCCCCAGTAGTTTTGAGTCGTCAAATGCAGCATCGCTGGTGCTCCGGTGTCGGTGTTCGTGCCCGCTTCTCAAATATACTCCAAATTGCTCAATATCCCTGAAATGCAAACAAACACTCTTAAAGTCAAATAGTTCCAGTTATTAGCGTAAAAGCGTATAAAATCATGATTTTAAGCAATCATTTTGACGTGTAAGCATATATATAAAATGTGGTGACGTGTAAGCATATATTTACCTTAGTTTGGTCGCCCCAACGACCTACTCCAACCCCAAAGTAATCACTAGAATAATAATGTCAATATACAAAGACCCGGAACTTCGTGCCCTAACATTCAGCTAACCAAGTTTATATCTCACTCCCCAAAGTGTCGAACACTACCATCGTAGCAAAAAATTTACTCTTGACTAGCCCCAACTAATTAAGAGTCCCTAAAGAACCACAAAAACAAAACAAAAATCTAATACAAAGATCTTCCAATACTATCACAAATATAAATAAGTTAAAGAGTTTAGAGTGCTCAGTTTGTGATGTTTGAATAGACCCTGTCGATCAGCACGTCGTCAGCTTTGCACTGGCATAAACGATGTCTTAACCTGATACCTGGATCAAAAGATATAGCCTTCCAAAGTTCGCTGCAAATCTGCCTAGATCTGGTCTATGCGTAAAGCAGTTCTCTGTTCTGCAGAATCGACAGCAATCTATGCGTAAAGTAATCAGAAACCATGGCTTCTAGAAAATGCAGTAAATTGCCCCGAGCTCAGGAAAATCCGAATAAATACTCGTTGGAATCTTGAGCTCTTCCTCGTCGATAGAAAAATAAGAAAGAGCAGATTTGATTGCTCTTATAGAGAGGAATTTTCTTATCTTTGGAGTGCGTCGCTTGGAGAGTTTGAAGAAGCTTTGGCTCTATATCTTTGTAGAGAAGACTTGATGCTTTTATATGCCTCCTTGATTGAGTTGCTTGGTGATGTAGATCCTTGGCCGGGAGATTTATGATCCTTTGATGTTTATTTGATTGCTTGAAGCTTGGAGATGAAGATTATGAAACTATTCAGAATACAACCCATGTTAAAATAAATACCACTAATTTAATACATATATTAAAATTAAAATAATATCACCATATTGTATAGCACTGAGTTGTGATCGTTCTGGCACAAATGGTTCGTCGATCCGAGCTCTGTGGAAAAAGTTATGCACTTTTCAGCGTCGACTGTAGAGCTCCTTCCACGAATTTGATGATCTCTTTGAAGCTTGGAGGAGAGGAATTCGGCCAAGGAGGGGGAGGATTGATCTTTGAAGCTTTTTGGCTAAATGGGATGCAATGTGATGTTTCTCCAAGGGAGGGGTCTTCTCCTTTTGTAGAGGATATGGGGTTCTCTTCAATTAGAACACTTGATCTTTAATTTTTCAATCAAATCTTCAATCAAATCTTATCTTATCTCATTGATGCAATGAACTTAATCAATCTTAGGATAAGTAGGATTCCTCAAAATTGATTTGAATCTTCAATCAAATCTTATCTTATCTCCTTGATGCAATGAACATGATCAATCCTAGGATAAGTATGATGCTTTTGAATTCAAATTAAATCTTCAAAGTTGTATACCATATCTTCTTATCCCTCCATGGAATTTGTAAAATATGTTAACCAAGTCAAATCCCATTTAATTACACCTTTGCTATCTCTCCTTTTCTTGCACATAAATTACGAGCTTGACATTGACCATATTCATAAGTTTGCCACTATGTACATATTCACACTTTTGACACTTTGTTCTCCATGTTTATTTGCGCTTGAAAACACTTAACAAACACATCAAAAATATTCATGATGGGTTGTTATCATCAAATAAGAAATCAAAAATCATTATATCCAACACCATTGTGTCTAACAATCTCCCCCTTTTGATGATGACATACCGCAATAAGATTTGATCTATATGCTCAGTATGATGTCATCACGATATGTGTTTATGAAGTATGATTATGCATGTCAACAAGATATAAATCATATGCATGTTGCTCCCACTATTGACATGATCCACCTATCAAGTTTCTCCCCTTATCAATTAGCTTACCATGTTCAAATCTATCACATGTTCTCCCCCTTTTGTTATCATCAAAAGAACACTTATGAAGTCCATGTCATAGGCAATGTAAAAATAAAACATTATTAATCATGACATATGATCACATTAAGACTTTTAAAAACTACTTGATATTCAATTAACTTCATAACAATGATTAAAATATCTTTTTGCTCATGTAATGATCAAAAGTTAAAGTGCATAAAGAGAAGATTCATGAAAATCAACCATATCAAACCAATTATCCATATAACATAAACTCTTTTAGGATTGAGTTTTCACACCCCATGAAGCATGAGTTCAAGTTACCAACACCCATACATAGCCTATATGGACTCTTAGACGAGGGATGGCATTGCTTAATGGATATAACACCAACGCTAAAGATTTATCTTAAAGCATAAGGTGGATATCCGTGGGTTATATCATTGCCATGGACCGTATCCATTTATCATACGGAGCTCTTTTTCTTTTCTTTTTCATAGCATCATTTTTATTTTTCAACACAATTTTTTTTCATGAGCTTTATTTTTAATACAATGCATGACACATCATATCCCGTAGAGTAATATGTTTTTAGATATTTTTAATTCATCCACCTAATACCACTTTTTCATATTTCATGAACACAATTCCACAAGTGCAATAACAATTAATCTCGTGAAAGTGTAGAGTGAAGATGTAGAAATCAAGTTACTTGATTTATCGAACATGTCATGATTATTATAAAAAGCCTATTATGCAATTTTAGTCATGACAATAATGCAAGATTCCTACATGGATAAGAATATCATTCAAAAGTGCAATTTTGATAAACAAAAGAGATGTCCATTAAGCTCATTCCTCATAATTTTGCACTTTTTCCTTTTTTTATTTTTATTTTTTTTGGTTTTCTATCTTTCTAAAAGAAATGAAAATAGACCAAAAAAATCACGCACAGAAAAAAATCACACACAAAAGCAAACAAATAAGCTAAAATGAAAAACATACCAAAAATCCTATGAAGGTATACATTAAGCTACAAACAAGAAATCATACATTTACGTTGCCATTTGGCCAAGAAACTTCAATGAAATGCGACGACAAATCCATAGTTCCTTACCCCCTCCATCTTACCTATACGGAAGATGTTATATGTGACCGTAGAATCCAACAAGGTCCACTCATGTTAGTCATCATACTTTTTGGAACCCATATTTGTTTAAACTTTATGTTTTTGTTCCTATATGTGCAATGATGAGAAGTATGACCAATTCATCCACGACTAAAGCACTTTGTATGAATATTTCTAACTTCCGCAGGCTCAGTGGGAACTTTCTTATTTTTGGACTTTTCAACGTGTTTTAAACCATATCCAAGTCCTCGCCTATTGTTGCCATATATTTGGTTTCAAGGAATTATATCCAAAGAATGTTTTCCAACACCAAATTTCATGATGGTCAATTCTAAGTCCGTGACTTTGGATTTCAAATAAAGATTTTCGTTCACAAGCAATGTGCATTTACTAACGAAAGCTTTCTTATTTTCATCTTCGTTCTTTTTCAAATTTTCAGCTTTCTTCCCTATTTCATTGGATTTTTCCTTAAGATCTTTATTTTTAGTCTCAATGACCAATTTTTATTTAAGCTCTTTGTTTTCTGATTCTAATATAATCATGTTTTCTTTGCATGCTTTGTTTTCGATCTCTAGCTTATGACAAACATCACACTTTAAGGTCTCATGCATAATGGGTGGTTGCTTTTTAATCTTTGCAAGAGTGGCCTTAAGTGTATTATTTTCAGTTTTCAATTTTTTATTGTCTAGAGACATGTTGTAGTTCTCTTGTTGTAATTCAAAGTTCACTTCCCTGAGAGACTCAATAGTGGATTCTAGCTTAACAATTTAAGCGTGCGTATTGTCACATATATATACAAGCTCTAGTTTAGAATATTTTTGTACCTTAGTTTACTCCTTACCAATTTTCCCAATCAAACACAAAGAGGAATGTGCAACCTTATCTCAAGGTTCATCCTGGCTGTCATCATCCTATGTAGCCACCAAAGATTTCTTCTTATCATTATCTTTTTCTTTCTTCACCAATGGACAATCTGCTTTGGTGTGCCTAAATTTGCTGCAATTTTGGTAAATAATCTCATTATTAGAATCGTCAACAATATTCTTAGACATACGAGCATCATCTTTATTTAAAAGAACTTTTCTTCCCTTTCGGTTCTTCTTGCTATGTGGCCTTTTCCCATCACTTGAAGTTTGATCACCGAGAGATTGCTTGCTTTCATATGTCATCTCCAAAGTCCTCCATATATCCTGCGCAGAAGAGCAATGAGAAATATGATTAAATATTTTTCTATCTAAACCATAAAACAAAATATTCATTGCTTTAGCATTCAGAGCACACACATTTCTAGCATCCAAATTCCAATTACTTTCAGGCTTAGAATTCTTAGTATATCCGTTTTCTATAATGTGCCAAGTATCAAAATTCAGGATAACAAATAAACTTTCATCATAGTCTTCCAGTAAATATAATCATGAACATTAAACATATGGGGTCGATCTATAGACATGCCTTAAGCAAAAACTAATTTTGGGTTATTCATAATTTCTAGACTAGATCCTCTAACTTGCTCTGATACCACTTGTTGGATCGTGATCTACGCTTGGGGGAGTTAAGTAGGCTTATAAAAGATTGTCACGAATATTAAAATTATGCCTACTCAATCAGACAGTCACAGAGAAAATATGGTGCAGAGAAAATAAAGTGGAAGCAAACACAGAGTGCACACAGTATTTACTCTGCTTCGGTCGCTCCAATGACATACTCCAGGTCCAAAGTAATTATTAGAATAATAATGTCAATATACAAATAGCCGAAACTTCGTGCCCCAACACTCAGCTAACCAAGTTTATAGCTCACTCCTCCAAAGCATCGAACACAATATCCTAGCAAAAACTTTACTCTTAACTAGCCCTAACCAATCAAGAGTCCCGAAAGAACCCCAAAAACAAAACTAAAACCTAATACAAAGATCTACCAATACTATCACAAATATAAATAATTTGAAGCATTTAGAGTGCCCACTTTGTGATGTTTGAACAGACCATGTCGATCAGCACGTAGTTAGCTTCGTGCTGGTGCAAAAGGTGTCTCAATCTGATGCCTGGATCAAAAGATATAGCCTTCCAAAGTTCGTTGCACAAATCTTCCTAGATCTGGTCTATGCGTAAAGCAGTTCTCTGTCAATCCAGATACCCTGTCTTCCAGAAAATGCAGTAAATCTCCCCCGAGCTCAGAAAAATCGAATAAATACTCGTTGGAATCGTGAGCTCTTCCTCTTTGATAGGAAAATAAGAAAGTGCAGATTTGATTGCTCTTCAAGATAGAAATTCTCAGATCTTTGGTGTGCGTCGCTTGGAGAGTTTGAAGAAGCTTTGGCTTGAGATCTTTGTAGGAGATGACTTGATGCTTTTATGTGCCTCTTTTCTTAAGTTTCTTGGTGATGTAGATCCTTGACCGAGAGCTATATGATCCTTTGATGCTTGGTTGATTATTTGAAGCTTAGAGATGAAGATTATGAAACTATTCAGAATACAACTCACGCCAAAATAAATACCACTAATTTAATACAGAGATTAAAATTAGAATAATATAACCATATTGCAGAGTGTTGAGTTGTGATCGTCCTGGCGCAAACGGTTCCTCAATCCGAGCTCTGTGAGAAAAGTTATGCACTTTTCAGCGTCGTCTGTAGAACTCCTTCCAAGAATTTGATGATCTCTTTGAAGCTTGGAGGAGAGTAATTCGGTCAAGGAGGAGGAGGATTGATCTTTGAAGCTTTTTGGCTTAATAGGATGCAATAGGATGTTTCTCCAATGGAGAGGTCTTCTCCTTTTATGGAAGATAGGGTAAGTAGGACTCTTTTAAATTCAAATTAAATCTTCAAATTTGTACACTATATATTCTTATCCCTCCATAGAATTTGTAGAAGATGTTGACCAAGTCAAATCACATTTAATCACACCTTTGCCACCTCTCCTTTTCTTACACATAAATTATGAGCTTGCCATTGACCATATTCACAAGTTTGCCATTATGTACATATTCACACTTTTGCCACTTTGTTCTCCATGTTTATTTGCGCCTGAAAACACTTAACAAACACTTCAAAAATATTCATGAAGGGTTGTTATCATCAAACAAGAAATCATAAATCGTTGTATCCAACACTGTTGTGTCCAACAGCATGCACTCAAAGCGCCAACTTTGTGGATAGTGGGGAACTTCACCAATAAGTGGTTTGTAGAGTGCACTGCCCGCATTGCGTTGAGGGCCGACTGCCCTATAATGGCGTTGAAAGCTTTGGGGAAGTTCACCACTAAGAAGTGGACGTTCCTCACCTGATGGAACGGTGGTGTGATGAACTCCACTTGGAGGGAGACCATCCCCTCTGAGATTACCTAGGCTCCCATGAAACCAGAGAGACTTGTATGCATGGGTTGCATGTCGTCTTTAAGGATCCCCATCTTCTAAATATTTCCAAGTTGAGGAAGTCGACCGTGCTCACATTGTCAATCAAGACGCGATGAACCCAGGGTTAGTAATCTGCTAGTTAATTACAATGGCATTATTATGGGGCTAGGGGATCCACCTTGCCTCATCCTCAATGAAAAGCACATGCTCTTTGAAGAGCTTGAGCTTCTTCAAGGCTCGGTCTGCGACGACGACCTTGAGTCAGTCAGAGGGTTGTGTGCCTAACGAGTGTAGCTCTTCTGTGCATGATTGGACTATTGGTCCAAGTTGTAGTCCACTGCAGTGACATACTCAAAGATCACATTGATAACGTCAGACAATCTGGCCAAGCCCTTACCTTTGTTCTAAGGTCTTCCAGCTCGTCCCTCTAGCTCTTGAGCTTTGAACTTTCGGAGTCACCCCCTTTTGATGAGGCACTCGATTTGATCCCCGAGGATCCTGTAGATGTTAGTGACATGACCATGCCTTATGTGCAAGTTACAGAATTTGGACTTGTCCATCATAGGGTTTTATAGTAAAAGGGTGTGGCGGATCAAACTATTTTGCCACTCTGGCTAGTATACATGACGGCGTTACCAATAGAGCACTGAATACCCATATCTCGGGAGACATGGGTCTCATGTTGCTTGTCTGAGGGCACTCATCTCGATTGAAGAACCTCTCATGCCTAAGACGCTTGCTAGAAGGATCATCATCAAGGTCGACCCTCTTGCAAGATGACCCCTGGTTAGCAGTTGATCTCCAGCATGCCTCCTATGTGGATAGGAACTTTTGGATCAGGCTCACTAGCTAAGCAGAGGTTGTAGACCTCTGCTTGTAGATTTTGAACTTCAGGTTATACCCATCTCAAAAGCTTGCCTGAATGGCCATCTTGGTGATGTCTTGGGGCAGACATCGACTGCCATATGAGCTTTGGTGAAACGAGCTAGTAAAGCTTGGTTGGACTCATCGGGCCCCTGCTTGATGGAAGGCAAGGACTCGAGGTACCTCTTTGTCACCCTCTGGGTACCAAAGTGGGAGAGGAACATCTGTCAAGGTCGATGAAAGAGCTGATAGACCATTGAAAAGATCATAAACCACTAACGGGCCACCCCAGTTAGGCAGCTCAGGAAGGACCAACACATCAGCTCGGAAGAGAGACCTTTGGGCTTCATAAATTCGACATATGTCTCCAGATGCTCGATGTGATCACCTGTGCCAGCATATCTTGGGACATTATCTGCAGGAGGTTGGGTGTACTTCCTCGGGTAAGGGGTGTTGATGATGGAAGAGGTGAAGGGTGAAGCAAAGAGAAAATGCATATATTCAGAAGGATCGATGTCCTATTGTCAAAGTCAGTCTATTAATTTTTACAGTTTGATCATCTACTCTACCGCGAAGGAGCCTGAGCTGCTCACCTCACGTTGAGCCTTTGCATGAGGTCAGCCACATCCTTCTTTTACTGCAAGTGGTCATACAGGTCGACACTTGTTATGGGTTGCAGGCTTTTGCTACTGCAGCTTGTAGAGGGCTTTGCTTTTCCCATGCAAAGCTCACTGTCTCTTCCTCCTAACTTCTCATCACCACTAGAGCTCTGTGTCTGGTTGGCATTTTTGACTACTGCGTGCTCCTTCTCCCGCTTGTGGTAGGCAGCTCATGGCTGGATTCCTTCATGAAACTGTTGGACTTTGCTTGGATCAAATCGACGACCATTTCATGCATGAATTCATTCTTCTTGGATTCGCTGGGATGGGCCTCCTGAATCTTGCAAAACTGTGCCATGACGGCTTAAAGTTAGCTGATGTGGGAGCAGCAGGAGCTGTTGTGGGAGCGGTAGAGGCTAGCTGAGGTTGGCCACTAGTGGATTAACTGCCCTCGGTGGTATGGATTTCAGGCACACTGCTGAGTTCGCCTACCACGATCTTCTTTACCTTCGGCATTAAGGAGGATGCGAAAACTGTGAAGTTGCTAGAGAGTTGTCGAAGCAGATGCTATGTCGAGATCTTATGCAACAAAGTTGTCACAAGGTCCTTCCTTGCACCAACTGTTGATGCCTAGAATCTCGTTGAGCCTTAAATAGACTGCATGGGCGAGTATTCATGCAACAGGGATCTCAGACTGGGTTTTGTTAGGCCAAGAGAGGCTCCTTCACTGTCGCTTGAAACAGACAGAAAACCCGTCAGAGGAAATGGAGGGGGATGGCCCTCCGATTTGCCATTGATGCTTAAGTCAGTATCAAGCGAGAGGAATGAGGAAGGAGATTTGCATAAGTGTAGTCGTTGCTAGGGTGTTTGGGACAAGATTAGAGATGAGATTGGAGATACCTAATGCAGAGGGCCCTCCCTTGGTTTTGTAAGATTGAATGACAATTACGCCACATCATAAGATTCCCCACATTCCTTCGTAACAAACTCGTCAGATGAATCGTTAGGATCTAGGTTGCCTGCCATAACAGCACCCTGATAAAGTTGGCCACACGTTCCTATGATAAAGCAGGCCATGTGTTCCTCTGATAAAGATGGATGTTACGTACATGTTGGATGGATCCGTTGGTAATAGGCTCGAGAGATTGTGGACCATCTGTCTGAGATCGTGCCGGTGTGGTTGCACGGGCTGATCCTGCCAAGCGGACGAGTTGCTCGGGCCATACAGTCGAGGGGGCGACAGTCGAGGGGGCGGCATCAAGTACCATGGTCGTTCATATAGGAGACTACTGATGACGAGTTAACCTCGGGTGCCGAGGTTGTCCTCACAGAGAGCCACCGGCGAGGGGACGACCTCTTGGACGTCCTCCCAATAGAGCAGACGGAGCCAGCCTCGCGGAGGTCGTTCGGCCTATAGAGTTGTGTTGTTGAAGGAGCTGGCCTTGTGGATGTCGTCCTTGTTGGGCATGGTTGCTAAATGGTCCGACCTTGTGGATGACGTCCCTGTCTACTGCAGTCAATGTTAGATCGGGCTGATCCCTTAAGCCGAGGTCATGCGGTCTTCGAGGACTGTTTGATGATTCGCAAATGGTCACATCTGTCCGGCTCAGCAGGGCCCCATTGACCGTGGGCCACAGTCAAAACATCATCTAAAGTCTTTGGATAGCTTCTGAATGCCACAAACGCGAGTTGTTACTAGATGAATTTGGCTCATGCAATTTTAGTTCAAAAAAAACAAGCTAAAATATCTTTTCGCAAACTGTTGATGCAGAAACCTGAGCCCGTTAACTTCCTTGAGATGAGTGCATGCCTTGTTGATTGCGCCGAGCTCAGCTGGCCCATGTGCATATATTTAGCGACATAAGTCGGAGCACTCAGCAACACATTACAAATTGCAGCATGCATGAAACAAATTGGAAACAAACAAAAAACCCAGAGCAACACAGACCGAAGAGAGGAGGAGACCAATCCGTACGCAGTGCAGCTCTGGTCATTTTCACTGTAGAAAGCTCTTGTAGCTATCGTGCTCAGGCTGCAACCAAAACCGACCTATACATATAGCCGTTAATTTGTTCAGCTTTTTACAGTGAGGCCAAGGGGTCATAAATCGACGCTGCATTGCCAAGGGGCATCGTATTGTTCCTTAAATTGTCTTCAAACGCATGACACCCTACAAAGAACCAATAAATGCCATTAATATTCTAGTTACGTGGAGTTGTTCTTAGGTCCCCTCTGGACAGAGACATAATCATCATCATCATCATATCAAATTAGCAAGAATTTAAAGTAGACTTAGTTATTCCCATTATGTCGTACTATGATAACTTGTCCTGAGATCCATCAACGAATATGAATGTAACTATCGACCCCCCTACAAGATCCATTAATGGATCTGGCAATAAGCCAGCTCTATGATCATACTATGGTTATCCCATCTGACGTGCAACCTTCCTCTCATCAATCCCTTAATGTTGTTAACACTGTAGAGAGAGAAACACAAGTCTTCTCATGTATGAAGAAGAAGAAAAGAGTGATGAGTCTCTCATATCTGTATGTGAGGCGGTAGATTTAGACCTTGAAGACAGCCACAACTGCTGAAACAACCAACAAAGCTGATGTTGATAAAACTGACTAATGATACAGACACCGACTTGATTCAGGAGAAGCGAGTCGAGAAAGATGATACACTACTAGAAAATCGAATCTTAAAATTTTGAATTCTACAAATGTAAAGGAGCTTTCTCTGATGTTTGGTTTCCCTATCGATTGCTTTAACCTCTGCCTTCATTTGGGTGGCTAAACATATTTAATGCCAAAGAGAACAAGATAGCAATGTATCTCCATCTTTTGGATGATGGGCTCCAGTTTTTGCTCATTAATTTCATACTGTTGGTACTCAATCAGTTCAACATCTCAGTTGTATAATCTCGTCCCTAATGTGTTTGGATGCCTCATGGCCTTTATTACTGTATATTGAATGTAGAAGGTGGAACTATCAACTGAATTCGTATATGAAGTGTTCCCAATCTATTAATGTTTGTACACAAAGTTGAGGAGTTTCTGCCATGCCAAGCTGTTCTTCATGAGTTTGTAGAGTAACAAGGAGGGCAAGCATGAGTTCTTGTTTATGAAGAATTTGACATGATCCTTCCCCTTCCCCATGATTGGTGAAGCAAAAAGATGAAGGTGGAAAAAATGGCACTTGTGGATATGGCCATTGATCTGAGTAACAACTGTTGGGAATCCTGTAGATGGAAAGTACACACTAGATGCGGGTGTGAATAGTGTTATCTGAAAATAATCACAAATTAAAATTTAATCCATCTAAGTTCACCTAAGTCTCCAAAGAGTGTTACCTCACTTGGAACTTAATCAACAAAGCTCTAAAACTTGCAGGATAGAGTATGAGCACGACAGAATTTAAACATACAATGCAAGTAAGAGAGATAGAGCGTAAAAAACAATAGCAACCGCAAGCACACAATATATGCCCCGGTTCACCCAATCTAGTGGATTATATCCAATATCCACTAACCAACTCTAAACTTGATAGCAAACTTGCATCAACACAATGAGTACATCTACAACTCCATCTCTCAACTAGAGGTCTAATACAACCACCTTGCCTCTAGTTAGGATTTCCAACAACAACCTCTTTAACAAAGAGGACCTCCCAACTTGAGGCTTTTCACCAAACACAACAACCTATACAAATCACCAAGAAAATATATAGTAGAAACTCAACACCTCTTTCACATAGAGTATTTTATAATACCTTTGCTTTGGTGTAGAATGAATTCATATAGCCAATAGATTGAAGCTCGTATGTGAAATGATCTCAAAAATAATGAAGATTAAAACTTTTAGGAGATTGAAAAACATTGATTTAATCTCAAAAAAATAGAGATGAAGCTCTAGGAGATTAAACCAATAAGCCAAGAAAACTTTTTCTTAAAAGCGTATGAAAAAATCTTAAAAACTTTAGCCAAGAGAAAATCTTTCTAGGGCTTAAGAGAGCTTTAAAATGCTTAAAAATTACTCAGTGAATAATATTAAATCCACACCAATCCTCTATATATAAATAAATAATCTATCCAAGATAGACTTTCAAAAGTTCTCTTTAACGTCTCTCTAATGGCTAGTTGAGCGAAAATCAAAATACGACAGTTGGTGGTCTGGAAGTCAACCACATTACACTTACTGGTTAACTCCGGGCTCACTGGTCGAAAGTGGAACAACACTGGTCGACCCTGTTGTTTTTAGTGATTCAAATCCATCGTGCGATTTTTCTCAGGCTACTCGGTCGAGCAGCAAGCTCTCGACTGAGCAGCATGAAGACTCTGACAGACCGAGCAGGCAGAGAGCTTGGAAAAGTTTTCCCTCTAACTGGGGTGACTCCTACTCGGTCGAGCAGGAGGCTACTCGGTCGAGCAGCAAGCTCTCGACCGAGCAGCATGAAGGCTTTGTTTGCCCGAGCAACCTGAGGGCATTTTGATCGACTCCGGACGTACACCCAAAAGTGCGACCGTGTAGTTTTACCGCAAGCGCACGGTGTAGCGGCGAGCGGGTTATCGAACACAGTGAGGACGAATGAAACTGCTTGCTCCGAACAACCTGTCTATTAAGAATGGAAAAGAGAGAATTTGCCTTTGGCGATCCTGTCACAATCGTCAGACAAAATATGGAGGTATCAAATCAAATAAAGACGCCTAGGGAATGGGGACTCCCCGCTACTCACCGTATCTCGTCAATGTGATTCATTGGTATCAAAATTTCTAGGGTAGAATCTCGGATGAACTAGTTGCAACTGAATGTAAAACCTAGCTCACGCTCTCGCGCTGTTGCCGGTCTATAGCTATCCTAGGTTCGGGTCCAATCTCTTGTAAACCCTAGCCTAGGCAAGCTAGCATTAGGATCAACATCATCGTTCAATCGCACCCCGAGCCCACTCTCGTGCAAACTCGGGCCACGACCTAGGTTGGGATAGTTCCTACCCGTCCAATCTCTTGCAAACGGGTATCGGCATGGAATTGCCACGGAGAACCCTAGTATCGGTCTAATCTCTTGCAAACCGATACTACGGAAACTCAATTTCAACCCAATTCGGATTTCTAGGGTTTCCTATCGAATTGGGATCCAATCTATTGCAAATCCCAATCGGTATGAACACCTAGCTATCCGTGTTAAATCGATCCCAAACTAACCCTAATAGCAATTCTAGCAATATTTCTACCAAGTCATCACAAATCTGAAATTGGGCTCGTAGGGTTCATCCCCACGCCCCAAGACGTAAGGACTACTCACAATTCATAGCACAAATACAACAATAATCAATGGAATTAACAAGAGAATTCATCACAATATTCAAATAAGCAATAAAAATAGTATTTTTAAAGGAGAGAGAGACAAACCAATAGAGTTCTCCAAGAATTCAACAAAAATAATCCTTTTTCTCCTCTCCAATCACAATAATCTAAAGCTAAAAAGTTTAATCTAAAAAGTTGCAAAAAGTAAAGAGAAAAGCTCTCTAACCTAGGTCAAAAACTGGGGTTAAATACCCCCCAAAATCGTCCAAAAAACTGTGACCAAAATGCCCCTGCGCAGCCTGAAAATCGCAATTTTCGCTACAGGCAGCGCGTCGCACTCGGCCGAGTGACAAAAGTCGCTCGGCCGAGTGACAAACCCTGAGAATTTCCAGTAAGTCTGGGTCTTCGGGGGTCTTCACTTCGGGGGTCGCTCGGCCGAGTGAGTTGTAGTCACTCGGCCGATGGCTTCTATACACTCGGGCGGTCGGCATTTTCCACTCGGCCGAGTGGATCTTCTGAAGCTCGGGCAAACGAAAAACAGTAAGTCGGCGATTTTTGATGGGCTTCGTCTGAGTGCCACTCGGGCGGACGGGGTCTCGTCACTCGGCCGATGTGGCTTCCGACGCTCGGCCGAGTGCACACATAAAACGTGTCCGATCTGGTCGGCCGAGCGGGGTCTCACTGGTCAGCCGAGTGACTCCTTCACTCGGCCGAGTGAGACACCAAAAATGCCATTTCAGCTTGTTTTGGCCTCCTCGT
This sequence comes from Scilla litardierei, assembly GCA_030789695.1. Taxonomy (NCBI): domain Eukaryota; kingdom Viridiplantae; phylum Streptophyta; class Magnoliopsida; order Asparagales; family Asparagaceae; genus Scilla; species Scilla litardierei. The sequence goes on along the minus strand of CM061142.1, from coordinate 789,184,494 downwards.
CGCTCCTACGACGTTCTTTCTTCTTACGCTCCTCTCCAACAGCAAAATACCCCTCGGGGAGGTCGTCGGTGACACTCTGGAGTATGCGTATCTCGAGATCACTCCAAATCGCTCCAAATCACCTGAAATACGAAAAAAACAACAAATCGTGAAAAGCATCGCAATATCGTCGATATATCGTGAAAAACATGATTTGAGCGATCTAAATGGCATGCAAACATGCGGAAAAAAAAAGTGTAAAATATGGAGTGATCAAAATCCCCCAAGCTTACCTCTTACTCGTCCTCGAGGAAGATAAGTAAAAGGCGGACCCGGTGGATTTCGAAAACGAAAACGGCGGAAAAAAAGGAAAACTAAAAACGAAGAAGAAAGAAGAAAGCGAAGAGGGGAGCTGCTAGATCATTTTCTCAGGACGTGGGTTTTGCTCAATCATATAGCATGCACCGAATGTAAAACACGTGTCAAAGAATTTTATTTCGATATCGTAGTATAATGGTGCAAATAGAAATAGAAAACCCAAGAATAATGATATATCATGAAAGACGGAATAATTTTAGAATTAACATCGTCTGAATCATCTAAAGCGGTATACAATATCGCAGATCACACACTTTTCAATTGAACGCTTTCTAAGAGGAGTATAAGAATATCACACAATAGAATAGAAAGAATAGAAAAGCATGGATTTCATGAAATGAGTGCTAGGCATAGATTTCTGGACTTCGTAAAGCTAAAAATAATCTCACCGAGTATAGAATATTACTTAGCCTAGGTTGTCGTGCAACGTCAAGTAGTCACTCTCTCACACATCATTGGATTCTCTCCCCCAAGCTTATCTATAAGCGTGGTGGCACAAAAACAATATTTACATCCTCATTTCTATAAAGCTCCAAAAGTGATAAAAATAAAAACAAAAAGAGGGAAAGTAAGGGAGAACATGAGATGGGATCTTTTATTGATGTTCTTTTCTCTTTTTCTTTTCTTTTTCTTTTCTTTTTCTCTCTTTTTTTTGAATAGCATATATGCACAATGATCCCAAATCAAAGAGAAGTAAGGATATACAAGAATTTTTATTTTTCTTTCTTTGGTTTTGGGAAATTTGGAGCTAGGAATTAATAGCGGGGGAAATGCCATAAAATAGAATCGCTAAAGGGAGATTCACCAATGATTTTAAAATAAAGAAATGATGTTCAAGATATGTGGAGAAAGAAATAAATACGTCTCTCAGTTCACTCTATAAGACGTGCACGACAACTTCAGCAGGGTAATCTAATCTACTCAGTTTCAATCACAAAAAAGCTAACCAATCCAGATTTATCATAGCTAACATCATTCAATCATCCTGAAGTGAAATGTACAAATCATGCATATAGAAGTGATATAGGAAAAGAAAACGGTACTCCAGATATAAGCATTCAATGCGTGAATCTTGGTGTGTTTTCTGCGATAGCATACATATGAATATTCAGACTCAGCTAATAATAAAATTTCATCCATTCTCATGCGGAAGAGGTGTGGGTTACTATCTCTAAATGCAAGGCAAGTCATAGCATATGATATCAGAAATAAAATCTAAGACATGACAATATAGCATGCATATATAGAGAAAGCTAACGCCACGTAATCATCATCACAGAAAAGTCATCTATAGCATGAGATGAAAAAGAAATAAAGATAAAGGGAAAATGAAACTAATCACAATGCAACACACAAAGAAAATAAGAAAAACGTGATGCATGGCAAAAAGAAGAAAAAATGATGAAAATGAGTGCAAATGCGGAAAATGGCGTGAAAAAACAAAAATAAAGGTGGTAAATCAAAAAGAACGTGAGAACTCACTCCCCCAAGCTAAAGTGCACAGTGTCCTCAATGTGCGAAGTGTGGCACACCGAGAGACGCGTAAAGGGAGGGGTAGGTGAGGATGCATGCATGAGGAAAAAGAAAATAAAATAAAATAAAATAAATAACGAAATGAAAATAATGATGCGGACATGATGCATGCAGATATAGGAGTGGATACGATATAAAAGTGTCACCAAAAACTCTCCCGCTCTCCTAAAAATGATATATAAATATATGATCGAAATGTGAATCCAGAACAGTGAGGGGAGGGGGGTGGCAAAAGTCAACAGGACCCAGCAGAGACGGGCAGCACAACGGCAAAAAGATCGATGGCATCAAGGGTGCCTAAGAAGGTGGGGCTGCGCCGTCTCCGTCCTGAGGCGGAGGAGGAGGTGGTGGTGGTGGTGGTGGAACAGACTGCTGAGTGGGTGTGGGTGTGGGTGTGGTAGCAGGCTGGGTGGGTGTAGGAGTAGGTGTGGGTACGGGTGTAGGGGTAGGAACCTGCTGGGTGGGTGTGGGTGTGGGTACGCGAGGGAGCCGGTCGAGGATCTGAGTAAGGCAATAGTGAATGCCCGGTAGTAGGTCGAAACGGCTGGCCATGGTGGTGACGGTGGCAGACATGGTCCTAAGGTCGCCTCTGAGGGCACTCACCGCCCCCTCGAGAGCACGAATGCTCAGAAGTACAGTGTCGGGGGGAGGTGGTGCAGAGGGACGCACCTGTCGGTGCTGTGCAGGACGAGACTGGCGTACTCGGGTGGCGTAGGTGATGGGCTCAGCAGGCATGTGGAGGTAGGGTGCTGTGCTCACTAGTGTGGGCCTAGCCTCAGGACGAGGCTGGGACGCAGGCAGGCGTGAAGTGGAAGCAACAGCAGCGGAAGTGGAGTATAAAAATGGCGACGAGGCGGCCAGAGAGGTAGGTGACACAGAAGTGAAGACAGACGTCACCACACTCTCAGAAAGTACGGCTGCGGTGGGGACAGAAGTGACTACCGCTGGGTAGGCAGTGAGGGGTCCAAGAGGTGAAATCCCAGCGGTGATCATGCTAGCCATGGTCTCCACGACCGCAGAAAAAGAGGGCTCTCCACTCTCGACAAATGTAGGTGGGCGCTCGGGAAGTGCAGAGCAAAGAGGCACAACGGACAGAGGGCCAGCAGGGGTGGTGGTGGTGGTGGTGGTGGTGAGCGTAGCGGCAGGGTCAGTGGTGGCAGCAGGCGTGGTGGTGGTGGGCTCAGCGAGTGTGCTCCCGACACTGGCAGAAGTGGAGACAGAAGTGTCAGGAGCGGCAGAAGGTGCAGGGACAGGCTGAGGGGCCACAGGGTCAACGGGCGCAGCTGGGTCAGCGGGTGCAGCGTGGGCCTGCTCGGCCTCCTCGGCCTCGAGCACGTATGCGGCGGGGATCAGAAGATCCATCGCTGGGAGCCAGTCCACCTGGGCCGGTGCAATCTGAGTCCGAGCTGGGCTCGGAAGAATCATGTAATCGGCACCGTAAGGGCCGTGCAGCCAGACCCAGTGTCGCTCACCGTGCGGACGAAGCATCTTCATCCTGGCCATAACGTCTATGGACAATGAAGTGGGGCCCGGAGAACGACGCAAATCGGCCGGTAGGTCCTCGCCAGTCATCAAGGTGAGCAGGGTGATCAGACCGCCTCAGCATATCGGTGAGCGAGCGCCCACCGATACGATGATGCGGTCCAAAAACCAGCTCGTGATATCGATCACGACGGCGGGGACCAACTCGTCACTGTCCCTAGCTAGAACTCTGGGACGCGTCATCGCATAGAGCATATAAAGCTCTGGCGTGGACATCGTCCCAGGCTCATACCTCGCCAAAAAGGAAGTCTCCATAAGGCGCTGAGCTATGCGGTTGCGAACAACCTACTCCAGCATTCCCGAGACGATCCACTACTAATCAAGGCGAGCACACCGAGCTTACACCAACACCTTCTCCTTCACACTCTTGTGAGTAACAACTTGGCAATTCCAAGCCCTCACAAATCTCACAAATGAAGAAGAAAAGGAAGAGCAACACTAGAAGATCAACACTCTTCTACAATCTTACAAGCTCTCACACTTGCTCACCTTAGAAAATGGAGGGCGAGCAACGGCTTCTTTGGAACACCAACACATCTCTTCTTCACTCTCTGAAAACAAAACTGCAAGCACTCTTTTTTCAGAGAGCTATCTTTTGAAATGATGGCATGCCCTCTGAAAACCAAAGAGGAGCACCTCATTTTTGCTCTCTGTCGACACCAGAGACAGCCCAACAAAACCCATTTAAGTCCCAACTACTAACATAAATGCATGTCCCCTTCTCCACTGTGAATGGAGACTTTGAAGCATTCAAAAACAACAATGCGGAGGCAGGGATGGACGATGGCCGAGGCCTTGGCCCTACTAGGGTCAAAGGCGGCAGGTAGACCCGTGATCCGGGCCCAGAAGGCACCGGAATCAAACGAAGGTGGGGGAATGTGAGGGTGGGGGCGTAACCACGGTCGGCCCCGGGGACATCGGGCCACGAGAAGAAAGCTCTCATCATACTGAGAGTGACCTGGCACTCTCGGTCCATGAACCGAAACGAGCATCCCTCGTCGGTCCGGGCGATCGAACTAAGCACCTCAAGTGTCGGACGGATAAACGTGTCCGCCGACACCTGGAAGAAATCTCACCAGCCCACGTTGTCATACAACGTGAGCATCCCCTCGAGTACCCCCAGGCGTCCTAGGTCTGCAAGGTGCGCGAACCTGGAGGGTACGATCGAGCGCTGGGAAATGCGCTCGAAGATGACGCGGTGTGCGTCGTCTCGGAACGTAATCCCCAGCGGCCCGATAAGTGGAGCCGGTGGTGGTGGCTGTGGAGCGGCAGGGAGTGGCTGTGCGGGGTGTATGGGCTGTGCGGGCTCTGCAGGCTGTGCGGGGTGAACGGGGTCTGCAGGCTGTGCTGGGTGAACGGGGTTGTGGTGGAGAAGGCGGAGGAGAGTCCTCCAACTCGTGGGAGGGGCCGGCATCATCCGACCGCTTCCGCTTGGCGGAAGCTCTCCTCGACCGCGGCCGTGTCCGGGGCGGCATATGGGCCCCGAGTGCTCACCGAAAAACGTGAAAAGTGCGGCGGTGCGTAAAATAAAGGAAAGAGTATACCGCGACACGCCGCGAGAGCGAAGATATGGAAGCGTGCGAAGACGGCGTCTCCACGCAGCCCAAAACAGTCCCTGGTAGCTCCCCTGGGCTCCCCTAAGCTCCCAAATATGACCTGCGCATGAAACGGAGATATCAGCGAGTAATATTCAAAACGTATGGAGCGTTAGGGGTATAATAGATAGAAATTGAAATTAATTTGGGTTTGGGGTTCGTTTAACACATGGATCGTCGAAAAATACACAAGAGAGGAGAAACAGGCGAAAATCGGGTTACCGGAGCTCGGCCGGAGTTGTGGCCGCCGGCGGTGACTCGGGCGGGAGGCGCGACGGGCTCGGCCGGCGAAGGGTGGGCCGATCAGCGGCGGCGGACGAGAGGTCGGGCGAGAGGGGGAGATTCAGGCACTGGGGGAGTCGAAAGTCGTGGATGTGCGATTTAGTTCGTTTCGAAAAACGCGTCCCCCGCGACCCCTTTTATAGCAAAAGTTACGACTCGGCCGAGTGACTAGGTCGCTCGGACCAAGTAACTCAACGAAAAAATTCCTCCCCGCTTACGCTTCGGCCGAGTGGCCTTGCCAACCTCGGCCGAGTGGAGTAAGTCCATTCGGCCGAGTGGCTAGAGCTACTCGGCAAGACTCGCCCTAGGAGCGTATCAGTTTTACTCGGCCGAGTGAACATATATACTCGGTCCGAGTAGCAGTTATACTGAAATCAAGAAAAGAAACAGAGAGTTGGGTACAGCAGACTTCTCTCGTTCGTGAGCCGCTCGGGCGGACGAACTTGTGTGCTCGGCCGAGTGACTAGTATGCTCGGCCGAGGTGAACCTTATTTTCTGCTGTTTGTCTTCGTTTGGGCTCTAAACTCTGTTTTTCTTCCTCCAGTCGATTTCATCTTCCTCCTAAGCATCGAGCGCCTTCCTGGGGCGCTCCTCATCGCCTTGTTCATCCTCCTAATGATGGATACCTCGTTCTCCTCTCCTGTCAAAGAAAAATAGGACCCGTTATCACGAAATTTTTGGGCGAACGACTCAAAACACTAATAATTTCTAAAACAAAAATAAAGGAAAAGTAAAAAATAAAGCGATAACCGTCGGGTTGCCTCCCGACAAGCGCTCGTTTAAGGTCGTGAGCTCGACCCCCTTTGATTTTCAATTAATGCGGGATATTGGTGCATAGGAGATGCACACGTCAAATTTTCCGGGGAGAACGCTTGGATTCGGAAGTTGCGGTGGCGTGTTCTCCCTCGGTGGTCTCTCGTCTCGAATAGTGTTGGGGGTGGCTCCCCCAAGCTAGCGCTTGCTTCGGTCCTCGGCTTCGTCGGTGACGCCGATTTCCGTATCGGCGGAGCTTTCTTCGGAGACTTCAATTTTGAGAGCTTGCAGAGCTCTCGAATCCTTGCGACATCAGCGTCGCCTTCGTCAATTTCAGTGGAGAAGTCGGGGGGATTCATTTATCTTCTCTTCTTGGTCCAAATCCGGCTCCTCCTCAAAATCCTCCTTGAATAGAGCGCCGATCGAATGGGGGATCGCCTCCTCAATAACCTCGTCAAGGAGGTCCATATAGTCCAGCTCCTCGTGGTAAGGCATGTGTTTCATTGCCTTAGGAATATGAAGCTCCACCTCGATGTTGCCGACGTTCAATGTTAGGGTACCTTCTCGTACGTCGACAATGACACCGGCGGTGGCGAGGAACGGTCGTCCAAGTATTAACGACGTATCTCCCTCCTCCTTAACATCTATAATCACGAAGTCGCATGGCAAGCATATGCCCCCCGAGACTTGTAGCGGGATGTCCTCTGCGATCCCTACCCGGCCTCGTGATCCGTCCATCGGCTAATTGTATCCGCATGTCGGTAGGCTTCAATTTCGTGCCGGTATTTAGCCTTAGGAACATAGAGAGAGGCATGAGGCTAACACTAGCCCCTAAGTCCACCAACGCCTTTTGTAGAGGGACGCCGCCCAAGGTGCAAGGAATTCGAGGGTTGTGTGCAGGAACGGGCTTGGTGAACGGGAACGGGCTTGGTGAACATGTCTGCAGGGTTCCTCTCAGTTGGGACCTTCTGAAGCTCTATCTGTTTGCTCTCCTCCTCTAGGAAGCAATCACGGACCTCAATGTGCTTCGTCCTCGAACTGTAAGCCTGATGCTTCGCAAGATGAATGGCACTCTGGCTATCACTGAAAACCAACGATAATCTCTGCGGTAACCCCAAATCCTCTAGCAGACATCTCAAGTACTTGGCCTCCTTCACCGCTTCCACTGCGGCAATCAACTCGGCCTCCGTGGTTGACAACGCAACCACCGACTGTAGGACAGATCGCCATGACACTGCTGCGGTGCCCAACGTGAACACGTAACCTGTGGTCGATCTCCGCCTGTCCCTGTCACCAGCATAATCAGAATCACAGTACCCTGTCAGCACCACACCGTCACCTCTGCCAAAGTACAAACCGACACCAACTGTGCCTCGCAGATATCGCAATATCCACTTGACGGCCTGCCAATGCTCCTTGCCTGGGTTCGCCATATATCTGCTCACTTACTCCCCACGGGCCTGTGCGATATCTGGACGCGTACAAACCATCGCGTACATCAAACTCCCAACTGCACTAGCATATGGCACCTGAGACATAACCTTCCTCTCATCATCGGTGCTCGGCGACTGCAACACCGAAAGCTGAAAGTGAGCTCCAAGAGGTGTCCCCACGGGCTTCGCACTCTCCATTCCATAACGGACGAGCACCTTCTCAATATACCCCTTCTGCGACAACCTCAACTCACCCTTCCTCCTGTCCCGGGATATCTCCATCCCTAGGATTTTCTTCGCCGGGCCCAAATCCTTCATATCGAACTCCTTGCCCAACTTCACCTTTAGCTTCTTGACCTCTGACATGTTTGAGGAAGCAATCAACATGTCGTCAACATAAAGTAACAGGTAGATGCGCGAGCCATCATCCAAGGTGTGCACATAAACACACTGATCCTTCACGCTCCGCTCAAAACCTACACCCATCATGAAGCTATCAAATCGCTTGTACCACTGTCTGGGTGACTGTTTCAACCCGTACAAGGATTTCCTCAACCTGCAGACCATCCTCTCCTTGCCTTCCACTAAGAACCCGTCTGGTTGGTGCATGTAAATCTCCTCATCCAAATCACCGTGCAGAAAAGCGGTCTTGACATCGAGTTGCTCCAACTCCATGTCCATGGATGCTACTAGTGCCAACAAAATACGAATGGAAGTGTGTCTCACCACTGGAGAAAATATCTCATTGTAGTCCTCTCCCTTCCTCTGTGCAAAACCCTTAGCTACTAGCCTTGCTTTGTACCGTACATCACCACCATCCTCGGTCGAGCTTTCCTTGACCTTATAGATCCACCTACATCCAATGGCACGCTTCTCATGTGGTAGAGGCACTAACTCCCACGTGTCATTGTGGTGGAGAGACTCCATCTCTTCCTCCATAGCTCCTTGCCAATTCGATGCATCGCTCGAGCTAATGGCTCCACTGTAGGTCATAGGCTCCTCATGCTCAATGTTTAAGGCATACGACGCCATGTCGTCAAAGGAGAATGCCGTGTAATCCCAATCTCCAAATTTCTCGGGCGCCTTCTTGGTCCTCTTGGACCTCCGCACCTCATCTGCAACAAATTCATCACGTATCTGAGCTGAGACTGGTGTCTGCATATGGTCCTCAACATGGACCTCATCATGCCCCGCTACGGGGACCTCGACCATCGGCTCCTTGCCGGGTCGCCTCTGAAATGGGATCGGGAGATCAATCGTCTCTGGCGCGGTCTCCTCAGGTGACTCGTCCCCCTTCCAATGAGTATGCTTCGCCCTGAGCATCACAGACTCATCGAAGGTGACATGTCTACTCAAAATCGCCTTGCGGCCCACCGGGTCCCACAAGCGATATCCTTTCACGCCATCGCCATATCCAAGGAAAATGTACTTCTTGGCCCTCGGATCCAACTTGTCGCCCCTCTCATGTGCATATGCTGGACAACCAACGATGCGTAAATAAGAGTAGTCACCAATTTTCCCACTCCACTTCTCTTCAGGAATTTGGTAATCAATTGCCGCCGACGGAACTCGATTCACTATGTGCACGGCGGTAGTAAGTATCTCACCCCCAAAATTCCTTCTCCAAACCGGCAGAGTGCCTCAAGCAACGCACTCTCTCCAACAACGTCCTGTTCATCCTCTCTACAACCCCGTTCGACTGAGGATCCCCTGGTGTAGTAAAGTGACGTCGAATCCCATGGGATCTACAGAATCCTGTAAACTCCCTCGAGGTGTACTCGCCTCCGTTGTCGGATCTAAGGACTTTCACCGCCTTGCCAGTTTGCTTTTCAACCATTGCAAGCCATTGCTTGAACATCCCAAAAGTTTGATCTTTTGTCTTCATCAAGTACATCCAAACCTTTCGAGAATAATCATCGATGAAGAGGACAAAGTACCTAGCCCCACCTCCTGACGCTACAGGACACGGCCCCCAAACATCGGAATGAATGTAATCCAGTGGACCTCGGCTAGTGTGCTTCCCCGTGCTGAACTGTACTCTTGTCTTTTTCCCATAAACACAGCTTTCACAAAACTCCACACTCTCATCACTAGCTCCAATCAATTTTCTTCGGCGGAGAACATCGAGGGTCTTGTCACACGGGTGACCCAAACGATAATGCCATAACTTTGCTGAATCTCCATCACTCGAGCTAGAAGAGGTGGCATCGGCTTCGCCTTCTACTGTGCTACCTTGTAGGGCATATAGATTCCCTACCTTTCTTCCCTTCATCACAACCATGGCTCCTTTGGATACCCTCAGCTGGCCATTCTCAACAACTGACTTGCATCCAACATTATCCAGCACACCGATGGATATCAAGCTCTTCCTGAGATCAGGCACATGTCTAACATCGGCAAGGGTACGCACGATCCCATCGTGCATGCGGAATCCGAACAGTTCCAATACCCGCGGTCTTACACGCCGCATTGTTCCCCATGAGAATAGAGCCTCCGTCTTCTTGGGAACGGTAAGTGGAAAACCAACTCCGATGTGGAGTCATATGGAAAGAACACCCACTGTCCATCAACCATGCAACTTGTGCCTCACCAGACACCCCCGCTGCAAACATCTCTGGATCTCTACCCCTTTCACAGTGGCCTCTGTCATCACTGATATGCATGTCCTCCAAACCCAAAGAAGCTGAACCAGAAGCATCATTGCCTTTCTTCCCAAATCTATTGGGGCATTGGTTCCTCCAATGACCTCTCTGCTTGCAAATGAAACATGAGGTGTCCTTCCTATCACGGGAATACCGGGACTTCGAGCGGTCCTTTTTCTTGAAATGGCCTTGACCTCCTCGCCTGTCCTGCCTGCCTCTCACATGTAAAGCTTCATCACGGTTTCCTCCAAAGTCTCTACCTTGGACCTTCTCACATAGCATCTCGGTATGGAGCGCCGCCTTCACCTCTTCCACGGTAAGCGTTGTTCGTCCATAGATCATGGACCGAACAAATTGGGAGAACTCCTCAGTCAACGAACATAACAAAATCACTGCTTGTTGCTCATCTTCGATCTTGACATCCATTCCCCGCAACTCCATCACAATCCGATTCAACTCATCTATGTGGTCTTTTACCGCTGATCCGGGCTTCATTTTCAGAGTGTACAAGCTGCTGTAATAAGTAGAGGCGGCTTGTAAAGGATTTCTTCATATACAACCCCTCTAGCTTATTCCACATATCCTTGGCCGTAGCCTCGTCCAACACCTCTCTCAAGACGGTGTCTACTAACGATAACTGGATGGCGCTATACGCCATTCTTTCCATCTCAGCCCTCTGTGATGCCGTCACATCCTTCTCAATGTTTTCCTCATCAAATACAATCTGAAAACATTTCGTCTGCCTCAAATAATTTTTCACCCTCGACTGCCATAACCTGAAATCATTACGGCCGGTGAACCTCTCAATGTTGAGTGTCGCCAAACTAACCATCTTCGCTACTCAATTTCTCTACAAACAACCGAAGGCTCTGATACCACTTGTTGATAAAAAAACCGTTGTCGCCCTGCGGAACAACAAGCCCTAACAACTAGCTAGGGAGCTAAAGCTTGAAAAATAGGGGGCACACAACAAACCAAACAACCAATCCCTCTTCGGATCTTGCGTAAGCAAATTAGTAAGCGAAATACGACAATCTCAATTTGCAGAAAGTAAATGAGGCGGAGGATTTTACCCTGGTTCGGTTGCGAACAACCTACTCCAGCATTCCGAGACGATCCACTACTAATCAAGGCGAGCACACGAGCTTACACCAACACCTTCTCCTTCACACTCTTGTGAGTAACAACTTGGCAATTCCAAGCCCTCACAAATCTCACAAATGAAGAAGAAAAGGAAGAGCAACACTAGAAGATCAACACTCTTCTACAATCTTACAAGCTCTCACACTTGCTCACCTTAGAAAATGGAGGGCAGCAACGGCTTCTTTGGAACACCAACACATCTCTTCTTCACTCTCTGAAAACAAAACTGCAAGCACTCTTTTTTTCAGAGAGCTATCTTTTGAAATGATGGCATGCCCTCTGAAAACCAAAGAGGAGCACCTCATTTTTGCTCTCTGTCGACACCAGAGACAGCCCAACAAAACCCATTTAAGTCCCAACTACTAACATAAATGCATGTCCCCTTCTCCACTGTGAATGGAGACTTTGAAGCATTCAAAAACAACAATGCGGAGGCAGGGATGGACGATGGCCGAGGCCTTGGCCCTACTAGGGTCAAAGGCGGCAGGTAGACCCGTGATCCGGGCCCAGAAGGCACCGGAATCAAACGAAGGTGGGGGAATGTGAGTGGGGGCGTAACCACGGTCGGCCCCGGGGACATCGGGCCACGAGAAGAAAGCTCTCATCATACTGAGAGTGACCTGGCACTCTCGGTCCATGAACCGAAACGAGCATCCCTCGTCGGTCCGGGCGATCGAACTAAGCACCTCAAGTGTCGGACGGATAAACGTGTCCGCCGACACCTGGAAGAAATCTCACCAGCCCACGTTGTCATACAACGTGAGCATCCCCTCGAGTACCCCCAGGCGTCCTAGGTCTGCAAGGTGCGCGAACCTGGAGGGTACGATCGAGCGCTGGGAAATGCGCTCGAAGATGACGCGGTGTGCGTCGTCTCGGAACGTAATCCCCAGCGGCCCGATAAGTGGAGCCGGTGGTGGTGGCTGTGGAGCGGCAGGGAGTGGCTGTGCGGGGTGTATGGGCTGTGCGGGCTCTGCAGGCTGTGCGGGGTGAACGGGGTCTGCAGGCTGTGCTGGGTGAACGGGGTGTGGTGGAGAAGGCGGAGGAGAGTCCTCCAACTCGTGGGAGGGGCCGGCATCATCCGACCGCTTCCGCTTGGCGGAAGCTCTCCTCGACCGCGGCCGTGTCCGGGGCGGCATATGGGCCCCGAGTGCTCACCGAAAAACGTGAAAAGTGCGGCGTGCGTAAAATAAAGGAAAGAGTATACCGCGACACGCCGCGAGAGCGAAGATATGGAAGCGTGCGAAGACGGCGTCTCCACGCAGCCCAAAACAGTCCCTGGTAGCTCCCCTGGGCTCCCCTAAGCTCCCAAATATGACCTGCGCATGAAACGGAGATATCAGCGAGTAATATTCAAAACGTATGGAGCGTTAGGGGTATAATAGATAGAAATTGAAATTAATTTGGGTTTGGGGTTCGTTTAACACATGGATCGTCGAAAAATACACAAGAGAGGAGAAACAGGCGAAAATCGGGTTACCGGAGCTCGGCCGGAGTTGTGGCCGCCGGCGGTGACTCGGGCGGAGGCGCGACGGGCTCGGCCGGCGAAGGGTGGCCGATCAGCGGCGGCGGACGAGAGGTCGGGCGAGAGGGGGAGATTCAGGCACTGGGGGAGTCGAAAGTCGTGGATGTGCGATTTAGTTCGTTTCGAAAAACGCGTCCCCCGCGACCCCTTTTATAGCAAAAGTTACGACTCGGCCGAGTGACTAGGTCGCTCGGCCAAGTAACTCAACGAAAAAATTCCTCCCCGCTTACGCTTCGGCCGAGTGGCCTTGCCAACCTCGGCCGAGTGGAGTAAGTCCATTCGGCCGAGTGGCTAGAGCTACTCGGCAAGACTCGCCCTAGGAGCGTATCAGTTTTACTCGGCCGAGTGAACATATATACTCGGCCGAGTAGCAGTTATACTGAAATCAAGAAAAGAAACAGAGAGTTGGGTACAGCAGACTTCTCTCGTTCGTGAGCCGCTCGGGCGGACGAACTTGTGTGCTCGGCCGAGTGACTAGTATGCTCGGCCGAGTGAACCTTATTTTCTGCTGTTTGTCTTCGTTTGGGCTCTAAACTCTGTTTTTCTTCCTCCAGTCGATTTCATCTTCCTCCTAAGCATCGAGCGCCTTCCTGGGGCGCTCCTCATCGCCTTGTTCATCCTCCTAATGATGGATACCTCGTTCTCCTCTCCTGTCAAAGAAAAATAGGACCCGTTATCACGAAATTTTTGGGCGAACGACTCAAAACACTAATAATTTCTAAAACAAAAATAAAGGAAAAGTAAAAAATAAAGCGATAACCGTCGGGTTGCCTCCCGACAAGCGCTCGTTTAAGGTCGTGAGCTCGACCCCCTTTGATTTTCAATTAATGCGGGATATTGGTGCATAGGAGATGCACACGTCAAATTTTCCGGGGAGAACGCTTGGATTCGGAAGTTGCGGTGGCGTGTTCTCCCTCGGTGGTCTCTCGTCTCGAATAGTGTTGGGGGTGGCTCCCCCAAGCTAGCGCTTGCTTCGGTCCTCGGCTTCGTCGGTGACGCCGATTTCCGTATCGGCGGAGCTTTCTTCGGAGACTTCAATTTTGAGAGCTTGCAGAGCTCTCGAATCCTTGCGACATCAGCGTCGCCTTCGTCAATTTCAGTGGAGAAGTCGGGGGATTCATTTATCTTCTCTTCTTGGTCCAAATCCGGCTCCTCCTCAAAATCCTCCTTGAATAGAGCGCCGATCGAATGGGGGATCGCCTCCTCAATAACCTCGTCAAGGAGGTCCATATAGTCCAGCTCCTCGTGGTAAGGCATGTGTTTCATTGCCTTAGGAATATGAAGCTCCACCTCGATGTTGCCGACGTTCAATGTTAGGGTACCTTCTCGTACGTCGACAATGACACCGGCGGTGGCGAGGAACGGTCGTCCAAGTATTAACGACGTATCTCCCTCCTCCTTAACATCTATAATCACGAAGTCGCATGGCAAGCATATGCCCCCCGAGACTTGTAGCGGGATGTCCTCTGCGATCCCTACCGGCCTCGTGATCCGTCCATCGGCTAATTGTATCCGCATGTCGGTAGGCTTCAATTTCGTGCCGGTATTTAGCCTTAGGAACATAGAGAGAGGCATGAGGCTAACACTAGCCCCTAAGTCCACCAACGCCTTTTGTAGAGGGACGCCGCCCAAGGTGCAAGGAATTCGAAAACTCCCCGGGTCTTTGAATTTAGCCGGCTCCTTCTCTCTCTTAGTGAACCAAGAGCCCTCCTCGGCGAGCATAATTTTCTCCTTCCTCTTTCTCCCCGAAATTAAATCCTTTAAAAATTTGGCGTATGTCGGGATTTCCACGATGGCGTCGAGGAAAGGAATGTTGAGGCTAACCTCTCTCAGATACTCGAGAAACTTTGCTAGCCTTTTCTCCATTTTTGCTCTAGCAAGCCTATGGGGGAATGGGACCGGTGGCATAAAGCGCCTCTCTTCAATCAATTGCTCCGCTCTAGATTTCTCCTTTTCTTGCGGCTCTTTCTCCCTCTCAACTTCAACTACCGGCTCAATTGGCTCTACATTCTCCTCCACGGGCTCCTCGGTAGGAATCAAGGCGGGGGTGGTATCCTTCCCGCCTCTAGTTGTAACGACAACCACGGCATTGATGTGGCCAGTGTTGCCCCGTGGGTTTTGCTCGGGTTGAGCCGGCAATTGTTGAGTATTTCGATTGAGCAACGCCAATTGCTCCGAGATTTGAGCTACAACGGTTGTAAGGGAGTCTTGGCCCGCCTTCAAGGAAGCATTGACCTTCTTTTGCTTGACCATAAACTCCTCCACTCTAGCTTCAAAGTCGGATCGTTGTTGAGCTTGTGGAGGGTTTTGATTTCTCCACCCTTGATTGTATCCGGGCGGCCTATAGGGTGGAATTTGTTGCGGAGGCCCCCTCGGTGGATAGTGTTGTTGTTGTGGTGGTGGTCGAGCTTGTTGAGTTGGTTGTTGCGGCGGGTTCAAAGCTCCTTCATTGTTGGCATAAGAGAAACCGGGATGGTTTCTTGCGGCCGGGTTGGCCCAATATCCTTGGTTCCCCGCGACATATTGAACTTGCTCCAAGGATCCCTCTCCTTGCTCTCCTCCCAAATACATAGCTTGAGATTGGTCTTGCCAATCACACATTTGATTCGTAGGTGCGGATGTGGAAGGGGTTCCTTGGGGCTCCGTGATGTACTTCTCCAGTCTCTCCACCATCTTGTGGAGAGAATCGAACTTGTTTGTCAGCTCCGCTACGGCCTTCGCCTCATAGATGCTAGATGGCTTCAAGGAGGACGAAGAGTGTCCTCGCTCGTCGCCCCATTGTTGATTGTTTGAGGCCATCTCCTCAATTAGGGCCGTAGCTTCGTCGGGAGTCTTGGAAAGGATGGCACCATTTGCCGCGGCATCAATAATCTGCTTGGTCCCCGGTTGGAGACCATTGTAGAAGCTATGAACTAGCTCCCAATCTTCGATGCTATGGTGGGGGCATTGATGCTGCAGATCTTTGAAACGCTCCCAAGCCTCATAGAGTGTCTCTTGAGGTCCTTGCTTGAAGGACATAAGAGCGCTCCGAATCTTTACCGTCTTGGAGGGCGGATAGAACTTGTCAATGAATGCACTCGCCAACTCGTCCCATGTGGTAAAGACTCCCTCAGCTTGCGTCCTCAACCAATAAAGCGCTTTATCCTTTAATGTGAAGGGGAAGAGGCACAGTCTGATGGCATCGATGGAGACCCCCGTCATCTGAAATGTGGCGCACTTCGACAAAAATAACTGGATGTGGTAGTGGGGATTTTCGTGGACATTCCTATGAAATGGATCCTGCTGCATCAGAACCACTAGTCCGGTCTTCAGCTCAAAATTCTTGTCAGCCGCCAACTCTGGCATGGCAATGGATGAGGTCGTAGAAGAGGTCTTAGGCCGAAGCCTATCACGAATAGAAATAATCCTCGCCATTCTTGCCGCTAATTGTTCCGCAGTTTCAGGGTTGGTCATAAACCTCCCTTCCGGATCTTGTCTTCTCTCCGCTCTGATTCTCCGCGTAGTACGCTCAATCTCGGGATCAAATAATATAGCTTCAGGGTCCGCCGTTGATCTCGTGTTCATGCACGGGAAAACAAAGTTTCAAAGAAGTGATTAGCACAATGGAAGGGTTACATAAAAAATAATGAAATAAAAAACAAAAGGAAAGAAATAGCAGGGTGGTAAGATCAAACGCAATCGCCTCCCCGGCAACGGCGCCAAAAACTTGATCGACTCCGGGCGTACACCCAAAAGTGCGACCGTGTAGTTTTTCCGCAAGCGCACGGTGTAGCGGCGAGCGGGTTATCGAACACAGTGAGGACGAATGAAAGTGCTTGCTCCGAACAACCTGTCTATTAAGAATGGAAAAGAGAGAATTTGCCTTTGGCGATCCTGTCACAATCGTCAGACAAAATATGGAGGTATCAAATCAAATAAAGATGCCTAGGGAATGGGGACTCCCCGCTACTCACCGTATCTCGTCAATGTGATTCATTGGTATCAAAATTGCTAGGGTAGAATCTCGGATGAACTAGTTGCAACTGAATGTAAAACCTAGCTCACGCTCTCGTGCTGTTGTCGGTCTATAGCTATCCTAGGTTCGGGTCCAATCTCTTGTAAACCCTAGCCTAGGCAAGCTAGCATTAGGATCAACATCATCGTTCAATCACGCCCTGAGCCCACTCTCGTGCAAACTCGGGCCACGACCTAGGTTGGGATAGTTCCTACCCGTCCAATCTCTTGCAAACGGGTATCGGCATGGAATTGCCACGGAGAACCCTAGTATCGGTCTAATCTCTTGCAAACCGATACTACGGAAACTCAATTTCAACCCAATTCGGATTTCTAGGGTTTCCTATCGAATTGGGATCCAATCTATTGCAAATCCCAATCGGTATGAACACCTAGCTATCCGTGTTAAATCGATCCCAAACTAACCCTAATAGCAATTCTAGCAATATTTCTACCAAGTCATCACAAATCTAAAATTGGGCTCGTAGGGTTCATCCCCACGCCCCAAGACGTAAGGACTACTCACAATTCATAGCACAAATACAACAATAATCAATGGAATTAACAAGAGAATTCATCACAATATTCAAATAAGCAATAAAAATAGTATTTTTAAAGGAGAGAGAGACAAACCAATAGAGTTCTCCAAGAATTCAACAAAAATAATCATTTCTCTCCTCTCCAATCACAATAATCTAAAGCTAAAAAGTTTAATCTAAAAAGCTGCAAAAAGTAAAGAGAAAAGCTCTCTAACCTAGGTCAAAAACTGGGGTTAAATACCCCCCAAAATCGTCCAAAAAACTGTGACCAAAATGCCCCTGCGCAGCCTGAAAATCGCAATTTTCGCTACAGGCAGCGCGTCGCACTCGGCCGAGTGACAAAAAAGTCGCTCGGCCGAGTGACAAACCCTGAGAATTTCCAGTAAGTCTGGGTCTTCGGGGGTCTTCACTTCGGGGGTCGCTCGGCCGAGTGAGTTGTAGTCACTCGGCCGATGGCTTCTATACACTCGGGCGGTCGGCATTTTCCACTCGGCCGAGTGGGTCTTCTGAAGCTCGGGCAGACGAAAAACAGTAAGTCGGCGATTTTTGATGGGCTTCGTCTGAGTGCCACTCGGGCGGACGGGGTCTCGTCACTCGGCCGATGTGGCTTCTGACGCTCGGCCGAGTGCACACATAAAACGTGTCCGATCTGGTCGGCCGAGCGGGGTCTCACTGGTCGGCCGAGTGACTCCTTCACTCGGCCGAGTGAGACACCAAAAATGCCATTTCAGCTTGTTTTGGCCTCCTCGTCGCTCCTACGACGTTCTTTCTTCTTCCGCTCCTCTCCAACAGCAAAATACCCCTCGGGGAGGTCGTCGGTGACACTCTGGAGTAGGCGTATCTCGAGATCACTCCAAATCGCTCCAAATCACCTGAAATACGACAAAAACAACAAATCGTGAAAAGCATCGCAATATCGTCGATATATCGTGAAAAACATGATTTGAGCGATCTAAATGGCATGCAAACATGCGGAAAAAAAAAGTGTAAAATATGGAGTGATCACATTTCGTTTGAAGAGGGACTCTGACACTCGGGCCGAGTAACTAGGCTACTCGACCGAGTCGACTCGACTCCACCTAGGGCATATCAACTCAAACGAGCAGGCCGAGCTGACAACCGACTCGGGCCGAGTCGGCACGGGCCCATGTGCGAATATGAACAGTTGGATGCGTTTTTTCTCCTTTGTTTTGGTTTTGTATTTAATCTTATCTATTTTTTTAGATTAGGTTAAGCCTCCATTGATTATTGAGAGCCTCTTGCTACCCCATTGGAGTTTGGAGAGAGTTTTAGGGTTTGTGTTCTTGAGAGAAAGGTTTGGTTTTTCCTTCTCTTCTTCTTCCATTGATTTATTCCTCTTAAGTGGATTCGTGAGGGCTTGTTCCGTCGACAAGTTATTACTCACGAGTGAGGGAGCGTTTTGTAACCCTAATTGTTTGGATCTCTCTACTAGTGGAATCGTCTCGGATTGGATTGCTGGACGTAGGTTGTTTACAACCGAACCAGTGTAAATTCTATTGTGCCTGCGATTGATTTATTTGTTGTTGTGATTCGTTTGCTACTTTCTTTGCAAGGTCATTTGGGAATTTTGTTGGGTCATTGGGATTAGATTTTTGCTAGCTCTATATTCCTAATCAGTTTATTAGGGTTGGTTTTCGCATTGATCCCAAGGCGTTTTCGATTTCCACCCCCAACACACTCCCTACAAGAGTCACAAATTCTTGATAGTAACCATAGTGCACTGGTCGACCACAAAATATCTATTGGTCGACCAGTTTTCTGATATACTGATATATCAGAAACTCAGAGATCTTCTATCTAAATCTTTTTAAAACATTTTAAAAATATTTTTATGTGTTCATATGTGTATGAAGCTCAAATCTAGGGCTTTACATTGAATCTATGGATAGAAAAGAAAATACATCAAAATATAGCCAAGTCTTTGGCTTTGATGCAGTCTTGAATCTCCATCTTCATGTCTTTGAGTCTTGAACTCTTATCGCTTAGTTGATCTTCATCCATATATCCATCTTGTCTGTGTGTTCTCCAATTTGAATCTTTTCATAGCTTTCGGTGAGCTTCATTATTCTTGGTGTGAATCGTTCTTCCATAGCTTTGAACTCATTTTTTTGTAAATAAGCTTTTGTACATACACACTTATAAACATGATTAGCATACTTCATTTGTTTAATCATAATTGAAATCATACTTGGGGTGTCTCAATGTCTAACATTCTCCCACTTTTTGATTATGACAAACAAATGATATAAAATATGCAATAATATGAAATTTCAAAAAAAATACATACTCCCCTACATTGATACACGGTGTCAAAAAGATATATTTAAACTCTCCATGCATCTTTGTATGTTAGGATAAGCATAAATAAAACACATTTTCATATTTGCATCATAAGTGGTGTGCCAAAAGAGGTGAGAGAGTACAAACTCACAAATCATAAATATAACTAACCTAGCGTTAACTATTATTAACTATTAAGCATCAAGAGGGGCGAGAGTGCGTGTGCGCGTGCGCATGCATGCATGCGTGCGTGCTCATATGCTTGATGCTTTATGAAAAGGTTTATATGAGTATCAGAGTATATCTCAATATATTGATTTTATATTTTATATGCAATTCTTATCTTTCTCCCCCTTTGTCATGATCAAAAACGGTGGCGACAAATAATATTATGATGTATCACAGTATATCTCAATATATTGATTTTCATGAAATTTGAAACCTATTTCATCAAGGGTGACTCAATATCTCACATCTTTTTTATGATTCATGAACTAAAATTTCCTTCATGAAACAAATATTCAAACTCCATAAATCTTAAATTTTAATGAGACATCAAGTGATATAATATGGTGTTGTAACAGAAAGTGTTATGATCTCAAGAATGAGTATATGATACAAAGTGTTGTCACATGTGACATGTGAGAGAATGAGTCAAAAAGATAGAAATGAAAGGATAAATCATGCTTAACTGGATATCTAGATTTATCTCTTATGCTCAATAGCTCAGTACGAACTAATTATAGCTCAATTTATGCAAGAAAATGAATCTCCATAACAATATCAAATATATATCCACATGAAGATATATCAAAAATAGCTTGTGTATCCAATCTTTAATAAGTCAAACACCATGTACCATGATACCTCATGTCACAAGCTTAATCACAGCATATTATACAAGAGATATAAGCACCACAAACTAAAAATATCATCAAAGGAAAATATCTAGATGTTACAACCCAATTTTCCCAAACTAAAGATGTCACATAACAAAGGATATAAACACAAATATTGGTCTAAGCATCACACCATCATCAAAATACATAACCGAACAATACATAACCAAATACTCTCAATCACTCAAGCAACTAGGCATCTAATCATTTGTGCGAGGAGGTTGTCCATAAAGCTTTGCTTTGATCTCAGAAATCTCAAGTTGCAACTCATTAATCTTGTAATCCGTCATATCAATGCTCTAGTGGAAATCCTGCTTCATCTGATCCATTTTCAAATTGAACTCATGTCTTAGGTTGAGTTCCAATTGTTCTAGCCTTGAAAGAAGAATGGCTTCAAAGTTGGAAATGTATGGAGGTGGATTAGTAGGTGCACTAGATGAGCTTTCAGGATATGAAAGAGGGGTATGCTTATCCTTAGAACTCCTTCATCAGAATCAGACTCTTTAGAATCAGGAAGATTTTCAGCATGATTTTGATGAATTTTCATCCTAGTCAATGCATTCTTATTAAACCTAACTTGAGGAGAGAAAGCTGAAGTCTCATGCCTAGATTTATGCCATGGTGTATGAAAATATGAGTGAGAAAATGTCCATGATGCAGAGATAATGTACCTGTATGAGCGAAGTTATCATAAATAAGACTTACCCAATTCAGTTTTATCGGTGCTATAAGAGCATATACACACTGAGCTAGACTCTCTGGTATAGTAGTGAAGCTACCAGATTTCTGCATAATATTTTAGGATTGAATTCATGCAAGAATTCTAGCCCTTGGTCCCAATTTATTTTTTATGATACTAGGCCTATATGATATACCCTTAGAGAATATAAGATCAAGAATATGTTGCAATAATTCATAATGATCTCTCTAAGAGTCACCCCTAGGAAATGGAGGGCTAAAATGCTTTCTATTAGTGTGGGTGATAAGTTGAAGTGAATGTTCTCTACCCTAGTGGAAAATTCAGAGGATCCAATAATCATGTTGGTATAAAAGGACACACCATCCTAGGATAACACTTACAAGAACTACTAATTCATAATAATCTCTCAAGTCCTTGATAAGAAAATATCTATCTTATTCCATAACAACAAAGATCTTTAAATTTTACAAATCTTTCTATTAGAAGCTTAAGGTTGGAATTCCTCTCATAAGTGTACGTTCAAGTCTATTGAGAAATTGAACAGTAGATGAAATTTAGTTGTGGATGAGAGGTGGATGGTTGAGAAGATGATCTCTTCTATTTAAGTGTTGGGCCTCTAGATCCTCTGTGCATTTTTACTTTAAAAAGTGTGTGTAGCCCAATGAAAAAAATGTGTATATAAAAATAGGTGTACATATCTATATATACATGCCAACTACCATAGTATAGAGGAAGTGACCATGCCATCGTCAACCCAGGAGAGACTTAACTCTACCACACGCCTTCGTGATTTTTGCCTTGGCGAGCGTATGATTTGGGTCGATTTCCACTAGCCTATGCCCATCGAGAGGTCATGTCCGGGGTTAGCTTCACTATGTGATCTTAACACAAACTAATATGTATGTTGAAGTTGGCTCGATTTTGGCACTGCAGAGTCATTGGTTATTCAGTCGAGCTATCTTGTGCCGAGATAGCTTGTCTACGCTCAAATCCGACTTGAAGTATTTTATAATACCTTTGCTTTGGGGTAGAATGAATTCCTATAGCCAATAGATTGAAGCTCGTATGTGAATTATGGCTAAGGAAAAATCTTATGATCTCAAAAATAATGAAGATTAAAACTTTTAGGAGATTAAAAAATATTGATTTAATCTCAAAAAAATAAAGATGTAGCTCCAGGAGATTAAATCAATAGGCCAAAAAACTTTTGCTTAAAAGCTTATGAAAGAATCTTAAAAACTTTAGCCAAGAGAAAATCTTTCTAGGCTTAAGAGAGCTTTAAAATGCTTAAAAATTACTCAATTAATAATATTAAATCCACACCAACCCTTTATATATAGAGAAAGAATCTATCCAAGATAGACTTTCAACATTGCTCTCTAACGTCTCTCTATTGGCTAGTTGAGCGAAGGTTAAAATATGACTATTGGTGGTCTGGAAGTCAACCACATTACACTGACTGGGTAACTCCTGGCTCACTGGTCGACTAGTGGAGCAACACTGGTCGACTCCCTACAAGAGTCACAAATTCTTGATAGCAACCAAAGTGCACTAGTCGACCACAATATATCTATTGGTCGACCAGTTTTTTAATATACTGGTATATCAGAAAACTCAGAGATCTTCTATCTAAATCATTTTAAAATATTTTTAAAATATTTTTTATGTGTTCCCACGTGTGTGAAGCTTCAATCTAAGGGTTTAATTGAATCTATAGGCAGAAAAGAAAATACACCTAAATATGGCCAAGTCTTTGGCTTTGATGTAGTCTTGAATCTCCATCTTCATGTCTTCGACTCTTGAACTCTTATCGCTTATTTGATCTTCATCCACAAATCCATCTTGACTATGTGTTCTCCAATTTGAATCTTTTCATAGCTTTTGGTGAGCTTCATTATTCTTGATGTGAATCGTTCTTCCTAGGCTAATAATGATAGCGGGGATTCCCTGCTCTAGAGTTTTTCTCTCATTGATATTTCCTTTATGCATTCATACTTTCTTACAATCGATTAGCGTAGCTACTAAACTTTGAAATAAACATGTACTCAACACTTGCCTCCATGTGGATCGACCCGTAAGTACACAATTACATCATTTGCTTGTGGTACAAATATTAAAAACTTCTGGAATCATGAAAGAGAGAAGGCCAAAATATGACCGTTGGGGCTGTGAAAGTCGACTACAGTATACTCACTGGTTGACTCCTGGCTCATTAGTTAACTACTTGTTAAGCACTGTTCGACTAGTCAGTAATGCCAAAAGAGCTGATTGTGCTCTGTAAAAACTAGTCGACTAATGAACAATTACTAGTCGACCAGTGAACACTTACTAGTCGACTAGTAAGTCTTCATTAGTCGACTAATGCATATTGACTAGTCTACTAATGGATCAACTAATTAGCCCAAAATTTAGATATTACTTCTAGTTGATTGGATATTCTAGTCGACTAGTTAGCCTATAAAACATAATTGTGGGCCTACTAACACTTAGGAATATTTTCAAAAATATTTTAAATCATTTAAAAATATTTTAAGCTTTTGAAAAGTGTTCCTAAGTGTGTGTGAGCTTTAATACAAGGCTTTATGCAAAATTTAAGACATGGCCATCACTTACATCAAAATACATAAATTCTTCACTTTGAAGCTCTTTGTCTCTGAGTTCATGGCCTTGTCTTCAATTCTGGATCTCTTTAGGCTTAGTGCCTTGATTGAGCTCCATGATTTCTCTACATTGACCATGTGTGTCTTAAATGATCTTTTCAGTTGTTTTCTTCAACATTTTGGCTATATGAGTCTTTGGTACATATCATCATCCTAGCTATGAGCTCATCATTATTAATACTTAATATTTAATTTATACACACTCAAAAAAATTGACCAGCACACTTAATTGTTTTCTCATCATCAACATACATTAGGGGTGTCTCAGTAACCAACCCATCTACTTCCTACGACCACATTGCTTGAAATATATACTTATGTCCTTTTCTTTTTACTGTATTTCTTGAACCCACTCATTTTATATGCTTAAGGCCACAAAGCCTTTTGTTTCATGAATGGAAATTTTTTTGTTGCTCTCATTTGCCTATTCTTATAAGTTTTCTTTTAATCTTCTTTTTATGAGATTTTAGTCAAATGTAGTCATATTTTTTTTATTGCTGATTTTTCACGCTTAGGTCTTTATCCCCTAGACTAGTTTTGACTAACTATCATGTAAGACATAGCACCTAACTGTTTAAATTGTCAGCTTATATCCTGAGTAAAAACATGGTCATTGCCCCTTAATTGAAACTTCCACCAATACATCATATATGTTGGATGGAAACCAAATCGCGTTGGGATCAATGCGGAAACCAACCCTAATAAACTGATCAGGAATATAGAGCTAGCAAAAAAATCTAATCCCAATGACGGAACAAAATTCTCAAATGACCTTGCAATAGACAGTAGCAAACAAATCCGTGGTAGATCGCCGCATGTCTCTATCACCTGCGTAGTCACTATCACAGTAACCTGTCAGCACCTTTTCGTCTCCTCTCCCATAGAGGATCCAGACACTCGCTATGCCTCGCAGATATCTCAGAATCCACTTGACGGCCTGCCAATGCTCCTTGCCAGGATCAGCCATATACCTGCTAACCACTCCCACGGCCTGTGCAATGTCTGGATGCATGCAAACCATCACATACATCAAACTTTCCACTGCACTTGCATATGGCACCTGAGACATGTAAGTCTTCTCCTCATCGGTGCTTGGCGACTGACTCGCCGACAGCTGAAAATGAGCTTCCAAAGGTGTTGCCACGGGCTTCGCACTATCCATCCCAAAACGGGCTAGTACCTTCTGAATATACCCCTTCTGTGACAATCTAAGCTCATGCTTCTTTCGATCTCGAACAATCTCCATTCCGAGAATCTTCTTTGCGAGCCCCAAATCCTTCATGTCGAATTCTTTCTCTAACTTCTCCTTCAGCTTCTTCACCTCCGACATACTATTAGAAGCAATTAGCATGTCGTCCACATAAAACAACAAATAAATCTTCAGGCCATTCTCAAGTGTGCGAACATACACACATTGATCCTTGATGCTCCTCTCGAAGCCTACTCCCATCATGAAGCTATCGAATCGTTTGTACCACTTCCTGGGTGACTGCTTCAACCCGTACAACGATTTCTCCAACATGCACACCAAAGTCTGTTTCCCTTCAACTCTGAACCCTTCAGGCTGCTGCATATAGATTTCCTCATCAAGGTCTCCATACAGAAAAGCGGTCTTCACATCGAGTTACTCCAACTCCATGTCCATGCTAGCAACTAGCGCCAATAACACACGAATGGACGTGTGTCGCACTACCGGAGAGAATATCTCGGTGTACTCATCACCCTTCCGTTGTGCAAATCCCTTGGCAACCAACCTTGCCTTGTACCTGACATTGTTTCCATCTTGAGTTGAACCTTCTTTGACCTTGTATATCCATCGACAACCAATGGCAAGCTTCTCGCTAGGTAACAGCACCAAGTTCCAAGTGTCGTTTCGGTGAAGAGACTCCATCTCTTCCTCTATAGCTCCCTGCCATTGTGACGCATCTTTAGAGACTACGGATCCACCATATGTCGATGGATCCTCGTGCTCTAGGTTAAGTGCATAAGACGCCATATCATCGAAAGAATAACATGCATAATCACATGCTCCAAATCTTTCCGGTGCTTTCTTCACCCTCTTCGATCTCCACGTTCCATCATCACCGGCTTAGGTGTCAACACGTACCTGAGATGTACCGGGTGTCTGCACATGGTCCTCAGCATAGACCTCATCATCTCCCTCAACTGGAGCATCGACCATCAACGCTTTACCTGGTCGCTGAGTGGGCTGGACCGGAAGATTAACCCTCTCCGGTGAAATCTCATCTGCGGACGTGTCATCTTTTGAGTGAGAATGCTTTGCCCTGAGCATTGCATCCTCATCAAAAGTGACATGTCGGCTCACTATCACTTTCTGACCCACTGGATCCCACAAAGATATCCCTTGACGTCATGGCCATATCCAAGAAAGATACACTTATTTGCTCTTGGATCCAACTTGTCACCCCTCTCATGCACGTATGCCAGGCAACCCACATTGCGCAAATACGAATAATCTCCAGCTTCACCACTCCACATCTCCTCAGGGATCTTATAGACAGTTGCTACTGAAGGAACTCTGTTCATAATGTGCACAGCAGTCGAGTGTATATCTCCCCAGAATTCCTTCCCCAAACCGGCTGAGTGCCTTAGACACCGCACTCTCTCCAACAATGTCTGATTCATCTGCTCCACCACACCATTCGACTGCCGATCACCGGGTGTGCTAAAGTGTCTGCGGATCCCATGGAGTTTGTAGAAATTTCTAAATTCCCTCGAGGTAAACTCGCCTCTAATGTCAGATCTAAGCACCTTCACGTGCCTTTCAGTTTACTTCTCCACCATGGTCTTCCATTCTCGAAACATATCAAAAGTCTGGTCCTTTGACTTCATTAAGTACATCCAGGCTTTGCAAGACTAATCATCAATAAACAAGATAAAATACTTAGCTCCCCCTCTTGACGGCTCTGGGCACGATCCCCACACATCTGTGTATACATAATCAAGTGGTCCTTTGCTAGTATGCTTCCCCGTGTTAAATTGCAGATTTGTCTTCTTGCCGTACACACAGGATTCACAGAATTCTACACTCTTATTCGAGGCTTCAATTAGTTTTCTTCTTCGGAGTACATTAAGCATTTTGTCACACGGATGACCTAAACGATAATGTCATAACTTGGCCGAATCTCCGGAAACTGCACACGTAGTGCTTACTTCTGCTTCACCTTCAACTGTGATACCTTGAAGGGCATATAAGTTTCCCACTTTTCTTCCCTTCATCACAACCATAGCTCCTTTCGAAACTCGAAGTTGGTCTTTTTCGAAGACCGACTTACATCCTGCATTGTCCAACACGCCTATGGAGATTAGGCTCTCCGGCAACTCTGGGACATGCCTCACATCGGCAAGTGTACGCACTATGCCGTCATGCATCTTTATCCGAACGGTTCCAATACCCGCAGTTCTACACACTGCATTGTGCATCATGAGGATTGAGCCTCCATCTTGCTTGGAACGGTATGTCGCGAACCAACTCCTATGAGGAGTCATATGATACGAGCATTCACTGTCCATGAGCCATGCCAAGTTGGCATCACCTGTAATCCCTGCAGCAAAAATCTCGGTATCTCTACCTTCATCATGGACTTGCTCACCATCAATCCCTAAAGATGCCGAATCGGAATCCTTATCGGTTTCCTTTTCTTTCTTCCTATTCTTGATAGGACAATGGTTCGAATAATGACCCTTCTTATGGCAATTGTAGCATGTGATGTTCGCAAACCTATCCTTCGAGTGTCTCAACTTGGAGCGGTCATTATTCTTCCTGAAGCCTCCTCTCCTTTCATGTTGACCCCTCACATGCAATGCCTCCTCGCGGTTACTCACATAATCTCTACCTTGAACCTTGCCACATAGTTGCTCTGTGTGAAGCGTCGTCTTCACCTCTTCCACGGTGAGATTAGTTCGGTTGTAAATCATCGACCGAACAAACTGATTATTGTAAGGACCTTGTCTATGGGGAAAACACTAGAAGGGGGGTTGAATAGTGTTTATGCAAATTTAAAAGGAATTTACGCCAAATAAAATGCAATCCAACAAATAGTGCGGAATAGAAAAACAACCCAAAGAGAAACACACGCAAACGCAGTTATGTTTCAAGGGTTCGGATTACCCAAGTCAACTCCCGACTTGTTTCTGGTAATCCTACGTCCCTACCACCCGGATACCACCGGATACTCAAGTTAGAACACTAACTTGAGGTTTCCTTAAAAACCCACTTGTAGCAACCCTACAAGTGCAATCGAATACAATCGATGTCCTTGACTCCCACAACCAGGGAGCAAGCAAAAAACCACTCTCACAACCGAGAGCACAATTCAAATAAAGAAGTTATGAAATCTGAAAGCAACACTTACAATCACCTATGCCTTGAAGTAGAACTTGAAGGAGAAGTGTGATGTGTGTTGAAGAACTCTCTTGGAAGAGAGGAGAAAAGCCCTTTCTCTTGACTGCACCAAATGCCTAGAAGATCAATCTTTGGTTCTAGGTTGGAGAGCAAGAGAACAAGATTTGGAAATACTTAGGGCTTTGGATTTGAAAGCTTTGATCTTTGGAAATGAAAGCTTGAATGATTTTGCAATGAATGAGTAACCTTCCAATGGAACAGTAGAAGCTCTATTTATAGCTTTCTCAAATCCACAAAACAGTTTAGGCAAAAACCCAATCGAAATCCGTGAGAAAAATCTCAACGGATATAATCTGAACTTGCGACAGTCGACTGTTGAACAAACCACAGTCGACTGTTGCACAGTCAACAAGGGTAGGTGAGAATTCATAACGGTAACTTACCACGTGGACAGTCGACTGATGAAGCCAAGACAGTCGTCTGTAAAACCAACAGGCGACTGTACATTCTTCGACAGGCGACTGCCCAAGAGAAGAGTAAGTTAGATAAAATACTGGAAATCTCACAAGATACAGGACAGACGACTGATGCAAGGAACACAGTCGACTGTTAATCAAAATAGGCGACTGTATATCCTTAAACAGACGACTGTCACAGACAGGAGAAATTTCCAGAGAGCTGAGTCAAAGAATAGACTTACAGACAGGCGACTGTTGCAGCATAGACAGTCGACTGATCTAATAGACAGTCAACTGTATATACAGCATAAGTCGACTGGCCATAGAAATCGGATCAAACAGAGTTTGGACAAGGAGAGACAGTCGAACTATGAACCATTCGCAGTCGACTGTCGCTAAGACAGGCACCTGATAAACGTTCAACAGTAGCCTGTGCGAGATAATCAGAGAGGACCCAAAACTGTATTGTAATAGTCTGTGCATAACAGGCAACTGTAGAACAAAACACAGTCGACTGTTTTTTAGACAGGCGACTGTAAACTGTTAAGCAGTCGGCTGTTATGAACAATCCTAGCACAAACAAAAGAGAATTGAATTGAGATCAAAGGACAAAGGTCTAGAGATGTCCTATGACCGAAAGTAGATGTGTGTGAGTGCTCCATCATAGTTCTACTTCTAAGCTACATACTAGAAGAGATAAAAGAAAAATTACATTGACGAATAATCTCTTCTTTCCATCGTATGAGCATGAAGTCTTTTCGGAGCTTCAATCATCAATCTACGATCATCCAATTCATGTCATTTGCCTTCAATCACGTTTGTGAGTCATCCATTGCTAGTTGATCTTCATAGTAAGCATAGGCAATGGATTAACTGCAAAATAGGGGATTAGTCACAAGTATTTATGTTTGCTCATCATTAACATCAAGTAGGTAGAAGTCCAATACTCAACATTCTCCCCCTTTTTGATGATGACAAACAAACATAAACAAAAAGATAAATAGTTGTACGCAATGAAAACTTACTCCCCCTACATAGATGCCAATCAAGTTAGCCAACAAATATTAGAGCATCTATATAGCAATTAAAGTAATTGAGTGAGATATGAATGAATTTAATTCAAGAAATCTAGGAAATAAAAATCCCTATTCATTGTAATCTTACTCCCCCTGAATCTAAGGCAACGAAAATCTTAGATTCAAGCATTAGAACATACTTAGCACATTCATTATGAATCTTGTATGTTTATTTCTCTCCCCCTATGGCATTATCCAAAAAGGTGGGAGCAAATAACAACAACAATAATAGTGCTAAAATACGAACTAACAACAATCAAGGAGTATAAAGATATATCGAATCAAAAACTCATAAAATCTCATCATATACACATGTGAGTAATGGAATTGAAATCCAATATCAACATTTTAGATAATCGAAAAGAAAATAATTTTCACAAATTCATCACATCAACGACAGAGCATGAATTAACAAATATCAAATTCGTGTATTGTCTCAAAAGCACATCAAAAAGAGTGAAGCATACATAGAGACAATATATCATACATCACACAAAAGTTAAACAATATAGCATAGTGTGATACAAGAGAGGGATGCAACATCATATATATATATATATATATATAGAAGCTGAGTACATCATTGGATGGTCATCAACATGGCCATCCCCCCCAAAAAAATGTACATCATGGTCAACACAAAAAAAACATGGTGACATGGTGACATATAAGAGTATATCATCATACATATATAAAAGAGTCGCATACAACATCATCCATCATACGAAGACAAAACATATATCATAATCAAAAATAACATCACTCAAAAGCATCGATCTAAGGGTGAGCGTCTCCAGGGGCTGTGGACGAGGAAGCAGGCTCTGACGCAGCAGGAGAGTCCTCTGGAGAAGGGTCAGAAGGAGCAACAGAAGCAGCATCATCATCATCATCCTGTGTAGAGGCAACACCAGGAGGCTCAACGACACCAGAAGGCTGAGGAGGCACATGAGGCTGAGGAAGATACTGTCTCAAATCCTCAGGGAAGGGAATTCCCTGATGGAGGAGAGAGAGAGAGAGAGAGAGAGAGAGAGAGAGAGAGAGAGAGAGAGAGAGAGAGAGAGAGAGCCGGTAAATACCAAAGATCATCAACAAAAGAGTATCCTGAGACGGTGGAGCAGATGATGATGAAGGCAAATCAGCTGGAGGCACAGTGGATGAGGATAGAGCTGAAGTAGTCTTCCTCTTCTTCGAGGCAGTCTGCAGAGCCGAAGAGGACTTCGACTTTGCAGAAGCGTCGAGAAGAGGGCCAAAAGGCATGGGCTCGTAACGAGTCAAGTCAATACCAAAGTGACGGAAGACACGAGTCAAAAGACCACCAAAGGGAATGTGAGACGAGGAGGACGTGAACTCAACTTTGTCCATCCTGTCAAGGAGGACACCGGCCCAGTTCACAGGCATGCCAGAGAGAATAGCATACATACACTTTAGTATATCCTGAGACGGCTGGTCGGACGATCCATATCTCGGCAGAATGTTGGACTTCACCACTAGGTGAACAGCCCAACCCCGTGCAGAGAACATGGATGATCTGACACCCGAATCAAGAGCTAAAGGAACCTCTCGAAACATATCCCGGAGAACAGACTGGTCAAGATCGTCAATCTCCGAAAAGCTGATATCAGTGGGGAGGGAACCGACAGAAGGAATCCTAAGGATAGTCCCTAAGAGAGAGGGAGTGATCTGAATGTGGGTGCCCTGGACGACAGTATCAAGGATGCCAGTAGTCGAATACTCACCGCGAACGCGGTTCGCATAGAAGAGCTTCACCAGAAATGGGTAGGCTCTGGGGGACTCGCTCTGAGAGAAGAGAAAAAGATCGTCCAGGTGAGTAGCGGACAGAATGTCAGAGAGTCTCTCAGCAGTGAATGCGGGGAAAGCAATGTACCGCTCCCTAAGTAGAGTGATCCCAAGGAGAGAGTGAAACTTTGCCAGACAAAGATCGTCTCTGCAAACGGGAACCAGGGGATCAGAGGGGGGTACAACAGGAGTCTCTTCAGACGAACTGGATGCAGAAGGAGACACATGAGGAATCTCAGCAGCAGGCTCACTGATGTGAACACCAGTAGGCTTGCGCTGACGATGAATCAAGGGCTGAGCATCGCTCGACGAAGAAGAAGGAGAATAACCCGGCGAAGATGAACGTATGGGTGACTAGGCATGCTTGGTTCGGCTTTATAGGGTTTCTTTCTCTTGGCGATGAGTTTCTTAGGAGCCCTAGGATGTTTAGAAGCAACGATCTTCTCTTTTCCCTTAGGTTTAGGAGCCATGGAAACAAGAGAGGAAGAACAGAAGCAACAAACGGAAACAAGAAGGTCAAGAGAGAGAAAGCACACCAACCGAGGGAAGACAGACGATCGCGGAGTGGAAGATCAAAGACGTCGGTAGAACACAATCGACAGCGACGATTGGGAGGAGATCGACGGTTGAAGAAATGAAATCGATCGATTTTGCAGAGAAAATCGAGCGGGAAGTTGAACGGTCGAAGCAGAGGAGAGAAAAAATCGACGTGGAGAGTGATCTCTTCGATTGAATATAAATTAGGGAAAATTAATCTGAGCCGTTGGATCAAATAATCGACGGCTCGGATCAAATCACATGAACCGACACAGCAGGAGACAGTCGACTTGGAGAACAAAAGTCAGTCGACTGTATGAAGTGATAAAATTAAATCTCAGAGAGATGGGCAGTCGACTGGCAAGTATAATGTAGTCGCCTGTCCGCTGGACAGTCGACTGACATATACTCAACAGTCGGCTGGCTGAGAATTAATATAGATCACAAGAAAAAGCAGAGAACACTGTAAAAAATCGACAGAGAGTACAGTCACCTGATGACTAAATTGCAGTCGCCTGTTAAACTAACAGTCGACTGTAAAACAGTCATCAGTCGGCTGTGCAAAAGATATCAATTTTCATATAGAGGATATAGAGTAGGGCAGTCGACTGTCAAAAGAAACACAGTCGTCTGTCCTGGTCCAAAAATGCACAGTGAGATAGAATTCCAGAGAATAAGAACACTCACCTTAGGACATATACTCTAATCACAAATACATCTTAAAATCATTATGAAAACAATAAATCCATTGAAACACAAATTATTCCAATCAACTTCGAAAACTCATGAAATCAAATAAGTCATAATTGCCTTTCTTAATTTCAAAACAATAAAGCACATGAAGAAAGACAATTAAGAATATGAGCTCAATAAGGAGTTATAGCATGAAAATTGAGCTTCTAGATTTCAGATTCACCCATAATTCCCAATTCTCCACGCAACCTCACAAATGAATCTTCTTTAAGAGGTTTAGTGAAGATATCGGCAATTTGTTTTTGGGTTTCAATGTACTCTAAGATGATGTCCTTCTTAGCTACATGATCATTTATAAAATGGTGTCTCGCGTCTATGTGTTTGGTACGGGAGTGGTGTACCGGATTCTTGGAAAGACAAATAGCACTTTGGTTATCAACCATGATAGGGCAAGTATCACAATTGACACCATAGTCACTAAGAGTATGTCTCATCCAAAGAACTTGTGCACATGCAAGACCCGCGGCAATTTATTCAGCTTCAGTCGTGGACAATGACACCGATTTCTGTTTCTTAGAGAACCAAGAAACTAAGGAATTTCCTAAGAAATGGCATGTGCCCCTAGTACTTTTCCTGTCGGACTTGCATCCGGCAAAGTCGGCATCACTATATGAGATTAACTCATACGTGCTAGACTTAGGGTAAAGTAACCCATAGTCTAGGGATTGATTGAGATAACGAAATATTCGTTTAACCGCAATCAAGTGTTACTCCTTAGGTCTTGCTTGATATCTAGCACATATACATACGGAAAACATGATATCGGGCCTACTAGCGGCTAAGTAAAGTAAGCTACTAATCATACCTCGATATAGACGAACGTCTACATCTTTTTCGCTTTCATCCTTGTGTAGATGAGTAGTAGTACTCATGGGAGTCCTTTTGCTTGAAGACGATTCCATCCCGAATCGCTTAATAAGCTCCCCTGTGTACTTTGTCTGATGTATGAAAGTGCCATTCTCCATTTGTCGAATTTGCAATCCAAGGAAGTAGGTGAGTTCTCCCATGTGGCTCATTTCAAACTCATCCTTCATAGACTTGGAAAATTCTTGACAAAGATTAAAGTTAGTAGAACCAAAAATAATATCATCTACATAAACTTGAATCAAAAGAATGTCATTTTCATAATCTTTAATGAAGAGGGTAGAATCAACTTCTCCCATTTTAAAACCTAAATTCAAAAGAAAGGTCTTAAGGCGATCATACCAAGCTCTAGGAGCTTGTCTCAATCCATACAACGCTTTCTTAAGTTTGAAAACATGGTTTGGAAATTTCTCATGAATAAAACCGGGAGGTTGAGAAACATAGACTTCTTCATTTAAAAATCCATTTAAAAATGCACTTTTAACATCCATTTGAAATAATTTAAAATTCTTATGGGATGCAAAAGATAAAAGCAACCTAATAGCTTCTAATCTAGATACGGGGGCAAAGGATTCTTCGAAATCAATACCTTCCTCTTGCCGATAGCCTTGAGCTACTAACCTTGCTTTGTTCCGTGTGATTGCCTCGTTTTCATCCGTCTTGTTCTTGAAGATCCATTTGGCCCCGATAGGTTGGTGACCACTTGGAAGAGGTACAAGTTCCCAAACTTCATTTCTCTCGAATTGCGCAAGTTCTTCTTCCATTGCCACTATCCAAGAGCTATCCTCACAAGCTTCTTGAATGTTCTTTGGCTCAATGGTAGAGAAGAATGCGCAATGGGAGAATTCTTCAATTCTTGATCTCGTTCGAACACCCACACCAATATCTCCAATGATTTGGTTATGGGGATGGTTGCGAACGGTTGGATAAGCTTTGGGTAAACCTGGATCACTAGGAACAACTTCAACAACTTCCTTAGAAGTGTTAGTCTCAACAATATTATCATTAATCTTAACATTATTAAGAGAATCACAAAGAATATCTACATTATCATCATCAACATGAGGAAAGTCAAAATCTTCATAAAAAGATACGTGAAGTGATTCATCAATCGTTGAAGAAGTTTTGTTGTATATCCGGTAGGCTTTGCTACGTGTGGAATATCCAACAAAAATTCCTTCATCGGATCTTGGCTCAAATTTGTCTAAATTACCGAAGGTGTTCTTTATAAAACATTTTGAACCAAAGACACGAAAATATTTCACTTGAGCCTTTTTATCGTAAAACAACTCAAAACAAGTTTTGTTTGTTCGGGGTCTCACTAGGATTCTATTGAGCACATAACATGCCGTGTGCACCGCTTCTGCCCAAAATTGTAGTCCTAAATGACTATCATGGAGCATAGAGCTAGCACACTCAATAAGAGTCATATTCTTTCTTTCTACAACACCATTTTGTGGTGGTGCACGAGGAAAGGAAAAGTTATGAGTTATCCCGGAGTCATCACAAAACTTAGTAAAAGACTTGTTGCGGGGTGGAACTCGTGTACAATGAATTTGTATTGAGGCAAACCAAGGGCACGGTGGTTATAATGATGAGAGGATTTAGATGGGCTATTTAACAAGTTATTAGTGTGAAGAGGCTGAACTTGCCGCCGGGGGAGGCCACGGAGTCAAATCTCACCAGACGCGGCGGAAGAGGATCGGGCGACGGGAACCGAAGGCGGATGTCGGCCAAGGGGCGAGCTACCCTGCACCACAAGAAACTCGTCAGAAGGGCCGGGTTGGGGTCCAACCCTTAGCCCCTCCGATGCCTAGGTTAGTAACTGGACTTAAAGCGGGGGCTAGGCACGCAGGTCGGACTGAGAGTGTGTCGACCGTACGTGACGAGCTATATGTGGGAGAACAGAGATATGGACGACCTTTGCTCTCGTGTGTGAGTAATGGATTCAGAGAGAATTTGCCAACCCCCTCACCGTAAGAAGTGAGGGGGATTTATACTTGATGGGAGATGATTAGGTGGGGCTGACCTGGCATGCTGACTCGACGCGCTGAGCTGGCTCGGCTGTCAGCGGAAGCTTCGGACGAGGATGTCAGGAACAGGAGTGTCTGCCCCGCTTTTGTCAGACGGCGCAACGGCCAGGGGCACTTTTGTCAGGGTGTCAGGGCCGAAAGCATTAAGTGTCAGGGGGCTCAGCGGCCAGGGGGTGCTTTGTCAGATGGTCGGGCGGCGTTAGTGTCAGTCGTGTCCTTACACTAGGTTATTTGTCGTACGTGATGAACTAAAGGTCCGGCAATACTATCCCGGTGGCGGGGTTCGTGGGACCCACCGGGTCGACCTGCTCGGGGGTTGTCCGGCTCGGCCGCGCCCCTTTTCGGTCACGGGTTGTGGACCGCTGGCGAGGAGGGGTATGCACATATCTCTGTCAGCATCCCAGGTGGCACTGTCTGGGTGCTCCCCAGGCGCACTGCCCTTGGCGGGCCGAGCAACTGTGGTTGTACGCCTCGACAGGGAGGGGGGGCACTGCGAGGTGCGCCCATTCCCATGTAGCCTCAGACCTCCGGGACGGCGGCCCCTTTGCAAAGGGGCGAGTCAACGAGGTATGTCAGCGGATCGGGGCGGGAGTCGGACTCCCACGATATTTAGGTCGTAACAATTGCCCCCGGCCTTCGAGCCTGAGGCGGGAGCCCGGCTCGGCTCGGAGGGCGAACTATCTCCGATGTTTCGGACCGTCGGCAAGGATCCCGGCCCACCCCCGGGGGTGGCGGCGTTAGCTTCGGAACTCCCGCCCTACTGGTCATTATTACGATTCGAATGGATGGTAGAAAAATGAAGC
This sequence comes from Scilla litardierei, assembly GCA_030789695.1. NCBI lineage: Eukaryota > Viridiplantae > Streptophyta > Magnoliopsida > Asparagales > Asparagaceae > Scilla > Scilla litardierei. The sequence goes on along the minus strand of CM061142.1, from coordinate 789,147,913 downwards.
GTCTCCACGATTGGGTTTGCGACGCGTGGATGAGGTGACTCTCACGCCAGTCGAGGCGTCAAGGACATCCTGATGGACGCCGCGTGGCGGAGGACCGACGGTCGTGATGACCCGGTGGCCCACTTTATAAATAAAAAGGTTTGGAAGGCGGTCGGCGGGAGTTTTCTTCCATCTTCGATTCTTCTCCGGTGTTCAATACTTATATCTATCGCTTGCTGGCTAGGTTGCAACTTCCGCCACCGGTCATCTTCTTCCGAAAGTCTTCCTGATTTGACGGATCAGCTAGGTAATAATAATAATTTCTTTTCTTTCCGACCGATGGCTTCTTGTTTCGAGGTCAGAGGCGGTAGCCGAGTGGGGGAGGAGGAGCTGGTGGGAGAGGGGGCGTTACCGCGGGGGGTGCGGCGGTCTAGGGAGAGGGGTTCATGGTGCACCGTTGTCCCGAGAGCGATTGGATCCCTCCGATGTAGGTTGGACAGGATTAACATCAGGGAGATACGCGTGCGGTTCGTGCGATTACCCTATGAGGTACGGGTCCCCGGGTCAGAGGAAACAGTGTGTTCGCCTGGAGATAATGAGGTTGGGGTTTATGTCCGGTAATTCGAGTTGGGGCTCCGTTTCCCGATCCACCCGTATTTGCTTTATCTATTGAATTTCCTGGAGTTGCCGATATTTACCCTAGCGCCCCGTTCCTGGGGCTTGTTGGTGGGGTTTGTCGTCTTGTGTCTTGCCTGCTCCTTGAGTCCCTCACTGGCACTGTTCCAGCATTTCTTCGTAGTCCGGAAGAGGGGAATGTATCACTGTGTTTGCGCTAGGAGAGGACGAGAACTTATTCGCGGGGTGCCCGACGATGTCGGCGAATGGATGAGGGAGTTCGCCTTCATGATGATGCCAAGCGACATGGTGTTGATGTCGAACTGGGGGGCATGGAATCCTCTAGTGAATGAAAGGGTGGAGCTAACTGGGGAAGATCTTGCAAAAGCTCAGATTCTGATGGAACTGCCCGAGGCATACCGTCAGCTAGCGAGTTTGACACGGAGCAGTCGGCTCGCCCAGGACTTTTGGCCCCTAGGTATCTTTGACATTTGGTAAACCTTTAGCTAGGCTTACCCTGATCTCTTTTTCCTTCGTAGGTGGAGACGTGATGCGAGGGCCGGAGGAGGTGTCGGGATCGGCCGGAGCCCCCGTCTCGGAGGACACTGATCCTTGCGAGAAAGGCAAGGGGGTGGCGCGCGAGGTAGGATCCCGGGAATGGGGAGGCGGGGTCCCCCGTGGGGAGAGGGCGCATCCGGGACGGAGGGCGGCCGAATCAGGTATCGCTGCCGATGGGCCCGGCGAAGATCTTCCTGCGGGCTCGTCTGTGCGGGAGGCCGGTCCCTCCGTCCTGCCGGGGGTATCGGAGGTGGTCGAGCCTCGCAAGGCGCGTTTGGTTCAGAAATGGCCATACGTGATCCCTTCGTGGGATATGGGGAGGTCGATGAGCCCGAGTTGTGAGGGTGCCCTCATTCGTTTCAAGAGGACTCGAGAGGAGGTCGAGGCGTATCCAGATGACCGTCTCCATAAGTTCCCTTTTCAAGTAGGCTGTGATGAGTCAGTATTCGAGGACGCCGGGGTGGCAGTGCGCCTCGTCGAGTATTGCATGTTACCGCGCGATCGCGAATCCTTGACTCGCGTGGGGGCGGAACGGTTGTACGGCTCTGATGTATGGCACGTCGTGCAGGTAAGCCGGTTCTCTCGTCTCGCCCTTAGGCTTTCTTTATTCACGCCCCGCTAATTTGGGTCTTTTGTAGATGGTTACAAACCTGGTAGCCCTGCGGGGTCGCACTCCTGTGGCCACCACCAGAGCGTCTCTTGAGGTAGCGAGGGCGAACCTCGGCGAGGTCAAGGTGAAGCTGAGGGACACGGAAGCGGAGCTGGAGAAGGTTAGGAAGGCCTGTGAGGTAGAATAGGGGCGGGCCGCCTACTTTGATACGTCAAAAGCGACGGTCGAGCGTCGCCTCCTAGAAGTGACGCAGTAGAGGGATGACATCCGGTCACGCACACTGCAGAATTGGCTAGCAAGGAGGCGGTGATCGCGGTACAGAGGCGGCAAATAGCCGGCCTAAAGGAGGCCCTTGAGGCGGAGAAGAGGGAGAAGGGTAGCGTGATGCGGCGACTGGAGGAAAAGCGGGAAGTTGAAGGCGAAGCGATCGAGGCCGCTATCCACCGCTATCATGATGAGCATGTGGTGCCGATGTTGCAAGAGGCAAGGGATGCGGGAGTTCGCCAGGTGGCGAGAGATGTGAGGGCTCGGTCGGCTGAGAGGCGGCGTCGCTGAGAAAGTGGGTTTGGGGAGTCCTGTATCTTATTGTGTGAGGGTTATAACCAATGTCTTGTTGTAGTGTGCGGAAGGTTCAATGTATAGCTTTGCTATTTGGATAAATGCATTGTATTGGTCTTGTGTCGGACTCTCTTCTTCCTTGTTGTGTCAGTAGACCATTAGTTTTGTAAGGGACGTCAATGCCCCCAACTTCGCTATGCCGAGGGCGTTAGGGTCGTCGGGAGAGGGAAGTTGAGATGTACCACGTTTACCAGGGGTTTGTTGGGAGACTGAGTGTGGTTCCCAGTGGATTGCAGGGGCGGGGCGAGGTGGCTTAGTCCGTACGATCGTTTGCGAAGCGTTGAAACCCCAAATCTGAAATTGATTAAGCGTCGCATTTTTGTTTCGGCCGCCCCGACGGAGGCTGGACTCATCCTTGGTACGAGCAGAGGATATAAAGAAGAGGCTAAGGGTGGAGTAGTTTCGAATGGGGGTAATCATTTCTTCGGGATTTGGGCGGGAATCGAAGGGGTCTGTTGGCGGTCGCGTGACTACACGTCATCTTGGCGATTCGACGGCAGGCGGGAATCGAAGCGACCCGACCACTTCAAGGTTTACGCGTGGCAGAAGTGACGGCTGCCATTACGCGAAGCGTCAGACCACATGGATCGATGTGGGAGGTGGAATGGATTGATGACACATGTCACGAGGTCGACGGTCACGATGCTTTGCGGAGTCGCGTAAAAAGATCTCCAGTGGGAGCGAAGCAAAGCTGATTGTTAGCGAAGGTTTTGCAAGCGGCTGGAGAGTATCGAAGATTTCATTGTCCTTGCCGGTGTCGTCCTCATGGAAGCGGTCACCGACGAAGCGTAGCCGTCCGAGTCGTCGGAGCCCTTTAGGTAAGAGGTCCGTTTTATCGATGTCTTCCTCGACGTCTTCGTTTCATGGTCAGGGGTCGAGGGCGGTTGGGGAAGGGAGCTCTGCCGCGGAAACTGGGGAGGTGCCACTCGAGTTTGCGGGCGTGAAGTCGGTGCTGAAGAAGTCCATCGCGGAGATCTTTGAGATGTATGTCAGGCCGTCGTATTCTATTCGCAAACCGAACGCGCACGAGAGGGTATGTTTCGCGGGCGACCGTGAGGTGGGAGTGTATGTGTCTTCCTTCGAGCAAGGGTTTCGTTTCCCCCCCCCCCCCCCCCACCCGTTCGTGTTAGACGTGTTGAATTTCCTGGGGCTGCCCTTGTATCGTCTGATGCCCAATGCCATTAGTGTTGTTGTGGGCTTCCTTGTACTGTGCGTGAGCAACCAGGTTCGCCCCTCGGTGTCTTTATTTCGCTATTTTTTCATGGTGAAGAGGTTGGGGTCCTGCTATTATCTCTCCGCGAAGAGGAGCCATCCGCTCATTAGGGGGTTGCCCGAGAAGATTAAGGGGTGGCGCAAGCAGTATGTGTTTGTCAGCGTGCCGGAGGATGTGCTGATGAGATCTGATTGGGCGGAGCTGAATCCCGAGGCGAAGGAGGGGGTTGATTTGGGGGACAAGGAGAGACAGGCGGCACAGTTTCTAATGGCGATACCGATGGAGGGCCGAGATTACCAGATGCTTGCCCGGTCTGAGATGATAGCGTTGAACATCTGGCCCGAAGGTACAATAGATTTTGGTATTAGGGCATCTGAAGTGCTTACCCTGAACTTTCTTTCTTTGGCAGGTCGCACAATGAGTTTGTCCCTAAAGGAGATGATGAAACGAGCTGCGGAGCAGGCGGGGCGAACGTCGAAGAGAACGGTCCCCAAGAGGTTGCGAGAGGAAGGCGTGGTGGGGAGTTCGATGAGGGGGCAAGAATCCACGAAGAGGAGGAAGCTGCCCGCGAGGTCGTCTGTCCCTGATGCTCCAAGGCGGGGGAAAACCGGTCAGCAGGGGGGCGAGTCCGGGGAGGGGATCGCTACCCCCGTCATCGACCTAGAGGGCGAGGACGAAGGGTCGACTGGGGGAGGGGTGGAGGCCCCGGGACATGGTCATCTAGCCCCCAGGTACCTGCTGAAGTGGAGGGGGCAACCGTTACCGATCAGCCGGGGAGGGCCGAGACGTCGGGCGGCCAGGCCGGGTCAGCCGGCTGGGACAGTTGGCCCTACGGTTGTCCGTTGTTCGGTCTGGAGAGGGCCGCCGAACCCAGCTGTGAGGCCTCGCTCGTCCGTTTCAAGGCTAAGAGGACCGAAGTCGAGGGTTATCCTGACGAAGCTCTTCATCGGGCGCCGTTCAAGGTGAGGGATGATGAGTCCGTGTTCGAGGATGGTGGCGTGGCGGCGAGGCTGGCAGAGAATATTTTCTTGCCCTGTGATAGGGTGGCGCTGGAGGCGGTGGAGCCCGAGGGTCTGTGCAGAACCGCGGTGTTGCACGGCGTCCAGGTAGGTTTTGTAAGCCGGGTGTTGTTTGCCAGGGGGATTTTATTGAACACCCTAAATAGGTTCTCTTTTTTTGTGCAGGCCATCAATTTGATGCTTGGAGTGATGAGGCACGTGCCGGCCATACATAAGGCCGAGGGTGCCATATCTAGAGTGGCGGCCGAGTTCGCCGCCTTTCGTAAGAGTGCTGGTGAGGGAATGGCGAAGGAGAGGGAGCGGTGCGGCCAGTATGAGGCGGAGGTAGAGCGCCTGAAGGCGGTCCTGACCGATCATGAGGTGCAGGCAACCGCAGCTAGAGAGAGGTCGAAGGAGCTGGAGGAGGCCCTAGGGAGGGAGGAAGCGCGTGCGGTGGGTCTGGCGGGTCGTGCAAAGGCCGCCGAGGAGGAGTTGGCTCGCAAGGTCGAGGAATTTCGCTCGTACCAGGACACGACCGTCATCATCGCCCTCGTAGATGCGATGTCCCGGGGCATGGAGACAGGCCAGGCAGAGGGGTGGGATGCCTGCTTGGTCCGGATAAAGGAGAGGGTGGCGGGCATGTCCCCGCCAGTTGAGCTCGACATCGACGAACTCGCAGCTTGCAGCGACGAGGAGGAGGGGGACGGCAAGCGGGTGATCGGCGAGGGAGGGGAGGACGCCGAGGCAGAGACCGGCGAGGGAGGGGAGGACGTCGAGGCAGAGACTGGCGGGGCGGGGGGGATTCACCCGAAGGGGACGGGAAGGATGTTGCAACTGGCGGATGCGCCGTCGGCGCGGGGAATGTAACCGAGTAGTTTTGTATAGGTGTTAAGAAAGAAAGAAAGAAAGTAAAGTTTTGTAGGGTTGATACCCGTACTTTTTTGCAATCTTCAAACTTTGAGTGTGTGGAAATTCCCTTTCATGGTTATGCGTTGGTATTGCTGTCTCTAGCCCAGCGTTGGTCAAGATGCGTTTATTCCCTTTATTTAGGGTAGTGCGCCCGAGAAAGTTTTCAGCCAGTTAGACTATCTTTTCCCCCACCCGCTCCGGGGTGGCGGGGGGCGGTGGGGTGCGTGGCGTAGAGCTCGTCCCCCCTCTTTTTGGGGGTTATTCCCGTGCCTGAGTGCGCCTAAGTTATTGCTAGTGGTCTACTGGGAGTAGTCTTTTCATTAGCTTTTATTAAAATTTAATAAACAGGACAGGCCCGTAGGTGAAATGTCGAGCCGTTTTAGTTAGGTGGACGTCCTCGCTTCATTTGGCACGTCCCTCTCTGTCGTCGTGCCCCTGAAGGGGTGCAGGGTCACTTCAGAGGGTCTACGCCCGGGAGAGGTGGGGAGGGACGTGTCGACGTCGGGGGCGGTTGCGGCTGCTTTATTCCTCGTTCCAGAATTGTGGGAAGAGGGAGTCCTTGGTGGTTGCTCTATCCCGCGGGGCTTTGTCCCTCCTGTCGGCTGGAGTCGCAATATGACGGGTGTGGGAAGGGGTGGTCTGCCACCGATCCGTACCTCACCCTGGCGTAAGTGGTCCCGGAGAAGTGGAGGGGTGGAAGGCGGGGCGCTACTGATGTAAGAGGAATAGCCTATCGGCATGCTCCGGCACGGGGGGGAGAGTCCCCTGAGGCTGGGGCGATTTTGGCAGGTGCTGGAGTGCCCGATGGGGTGATTAGGAAGGTCTGCCCCGTCCATCGGGTTGTCGGCCAACCGCACCTGCGCCCGCGGGGCGTCCGTGGAGGGGCACGGTATGCCATTGGAGCTCCAGTTTCAGTGCCTTAAGTTGTCTAAGGGAAGGCAGGGAGCTCCGGGCAGGGCGCCCCTTGTGTAAGAGGAGTAACCTATCGGGGGTCATCGTGTCGGGGGAGACTGCCTACCAGAGCAGTTGGCGTTCCTCGCATTTTCCGCACCTTCTTGGGGGAGAGTGTGGCTAAGGGATTGGCCTTCCCTTAAATTATCTCTTTCGTCCCCTCCCTTTGAAGGGGCTGAGGGGGGGATTTATAATGGTGTATCTTTAGCCTTCCCCTCCCCTTAACGCGATGAGCTGGAGCCAGCTTGGAGTCGTGTCCCTTGGAAACTGCTCCTGACAGGTGGCGCCCGATGTGACTCATCAACTTCTGTTTTTCAGCGGGCGTGCTGTTATCTGTGGCGCTTGCCCCGAGCTTCTTTTTGGTTTGACGGGTCATTTCGGTTGTCGGCTTTATTGGTGTCAGGTGTTGCTCATCAGTGATGGCCCTGCACGAGGGTTGCCTCAATCTGCGAGCCCTGACTTGTTTCCTGACGTTTGAGAAGAGGGATCACAGGCCCTCTTTGGGATGGTGGGTACCCAGGCCTTTGCCACCTTTATGGTCGGACGGGTATTGGGCCGTCGCCTACCCCGCATATGGCGCTCCGATTTGGGTGGCTAAGCTCCGTAAGCTTACCGCAGAGGTCTTCTTTAGTGGGGGGAGCGAGCGCGTAACTCGGTCCGTGCCCCTCTCCGGTTTGGGTGGCGAGGATTGGTCCTGCCCCGGAGTCTTTAAGAGGGCGGGTATTGGGCCGTCGTCTCCCCGCAGCCTCTACAGTCGGACGGGTATTGGGCCGTCGCCTACCCCGCATATGGCGCTCCGGTTTGGGTGGCTAAGCTCCATAAGCTTGCCCCGGAGGTCTTCTTTAGTGGGGGGAGCGAGCGCGTAGCTCGGCCCGTGCCCATCTCCGGTTTGGGTGGCGAGGATTGGTCCTGCCCCGGAGTCTTTGAGAGGGCGGGTATTGGGCCGTCGCCTCCCCGCAGCCTCTATAGTCGGATGGGTATTGGGCCGTCGCCTACCCCGCATATGGCGCTCCGGTTTGGGTGGCTAAGCTCCGTAAGCTTGCCCCGGAGGTCTTCTTTAGTGAGGGGGAGCGAGCGCGTGGCTCAGTCCGTGCCCCTCTCCGGTTTGGGTGGCGAGGATTGGTCCTGCCTCGGAGTCTTTGAGAGGGCGGGTATTGGGCCGTCGCCTCCCCGCAGCCTCTATAGTCGGACGGGTATTGGGCCGTCGCCTACCCCGCATATGGCGCTCCGGTTTGGGTGGCTAAGCTCCGTAATCTTGCCCCGGAGGTCTTCTTTAGTGGGGGAAGCGAGCGCGTAGCTCGGCCCGTGCCCCTCTCCGGTTTGGGTGGCGAGGATTGGTCCTGCCCCGGAGTCTTTGAGATGGCGGGTATTGGGCCGTCGCCTCCCCGCAGCCTCTATAGTCGGACAGGTATTGGGCCGTCGCCTACCCCGCATATGGCGCTCTGGTTTGGGTGGCTAAGCTCCGTAAGCTTGCCCCGGAGGTCTTCTTTAGTGGGGGGAGCGAGCGAGTAGCTCGGCCCGTGCCCCTCTCCGGTTTGGGTGGCGAGGATTGGTCCTGCCCCGGAGTCTTTGAGAGGGCGGGTATTGGGCCGTTGCCTCCCCGCAGCCTCTATAGTCGGACGGGTATTGGGCCGTTGCTTACCCCGCATATGGCGCTCCGGTTTGGGTGGCTAAGCTCTGTAGGCTTGCCCCGGAGGTCTTCTTTAGTGGGGGGGAGCGAGCACGTAGCTCGGCCCGTGCCCCTCTCCGGTTTGGGTGGCGAGGATTGGTCCTACCCCGGAGTCTTTGAGAGGGCGGGTATTGGGCCGTCGCCTTCCCGCAGCCTCTATAGTCGGACGGGTATTGGGTCGTCGCCTACCCTGCATATGGCGCTCCGGTTTGTGTGGCTAAGCTCCGTAAGCTTGCCCCGGAGGTCTTCTTTAGAGGGGGGAGCGAGCGCGTAGCTCGGCCCGTGCCCCTCTCCGGTTTGGGTGGCGAGGATTGGTCCTGCCCCGGAGTCTTTGAGAGGGCGGGTATTGGGCCGTCGCCTCCCCGCAGCCTCTATAGTCGGACGGGTATTGGGCCATCGCCTACCCCGCATATGGCGCTCCGGTTTTGGTGGCTAAGCTCCGTAAGCTTTCCCCAGAGGTCTTCTTTAGTGGGGGGAGCGAGCGCGTAGCTCGGCCCATGCCCCTCTCCGGTTTCGGTGGTGAGGATTGGTCCTGCCCCGGAGTCTTTGAGAGGGCGGGTATTGGGCCGTCGCCTCCCCGCAGCCTCTATAGTCGGACGGGTATTGGGCCATCGCCTACCCCGCATATGGCGCTCCGGTTTGGGTGGCTAAGCTCCGTAAGCTTGCCCCGGAGGTCTTCTTTAGTGGTGGGGAGCAAGCGCGTAGCTCGGCCCATGCCCCTCTCCGGTTTGGGTGGCGAGGATTGGTCCTGCCTCGGAGTCTTTGAGAGGGCGGGTATTGGGCCGTTGCCTCCCCGCAGGCTCTATAGTCGGACGGGTATTGGGTCGTCGCCTACCCCGCATATGGCGCTCCGGTTTGGGTGGCTAAGCTCCGTAAGCTTGCCCCGGAGGTCTTCTTTAGTGGGGGGAGCGAGCGCGTAGCTCGGCCCGTGCCCCTCTCCGGTTTGGGTGGCGAGGATTGGTCCTGCCCCGGATTCTTTGAGAGGGCGGGTATTGGGCCGTCGCCTCCCCGCAGCCTCTATAGTCGGACGGGTATTGGGCCGTCGCCTACCCCGCATATGGCGCTCCGGTTTGGGTGGCTAAGCTCCGTAAGCTTGCCCCGGAGGTCTTCTTTAGTGGGGGGAGCGAGCGCGTAGCTCGGCCCGTGCCCCTCTTCGGTTTGGGTGGCGAGGATTGGTCCTGCCCCGGAGTCTTTGAGAGGGCGGGTATTGGGTCGTCGTCTCCCCGCAGCCTCTATAGTCGGACGGGTATTGGGCCGTCGCCTACCCCGCATATGGCGCTCCGGTTTAGGTGGCTAAGCTCCGTAAGCTTGCCCCGGAGGTCTTCTTTAGTGGGGGGAGCGAGCGCGTAGCTCGGCCTGTGCCTCTCTCCGGTTTGGGTGGCGAAGATTGGTCCTGCCCAGGAGTCTTGCGTTTTTTGGGCTGAAATTTTCAGGTGGAAATGGCGAAATTTGAAGATGCAAAAGGGATAATGATATTTCATTCGAGACGTACAGTTTCCGACTACATCACGACTGGCGTTCTGCGCTCTTCGGAGGGATTAGCCCGCCCTCGTCAAGGGGGGCCGAGATGGGCGCGGCAGGTCTAGTCCTCTTCTACGGTGCCGTCAGCAGGAGCCGGCTTTTGATGACAGGAGTCGTCCCTCCCCCCCCCCGGTAGGTCGACCACCAGGTTTCGCTCTGGACCCTTGTGTTTGGTCGATCCCACGTAGCAGCTCCTGGACAGCTTCTGTCTTCCCCGCACTGACCCAACCCCTCGGGGGGTTTGGACCTTGACCATCTGGTGTAGCAGGCTGGGGAGCGCTCCGATGGCCGCCATGTAGGGCCGTCCTATGATCCCGTTGTACGCCGACGCAATGTTGACCACAACGAACAGAGTCATTCGGGTGACGACCTGTGGTTCTTCTCCGAGAGTTATTGGCAAGGTGATCACTCCTACAATAGGGGTCGAGTGACCTGTGAAGCCGACGAGGGGCCCGGTGCAGGGTCTCATGTCCGTCGTCCTTAACCCCATCTTTTCGATTGTGGACATAAATAGAATGTCGCAGGAGCTCCCTGTGTCGATCAGGAGGCGGCTGATGATGGTCGTCCCTATTTGGGCCTCGATGACGATGGCGTCGTCATGGGGCAGCTCGACTCCCTCTAGATCCTCGTCGCTGAAAGTAATGGGAGGGTAGGTTATCCTTCTCCCCCTCGGATCCCCTCCGAAACCCGCCGTCATCACTTGCCTCGCGTACGCCTTTTTGCTTGATGATGACGCTCCTTCGGAAGATGGCCCGCCACATATCGTGTTTATGCGCATGACCGGTTTTGGGGGGAGAGGTTCTTCCTGCTCATCGTGTGTTGGAGGGTCTGCTCTTCGTGCCCTCCGGTGGTTCCCCTCCTCTCGGTCTGGTCTCCTACCTCCGACGAAGCCCCCTAGGTGGCCCACCTGGATCAGCCGCTCGATTTCCCTTGTGAGGGTGAAGCAGTCATCGGTGTCATAGCCGTGGTCCCGGTGGTATCGGCAATATTTTCGGAAATCTCTCCGGGCCGGATCCGACTTCATTTCCCGAGGCGGCTCCGGCAGCAGTCCAGCTCTCGTCGCCGCGGCCATCACCTCTATCAGGGGGCATTGAGCTGCGTGTAATGCGCCCGTAGGGGGCCTTCTTGTCTCGGGATGACTCGGGTGGGCCCTTGGGCCGGGGCGAACTCTCGGGCCGGGCCAGGGCGATCTTGCGGGCATCGCCCCATCAGTTCGTGCCTTGGTTGGGCCAACTGGTCACGCCCTCGAGGCCCCTCTTCTTGCCTTGGCCGAGGGTGTGACTGGGGCTCGCCTTGGAGTGGCTTCGCCAGGGGAAATAGGGCCTTTGTGCCGAGAGTCTCTTCGGCCAATGCATGCCTCTCCGCCATAGCAACCAGCGCCTCATAGTCGATCGTCGGATCTCGGAGCAGTGATTTATGGAGGCTCCGAGTCTGCAATCCCGTCTTGAAGGCCAGCATGAGTACCTCGTCGCCACAGGTCACCACCACCCATCTCTCATCCTGAAAGCAGCGCAGGTATCTACCAGTCGTCTCCCCTTCTCCTTGGACTATCGTGCCGAGATAGTCCAAGGGCTTCTTCTTCATCCGCCCGGCCCGAAACTCTTGGCAGAACTTGTGGGACAGCTCGCCAAAGCTCCCAATGGATCTCGCGGGTAGGCCGAAGCACCAATCCAACGTCGTGTCCCTCATACTTTGCGAGAAATGCCGGCACAGGAACGCCTCATCCACATCCTGCGCCTCCATCGCCCCCGGTATTGTTGCACGTGCGTGAGGGGGTCTCCTCTTCCGTTGTAGGTGTCAAGGTGGGGGGGTTTGAACCTTACTAGCCTCGGGGCAGACGTGATCCACCGTGCCAGTGGCGTGGCCTCCTCTGGGTAGGCGGGGCGCTCGGGCACATCCCTCCTCTGCCATTCGGGGGTCTGGCTCCGGTCGCGCCTCGGCTGCCGACGGTCCTCCTGCCCCGGGGAGTTGCGTGACGGTCGCCAGGGGGGACTCCTTCCCCAGGTTGAGGATTCGACTGGTTGCGGGCTACGGTTCTCCCAGTACCATCGCCCTCCGACCGCCTCCCCCCGGATCTCCGTCCGTTCCTGATTCTCCCGCAGAAGCCTTTCGCGCTCGGCGGTGAGGAAGCGTAGTTGTCGACATACGGCTTCCTCGCGCTGGCGATCGGGGGAGGGGTGCTGGCGAGGCGGGCTCCTTCCTCCCGGTGAGGATCTGGCCAACAGCGGGCCGTGCCCGTCCCCGATCCGCCGGCCTGTCGCCGTCACCTCCGGGATTTCCCGGTTGCCTTCGTTCTCCCTCCTTAGCCTTTCGCGCTCCGCGATGATGAAGTGGAGCTGGTGGCGGGCGGTTTCTTCGTCCTGGTAGGCCCGCCGGGCGGCCTCGGCCGCTTCGTCCAAATGCCTTTGTGCGGCGGCCGCCTCCTCCCGGCGCCTCCACAGCCGCGCGACCTCCATTTCCTCTTCCAAGAGCTTCTGCTGGGCCACAATCTCCTTGGCGAGCCCCCTGTCTCCCCCCTCCTCCTTGAACTGAGGGTGAAGATTCCGTCTCACGCTCGGGGGCTCCGAGGGGCCGGGCGGTGGCTCCGCTCCGGTCGCCGCGTAGCCTCCCATCGCCTGAGTAACGGCATCGAAGCTCTTCTGGATAGCGCGGGCCAAGGTTTGGACTGTGTCGGCACCTATCCCCGGAGGGGGGTCGGTCGCCGAGGTGATTGGTAGAGAGAGTGGCTCCTGACCCACGGGATCCTTGCCGTGATCAGGGTTCCGAGTGATCAGGGTTCCGAGTGATCAGCATGGAGTTTAACATGGGTGTGACCCGTCGTTCCCATAGACGGCGCCAATTGTTGCGGGGTGGAACTCGCGTACAATGAATTTGTATTGAGGGAAACCAAGGGCACGGTGGTTATAATGATGAGAGGATTTAGATGGGCTATTTAACAAGTTATTAGTGGGGTGAGAGGCTGAACTTGCCGCCGGGGGAGGCCACGGAGTCAAATCTCACCAGACGCGGCGGAAGAGGATCGGGCGGCGGGAACCGAAGGCGGATGTCGGCCAAGGGGCGAGCTACCTTGCACCACGAGCAACTCGTCAGAAGGGCCGGGTTGGGGTCCAACCCTTAGCCCCTCCGATGCCTAAGTTAGTAACTGGACTCAAAGCGGGGGCTAGGCACGCAGGTCGGACTGAGAGTGTGTCGACCGTATGTGACGAGCTATATGTGGGAGAACAAATATATGGATGACCTTTGCTCTCGTGTGTGAGTAATGGATTCAGAGAGAATTTGCCAACCCCCTCATCGTAAGAAGTGAGGGGGTATTTATACCTGATGGGAGATGATTAGGTGGGGATGACTTGGCATGCTGACTCGACGCGCTGAGCTGGCTCGGCTATCAGTGGAAGCTTCGGACAAGGATGTCAGGAACAGGAGTGTCTGCCCCGCTTTTGTCAGACGGCGCAACGGCCAGGGGCACTTTTGTCAGGGTGTCAGGGCCGAAAGCATTAAGTGTCAGGGGGCTCAGCGGCCAGGGGGTGCTTTGTCAGATGGTCGGGCGGCGTTAGTGTCAGTCGTGTCCTTACACTAGGTTGTTTGTCGTGCGTGATGAACTAAAGGTCCGGTAATACTATCCCCGGCGGCGGGGTTCGTGGGGACCCGCCGGGTCGACCTGCTCGGGGGTTGTCCGGCCCGAACGTGCCCCTTTTCGGTCGCGGGTTGTGGACCGCTGGCGAGGAGGGGTATGCACATGCCTCTGTCAGCATCCCAGGTGGCACTGTCTGGGTGCTCCCCAGGCGCACTGCCCTTGGCGGGCCGAGCAACTGTGGTTGTACGCCTCGGCAGGGAGGGGGGCGCTGCGAGGTGCGCACATTCCCATGTAGCCTCAGACCTCCGGGATGGCGGTCCCTTTGCAAAGGGGCGAGTCAACGAGGTATGTCAGCGGATCGGGGCGGGAGTCGGACTCCCACGATCTTTAGGTCGTAACAAGACTCATTCTCAAATTCTCCTCCATGATCACTACGAATAGTGATAATGGCGGATCCTAAAATATTCTGAATCTTCTTTGCAAATTTGGTAAACTCTTCATGAGCTTCATTCTTATTAGTTAAGAATGAAACCCAAGTAAATCTAGAAAAGTCGTCAACGACAACTAGTTCATAATGAGCATTACCTAAAGAAGCGGTTCTAGTTGGCCCAAATAAATCTAGATGTAGAAGTTCTAGGGGCCTCTTAGAAGTAATCCCTTCTTTAAGCTTAAATGAAGATTTACTTAGTTTACCTCTTTGACATGAATCACAAAAGTTTTTCTTATTAAAGACAATCTTAGGAAAACATTTGACTAGATCATGCTTAGCTAACTTATATAAGTGCTTGAAGTTAACATGACCAAAACGGCGATGCCATAATAGTTGTTCACTTGTGTTAGCAACTAAGCAATGTTCTACGGTTTTAGGCAAGCTTAAATAATAAATATTTTTACGCCTAATACCGAAAAATAAAACATTTGAATCACAATCAACAATAGTACACAATCCTTCTCCGAAGTTAACCTTGTAACCTTTGTCACAAAGTTGACTAATGGAAATGAGGTTGTGACATAAACCACTAACAAGATAAACATTAGTAATTAGGGGTTTGGAAGGATTACCAACGATACCTACTCCAATGATGGTTCCCTTTTGATTACCTCCTAAAGTGACTGTTGCACCATCTTTGATGCTAATCACTTCGGAGAGCAATGAGGGATCTCCTGTCATGTGTTTGGAGCAACCGCTATCAAGAATCCATCCTTTCCCTTTAGAGCTAATAAGGCATTTATTGCTCTTCTTCTTTCTCTTGGGTACCTATATAATATACCATAAGCTTATGGTACCCAATGTTTGTTGGGTCCAAGGGGATTAGCCCTTTGGAAGCCAAGTCCAAGTGAACTTCCGCTTCCCAACATAGTTACTATTTCTAATTACATCATGAAAGTAGGAATCAATATAAGCATTCCTAACATTTAGACTAGTGTTCTTAGGACCCCAAATAGTGTACATCTTGGGAGTCCTATTCCTAGTTGCATGCATATGAGTTGGATTTCTATGCTGTGCATGCTTCTTAGGAACATGATTTCTAGCATAGATATGAGGTGGAGGATATGCATTGTACATTCTTGAATGATATGTATTCTTGGGAACATGCATATTATATGAAGCATATTGATCATGCATGACATGTGGAGAATTACCATACATGAAAGAATGATGCGTATGAGCATATGGGTGTGTGGGAGCACGTACATGAGTATTTCTCATGTGTGGTTGTGTAAGTGTCCGTGGGTGCGGAGCATAAAATGTATCATGATTATCCACTTGTGAGGTAGGATGTTTAATACGTGGATGAGTATTAGTGTACATATAAGCATGGCCTTGCTTTTGGTTTCCACCTTTAGTGGGTTTCTTGCCAAAAGGAAGAGAAAGTGATGTGGTGACATTCTTGGTAGGCTTGCTACCTATAGTGTCTTTGACACCACTTGTGGATGCACCAGAGGAAGGCCTCACAAAATCTATAGTGACACCACTATAGGAGGTGCGATCATTAGATGCATTAGCTTTTACAAATCCAAGGCCAACACGATGTGTGGCCGGAAATTGATTTGCAAGCAAATCATCCAATTGTCCTTGTCTCTTATTGAATCTCACAATACGGGAGGACATGAGCTCATATTTCTCCTTTAAAGAAGAAATGTTGGTATCCAAGGTGGACACCCGTGCTTTGAGCTCGTGCACTTGGGTTTTAAGAGAATCATTCTCTAATCCCAATTGTGTGTGGCGTGTAACTAGATCACTATTATCCATGGGATGTGTTTGATCTAGTTGAGATTTGAGGGAATTCACCTCATTTCTCAATGTGACATTTTGAGAAGCTAAGTTTGCTTTCTCAAGGGTTAAAGTATCAACAATGGTGTCATTGTTGATAATGCATGGAATGGATGACTTGCTAACTTTTGATTTCTTTAAGCTAGAGTATCTAAGCATTAAAGATTGGTATTTAGCAAATAGTTCTTCATTAGCTATGCGAAGTTCATCCATTATTACCTCGGTGTTATCCGTATCGGAATCACTCTCATCCGAGAGTGGGTCTTCAAGTGCCATGAAGCACATGTGGGCGCTCTTACCCTTCTCATCATCGGAATTGCTTGATGAGTCATCACTTGAGTCATCAAAGGTACCGACGAGTCCTTTCTTCTTGTCTTTCTTGTTCTTGATGGACTTGTGGTACTTTGGTGCCTTCCACTTTTCTTTGTTGTTTACCATTGGGCAATCCCTCTTGATGTGCCCTGGCTTATTACACTTATAATAAAGAGAGGAAGTAGCATTAGTAGATTCAAAACGTTTGTTGGACGGAAATTTACCTTTGCGGAAGAAGCGTTGGAACTTCTTCGCCATTTGGGCCATTTCACCCAAATCCATCTCGTTCTCGGATTCATCACTTTCGGAGGATGACGAATTGGTGTTGAATGCCAAAGCTTTCTTCTTGGCCTCCGAGGGATTCATCATGGCTCAAATCTTCAATCGGTTATCCTGTCTTACTTCGTAAGACATAAGAGTTCCGATGAGATTCACCACGGTGTAGTTCTTCAAGTCATTGACCTCTTCAATGGTGATTGCTCGTCTTTCCCATTTGGAGGTCATCCCCATGATAATCTTCCTTACCTTTTCAGGTTCGGTGTAGATTTGGCCAAGGGCTTCCAATTCGTTTGTGATGTCGGTAAAGCGTTCGTACATCGACGCAATGCTCTCATTTTCCTGCATGTGAAACAAGTCGAAGTTTTGCACGGCAACATATAACTTTGAAAGCTTTACCTTATTCGTTCCCTCGTGGGTAACGATGAGATGGTTCCAAATTTGATATGCACTCTTACATGTGCATATCTTGTTGAACTCATTCGGGTCCAACGCACAATGAAGAGCGTTCATTGCTTTAGCATTGTTGACTTCGGCGGACTTCTCGGAAGTCGTCCATTTCTCGAAATCATCTTCGGAGGGCTTGACGTACTCCTTGTGGAGAGTTCTCCAAAGGGAAGCACTCCTAAGGAATGTCTCCATCCTACACTTCCAATAACCAAAGTTAGTACCATTGAAACGTGGAGGACGTACCGTAGATTGACCTTCAAAAAGTGTGGACGCTCCATCACGGTCCTGATTGTTGTACGTAGGCGGCGGAGGAACGTTGTTGTTGTTGGATGCCATAGATAAAACCTTGCGCTCTGATACCAATTTTAAGGACCATGTCTATGGGGAAAACACTAGAAGGGGGGGGTTGAATAGTGTTTATGCAAATTTAAAAGGAATTTACGCCAAATAAAATGCAATCCAACAAATAGTGCGGAATAGAAAAACAACCCAAAGAGAAACACACGCAAACGCAGTTATGTTTCAAGGGTTCGGATTACCCAAGTCAACTCCCGACTTGTTCCCGGTAATCCTACGTCCCTACCACCCGGATACCACCGGATACTCAAGTTAGAACCCTAACTTGAGGTTTCCTTAAAACCCCACTTGTAGCAACCCTACAAGTGCAATCGAATACAATCGATGTCCTTGACTCCCAAAACCAGGGAGTAAGCAAAAAACCACTCTCACAACCGAGAGCACAATTCAAATAAAGAAGTTATGAAATCTGAAAGCAACACTTACAATCACCTATGCCTTGAAGTAGAACTTGAAGGAGAAGTGTGATGTGTGTTGAAGAACTCTCTTGGAAGAGAGGAGAAAAGCCCTTTCTCTTGACTGCACCAAATGCCTAGAAGATCAATCTTTGGTTCTAGGTTGGAGAGCAAGAGAACAAGATTTGGAAATACTTAGGGCTTTGGATTTGAAAGCTTTGATCTTTGGAAATGAAAGCTTGAATTATTTTGCAATGAATGAGTAACCTTCCAATGGAACAGTAGAAGCTCTATTTATAGCTTTCTCAAATCCACAAAACAGTTTAGGTAAAAACCCAATCGAAATCCGTGAGAAAAATCTCAACGGATATAATCTGAACTTGCGACAGTCGACTATTGAACAAACCACAGTCGACTGTTGCACAGTCAGCAAAGGTAGGTGAGAATTCATAACGGTAACTTACCACGTGGACAGTCGACTGATGAAGCCAAGACAGACGTCTGTAAAACCAACAGGCGACTGTACATTCTTCGACAAACGACTGGCCAAGAGAAGAGTAAGTTAGATAAAATACTGAAAATCTCACAAGATACAGGACAGTCGACTGATGCAAGAAACACAGTCGACTGTTAATCAGAACAGGCGACTGTATATCCTTAAACAGACGACTGTCACAGACAGGAGAAATTTCCAGAGAGCTGAGTCAAAAAATAGACTTACAGACAGGCGACTGTTGCAGCATAGACAGTCGACTGATCTAATAGACAGTCAACTGTATATACAGCATAAGTCGACTGGCCATAGAAATCGGATCAAACAGAGTTTGGGCAAGGAGAGACAGTCGACTGATGAACCATTCCCAGTCGACTGTCGCTAAGACAGGCACCTGATAAACGTTCAACAGTAGCCTGTGCGAGATAATCAGAGAGGACCCAAAAACTGTATTGTAATAGTCTGTGCATAACAGGCGACTGTAGAACAAAACACAGTCGACTGTTTTTGAGACAGGCGACTGTAAACTGTTAAGCAGTCGACTGTTATGAACAATCCTAGCACAAACAAAAGAGAATTGAATTGAGATCAAAGGACAAAGGTCTAGAGATGTCCTATGACCAAAAGTAGATGTGTGTGAGTGCTCCATCATAGTTCTACTTCTAAGCTACATACTAGAAGAGATAAAAGAAAAATTACATTGACGAATAATCTCTTCTTTCCATCGTATGAGCATGAAGTCTTTTCGAAGCTTCAATCATCAATCTACGATCATCCAATTCATGTCATTTTTCGTCAATCACGTTTGTGAGTCATCCATTGCTAGTTGATCTTCATAGTAAGCATAGGCAATGGATTAACTACAAAATAGGGGATTAGTCACAAGTATTTATGTTTGCTCATCATTAACACCAAGTAGGGAGAAGTCCAATACTCAACAATTATACTCTTCAAGTAATAAGCACAACAAGATAACCGCTTGCTGCTAATCTTCAATCTTCACATCCATATCACGCAACTCTAGCACAATCATGTTCAATTCATCCATGTGATCCTTCACCGCTGAACAAGACTTCATCTTGAGAGTATACAGCTGCTGAAGCAAATATAGGCGACTTGTGAAGGATTTCTTTAGGTATAGTCCCTCAAGCTTCTTCCACATATCAGATGCCGAAGCATCATCCAGGACTTCCCTCAGAACATTATCTGATAACGACAACTGAATCGCGATGTACGCATTCCTCTCCATCTCCACCCTAGCGGATGCAGTCACCTCCTTATCGATATTCGAGACATCGAATACGATCTGGTGACACCCCGTCTACATAAGAACATTCTTCACCTTCGTCTGCCAGATCTGAAAATCATTCCGGCCGGTGAACTTCTCAATGTTCAATGTTGCCAAAGACACCATCTTTCCTTCGCCACTAACTTCCTTTCCAATAAAAAACCACAAGCTCTGATACCACTTGTTGGGGTGGAAACTAAATCGCCTTAGGATCAATGCGGAAACCAACCTTGATAAACTGATCAGGAATATAGAGCTAGCAAAAATCTAATCCCAATGGCCCAACAAAATTCCAAAATGACCTTGCAATAGAAATTAGCAAACGAATCACAGAAACAAATAAATTATTCGCAGACACAATAGAATTTACCCTGGTTCGGTTGAAAACAACATACGTCCAGCAATCCAATTCGAGACGATTCCACTAGTAGAGAGATCCAAACAATTAGGGTTACAAAACGCTCCCTCACGCGTGAGTAATAACTTGTCAACGGAACAAGCCCTCACGAATCCACTCAAGAGGAAGAAATCAAGAGAAGAAGAAGAAGAGAAGGAAAACCCAAACCTTTCTCTCAAAAACACAAACCCTAAAACTCTCTCCAATCTCCAATGGGGTAGTAAGAGGCTCTCCAAAACTCTCCAAATCTAAAAGAGGCTTAACCTAATCTAAAACAATAGATAGGTTTAAATAGAAACCGAAAACAAAGCCAGAAGAAACAATCCAGACGTCTGTTTTCGCGCATGGGCCCGCATCGACTCGGCCCGAATCGGCTGTCAGCTCGAGCTGCTCGGTCGAGCTGACATGCCTTAGGTGGAGTCGAGACGACTCGGTCGAGTAGCCTAGCTACTCGACCAGTGTGTCAGAGTCCCTCTTCAAACAGAATGCCATCGGGCTGCTCGGGCAAATAAAACCTTCATGCTGCTCAGTCGAGCAGCTTCCTACTCGACCGAGTAGCCTCCTACTCGACCGAGTATGAGTCACCCGAGTCGGAGGGAAAAATTTCCCAATCTCTCTGCCTGCTCGGTCTGTCAGGGTCTTCATACTGCTCGGTCGAGGAGCTTGCTGCTCGACCGAGTAACCTCCTACTTGACCGAGTTACCTGGAAAAAACTGCACAGTAGATTTGAATCACAAAAAACAACAATATATAGCCTCCTCCCACGAAAAATAGTCAAAAGCTTTGCATATGCCTTTATATGTACATGAAAGTACCTAAGGGTACGTCCATGTGTTTGTTCCACAGATCACATTTACTTCTTTTCATAAAAATTACCCAAAGATGAATCCACGCAGGTGTTGCTTGAAAATGAATCCAAGCATCTGTTGTTTGAAGATAATCATATCCATTGTCACCAAAAGGTAATTCTTTATGTAAAAATTACGTAAATGTAAATCCATGCTTTTGTTGCTTGAAGTCAAATTCATGTGTTTGTTGCCTAAAGGTAAGTTCGTGCATTTAGTATCCAATGGTAACTCGATACGTTTGTCACCTAAAGGTAATTCCATATGTAAAAATTACCGAAGGTGAAACCATATATTTGTTATCTGAATATAACTCCATACATTGGCATCCAAACAAAAGTATTTACATAAAAATTACTCCAGATGAATCTATACATTTGTTACCTAAAGATGAATTCATGCATTTGTTATCCTCTTCTTCTTCGCCACTGCCACTGTTTCCGTTTGGCCCCCTTCGACCACTGTTTCCTCCATCATGCCACTGACATCTCCTTCCTCATGTCGCATCCTCCATTGTTGAAGAAGAATAATATAAGTAGCAGTTGTAAAAAGGTTGTGGAAAGGAAGAGTAAGAAGTAGTAGTAGCACCAGCATCATCATCATCAACAAAATCATCAATAGAGATGAAGAAGACGAGTAAGAAAAATTGGTGGGTGTAATGTAGAGGAAGAGGAAGAGCAAGAGGAATCACTACAAAAAAAGGCGTTTCTAGTGTCCAACAATTTCGACACTAAAAGGGCAAAAAACCGACACTATATGGTTCTAGTGTCGGTTTTTTTCTAGTGACGGACCGTCACCTAAAGGGGCGTCTCTAGAAGTAAAACCAGGTTTTAGTGTCGACATTGGGACCGACACAACAACATAGGTTTTTGTGCCAGATTAAGTCGACACTAGAGTAACATTATAGTGACGGATAATGTCGACAGTAGAGTACTGTTCTAGTGTCGAAATAAGTCGACACTATAGTACTGTTTTAGTGACGGTACAAGTCGACACTAGAGTTAAGTTCTAGTGATGGAACAAGTCGACAGTAGAGTTAGGTTCTAGTGACGAAACAAGTCGACACTAGAGTAAGGTTCCAGTGACATAACAAGTAGACACTAGAACAAGTATTCTTGTGTGGGAATAAATCGACACTAGAGCATATGCCATCTAGTGTCCACAAAAACCGACACAAAAAAATAGATTTGAGAGAGCTGATTATTGACACTAGTTCCTAGTTTGTCGACACAAAAAACCTGTTTACGCAAAAGCTAATTTCCGAAGCTAGGCAATTTCAAATTCATATTTTTTTCAAATCCATGTTCATATATAAAAATGATACAATAAAATGGATAAATGCAAGTAGAGAGTATTCATTACTTGCATTATGCAAACATTCTCTTAATCAAAATAGTTCCAACATTATTTTTCAAAAAAATACAAGCATTCACCAAAAAGTATCTTCTTGCCCTTGTATTCACCAAAAAGTATCTTCAACCTTTATGGTATCATCTTTCCTTGCCCTTATATCACCAAAAAGTATCTTCAAGTTCTCTGGAGCATCCTCTTGTTAAGCATATGTACCAAAAAGTATATCAAATCCTACAAACAAACAAAGTAAATGAAAATAAGTTAAAGAACACACATGTTATTATAAGAGTTCTAGTAACATGTCAAAAAACAGTAAATATGGAATATAAATATTAAATATGTACCTAGCGGTGGAGTTCTAGTAACATGTCACGAAGTTGTTGCATTTGTAGATCCCTTACTAAATCCCGTTTTCGATTCTCCTCTATAATTTGTTTTTGTTCTTCCTCTCTTCGCCTATATTCCTCCTCTCTTCTCTGTTGTTCATCCTCTCTTCGCCTATATTCATCATCTCTTTTCTTCTGTTCCTCCTCTCTTCGCCAATATTCCGCATCTCTTTGCATATGTTCTTCCTCTCTTGCAAGTTCTCGTTGACGATATTCCTCTAATTGCATTTGCATGGACATGATTTGAGAGGATGTAGTTCCACTGGATTGTGTAGAAGTAGAACCAAAACGAGTCTTTGCTGTCACACCAGGTCCATAAGAACGTTGATGACCACTATGTTGTGGAGGCATCACATGATTGTATGTAGCATCATCTATAGACGTGGGTAGGATTCCTCCATTCTTTTCTGTTGCCACCACGCGCAGTTCATCCTGCATTTTAGACAAGCAATCATAATCCTGATGATATGCATATAAGAAAAATAGACAACTAAAGTTCGAAATATTTCTTGACATACAATCAACTCCTTCGCTTTTGGATCAGATGCCACATTATTGGAGCGTGAATGCAAATGGATGAACATATCTCCATCTGATGGTGCCACACCATTTGTCTTAGTCTATTCACAAAAAACATAATAATTATTTCCATATGAAATAAAGTTAGAAATAAATGTAGTATATGCTTAATTAGATACCAGATCGTAGCGGTAGCAAGCTGCACTTTTAGTCCCTCCAATGTTTTTGATTTCTTGTTTACTTCGATTTATGGCATTTTTTTCAGATATGACCTACACAATTCCAAAATATATATACAATTAGAAGCTACCTACCTCAATATGCAATTTTGGAAAAAAAATGTTGATTTCTCTATCTATCTACCTCTATTGCTTTTAAGTGTTGGTATCATCTATATCTACCCTATTACTTTCACAAATATATTGTATAACTGCGCCTCGGGAGTAGCCCAAACTTGCATTAGAGCAACCCATTCATCCATTACACAATCTGGAGGTTTATTTCTTTTACGATCATCATCAGTGTTGTAGCATTTATAATGTTGGCACTTCCATCTAGCTTTTGTT
The DNA here is from genome assembly GCA_030789695.1 of Scilla litardierei. NCBI lineage: Eukaryota > Viridiplantae > Streptophyta > Magnoliopsida > Asparagales > Asparagaceae > Scilla > Scilla litardierei. The sequence continues at coordinate 789,124,786 of CM061142.1, read as the reverse complement.
TTCCTAAACTTTTCGCCCATATGTGTGTGAATAACAACTTCCTTCATATTCTCTTCAATTTCCAATCGATCCTATAAAAGGTTCAAAGCAAATAATAAGTAAATTGATATAGCAAATGTAAAATGAAATAAGAAATATATCAAACGTGGTTCATGTGTTTACCTTAATTGATTCCCAAATCCAGTCCTTAATAAAGTCATCCACCAAATCCCAGTTCTTTTTAGACCAAGGAACCCTACCTGGTGTTCTCAAAATAATGCCACATGTATGTGCAAATGTAGATGCTTCTGTTCCCACAGGTTGACCATCTTCATCAAACTCGATCCGTGGTTTTGGTTCACCTTCTTTTCGATTAAAGACACAAGCAAGACGAGTAGGACCACGACATTTCTTTTTACTTAAAGTTTCTCCACCTACAAAAGAATGAGAACCATAATCAATTCAACTCTAAATTCAAGAGACTATTGAACATAGTTCGTATCGTTTAATGTATCACTTACTAGATGTAGCACCTCCATCGGTACTAGTTCCCCTACTATCTGAAGGTGAATAATCTGAAACCTCAGGTAGAGAGGTCCCTGCTCGCTCCAAATTTCGGTTTCTTTTCATGATGAGTTAACCTGCCCGTATAGAGAAAAATATATTAAACATCAAGTAATAAAAAAACTTCACATAATAGTTATCATAAGAGAAGATTCAGGATTTTAACTACCAAAACTTAAAAATCTATTTTATTTCACATAATAGTTTAAAAATCACATTTTATAAGCAAAATCAAGATGAAATTTTTACATTAAACTTGGCATAATGAAGCATAACTGTATTGAATCAGTTTAAAAGCAATTGATAAGATATTTGAAATAGACGAATGGCAAAATATCATCAGCCATAGCCTTCCAATCTAACTGGAATACGAAAACCATTGACATGTTAAAATCACCAACATTTGTGTGATCATAATCAATAATTCCTCAAGGTTCAACAAATTCAACATCCCAATGGAAGTTTATGTTTTACTGTGAAAATGGAAGTTTCGCAAAAATTGAGCTACATTCAACCGTTCATGTTTTACTGTGTTTGAATTGTTCAGCAGATCAACATTTAAACATGCAGCGTCAAACAATATCACCTAATTAACAGTTCACATCACTCTGTACACTTTGTGGTGTAGTCATAAAGTAGCGTGGTGCAAATTAACAGCACACATGTAACGACCTGTATTTTTCCAAAACATTTAAGCCAAAAATTTGAAGTAATTTCATTTTTAATTGTGTTTTGTAATGGTTGATCAGGAGTTTAAACTAATTTCAAAAATTCTTATAAAAATATTTTGAGACACTAGACTTAATATAAAGTATTTCAGCAATTTCAGATTTCCTCAAATACCCAAAACATTTCTGTTAAAATTCATCTCCCAAAATTACCGTTTTGATTCGACGAATTTATTTTCTATACAAACGTATTCAAAACGTTTTCAAACTTCTGCAGTAGCATCCTATGATCATTTAGGGCTTTCCACATTAATCTCGTAATTTTCTGATATCATTTCAATAGAGAACCCGCAAACCCGCATTCTAAACGTTTTGGCCAAAAACTAGTATCCCCGTAGCCCAAACCCTGAAACGGACTTCGTATTCGCCATCCTCGCGACGATACGATCCCGTGGGTATGTTTTCGTAATTTTTCGGACACGTTTACTGTCAGGGGCAAAATCGTAATTTCGGTTTTGTATTTCACTAATTACCTTCGCTAATGGGATTTTTTACTTATTACTAATTACCATTAACCAAACCTAATTAATTAGTTTTACCCAACCCCTAACCGTAGCACCCACGACACGAGGAAAACACCAGCTCCTAACTTCTACACTTTGTCAAAATTCTAACCTAACATCATTAATCCTCTAACATCTTTTTCAACACCGTTCAACTACCCTATTAATAACACACTAATAACAGCTAATATTATATTAATGATTTAATAATTATTTAAACCCCATAACAGCTCTTCCCCACCTCACAAATTTCACAGGACAAACCCAAAAGCCCCAGGCTCGACATCAACCCATGCACAACACCCAAGCTTACGCAAGCTCCCCCCCTCTCTCTCGAATACCCATTCTCGCTCAGCTTCCCCGCCTTCGACTACACCCCGAACACCCCGCCTCCATCTTCCGCGCTCGTCTCACCACCGAGCAGAACTCACCCCCATCCTCCTCTCCCCGTCGCCTCCCTCTCTGTCCGATAACCCACGGCGCCTCCACATCGCCTCCGGCGAGCCCTACGACACGTCCTCCGCCTTCGACCCCGCTTAAGCACTCCCCTTGGCGTCGAAGCGCTGCCACCGACGAGGCGAACCGCTCGCAGCCCCTCCGAGCTCCTGCTCCGGCCTCCTCTCCGTGAAGACGTCACGCCACCGCTCCGCCCCTCCCCCATTCGAAACACCGCCCCCGAGCGTCGCCTGAGACCCCTCGACGTCAAAGAAGCCGCAGCGCCCCTCCCAAAGTCCGCCGTGCCGCCGGCGACCTCGTAGCAGATCCGCCAACCGCCGCTGCTTCACCCTATAGCGCCGACCGCTCGACGTCGTCACCGCCTCCCGCTTCCGTTCGCCGATGCCGCTCCCTCCGACGCCGACCGACCTCGCCTCCGCCGCCGTCCGCCTCCCCCGCACCGCTGCCTTGCCGTCGGTGAAGCCTCCCCAGTCGATGAGCGTAACGGTGGGTGCACGCGTAATACTCAATGGCACACTTGTAAATATTAAGATGAATTCGTATTTTCATTTTTAATTAATTATTAAATAGGTTTTAATGGTTATAAATCCATAAGTAATTATATAAGCCCTAGAAAAAATACAAGGCCAGCTCCAGAAAATTAGAAATGACATTCTGGACCCAATGGTACAAGTTTCGTTACAATCGGACGCTTAGTTTTTCCAAAATTAATTTTTAAGCCTAAATTTTAAATACGTTACTTTCTTTTAAAAATCCGTATCTTGATATTTTTACGTACACTACTAAGTGATAAAAATATATGTTAAAGTACTCTCCGAGACGGCCATTTTGACACCTCATTTGCAACTTTCCGATACCGATTGCATCCAGAACAAATGTTTGAATAAATACGTTACTTAATTAAAAATAGTTTTAAATTATTTTTGAGCTTTTAAAAATTATAAAAATTAGTATAAACTTCAGAAAAATATTTCCTCCTACGATAAAATTATTTTCCTTATAACTAGGCTATAGAAAAATTTAGAACGCTTTTTGACTACGTTTCAATCCGTTTAAAAATCAAAAACGGCCAAATTATTAAATAGGAAATGAGTGTATTCTTTAACCAAATATTTTTGTGTTGCAGGTACAAATTCGTGTGCACCAACGTCCGTAGAAGCCCTAGATCCAGTTCCGGCTTGCTACGACAGCCTCGAATTCTGTAAGTCACGATAGGTTCTAACCTTAGAAATCTAGCCACTGTGCTCGTACGAACTTGTAGCACCGCACTACTACGTGCTCGAAGCACGAAACATACGCCACTTTCTTGTGTTGGACTTGACTTGGAACATCCCGTGGAACGTTCATGTAAAGAACTTGTACTTGACACAACACCGGGTTTTGGGGTAACTCATAGTTTGCGAGAGTACGGGAGTGACTAGAGTTTGGTCTACCTGTCCTGTCGCCTGTGTTTCGGCGCCCTGTCCTGCTGCCTGCGTTTCGGCAAACCATACTGCTGCCTGGGTACCGGCATTCGTCTGGGTAGCACCCAGGCAAGAGACGAACTGAACGGTCACATATTGTACTCTCCGACTTGAGTCACGTAGTTTTAGCAGAGCTTGCACGGTTACTTCTTTACAGTCATACACTTTACTTTCTGCACTTGTACAGACACTACACCGTACTTTACTTTACTTCTGCTTGTCATACTTGTACAGTACTTCTTTTCTTTGCTTAGAATCTTTGTGACTTACCTTCGGTTCCACTTGTGGCACCGACAGACGAAGATCTGGTTGAGGATATTGCTCCAGAGTACGAGGAGCCTGTGTACGACCCAGAGACCGCGGAGTTTTAGTTACTTTTCTGTTGGAGTGTGTATTGTACTATGTATTTCCGTTTCTGCATTCCTTTCAGTATTTCCTTTCATGTATTGGTGTGAGAGAGTGATGGTTGTTGTTGTACTTTAATTCGGACTGTAATAATGTCTGTAAGCTGGTTTGAGTGTTGTTGGTACATCTCTGCGTTGTGACTATGCTGATTTCACTGGTAAACTGCGGAACCTGCAAATAAACTGAATAAGTAACGGGCCCCCGAGAGCGGGTCGTTACAACACATAAGCTAAGTGATGGTTCTGATTCTTATTGACCATAAAATTGGAATTAATGCATTGCATCGGAAAGTTTCGTTCAGAAAATCATGACTATTCAATAATTTTCGAACAGCTATAATATGTGCAGTAGACCATCCACTACAAAACATGAAGATGAAAGGAACCAAATTCATGGATATTAACCCTAGAACATCTTGAGAAAGAGACCAAGTTAATTGCATTTAATACTTTGCGGTTACTTGTTATCTCTTTAAGAATCCTAGAATGACATAGTAATTAACAAGTACAATTGCAAGCTAGTAGCATCCACACAGGAAGAAATTAAGACAAGAAAAAATGAAGAACTTAACTATAAAAACAAGACATATGTGACTCTTCCAATCTATTGATTAAAGCACGGGGTATCTTTATATGTGTGTGTATATAAGTATGAACTAAAATTGATATGTCATTTGTCATATTATAACTAAACAAAAGTTATTATATTTATCATAACTACATAAGTAGTTATTATAACTTCTTGATGGAATGACTAATATAATGATGGAATAACTTCTTGATGGAAGTTTAGCAAAAATGCACATTGTACAAATTTGATTTAAATAGATAAAAGTTCTATGCACCTCAATCTATCAGAGTAAGCTGGCCAGGACAACTCACTATTGTCTTACGCTAGAGGTGCAAGATGGACCAATCACATTTAGGAGCTCACATTGTAGAATATCCAGCTGTGTTTTCTAATGAAGAATCAAATTAGCAATGAAGCATCATCAAATCAGACCAAAGTATTCTCTCAAAACACACATCTTAGGACGTCGTCTTGAATAAAGGTGGAAACAGGAAAAAAAGATGTTAGCCAATCTCGCCTCCTCGACAAACATCTATGCCATTTAACTGGCTTTCGAAATTCCTGAACACAAAGTCGACATGCATGTAAATGCAAATCATGCTAAACCATGTAGTACAGAAACGATCAGGATTGGCCAAATATTTGTTTCTACAGAAAAGCATTCTTTTCATCTCAAAAAATCCAAAAAATAAGTTATGAAACCTTGCATATGGTGCACATCATTAGGCACCCAGAATTCCTAATAAGTTATGCATGTAACCCTATTGTCCTGTAGAACCACAACTCACCCGGAATCATGTATCATCTCCAATATATTTGCATGAATGGTGCTTGTTAAATGGTGTTTCCTAAATGTATTGCAGATAAATCCAGACAAATACAGAGGTGATTTTCCAAAAGAAATCTCCTATAAATTTGGCAATATGGCAAAAGTAAATAAAACAAAAAAAGAAGTATAAAAGACATAAAAGACATAATTTAGTATGAAAACAAGCTGAATGAAGTCATGCATAGGAAACCAAATCACCAAAAATTGAATATTTTTATTTTTTTTACTTGGAGAATCAGCTATCTTAATTACTGTTATGAGTCCATTAATTACTGTTATCAGAATTTGATTGTTCGCCATTGCATTGAGAAGTCCTAAAATCAAATATCAAACACATGATACTATAACATGCGATCAGCTATCTTATAAATTTGATCAATAAAGCTCAAATAAGTTTATGGACATTGGGACTAGCTTAAGTTCAACTGAAAATCTCAAACGTAAAGAATAAATAGGCTTCCTTGCTGTGGAAGGTGGCTATGAAGATGGTTCCCATGGGAATATGGTTTCAATAGAGAGGGAGGGATGCATAACCTTTAGTTTTGACTTTAAACATCCCATTATGTATTTCACCATCAGATTGATCTCGGTATCACTGCAAAGTTCTAACAAACTGCATATAGGTTTTGACATGTGACCACAAAACATGGCATCACCTACTATAATTTTTTAATTGACGGATTTCACATAACTAACCAATGTTCAATAGTTGATGCCAAACATAAAAACATTGTAGTTGTGAGTGTGTCTCATCAGATGATGTTCAGAAACATAACTTATAACCCTACATAGGCATATATCAATCAGTTCTTATATATGAAAAGTTTCAACTACTTTATGCCTCGAAATCTATTACTAAGCCAAGTTTACATATTACATTCCAAAATTTATAAACAGAAAATGTCAACGATATGAACTTTCAACTAGGTTGTAACGGTTCATCATCATACGGTTGCAACGGTTCATCATCATACGTTCTTATATCGCTCAATGCATGGCCCTTTTGTGAAAAATAGGTTCATCGGATATTTTTAATAATGAAAAGTGCACCATTTTACACATTTTCTTGTTCTTCCCCTTTCCCCTTTTAGATAGAAAAATACAACATATCTCTCTACAGATGTGGCCACAAGCATCAATAAGAATTTGAAAAATATATTCGATGGAAGAAAATGTGAAATGTATTTTTTATCTTCGAGTTGAAAATAAAAGTCCCTATACTGGAGCTTTAGATAATAAATCTCTTCGTTTACTTTTTACACCTGAAAATTTTTCCTATAAAAATAGCCAATGATGGAATGACAGCTTAAAAATATAGACAAATGGAGAAACAAGATGGAATTTGCTTCCCAGATGCCTAACTGCCCCTTACAGTTTATTTCAAGATATGGTATGTCGTCCTTCACACATTACATAGCCTTCTCATCAAAAGTCCCATATGAAATAGTTTAGCTAATATCACTCAAATTTATACATCACTTATAATACTCTTCAAGTTTAATTTGATCAATTAGTGTTTGTTTTTTTATAAAAAACGGGTTCACATAATAATACTAGAAAGTTGCATATAGTGGGTAACAAGGTTCAGAATTTTAACAAAGTATTTGTGCTCATGAAGACTTGTTGTAGATACCAAAGACATCCACTTAGTGTGGCATTCACTAAGAACATCCATAAAACACACTTAAGCTGAGTTTCCCATGATATTCAGTGAAGATCTCACATACATAATGATCTGCAGATAATCTTCTATGATGCAATTATGTATATTAATTACCAAAGCAGATAAGCTGAGTTTCCCATGAATCGCCTTATGAGTACACATCTGCTTATTACTTCCTTGTAAGATGCTGGCCTTGGATGAGAATATGCAAAATTAATGAATGCTTCGCACCCGCGAATGTATGATGGATGGTTCTTTGAAAACCTCATCCATTCTCTTCCATATCTAGACATCCTACTGCAATGATCAACATGTATATATGGAATAAGATGCATGCCTTATATGAATTCGACAACTAAAATTATGAACAAATAGAGAAAGAAGATCAACTAATTGCAAATATGCAATTCACAATGTTGATGAGTCCTACGAACATAATACTAACAAAAAAATTACAAAGAGGGTAAAAGGGAATATTCTAATATCTTTATTCATTCATAACACCATCTCCATCCAATTTCTACTAATGTTCGAAATACATAAGGTTTAATCTATAATGATTTGATATATTTTAAATATAACTTTGTTTAGGGTTCAACTTAACTTTAATTCATCACTTTCTTCTTGGTTTGGATTATTATTTGGGTTAATTGGTTGAATACTATAGATAGATTGAGTTCCATTGGTCTTATTTAGCTTACATGTTTATATTGTATACTCTTTTAAACATTACATGTGCAAACAACTTTCGATGGAAACACGTCCAGTGAATGTTTAGTGGTAAACTATATATTTTAACCACAGCACAAAAAAGAAAACTCCAAACAAAATATTTGAGACTAGCAAAACAAGATGAAACCTTTGATCCACAAAGCATCCGAAACCAATACCATAACCAAGTTCTAAAACCTTGATGCAAACTCAATTGATTCAACATACGAACATAATTGCAGATACTAGATAGCAACACTCATATCATAAGCAATTTAGCTAAAGATAAAATTAAATCTTTAATCTCAAGATTCTCAACTAACCTATCTCATCTCTTTAAAATAAATCTAAAGACTAAAAAATCCAATGCTATAGTAAACTTAGTTTCTTTTTACAGAAACAGTAGATAATTATGTTAGTCTTTTTTTTAATCATTCCCTTGCAGAGATGCTTACTCCTATGTTATTCAATCCAATGTCAAACTGTCTTCTTAGGTTAACATGCATATTAATCCTAAAGGCAGATTGATCACAAAACTATAAGTGCATCCATCATTAGAAAGTAAATACATCAGCGTAGTTGCTATATCCTTTTAAAATTTACTATCTGCAGAAGATGTTGATATACAATGTCATGTCACAAATAAATGAGTTCCCTTGTGTTCAAATGAACAAAAAGCGTTCCCTCGAAAGTCGAAACAAATCTATTTATGTTTTCTTCCTTTGATGGTGGTCACCAATCCTAGACTTGTTCACACAATCACCGATCCTCATGCAAGCCTAAACAAATTTAAATGTAGCAACAAATCAATGCTGAAAATGAAATATAATAACTGAATTTAGAAAAGAAAGCCAATACTAGAAGAGAATTGAGCACAACAATGCTCATACAAATTACAGTCTATGCTAGTTAGAAAATTATTAAGAAGAAAGTAAGAGTTAGTGACTGTATTGACATCCTAGTTCTCACTGTCGATTCAAAAACGTCTAATGCTGTATAACAAACACAAATCCATAGTGTTAGCTGTTGAACAAGAAAATGGAAAAGCATAAGGAGAAGGGTTAATTTCCTAAATCCCATATGTCAACTTATTTCGAACCAGTCAACTTATGGTTAAAATTTTGTATTTCATAAACTTAACATGTCCTTGTATTCACAACATAAAAATATGATTTTTTATGTGAGCGCTATCATTAACTAGCATGCAACGTAAGCGCTCTGATACCAATGTACTAAAAAGAATTGTAGCATGTTTCAATGCTTAAACATGCTGGTATCAATGTTAAAAAGAATTGTAGCATGTTTCATGCTAAAACATGATGGTATCCAAATCATATAAATCTAGCATTGATCAATGATTCGCATGGTGAAAGATAACCAAACGGTCTCTGCTCCATTTACTTAAGCTTCCAGTGCCTACAATTTCTTGTCCAATAATAAATAAAACAAAATAATTGAATTTAGATCGTGCGACCTACAAATCCCAAACCATAATCCATGCCCAAAACCTCAGCCGCAATACAGGTCGGCAAATGGTCAAGTTGTTTGCGGGCTAAATCCCACCTGCATTCACCCAACACTTGCAAATACAATGATAGATATAAGAAATCAACCAGCACACTTGCAAATACAATGATAGATATAAGAAATCAACTAGCATAGGCTCGATTTGTAATCCTTGCAAACGAATGATTGAAATTGAAGCAACATGATACGAACAATGCGGTCAGTTAGTTTTGATCACTTATTACCACAATCTTCCTAGCAATTGATCGGGTTGGAATTTATCGAGGTCAACCGGGCTTGATCTTCTTTGTATCGAAATTTGTGATGCCTGGTTCAGATCATGAGAGAAATAAAGAGAGATTAAACCTAATTTTGAGAAAAATCGTAGAATAAAGAGAGAAATTCCCACCTTAGAGCAAGGGAAATCCAAGGTTTTAGCGAAGAAATTCTCCCCAAAAAATTTTTCGATTTAGATCTCATCGGAGATTTTGGTTTAGTAGATGGAATCCGAAGGAATCGGCGGTTTTGGGTAGCGGTAAAAATTTTGGGTTAGAGGGAAATCGGAGGAATTGAAGATTTTTGGTTTAGCGGCGGGAAAATTTTAGGGAAATTTTTGGGTTGCCGCTCGTGGGGATCTTCTCATCGCAAGGTATCGAACGAGAGCGATCTGCTGCTCGTGGGGATCTTCGCATCGCAGGATATTGGGATGATCCGCTGTAGCAAAAAATTAAGTAGGGCTACTAGACTCCTCTCACATTTTGTTAAGAATGGTTCAATTTATTTACCGGTTTGTCATTATAGTTGATAAATTTAACAAAGGCCAAATCTATTTTGCGCAATGTGTGACGTGATTAGCAGACCTTTTAAGTGCGGTCTAATTTTATCAAAATTAAGTGCACTTCCACTGCACGTGCACATGTATAGTTTAATTTTTCATTTTATATATCAGTAAAAAGTATATGTTCTAGTGTCGACCACCAAGGTTGACGCCAGAAAGTATACGTTTTAGTGTCGACCAACAAGGCTGACCCTAGAAAGTGTACGTTCTAGTGTCAACCACCAAGGTTGACGCCAGGGAGTATACGTTTTAGTGTCGACCAACAATGCTGACCCTAGAAAGTATACGTTCTAGTGTCGACCACCAAGGTCGACCCTAGAAAGTATGCACTTTAGTGTCGACATCTGCAGCCGACACAAGAAAATCACCTACTAGTGTCGACAATTTATCATCTTGTGTCGACAACTTAAGATCGACACAAGATATGAGCTCTAGTGTCGGCATATATGTAGGAATCCAAAAAATGGCTTTTCTAATGTCGAATTTCTTCTACCGACACTAAAAGTATACTTTTAGTGTCGGCAAATTTAAGTCAACACTAAGTTTGGTCACAAGAAACTCACTTTTTTGTAGTGAATGGATGAGGGTGAGATGTTGGAGGCTGACAGAGAAAGCGGGATGATGAGAGGAGAGAAATATTAGATGGATAATTTGTGGATATGTGTGCGTGTAAAATAAAAAAATGAATTTTAAATTATATTGCATGTGTGTAAAGTGGTCTAGGTGTAGAATTTCCCAAGAAAGATAGGAAGGAAAGGGGGTTGCTACAGACGAAAACCTAATTGCTTTACAAATATCTCTGTCATGCCAATTATGGCCGGTCTACATGGCCACCTTCATGGCTCATAAATCTAACGATTAAGACCCGCACTTACTCTTTCATCAAGTATCGCGGCAATCAGGGATCAAACACTTCCTTATTAGCATGTCATCATCAAGTACAACATTAAAGCCTCTTCACTGCCTTGGAAATGAGAGGGGTGATGGCTCGCATATATGAAGACGGGGAGGCATCATCTCTGGGGCATCTCTGAGATCTACAATGGAGGTAGCATAATACAAACTCTCACACCTTCTTCCACATGATATATTTATCCTCCATAGCTCGGCCTGAGGACCCGCGTATTGGTCTCCCCGTGAACCATATTCGATCACACCGAGCACCCTTCAAACAAGTGATAACTTTGGCATCGGAGGGGACTTGGTCGGAATCAAGGTACGAACCCCCTGTCGAGCTCTTCGTTTTGCAGATCCGAAGTGACATCACCATCGTCGAAGCTTCCGTTCGGCGTCCCATCGCCCGGATCCGAACGCCATCATCCCAAGAGTCTGTTTGGCCGAGCGATCCTGGAGGTTGTCGACCTGTCGAAGCTACCCTTTGGTGCACCGATGCATGGATCTGTGCCTTCCAGCCCATTCAAATGAGCTGCCGACCAACCCCGAAGGCCGTCCTTGTCTCACATGACAGCGACGACCTTCGGACCTCCAGACTATCAACCTATGGTGAGAAAACACCCCAAAACATCTGGCGCCATCTGTGGGATCGAGTTAACATCCACGTTGTCAACCACATCGGCGGTGACTCGTTCTACTAATCAAAGGCCTTAAAGGCTGACTCACAGAGAAGGTGACGATACCAACACTAACTCCGCGGATGCCATCGAAACTTCGAAGTTAAGCACTATCATCGCCAACTTCGTCACCTCACTTTCTCCCTCCTTGAATAATGTCTCCGGTGAGCAGGATTGGCCATCGGTCCCCTATTGGGAGAAGACTGTCGAGAAGCGCTTCGTGGAGCCGAAGAATAAGATGCCCAAGCTCACCCTCGAAGACCAGATCCATCGAGATCAGACCCAAGAAATCTTGCCTTAATTGTGATCTTGAAGATCATCCCCCTGCTCGCCTCCCTCCCCTTTGTCGATCTGGGTCCGCCAAGATCTGGGCGATAGACATCAGATCTTCCAACCGCAAGCCGTCGCCTCCCGTCATTCATCTTTGCCTTCACCACCGCTCTGCCATTTGGATCCCCCACTTCATCCCCAAGACTGCGCTGCCATTGTCATTCAAAGGGGGAGGGGGAAGTCCTCTTGACCATCCAACAGTGAACGACTGCCGACCCTACAACAAATAGGGGCCATAAACAGTGTATTCAGTGGAGCCCCATGAACCGCGGGGTCAGTAGAACCGTTATAGGCGGTGAATCACGGTTTGCAAATTAATTAAAGATGTTTATTTCATTTTCGTTAGGGTAAAATATCCAGGGCTGATCGGAGTTAAGTAATGGGAGGGGACAAATCCCCTTCAGGCCATCCAATAGGGGCCAAATCCAAGATCAAAATGGCAGATGACCAATCCCCCAGTGCTATGCGTATGGGACCGGATCCGATATCAGAATGACAGGGGACCGAACCCCTAGGCAAACATCTAGGGTCAATCATCAAGGGCGAAGCCCTAGTGCCGCGCACAGGGGACCTAACCCCCTTACCGGAGCGGCGATGGCTGGAGCGTGGGATTTCCATGGCAGGCGAAGGTCTAGCCCCAAGCGAGTTTTGCAGTAAAGCCCAGGGTGCAGACCCCTTTGGTACCAATGTCTCTTCAGCGAACCCCCTCTAGCCAAACTCAGTGGCAGGGGCTAACTCCTCTGCGACTGAGCGGTGTCTGGTGACTGGCAGACCTGAGGCACCGATTGATGGTGTATGTGAAGCACCAAGGCTGCTGGCGAATTCCATGGTCGGAGTCTAAAGACGAAGGAATTTTCATCAACAACCACGATGTCTGCCACTTTCCCTTCAACAAACCAACCGAGCTTGCCACGTCGAGTGAGCTGAGCTCCATTCTCTACGCTCAAGGTCCGTCCGAGCATTCGAGCCCGTCTGAGCCTCCGAGTACCCATGCCAAGCGAGCCGAGCTCAGAGCGCCCCCGACAAGAAGATCGATCTCAACGTCGGTAACTCCCCCACCCATCCGACCGTCATGCGCCAACGAGATGAAATTTCCAACAACTCGAGTTTTCCACTTTTCAGGGCAAATCTGAGCGAGTGAGGGGGCCTAGATCGGGCGGGTGGCACCGACTAGATAAAAGCCAGAGCTGGAGCTGGAGCTAGGATCCAGACAAAAGATAGAGCCAGATCTGGAGCTGGAGCTAGGATCTAGACAAAAGCTAAAGCTGGAGCTGGACCTGGAATTGGAGATAAGATCCAAACAAAAGCTAGAGTCAGAGCTTGAGCTGAAACCTAGAGGAGGCTGACTAGATGAGGCCGACTGACCCAGGAGGAGGCCACCCAGACCAGGCCGACCGACCCAGGAGGAGGCCACCCAGACCAGGCCGACCGACCCAGGAGGAGGCTGACCAGACTAGGCTGACCCATCCAGGAGGAGGCCGTCCAGACCAGACCGACTGACCCAGGAGGAGGCCGATCATACCAGGCCGATCTATACCAATCCGACCGACACAGGAGGAGGCCGACCAGACGAGTCTGACTGCCTTGCCGAGCATCATTGCCGAGCATCTGAGCCTCCGTGCCGAGCCTCCGTGCCGAGCCTCCGTGCCGAGCCTCCGAGTCACCTTACCGAGCTTAAAAAGTTGTCCCCACCTCGACGGAGCTACTGACCAAACCGAGCTCGCCCCTGTCCAAACTAGCTGAGCTAACGGACCTACCTCAGTCCGAGCCCACCGACATGTGCCAACACGATGAAATTTTCGACAACTCGAGTTTCCCACCTTTCAGGGCAAACCCGAGCCACGGAGGGGGCAAGGATAACGTACATGGGAGGACCAATACTACCTCTACCTTTTAAAGCTTCCCAATGGCATAGAAACTGAGGCGGCAACGCATGACCTTCGATCGACCAGACTAGAGATTGGGCTAAGACTGGGATCTAGACAAGAGCCGGGATCGGCCGTAAGCATGGGGTAACTCCCCCAGCAGGCCGATTCGTATGGTTTGTTGTAAGGCTGGGGACAACTCCCCCAGCAGGACGACCCATGGGTTTGCTGTAAGGCTGGGGCGACTCTCCTAGAAGGCTGACCATACCCGGATCGGTTGGTAGGCTGGGGGCAACTTCTCCAGCATGATGATCATTAGATTGACTGTCATACTGGGGGTGCCTCCCCCAGCAGGTTGATCGACCTGTCGACCGTAAGGCTGGGGGCAACTCCCCGAACAGGCCGATCACTCGATCGACCGTAAGACTGCAGATAGCTCCCCTAGTAAGCCGATCGACATGTCGACCGTAAGGCTAGGGGCAACTCCCCCAGCAGGCCGACCACGTATCGACCGTAAGGCTGGGAACAACTCCTCCAGCAGGCCGATCATTCGATAGACCGTAAGACTAGGGGTAGCTCCCCCAGTAGGCCGATCGACTTGTGGACCGTAAGGCTGAGGCAACTCCCCCAGCAGGCCGACCATGTATCGACTGTAAGGCTGGGGGCAACTCCCCCAGCAGGCCGATCATTCGATCGATCGTAAGACTAGGGGTACCTCCCCCAGCAGGCCGGTCGACCTGTCGACCGTACGGCTGGGAGCACCTCCCCCAGCAGGCCGACCACGTATCGACCGTAAGGCTGGGGGAAACTCCTCCAACAGGCCGATTACTTAATCAACTGTAAGACTGTGGATAGCTCTCCCAGTAGGCCGATCGACCTGTCGACCATAGGCTGAGGGCAACTCTCCCAGCAGGCTGATCAACCGGTCGACCGTAAGGCTAGTGGAAACTCCCACATCAGGCCTATCAACCTGTCGATCGTAAGACTAGGGGCAACTCCCCCAGCAGGCCGACCCACCTGGTTTTCCGTAAGGCTGGAGGCCACTCCCCCAACAGGCCGACCCGTCCATCGGCCGTAAGTCGAGGGGCCACTCCCCTTGACAACGAACGAACAGGTCAGTCGTAAGGCTAGGGGCCACTCCCCCAGCTGACCAACCCACTCCTTGGCAGCCGTAAGTCGAGGGGCCACTCCCCTTGCCACCGAATGAACAGATCGGTTGTAAGGCTAGGGGTCACTCCCCCAGCTAGCCGACCCACTCCTTCGTCGGTCACAAGTCGAGGAGCCACCCCCCTCTCCACCGATCGAACAGATCGATCGTAAGGCTGGGGCCACTCCTCCAGCTGGTCGACCCACTCCATCGTCGGTCGTAAGTCGAGGGGCCATCCCCCTCGCCACCGAACGAACAGATAGATCGTAATGCTGGGGGGCCACTCCCCCAGCTGGCCGACCCACTCCTTCGTCGGCCGTAAGTCGAGTGGCCACTCCCCTCGCCACCGAACGAATCTCGGACCGACCAATTATTGTCCCTAGCTGACTTCGCAAGTCGAACCAAGTCCTTAAAGATACCACATCTTTCTCTCTCTCCTACTATATCTCTCGACCTCAACCTTCGCAACGGTAGAGCTTGGGAGATGAGGGGAAATTGGCACGCCAATTATGGCCGGCCTACGTGGCCACCTTCATGGATCATAAATCAACGATTAAGACTCGCACTTACTTCTTCATCAAGAATAGCAGCAATCAGGGGTCAAACACTTCCTTATTAGCATGCTGTCATCAAGGACGACATTAATGCCTCTTCATTGCCTTGGAGATGAGAGGGGTGATGGCTCGCCTATATGAAGACCGGGAGGCATCATCTCTGGGGCATCTCTGAGATCTACAATGGAGGTAGTATAATACAAACTTTCACACCTTCCACCTGATATATTTCGCCTCCTCAGCTCGGCCTGAGGACTCGCGTATTAGTCTCCCCGTGAACCATACTCGATCCCACCGAGCACCATTCAGACAAGTGCTGACTTTGGCATCGGAGGGGACTTGGTCGGAACCAAGGTCCGACCCCCCTGACAAGCTCTTCATTTTGCAGATCTGAAGTGACGTCACCATCGTCGAAGCTTCCCTTCGGCATCCCATCGCCCGGATCCGAACGCCATCGTCCCAAGAGTCCGTTGGCCGGGCGATCCCGGAGGTTGTCGACCCGCCGAAGCGACCCTTCGGTGCACCAACGCACGGATCCACGCCTTCCAGCCCATTCGAATGCGATGCTGACCGACCCCAAAGGCCGTCCTTGTCTCATGTGACAGCGACGACCTCCGGACCTCCAGACTATCAACCTGTGGTGAGAAAACAATCCAAAACAATCTCCATCTAGCGACTATATCAGAGCATTTAGCAGCACATTACACCTTGCCTCATGCATGAAACAAACTGCAAAAAAACAAAAACCCAGAACACCACAGACCGAAGAGAGGAGGAGACCAATCCGTACGCATTGCGTCTCAGTCGTCGTAAAATAGTAAAGAGTCAAGACGTATGTATGTATTGACGTGTGATTACGCACATGACTGTGTAGAAAAGGATGATATATATAGGAAATATATATGATTAATTTCATCTATACCAATCCAAACCATATCTGCCTTTGCGAATCATATTCTACATACAACTCTTCTTCTTAGGCCGATCACTCGAGGTATTGAAGGAGCTAGGCCGATCGCTCTTCTTCTTAGGCCGATCACTTGTAGAGTTGTGCTATTGAAGGAGCTAGCCTTGTGGATGTCGTCCTTATTGAGCATGGTTGTTGAATGGTCCGACCTCGTGGAGGTTATCCCTGTCTATTGCTATCAAGGTTAGGTCGGGTTGATCCCTTAAGCCGAGGTCATGCGGTCATCGAGGACTATCGACGATTCGCAAATGGTTCCATCGGTCCGGCTCAGCCGGCCCCCATTGCCGGTGGGCCCCATCAGAACATCATCTAATCTAATGTCTTTGCATAGCTTCTGTATGCGACAAACACGAGTTGCTGCTAGATGAATTTGGCTCATGCAGTTTTAGTTCAAAAAAAAAAAAAGCTGAAGCATCTTCTCGCACACTGTTGATGCACTGTTGATGCAGAAACTTGACCCCGGTAACTCCCTTGAGATGAGTGCATGCAGTGTTGATTGAGATGAGCTCAGCTGGCCATGTGCATATATTTAGCGACATAAGTCAGAGCATTTAGCAGCACATTTGCACCTTGCCTCATGCATGATGAAGCAAATGGGAAAGAAACAAAACCCCAGAACAACACCACAGACCGAAGAGAGTAGAGACCAATCCGTACGCATTGCGTCTCTGGTCATTTTCACTGCAGAAAGCTCCTGTAGCTATCAGGCTCTGGCTGCAAACCAAAACTGACCAATATATGTATGTTATTTTGTTCAGCTCTTGACAGTGATGCCAAGGGGTTATAAATCGACGCTGCATTGCAAAGTGACATCGTATTGTTCCTTAAATTGTCTTCAAACGCATGACACCCTACTGGTAATCAATAAATGCCATTAGTTTTCCCTTTACTTGGGAGTTGTTCTTAGGTCCCCTATGGAGTATGGACAGAGACATAATAATAATAATCTTTTATACAATTCACGACCTTTGTTTTACGTGGCAGTTTTTGTCCCACGTGGCAGTTTTGTCCTAGTCATATTTTTGGTTGCTGACTGGGACGCCACGTGGGTGTTGGGTGTGGTTTTAGACTTGGGTTTGGGATGGGTTTTTGGTGATTTTTTTTGCGTTTTAGTCTCTGCTTTTCCTCCGTTTGCCCCGACCCTCCTCTCTCTCACACACCCACGCTTTTTTCACTTTGGCGACCGTTTCTCTCCGAATTTGCGCCCAGACGACGACTGCCTCCGTGCCCTCTGGGCACGGGTTATGACTAGTAATAATATCAAATTAGCAAGAATTAAAAAGCAGAGTTAGTTATAATTTCACAATTTTGATAATAGAGTAAGCACTGCAGTTGCCGCAACGGCACAGAAAATGAATTTGTATGGAGTGTTCGGTTGGCGATCTTGATTCTCCTAATATGATGTCCACTCTTCCTTGTATCTGCGATACTAAAAAATTGGACATTAACCACGGACAAATCCGTGGCTAATACCCTAAAATCCGTGGCTATTACCCAATAGCCACGGTTTTTTATAAATTCCGTGGCTATTGTTCCGTGAGGGAAAGTGCCATTGCAAATACCAAAAATCCGTGGCAAATGGAAGAAATTCCGTGGCGGAAAAGTTAGCCACGGGACTATAGCCACGGAAATTTCGTGGCGATTATTCCACCTATTGCCACGGAAAATCCGTGGCAAATGTATATTTGCCACGGAAATAGTTCAGAAAAAATTTCCATGGTAAACAACATTAACCACGGATATTCCCGTGGCTATTGTTTTAACTATTGCCACGGAATGTCCGTGGCAAAAATATATTAGCTACGAAAAAGTTCAGAAAAAATTCTGTGGTCAACCGCATTAGCCACGGATATGCCGTGGCTATTGTTTTAACTATTGCCACAGAAATTCTGTAGCAAAAATATATTAGCTACGGTTGATTTCCAAAAAAATTTACCGTGGTTAACCTGCGTTAGCCACGGATATGCCGTGGCAAGATTGTTTTATTTGACACTGATTCTCAGTGGCGAAAAGTTTTCCGCGACGGATATTTTCCAGATACAATTTTGTGGCTAAATATATTAGCCACAAACAGTTCGTGGCTAATGTGTTTATTTTTTTTAATCCAAAAATTTTAGAAATTCGTTTACAATCAAAATTCTCATATATATATATAATAACAAGAAAGAAAACATCGATGTATATAAACAATATCAAAAAATCCAATTAAAAAATTCTCATCCATCACCAACTTCCAAGAAACTACATGAATATAAACTTTTGACAAACATCAACATATCTCAATAGAAAAATTTTCCACATACAAAAGGTTTACATGTACAAATACATAACGGCCCCTTGGCCCACTCAATACAAAAAGTTTCCACACATCAACATAATGGCCCCTCGGCCCCCTCAAAGCAAAAAGTTTCCACACATCAACATAACGGCCACTCGGCCCCTTCAATACAAAGTAAAAAGTAAACTCTCAATCTCATCATAACGGCCACTCGGCCCCTTCAATACAAAGTAAACTCTCAATCTCATCACGGCCCCTCGGCCCCCTCTCATCACTCCCCCAAACACCAAGTAAAAAACAATTAAACTCTCACCTCATTTCTCCACCCTCCGGTCCTCCACCGGCTCCGCCTTGCGGATGCGATTCCTGAAATAAAAATTGAAATAAATAAGTATTTACTAAAATTAATAAACAAATAAGTATTATTTGTTAGAGGCAAGATATGCTTATTAGGATTCTGCAAACTAGTTTTTGTTAGGAATCATGTATATACACTAACATATGTATCTTATACAACTACTTCATACAAACATGGAGTGTTTCTTTTTCAACCACAACATTTATTGACATCATGATATATTATATATTACTAAAATGAAATATAAAGTATTTTCTTTGGCTCACCTGGAATGTCTAGCTCACCCGGAATGCTTATATTATATATTCATCTTTAGCGAATTATATCTGCATCCGAAATATATCTGCATCCACTCTGTAACGAAACATATTCACAAATACTGAAGTAATAACAAAGCAACCTGTTAGAAAAATTACCTCTAGTGGTCCATCAAAAGAATTGTTAAAAACATGAAATACGTAAAGAACCAACGTCTCCGAAGCATACGTAGAAATAAGCCCATGATCAGCACCTATTATACGGCTCTCATAGTAACATCAGGCTTTGATTAATATAATACTCCCCTTGAACAGATGGTTTTGATCTATTAAGTGATCAATCTGCAGGAAAGGAGTATGGTTGGCAGAACAGCATAGGAAGTACCATATGCATTGCTAACAAAAGTTCAACAGATGTGTTAAAGAACCAAAATCTCACCTCTTCAGGAAAGCAAAGCATACATAATCCACCAAACTGATTGAAAGCAATATCTACAACAATGTTTTCTACAAGACATTTTATTATCTTTACCTACAAAAGCACAAATAAAAAAAGACGTATGATCAGTAACAAGACATTAAACTATATTATGAAAAATCACAGTTTCATCCACATGAATTTAGTTTAGGATCTCCTAACAATCATGTCATAACATACGATCATGGCATTAACAATATACAGAAACATGATAAGCAAATTGAATGGAAGAAGAAAAAAAGATTACATATAAGTTCATAACAATATAAAATCATCAAAGAAATAGGACCTCCTGTCAGATATAGGTTTACATCAACGAATGTGGTTTCGATGGTTGCCTATTTTCGCTAATATCTTTGCTAATATCTTTGCTAAAAGTTTTATTTGGATATAGCAATTGGATTTGATAATAATGGTTACTTTGGATAAGGTTCAATGAGACATCACCCCTTATGAGCTTGTGATTAAGATTATGGGCTTTGAGCATGCTTCTTCAAGATATGCATTAAAGATGTGAGATGATGTCCCCCCATCAGACTCAAGTTGGAGTCTACCGAAGAAAGAAATGAAGAAAAGGTAACCGAGTGCTTGCCTCAATAAAAATAATAAATAATAAATAAATAAAAATGGTAACAGAGCACAAATTTAAGTTGTCAATACACTTCAACAAGATTTTTTATATAATATACAATTGCAAGGAACTTGACAAAATTTAAATGACAGGGGCACTCATGTAATAAAAACCTAACATGATCTTAATTCTGACATGAACTACAAGCAATAAGATTAGCAGCTATGCTCATTAAGAACAGTACTAATGGCATCCCAAAACTGTTGAAATGCATTCCATCCCATTAAAATTAGGTTGTCTGTATGGTGGATGACCAAAATAAAATGTTTCTCTTGTACAAATTAATACCAAAAAATTTAGGACTTTTGACTAGCATATTTAAACAGTTTGCTTTTCGATAGTATAAATTTTCTATCATCCTCATTTACAAAATATTGTGAAAATATGCTTTTCAATGGTATAAATTTGTTTAAATAAGGAAACGATTGGATTACCAAATCTGCTCAATCAACCCCTCAGCAAGCGTTTCCAACCATCGTTTCTTCTGCATCCTGCAATTGCCTGAGTAGAACATTCAAACCGGCACATATAAATAAAATGCCCGAACTGGATGTCTTAACAAGGCAATTAAGTACAGACAGGGCCTAGGGAAAATATAATTGCTACGAACATTTAGCCAAACAAATAAGCTAATGAAATAATGTAACAAGTAAAATTTCAGTTTCAGTTTAGCATAAATGTTTGGGCAGATGGAATAGTCTCATGGTTAGGGCCAACAAAGTTGAATTAAATTCGGACATAAAATACATGCAAAAAAGAATAGAAAATATCTCATTGGTAACTGCTAATAGCATAGCATTCAATGACCGAAATATAGCGTCTTTGATTTGCACTCGACAAATTACTACTCATTGATCCGTTTTGGAGGCACGGAAACCAAATTTGGACTATTGGCAATCTCATATTGCATGCATTATAAACGACTAGGATTTGATTTACAGAACAAAGACATCTATAGTGAGGATGACTTTACTCAGGCATGAAACAATCAGTAATATGAGTTTGCATACTCATACATGTACATCTAAATGATCAAGTAGGACATTTGGTATAAATGAAACATAACAAATTTACAAAATTTGATTCTCCTATCACAAAAAGGGCATATAATCATGAAGACTCGTCTATTTTCCAACTGATAGAGTTATTCAGACTTCATGGAAAACAACATGGTACCATGATATATTTTCAACTTGCTAATTTATACAACTTGTATTGCTGAAGATATAACAACATACATTTGTAATACACGAAAAACAGAACTCTTTCTTTTGAACAGACAACTAGATAATTCTATTTGTCACATTTCATGCTTCTTACCATTAACAACATGGATCTGAGGTATTTCGTTCCACATCCATCCACAACACTTTGATTATGTTACAACGCTTAAAGATCAGAAGTCTGTTTCTCATCTTCCTATAATATCTAGACTTCCAGAATTCTCTGCCTATATGGTTTTCTCCCTAAAATTCAAGCATCAGTCTTTCCTTATTATAGGGTACATCAGTTCCCTGTGAATAATTGCACCACCATTTATTACAAAAAGCTTGATGGAAAATGGAAAACAATTCCACACAAAAGTAACGCGGGACATCATGCAATATTATTCTCTTGAATAAAAAGCGGATACTGACCATACAAGTTGAAATGAAGTTATGCTAAAAGTCATGATTGTTTCGATATCTGTTGCTGAGTATATCCCCACAAAGCAATGCTGCCACTGACATGGATATTCAGTGATCTGATAATCCCAAGCTGAGGAATCTCCATACAAACATCTAGAATATGGATGATCTATACATGAATGCCCTCCTTTTCTCGTACAAGGACCAATGCCTGAATATATATGTGAGGCATCAGGATCGTACAAGTTGTACAAACAAAAACTTCTAGATCAGAATGGGAAAAACGACTAGGATTTGATTTCCAGAACAAAGAACATCCAAAGTGAGGATGACTTTACCCGGGCATGAAACAATCAGTAGTATGTGTTTGCATACTCGAACATGTACATCTAAATGATCAAGTAGAACATTTGGTATAAATGAAAATAAATATATTCAAGTAGCTCGAGCATTTCTAAACAATAAGTAGCTTGAGCATTTCATGCTGCTCTGCAAATGAACAAAAGATCCCACCATTGATTTCAACAACTAAGTACATGACAAGTGAAGGAAATGGACTCCAAAATATAATCAAGAATAACAATGTAAACATACCTGTGAAAAAAAAAAACATTCAGAACTGAAACAAATATTTATTCATATGATATTCAAACCCCACATGCAATAGATAACTATTTAATACCTAAGTGATCATATAGCTATTGCAAGAATAACATGCATATGAAACACTTAGTTGCTCACCACCAATTTATCTCACATTTATACTGTTAATTATTGATCATCATAAACATCGGTGTCTTGTGTCACATGATGCTTTTATTGAAATAAGATTATAGAGGTATGTAGCTGAAATAGGTAGAGTACAAAGGGTTGGTATTGCAAAAATAGTAATCAGGCCCAATTTGGGTGCACCGACAATTCCCAAAAATAAAAATGGGTTTGCAAGTGCATAAGCAACCCTCTATTTCTAACCCATAGTAGAAGCTCAATAGTATGATAGATGGGGTCCCAATATAAAGTCAATTAAAATTTTGTTCACTTCCAACGGACCAAATGAATGGATTAACCTTAGAATTGTTGAAATACAACCATATGTCCAGCAGTAACTTCTCTACAATTTTGCGTTTTGATTTATATTTGGCTGGGGCATTTGAGTTTAAGGCATTGTTTTCTAATCATTGTGCGAAGCCACCACTGACCAACCAACAAATTATGTAAGAGGAGAATTGATGCGCTCAGATTAACACATTAAATCCAACGGGATCTAATAGATCGCATCAAACTATAAGTATACTGATAAAGAGTTAAAATTCACATATTAATTGTATTCATGAAAAATTTCAGCCTACGTCCAGAGAGATCCTTGCTCCAAGACATCCACTTCATTCACCTCACAACCCCACACCTGAGGTGGAGCTATCAACAGAGCCTCCGCAAGCTCCCCTCACATTTTCAGCGAATCCAATCCCCACCCATCATCCCCCAACAAGCCCAAGTCCAATGCTGGATCAGTTGGCCACCAGCAAACTAAAAAGGATCATTCAAACATAACTAAAGCTCACCCTTTCTACCAATTATAATCACATACTCTATTTAACTGACCAGAATTTAGAGATTCATATGCCCAAGCATTCACAATCACATGTGTTACGCCTATTTGGCCGAGGCCCGAAAGACACGAGCCCAGAGACCCGACCGCCGGTCAAGAGCCCATCTGCGCACTCAGGCCCACTCGATAAGGCCCTATGGGGGACCCCCCCAAAATGTCGATCCGACCCGGCCCCGGTAACACACCGGTCACTTGCCCACTCCTGCGATAACTGCCCCCTCGATCCCGCTACCACATAATGGTAGTTATAGGGAGGTGCTGGCATGGCGCAGGGAGCGGCGACGGGGGGGCGGATTGAGGGGGCACGATTGAGGGCGGACGAGCGACGTGGGTAGGGGGCAATCGCGGCGGAGGTCTATAAAGGGGCTAAGAGGATGACAGGACAAGGGACCGCATCTCAGGTATCTAAAACCTAAGGTAGACTCCATCAACGACCTAGTTCCCCCATTTCATCTCCTTCCTCCCCCGCTCGCGCCGTGAGACGCCGTTCCGATCTCCTCACGAGTCGAACCGTCTCCGCCGGGCCTCCTCTTTCAGATCTCTGTCTGACTTAGGCATCGGAGGGGATTTGGCCGGAACCAAGGTCCGGCCCCCTGACGAGCGTTCTCGTCTACGCAGGAGGACATCAGATCCACGGGCCGAGGCTTCCCCTCCGCCCCTCGCCGACCGAGTAACCAGCTGGACGATCGAGGCTACCCCTCGTCGTTCGACCGCCGAGGCCGAGCGAGTCCAACCGAGGCCGAGCGTCTCGACCCGGGCCGAGGCTTCCCCTCGCCCCACCAACGGCCGAGGACCCCGTTTTCGTCTCAGCCGACGCGCTCCACGTCGTCTGTAGCTCCGACTCGCGCCTCGTCTCCATCGACTCGACACACCCGAGGGACCCAAACGGGCCCCTTGACCACATTGACCGGGTGTCCACGGTCAACACTCTTTGTAGTGAGAAAACACTCTGAAACATCTGGCGCCGTCTGTGGGAACGAACTATCCCACGAAGAAACAAACCACGCCTGCAATGACGCAACCTCACCCATCTCGGCGAAAGGAGAGCAAGGCCCTGACGAGAAGCGACAGGGCCCGCCATCGTTGGCAAGAGTGGGCACGGGCCCGACGCGAGGAGGATCGTGAGGAAAAGACCGGGAAACCCTCCCCGTCCCCACCAGTCGGGAGACCGAGTGCATCTGTAACGGCGCGCAGCTCGGACGTAGCTTTGGTGGTATCAGTGATCATAGACACTACCATGGTACGGCGACTGCTCGTCGACACCGACAGCTCCTGCGACGTCCTCTTCATGTCAACCCTGGAAAAGATGGGGCGGCGGAAGGAAGACTTACGACCTCGCTCGGGTCCCGTGGTGGGATTCACGGGTCACTCCGCCCACATCATCGGCACGATCCATCTCCCGGTAACGCTCGGAGACGCACCAGACTCGGTGACCCTGGCGGTGGAATTCATCGTATTGGGGATCGGGTCGGAATACAATGGGATCATCGGCCGACCCCTCCTCAATGCCGTCGACGCGGTGGTCTCGACCCTCCATCAGACTATCAAGTTTCGAACGCCCGGGGGGATGGGGCAAGTCGAAGGCGACGCGGGGAGACCGAGTACCTGCTATCAACTGGCGGAGGAAGGTCCCGACGATCGTCTAGCCGACCGGATGGCCGCGCTCGACTTAAGGAACGGGCCGAGGCCCGCCCCTGCGGAGGAGCAAGAGCAGATCCCGGTCACGGACATCGAGGGCCGGTTCGTCTCGATCGGGAGAGGGCTAAGCCAGGACCTGAGGGATCAGCTGATCGAATGCCTAGAGGCGAACCTGGACATCTTTGCTTGGTCACCGGAGGACATGCCCGGCGTAGACCCCCAGGTGATCGTCCACCAGATCAACGCCGACCCCAACTTCAAGCCGGTCAGGCAGAAGAAGCGTAACCTGGGCGGCGAGAAGATGAAGGCGGCCTCCGAGGAAGTGGAGCGTCTCCTTGACGCCGGCTTCATACGAGAGGTCTGGTACCCGGAGTGGCTGTCGAACATGGTGATGGTCAGGAAACCCAACGGGAAGTGGCGAATGTGCGTGGACTTCAGTGACCTCAACAAGGCCTGTCCCAAGGACAGCTACCCCCTGCCGCGCATCGACCACCTGGTGGACAACGCCTCGGGGTACGAGATGCTTAGCTTCATGGACGCTTACTCAGGGTACAATCAAGTCCAGATGGACCCCCGGGACGAAGAAATGACAGCCTTCACGACGGACCGGGGAACTTACTGCTACAAGAAGATGCCCTTTGGCTTGAAGAACGCAGGGGCCACCTACCAGAGAATGGTCAACAAGATTTTTAGCTCCCAGATCGGGAGGAACCTGGAAGTCTACGTCGACGACATGCTTGTCAAGTCAAGACGACCAGAAGACCACATTGCCGACCTGCGGGAGACCTTCGAGCGGTTGCGGCGACACCACATTCGGCTCAACCCCGCGAAGTGCACGTTCGGGGTAAGATCTGGCAAATTCTTGGGATTTATGATAACTAACCGTGGCATTGAAGCTAATCCTGACAATATCGAGGCGCTGATCAACATGCGTGAGCCAACGACGATCAAAGAGCTGCATAGGCTGAACGGGCGCATCGCAGCCTTGGGGCGATTCCTTTCCAAATCAGCGGAAAGATCGCTCCCCTTCTTCAAGGTCCTGAGGAAAGCGATCGCGGAACCTTCAGACAATAGGAAGACGATACTATGGGACGAAGACTGCTCCAGGGCGTTCGGAGATCTCAAAGAGTATCTCCGCAGCCCGCCTCTCCTGTCCAAGCCCCGGGAAGGGGAGTCGCTGAGCCTTTACCTGGCGTGCGCGGAGGAAGCTGTGAGTTCGGTGCTGATCCGGGAAGACGGTGGGGTGCAGTGGCCGGTATATTACACGAGCCGGATCTTGAAGGGGGTGGAGGTGCGATACTCGCCCATGGAGAAGCTGGCGTACGCCCTCGTCCTCTCAGCACGAAGGCTCCGACCCTATTTCCAGGCTCACACCATACTGATCCTGACCGACTCACAACTGGAGCAGAACCTCAAGAGATTCGATCGAATGGGAAGGATGCTAAACTGGGGAGTGGAACTGAGCGAGTTCGACCTCCGATTCAAACCGCGCACGGCCATCAAAGGGCAGGCTCTAGCCGACTTCATCGCCGAGTGCACAACGGAAGGAAATGGCCCCCCGGAGGAAGAAGGCCCAGCGACGGTAATTGCTCAACCCTTGTCCTTTCTTTCGGCTGACCACTTCCAGCCAGGGGTTCCAGGAGCGTGGATAGTCCATGTGGATGGATCGGCCACGCAGTCAGGAGGCGGGGCTGGGATTGCAATCCGATCTCCGGAAGGGAACATTTTGGAATACGCGTTGCGGTAAGAGTTCCCAGCCACCAACAACGTGACGGAATACGAAGCGGTGATCAACGGCCTGAGGCTGGCCCTGGAGCTCGGGGCCGAGTCCATCCGCCTCCTCAGCGACTCGAAGCTCATTGTCAACCAACTCCTGGGGAGTTACGAGGCGCGGGAGGAGGCGATGCAGAGATATCTCACTGTCGCCAGAGCGGCGATGTCCAAATTCAAGAACGTGGAAGTCTTGCACCTCCCGCGATCGGAGAATGCACGGGCAGATGCGTTGTCGAAGCTAGCCTCGTCCTCGCCAAAGGAGCTGGGCCGCACCATCTACGTGAAGAATCTGCAGTCCCCCAGCACGGAGGAGCACGAGGTGATGGCGATCGACCAAGAACCCACCTGGATGGACCCGATCATCCGGTACCTCACTCATGGGGAGGTGCCGACCGATGGGGACGAACACTGAACCCTGGAGAGAAAGGCGCTCCGATACGTGATCCATGAAGGGACGCTCTACCGGAGACGCTGGACCAAGACGGATGTCCTCCCATACTTGAAGTGCATCGGACCGCAGGAAGCTGACTACGTCCTACGGGAGGTTCACGAAGGGATCTGCGGGAATCACCATGGGGGCAAGATGGTCGCACAGAAGATCTTGAGGCAGAGATACTACTGGCCGACCCTGGCCCAAGACGCAACAAGCTACGTCCAAAAATGCCAAGAATGCCAGAGGTATGCCCACCACACCTCGACTCCCCCGTCAGAGCTCATCCCTATCGTGAGCCCCATCCCCTTTGCGAAATGGGGGCTCGATATCCTCGGACCGTTTAAACCGGGCCGAGGGCAGCGGAAGTATCTGATTGTGGTGGTGGACTACTTCACCAAGTGGATCGAGGCCGAACCGCTGGCCACCATCACGTGGAAGAAAGCAAAAAGCTTCGTATGGAATTCCATCATCTCCAGATTCGGAGTGCCACGGGCCATCGTCACAGACAATGGGAAGCAGTTCGACTCTGCAGGGTTTAAAGATTTTTGCGAGGAATGGGGAATCAAGCTTCTCTTCGCCTCTGTAGCGCACCCCCAGACCAACGGAATGGCGGAAGCGGCCAACAAGTGCATCATAGAGCCCCTCTGAAAGAAAGTGAAAGACGCCGAAGGGAACTGGCCAGAGGAGCTCCCCGGGATACTCTGGTCATACCGGACGACCCACAAGGAGGCCACTGGCGAGACCCCGTTCATGCTCACCTACGGGGCCGAGGCGGTGGTGCCGGTCGAATTGGGCGAAGAATCTCTCCGCCTCAAATACTTTGACGAAGACAGGAACTTGCAGGGTCTGGGGCTCAGTCTGGAGCTCCTCGGCGAGCGACGGGAGCAGGCACTGGCCACCATCATCCGCCAGAAGCAGAAGGTGGCCCGATACTACAACGCTCGGGTGCGGGGAAGAAGCTTCCACCTTGGGGACCTGGTCCTCCGGAAAGCGGGCTTCAACCCTGATACCGCTCGCAAAGGGAAGCTCCCGGCTAAATGGGAGGGGCCCTACAAAGTCGTCGAGGTCCTCGGACCCGCAGCCTACCGACTAGCCAATATGGAGGGGAGGATTCTCACTCACACCTGGAATACGGAACATTTACGCAAGTACTTTCAATAGATGTATCGTTTCCTATGAAATAAATTTATTTTGAATTCATTCCTTTCCATATAAAGCAAAAAGATATACAGAAAGGCGCACGAAGAGGCCGAGGGGCATTCCCCTCCCTCATTCTTCTCCGGGGGCACCGGTGGAGCCACAGGCTGGCAGCCCACTAGGGTCTCCCCCTTACTCCGTTCGACGTCAGGGTACATCCGAAGATCCTCGAAGTTGACCCCTGAGAGTGGGAACTTCTTTTGGATCTCGGACTGACACCGGGCGAAGCCCTTCTCGAACGCCTCCGATAAGGCGGTCTCAACAAAGGAGGTGGCATACTCCGCCACGGCATCCTGAGCGATTCGGGCCGGATCCACCTCCTCAAGCCCACGCATCCGGGCCTCTAAGGTCTCGATCTGGCGTTGGTGCTCCGCCCTCTCCTTCTCGATCTCCCGGGATCTCTCGCCAAGTTGGGCAAGGAGGACCCTCGCCTGCTCCTCCGCCGCTTCCAGACGATCGGAGAGCTCCAAGGTCTCAGAGGCAGCAGCATGGTTGGGAATCTGCTCGGCTCCTCCAGACGTGTCGGCGCCTCTCAAAAGCTCGGCGAGCCGCGCCTGGGCCTCCGACTTTGCAGCCAGAGCCAAGGCTCTCTCCCGGTCCGCCTCCTCCAGGGCAGAGGACAGCTCAGTTACGCGGGAATCCAA
The DNA here is from genome assembly GCA_030789695.1 of Scilla litardierei. Classification (NCBI taxonomy): domain Eukaryota; kingdom Viridiplantae; phylum Streptophyta; class Magnoliopsida; order Asparagales; family Asparagaceae; genus Scilla; species Scilla litardierei. Next base: position 789,095,213 of record CM061142.1, on the reverse strand, counting down.
GGACTGGACCCGCGCTTCCTCTAACTGACCTGCCTCCCCCTCCTCGCCGGGGGCCTCAGGGCCTCGCCCGGCATCGGATTTGGCTTTGGGAAGAGCCGCGAATTGGCGCCTCATTGAGAGGCCCACCGAGGACAACTGCACCAAGGCAACGAAGGTAAGACAGCGAAAGCAGCTGGAGGAAGGGAGGACAAGCAGAGACACACTACCTGTTGACCAGCCTGAATCACGAAGGTGGCCAAACAGTCACCTCTGACTCCGTCCAACACTACCTGATCGGGAGGGAGACAACAGTTCTCGGCCACTCGTGCGGCGGCTCCGCGGCTCGAAAACACCGACTCCTTCTCCCCCACTGGGAAGCGTGGACGAAGAAGACCCTCCCCTGACGAAGGGAACTCGCCAGGAGTGGAGCAGAACGCACCAAGATACTGACCGTAGGCATCAGGGAGAGAACCGCCCGGGAGAGGTGAAGGGCCGACCCACGGCCAGGCAACCTCAACGGGGGCGGGTTGAGGTTGATCAGCAGTCGGCAGGACATCAACCCCCTCGACCCCCTCACGGACCCTCTTGGAGGACCCCAGCAAGGGGAGAGAGGGAGATGACACCTTCTTCCTTGTTGAGCCTCCGGTCGCGGTCACGACCCGCTGCTTCTTCCGGACCTCCAGCACATGATTCCTTCTGCACGGATCCGGATTTGGGACCTGCACGTGAGCGCTGGCGGGAGAAGGACCAAGAGGGAATCCACATGCACTCAAAGGAGAAATGAGAGACCAAGCAGAGCCCAGGCGACCTCGAATGGCGAACACTCGGAGAAGCTTACCTAGGGGCCACACCGTCTTACGCAAGTTGTGGTCACTAAAGAGGACGTCGATCGAGCGCTCCCTCGCAGGAATCGCCAGCATGTCCTTCGCCGTCTGCTGCTCGGCGACCGTCGGCTCACCCAGATCGAGGATGACTGCACCGGCCGCCTCCCACCGAACCGGGAAGGGTACACTCGACGGGAACGTGACAAACACGTATTCCCCCTTCCAGCGTTTCAGGGAGCTCGGCAACCCCAACACCAGGGTCATCTTCGGACGGGCGCTGATGTAAATCCACGCCCCTGATTGGTGGTGGCTCAGGCGGTAGAACTGGGCAAAGAGGCGAAGAGAGGGCGCCACTCCCCTCAGCATGCAGACAACGATGAACCCGACGAGGAGCCCGACGGCGTGGGGGCAGAATTGACACATGCACACGTTGTGGGCCTGAAGGAACTCAACGATAAAAGGATGGAGCGGGAAACGAAGCCCGAAGCGGAAACACTTCTCGTATACTCCAACCTCGTTGGAGCCAGGAAAGCAGATCCGCTCGTCAGCCCCAGAGGCACGGGCCGAGTAAGGCGGAAGCAGGTAGGCGGAGCGCATGCTCCCGATGGCGGTGGCACAGATCGACGAAGGCCACGACAAGACCTCTGGGGGCACCCCTGAAAGATCATCCCCGTGCCGACAAATCACCGAAGGAGGGCTACCCGCCAGACCCGGAGCCGCGTCGCGCTCCGGCCGACCCGAACCCGTGGCAGAGGAAGACGACATGAGGCAGAGCTCAGGCAGAATGAGGATCAGCACAAAGAAGAAAACGACGGGATAGCGGCTCACGAACCCCTCGGCTTCTCAACTTAAGACGACCCCGCGAGCGGCTGGGATAAGCTTGCAGCTACAACGTGGCAGCATCAGAGGACCGACGGCGCTTCGGAGCCCGCGCCTTAAAACTATCGAACGGGCCAACTCATGATGACGACTAATAAATGAGTCGACATCGACTAGCGAGCCTGTCAAGGTCGGCGGAAGTCACATCGGCCGAGCCGAACCGGCCAAAGCCGATCGACCCAACCGATGGGGGCAATTGTTACGCCTATTTGGCCGAGGCCCGAAAGACACGAGCCCAGAGACCCGACCGCCTGTCAAAAGCCCATCTGCGCACTCAGGCCCACTCGATAAGGCCCTATGGGGGACCCCCCCAAATGTCGATCCGACCCGGCCCCGGTAACACACCGGTCACTCGCCCACTCCTGCGATAACCGCCCCCTCGATCCCGCTACCACTTAATGGCAGTTATAGGGAGGTGCTGGCATGGCGCAGGGAGCGGCGACGGGGGGGCGGATTGAGGGGGCACAATTGAGGGCGGACTAGCGACGTGGGTAGGGGGCAATCGCGGCGGAGGTCTATAAAGGGGCTAGGAGGACGACAGGACAAGGGACCGCATCTCAGGTATCTAAAACCTAAGGTAGACTCCATCAACGACCTAGTTCCCCCATTTCATCTCCTTCCTCCCCCGCTCGCGCCGTGAGACGCCGTTCCGATCTCCTCACGAGTCGAACCGTCTCCGTCGGGCCTCCTCTTTCAGATCTCTGTCTGACTTAGGCATCGGAGGGGATTTGGCCGGAACCAAGGTCCGGCCCCCTGACGAGCGTTCTCGTCTACGCAGGAGGACATCAGATCCACGGGCCGAGGCTTCCCCTCTGCCCCTCGCCGACCGAGTAACCAGCTGGACGATCGAGGCTACCCCTCGTCGTTCGACCGCCGAGGCCGAGCGAGTCCAACCGAGGCCGAGCGTCTCGACCCGGGCCGAGGCTTCCCCTCGCCCCACCAACGGCCGAGGACCCCGTTTTCGTCTCAGTCGACGCGCTCCACGTCGTCTGTAGCTCCGACTCGCGCCTCGTCTCCATCGACTCGACACACCCGAGGGACCCAAACGGGCCCCTTGACCACGTTGACCGGGTGTCCACGGTCAACGCTCTTTGTAGTGAGAAAACACTCTGAAACAACATGCAAACACAATAACTGATTTCAACTAATTACCATACTGCTAAGTATCAACCAAATGTTAGTTAACAACTAAATAATGATTGCTTTAGCTGTTTAACGAAGAACTATTATTAAGAATTGCTAATATTTGGATAAAATAACATTTTTGTTTTGTGAACAATTAAACAAAAAAATGTTGGGATTTCAACGGAAGTTGGATATAAAATGATGGGATTAAACCTAAATTAGTTTGAGTTCATAACCAAAAAGAAGTCATTTATAGTAAATCTCACACACCTTGGCCAAAATCATTGATCTTCTTGCTTCTATACACCTTGGAACAGATTAAAAAGAATGAGAGACTGATTCAATCCAATCCAAAGAAGAAAACTTTCATTTAGCTGCTACATACTTTGTATCCAATAGGAGGAGGGATGAGGCAGTTGAATCTTCGATTTATGGGAGGACAGCATCGCTCGTAATGCTCCATTACAGCAAGATTAGGCTTGAGCTTGAGCTGGCATATGAGGGTCCGATCGAATCACGTGATCAGGTCCGAGTATCTCATGTCACAAACCTAAAATCAAACTATCGAATTATCAAAATCAGTATCAAAATTAAAAAATCCAGATCTGGACAAAGAGAACCAAGGCCGTAATTTGTTACCGGAAAAGACTTGAGATAGAATTGGGAGTCAACGGCTTGAATCCCTTCGTCGTCGTCTTAGAATCTGCGGTGAGAAAGGAGGAGAATTCGGCGGCGGCGTCGTCGTTGTCAAACTTGTGGGTGCCGGGGGCGAAGGAGGTGCCGTAGTAGACGTAGAGGAGAGCGAGGGCGACGATGAATGCGAGGAGAGAAGAGAAGAACTTGCTGCTCGTCGACATGCCCTTCGTCGTCTTCTTCCCCCAGCCAAGGCCGGCCCTCGCCTACCCGTCGCTTGTGGATGTTTGTTAATACACCGAAGGATGAATCGGCGTCCCTCTCCCCTCGTTTTACCGGCAGCCGTAAAACCCAACCCTTGGAGAGGGATAGAGGGCAATGGGGAGGAGGTGCACCTTCGTCGTCGGCCGCCGGCCGCCGCAAGGGAGTCGCCGCCTCTTGGCCACTAGGGAGATATCTGGAGGGAGACAACGAGAGAGATGAGGGTAAAATTTTCGGGAGAGGGGAAAAATAATGGAGGGCAGCGAGCGCGGGCTTATTTCAGCCGCGCTCACCCGCCCTCGATTTGGGCGAAAATTTCTCCTATCCCCCACGAATATGTCTCTACATCTGCCACAGATCTGTCTGCGGCAGATATGATCCGTGACCAAAATACATCTATTACAGAATTTTCTGTGACATGATCTTTATCTACCACGGATTGTGTCCGTGGCGGATGTTCTGTGGCTGTTAGTCTCATTAGCCACGGAAAATCCGCTAGGGTTTATTCCGTGGCAGTTATTCAAACATCTACCACGGATTAAGTCAGTGTCAGATGGTCTGTGGCTAATAAACCATTTTCTACTAGTGGAACCGACGACGACAAGAACTAGTCAGAAGTAGGGATGAGAATGGGCATGCCCAAAGCCCGTTTGGGCTTCCAATTGGGCATGCCACATCATCATCCCTACAAATCCTTCACAAATCCTTTCTAGGATTTGTGAAGGATTTATAGGGACGATGATGTGGCATGCCCAATTGGAAGCCCAAACGGGCTTTGGGCATGCCCATTCTCATCCCTAGTCAGAAGTGTTGAGTATTGGACTCTCCACCTTGATTTTGATGATGATCAAACACAAATCATTGTGACTAACTCTTGTGATTGCAGTTAGCTAAAAAGTCACCAATTAGATTCAAGAAGATCAAAAGTGACCACACGTATTGATTCAAGTGGAGGACTTGGTAGATCAACAAACGTGAAGCATTGGCTTGAAGAACTCAAAGGCTACTTCAAGCCTCAAGCCAATGGCATCAACAAATGATTGGAGATTCAATCCAAAGAGAAGAAAGGAATGGTTGAGTCAAAAGCTTCGAAGACTATGACGTTGGAGATATTCAAGTCATTCAACTAAAAGGCTCAAGTCCATGAAGATTTATGGAGATCATCACCAAAGTACCTTGTTCATCTCAAGCGACGTCCCAAGACTTCCTCAGAACGCGTGATCGTTGTGCCTGGAGCTTTGTTGAAGCTCAAGGAGTATTCATGAAGTCAAGGGATTCGAATTCTCCATATTGAAGCTTCGAAGAAGGTTCGTCATGTTATTTATATTGTCTTCTAGCTTCGGTTTAGTAGAATGTTAAGCCTTGAGTAGTACTTGCCTAGAAATCTTTATAACTTTCATATCGTATCTCTAGGATTGCCTTAGAAACCATTATTTCCCGTAGCCTACCGTTTCATTTCACGGCTTCATATGCATCTTAGTTGGTTCAAGAAGAAGAACCAACCGACTAGATGACGATCTAATCGGTTGGGAATCCTTCTTGAACCGACTAGATATCCTTGCTTAATTCAGCCCATTCACTGTTGGTCAATTTGTCGGTTCAAGAAGGTTCACCGACCGACTAGATGACGATTTAGTCGGTTGGAAATCCTTCTCAGACCGACTAGTTATCCTAATCAATTCAAGACTATTTGTTGAACAATTAGTCGGTCCAAGAAGGTTCACCGACCGACTAAATGACGATCTAGTCGGTTGGTGTCTCTTCTCAGACCGACTAGTTTTCCGTGTGAAATTCGACCTTTGTACTGTTGACCAGTTAGTTGGTTCAAGAAGGATGGTTAATGCATTAAAAGCCAATCTAGTCGGTCCAAGAAGGTTCAATGACCGACTAATTGTCAATCTAGTCGGTTGATGATCCTTCTTAGACCGACTAGTTCTTACTCAGATTTCACCATCTTCTCTGTCAACCATCTAGTCGGTCCAAGAAGGTTCACTGACTGACTAGTTGTCAATCTAGTCGGTTGATGATCCTTCTTAGACCGATTAAGCAGCTTCAGAATAGAGCCGTTGGAGCATTTAATGCCACGAATTTTGTGACAGTTTTCTCTCTTCCCAATATAAGTTTGTGTGCTTCTAACCAGGGATAAAAGGCTGAAATTAGAGACATTTTCACATCTTTGAAGAGAGCCATTCAACTCCTATTCCAAGCTCTCTCATCTCACAAGAATCTCTCCCTTACTCTTTGAGCCCAATTCCTAGAGAGAGATTCTCATTCCTTGTGAGCTTCTCAAGCTAAGAGCTTGAATCCAAGTCAGCAACTCCTCCCTAGCCATCTATTGCTACTCATCTTGGTGGAGCTAAGGTTTGGTGATCTTATCTTCCTCAAAATCCATTCTTGCCCTAAATTGGTAAGTATTTCTCAAGGCATAGAATTGTGTGGTAAGAAGTTTTATATTTTATTCTTTATACTTCTTAATTGTTGTATACTCACAGTGGTGAGAGGATTGGCTTGATCCCAAGTTGTGGGAGTCAAGATTTAGTTGTGCTCTCGGTTTGTGAGAGTGTGCTTGATCCCAAGTTGTGGGATTAAGGACTTTGCGTGTTCCTGGGTTGTGGGATACAAGGACATCGATTGTAGGTCGATTTCACTTGTGGGGTTTCCACAAGTGGGCTAAATGAAATTTCTAGCGGTTTGCTAGAGTATCCGGAGGGGATCCGGGTGTTGCTGGAGTAGGGCACCGGTAACAAGTCGGGAAGACTTGGGTGGCACCGAACCAGGGTAGATTGCTTGTTTGCATTGCATTCTTACTTGGGTTGTTGTTCATTTATTACATTCCGCATTTGTTGGTTAAGTAGGGTTTTATTTGGCGTAAATTCCTTATAATTCTATAAAACACTATTCACCCCCCTCTAGTGTTTGTTCCTCATAGCACAGGGTCACTACAATTGGTATCAGAGCAAGGTTATAGCTATGGCAACCAACAACAACAACACACGATGCCCTTTTCCACCATATCTCATCGGGCCCAGTTATCAAATTTGGTGTGTGAAGATGAAGGCTCATATTCAATCCATCGATGAGGATTATTGGAAGCTTGTGGAGAAGCCCATTCGCGCACCTACCATTTCCGTACATGAATGGACAAATGAGCAAAAAGAATTGGTGGGGAAACATCAATAGGTAATGGATATCTTGCTTGATTATTTAACTTATGACATTCTTATACATGTGTCTAAGGCAACAACGGCATATCAAATATGGCACATGCTAGCGGAGCAAGAAGAGTCCACCTCGGAGTGTTCTTCCTCCAATGATGAAAGAGATTCATTTATGGGCTTGATGGCACGAGAGGACGACTCTAGTGACGAATCAAGAGATTCAAGTGAAAGAGATAGCGACGATGAAGAGGTAACAACGGATGATCTTAAAATTGAACTTAAGCAATTATTTGATAAATATCAAAAGCTTATGCATAAATATTGTGATGCTAAGAATAAGATCGCTAGTCTCTCTAACACATCTACATGTAGCACCTCTAACAATGACACCATTGTTGAGACACTCGCTAATGAGAAAGCAAGTTTGCTTACTCAAAATGGCATGTTGAGAAATGAGGTGGAGTCCCTCAAATCTCAACTTGATCGTGTTTCCATTGCGGATAGTAACGATCTTGAGATTGAAAATCTTCAATCTCAAAACACTATTTTGGGAATTGAGAATGAGGATCTCAAATCCCAAGTGCACGAGCTCACCAAACATGCATCAAATGCACACACTTCCTATAGTGAAGTAACTATAGATTTTGTGAGGCCATCCTCCGGTGCATCCACGAGTGGTGTCTATAACAACTTGTGTAGTTCTACTACTAAGGAAACCACCACTCATATTCCTCCCTCCTTTGGAAAGAAACCCACTTTGGGTGGACCTCCAAAGAAGGGTCATGCTTTCATGTACACCAATACTATGCCACGTAGGAACACACCTCCTACCCCACATGTTCACACGAATGATGGTTTTTATGTTCCACACCCACGAGCACGTGCAAACACTTATTTGAGACACTCTCATGCATGTACTCATGCTCATGCACCTTCACATGCTTATGATCACACATCACATCCACATGTGCATGCTTATTCTCATGATCATCCTCATGCATACACACCTCATATTCATCCACGTATGTATGCAAAACCACACCATGGACCATATGCCCATCATCATGCTTTTGCACAACAAAATGTTCCTCATGCTCTTGCTAGATCTCATGATCCTAGGCCACATGCACCACGTAGAGATCAACCTTTTGTGCATGCAACCACTAGGAAGAGGATACCCAAATCTTACACTATTTGGGGTCCTAAGAACACTAGCATTCATGCTAAGGATATGTATGTACAATCTTATATTAATGATATTATTATGAATGATGATTATGTTGGGAAATCACGGTCCTCTTGGACTTGGTTTCCAAAGGGTTAGTTTCTGTTGACCCTTCCTTGCTTGGTACCATGAGTTTATTTTCATTTTATGGGTACCAAAGCATTTGTGTTCAGATTTGATTTATTCTTTTGCTTGCATTTTGGTCTTGGATGCTCATGCGTGATTAGAAACGTAAATTCATATTGAATGTGATTTCCATTGCATGTTTATTAGTAAATCATTGTGTTTATGATTTTTCATGTTTGGAATATTTAATATTTCTTTTTGCAACACATGCGTTGGCTCATATTCATGTTTTGTTGCATGTGATACTTGACATGCGTTTGGATTATAATATATATACTTATTTTTCGTACAATTGGTATATGCATGTATTTGGTTAAATATTTATCTTGTAACATGATTGCATGTTTCTTAAATATCGTGTATGATTACATTAGAAAATGGGTTACAATGATTTGAATTTAGTTTGTTAAATTTGTTGTCTAACCCATAGGATCCAAAAAGGTTTTTGGATACCAAAATTATGTTTTCTAGGTTCAATCCACATTGGGATACAAACCCTACCAACTCTTTGATTTGCAAAGATTTTCATTCAAATGGAGTTGATGGTGCGTAAGTGATGCACCAAAGTAGGGGGAGCTTAATTTTGTAAGTATATTCATACATTTGGTATCCATGTGTGTTGAATGCATGTAGATGTTACTTTGTGTTTAATACTATCTCATGCATATCCTATGTTTGCATATTATGTGTCTTGTATGTCATTCATGTCTTTGTATTTCATTTGTGTCAAATTCTTGACTCATGTACATTGTGTATTCTCATATGTTTATTCGAGGATTATTTATAACATGTGGCTTAAAAAATTTCATGTTAGAACTAATGCTCATTTGCATGTTTCTCACACGGGACACGCTTATATTTATGTTCCACTTCACAAGCGTGCATCCCAACTTCCTACTCATGCCTCTAGACAACCTCTTCTTAAGAATCCCAAATCACTATCTTTTGGATTCCTAAGATTGTTTCTAGGCATGGTATGAACACATATAGAATCGTATATTAGGAATGACATATTCTCATGCAACTTTATATGAAAATCAAACTCAGTCTTTATTTGATTTCCACCTTGCTTACTCACTCATATTGCACTTCATGCTTGGGTACCATGCTTGTATGATTACTTCTTGTACCCATATATATATGTGTGTGAGTTCGTCCACAACTCCCAAGTTTGCATAGTTTGTATGATTTTGTGGGAGTATGACATGTTTGATTGATATCATGTCATTTTCATTTATATGTCATTGCATTTCATTCAAATTATGTTGTGCATATAAATTAGTTGATTTCTCTAACCTTTGGTGATTTATTATCAATTTGCATCTTCCTATCTTGTTGATATGCCAAAGGGAAGGATAAATTTGGTTTTGAAAATTAATACTTTATGCTTTTCATGCACACTCTTTGTGGTATTACTTTTCATGCCTTCCTTCAATATGTGTTGTGCCGTGAATGTTTATTTTGTGCACATATGCATATTGAACGGGGAATCTTTCTTGCACACACTATTGTATTAAATGTGTGTATTCATAATGATGTTGCTTGACTAAATCATATGCATAGGAATTATTAGTATATGTGTATCTAATTTCTAATGGTTGAGAATTGTTAATTCCTTATATGTATGATTTTTGTGATTATAATAACTCCTATTAATGCATGTCATGCATCTCTATTGATGAGTGTAATTTACAATTGGTAAATGATTGGTTATTGGACTACTTGATTTTGTTCCTTAACCTATTGGATCCAACAAGTTTTTGGATACCACCAATTGTTCAATTATCAGATTGTTGTACAAGATGCCTACCCTACACACTCCTTGGTTTACAAATGATGGATCAATTCAAAGGAAAGGATGGTGTATTGGAGATGCACACATATATGGAGAGCTAAATGGTTGTAAGTATGTGTTTTGTACAATTGGTATTTTAATATATTGGTTTTGACTACCATGTTTACAATTAGTATTTTAATATATTGGATTTGTGTAATATAGCATACTTCTTCATTAGCTCATTCTTGTCACACCCTCATGAAGATTGTTTGTTTATGTGACTGCCATGTTCATGTATGTCATATATGTCTTATTACGACTCATGTACCATGGTAGCTATAACTTTCATATAATTGGTTAGGCGTTTATTGATGTTTATATCTTTGGAACACGTTGTCATTACACATCGCTTTCCTCACATGCATGCTTCTATGTGAAGATTGTTATATGTTATGGATATGATAACTGATGTGTATGACATGCTTGCTTGTTTATTAGATTGTATTAAGTATATTGATCTTAACCTTCATTGAAAAATTTTCAATTCTTTCATTTAAGATTCATTGTTGATTTGATTCTACTACTTGTGCCTAATTCACGTAAATGACTATGTTCATGGATTATTTAGACCATATCATGATCTGTCATACCATTCTAGTAGAATCATTCATTTCTTCATTGGCATGCTATACTTCATCATGTTATACATAATTCATGCCATGTATAAGATTAATCACTTAGTATTGGACTCTCCACCTTGATTTTGATGATGATCAAACACAAATCATTGTGACTAACTCTTGTGATTGTAGTTAGCTAAAAAGTCACCAATTAGATTCAAGAAGATCAAAAGTGACTACACGTATTGATTCAAGTGGAGGACTTGGTAGATCAACAAAGGTGAAGCATTGGCTTGAAGAACTCAAAGGCTACTTCAAGCCTCAAGCCAATGGCATCAACAAATGATTGGAGATTCAATCCAAAGAGAAGAAAGGAATGGTTGAGTCAAAAGCTTCGAAGACTATGACGTTGGAGATATTCAAGTCATTCAACTAAAAGACTCAAGTCCATGAAGATTTATGGAGATCGTCACCAAAGTACCTTATTCATCTCAAGCGACGTCCCAAGACTTCCTCAGAACGCGTGATCATTGTGCCTGGAGCTTTGTTGAAGCTCAAGGAGTATTCATAAAGTCAAGGGATTCGGATTCTCCATGTTGAAGCTTCGAAGACGATTCGTCATGTTATTTATATTGTCTTCTAGCTTCGGTTTAGTAGAATGTTAAGCCTTGAGTAGTACTTGCCTAGAAATCTTCATAACTTTCATATCGTATCTCTAGGATTGCCTTAGAAGACATTAGAAACTTTCCCGTAGCCTATCGTTTCATTTCACGGCTTCATATGCATCTTAGTTGGTTCAAGAAGAAGAACCAACCGACTAGATGACGATCTAATCGGTTGGGAATCCTTCTTGAACCGACTAGATATCCTTGCTTAATTCAGCCCATTCACTATTGGTCAATTAGTCGGTCCAAGAAGGTTCACCGACCGACTAGATGACGATTTAGTCGGTTGGAAATCCTTCTCAGACCAACTAGTTATCCTAATCAATTCAAGACTATTTGTTGAACAATTAGTCGGTCCAAGAAGGTTCACCGACCGACTAAATGACAATCTAGTCGGTTGGTGTCTCTTCTCAGACCGACTAGTTTTCCGTGTGAAATTCGACCTTTGTACTGTTGACCAGTTAGTTGGTTCAAGAAGGATGGTTAATGCATTAAAAGCCAATCTAGTTGGTCCAAGAAGGTTCACTGACCGACTAGTTATCAATCTAGTCGGTTGATGATCCTTCTTAGACCGACTAGTTCTTACTCAGATTTCACCATCTTCTCTGTCAACCATCTAGTCGGTCCAAGAAGGTTCACTGACCGACTAGTTGTCAATCTAGTCGGTTGATGATCCTTCTTAGACCGATTAAGCAGCTTTAGAATAGAGCCGTTGGAGCATTTAATGCCACGAATTTTGTGACCATTTTCTCTCTTCCCTATATAAGGTAGAGACCATATTCTAGGATTAGTTTTGTTGAGCACTTTGGTGAGTGCAGGTACTGAGAGCCAGACGAGTGTAGAGTGGGTGCTCTATCTACAGGATGTACAAGGTAACATTTCCAATATAGTATTTGCTTTCGGGGCTGGACGTAGGTCGTGGGTGCGACCAAACCAGGGTAAATCTGTTGTGCATCTGTGATTGCTTATTGTTTACCCTACATGTGGTTATAACTGCATGTGATTTCTCGTGGGTTGCGCGAGAATTTTTATAAGCCTATTCATCCCTCCTCTAGGCTTAGATCCAGATCCAACAAGTGGTATCAAAGCATGTTAGAGGATCTAGTCTAGAAATCATGAATACCCCATGATTAGTTTACGCTCATGGCATGCCTATTAACTTACCCCCATTATTTAGTGGCCAGGAATATATATACTGGAAGGCTAGGATGAAAATTTTTTTACTATACGTTGATGTTGACACCTGGTATTACTATACGTTGATGTTGACACCTGGTACATTATTGAAAACGGACATACTGTAATCCCTAAGCCTGAAAGTAATTTGGATGCTAGAAATGTGTGTGCAATAAATGCTAGAGCAATGAATATTTTATTATGTGGAATAGATAGAAAAATATTTGATCTTATCTCGCATTGCTCTTATACGCAGGATATGTGGAGTACTTTGGAGACTCATTATGAAAGCAAGCAATCCTCCATTAATCTCATCTCTAGCAATGAAAAGAGAGCACAAAAAGGGAAGAAACAAAAGGGAAGAAATGCTCTCTTAAATAAACATGATGCTCATATGTCTAATAATAATAGTGACATTACTAATGATAAAAGTGTGTGTTTTAAATGCAGGAAGCAAGGACATTTTAGGAGGCAATGCCCACAAGGAGAGGATATCGTCGCTGAAACGAAAGAAAAAGCCAAAGTGCTAACTTGGGACGACGATAGCGAAAATGAGATCGAGGAGACTACTCACACCTCCTTCTGCTTGATGGGAGAATTAGATGAGGTAACATCTTGCACCAAAAGAGTTGATCTTCTGAATTTGTGTAAAGAAATGCAAGCAGAACTTGATAAGCAACGATGTTCTATTGATGATATGCAAGATGAAATTAACAACCTAGAATCTGCATTAGAACCTTATAAAAAGTCTAACGGTGAACTACAACGAGAAAATTGCGACATGTTTCATGAAACAAATGAATTGAAAGAAGAACTTATTGCTTGTAACTCTATCATTGCTTTGTTGGAAAAAGAGAACTCTAGGTTGCATGAAAAAGCTACGCGTCTTTCTTGTCCCTCCTTATTGAATAATATTAGCATACTTAAGCAAGATTTAATTAAGCTCGAAACTGAAAAAGACTATGCGATTAGAGAGCTTAATGATAAATTCTACATGTTGAATAATGATCTTAATAGAAAAATGATTGAGTTTGAAAAGAAGGAAAACAAGAAAGCTTTTATTAGTAAGTGTACTTTGCTTGTGGATGAGAATGCACTATTAAAATCCAAAGTATCTAGTCTTGAATTGTCCATTAATAAATTCTCTATAGGAAAACAATCGTTGGATACTATTTTAGAGAATCAATTATATGACAATAATAGACGAGGACTTGGATTTGGTTAAAAATTTGCTAAAAAGCCTATGTTTAAGAAAATCCACAATGTGCCTTCTATTGTCAAAAATATGCATGCAAAGTGCTTTACTTGTTATAGTGTTGGTCACACATCCTATTATTGTAAGTTTAGGAACACAAACATAAAGTTCAAACAAGTGTGGGTTCCTAAACTTTGATGACTAACACTAGTAGACCTTGTTGGATTCCAAGGTCATATATGACACCTTTCATGTAGGTGAGATGGAGATTTGGCTAGGAGCAATGAATTGAAAGTCTCATTTTTTAGCTCCTTAGTCAAATGACGACGCGAATGTATATCTTTTCCCTCTTTGATTTTAGATGCATAGCTTCATAGATTTTATGTGTGCTTGATTTATTTCTTGTTTGTGTGCTTGTTTGTTTGATTCTAGTTTGCTTTAGTTCATTTAAAAAAATCAAAAAAACCAAAAATAAAAAAAATTGGTGCTTAATGAATACCTCCGTATGATTCTTTATAAGTGGTATTATTGTTTCTTCATTCATATCCTAGTAGAAATCATTGTATTATTGTTATAGCTACATGCTCATGGTAGGCTCTATTTAGTAGCCATGACATGTTTCATGAAATGAACAATTTGATTTCTACACCTACATGCTCACTTCCACGAATATTAAACTTGTTGCACATTTGGAGATTCTTTTTATGAATATTGAAAAGTGAATGTAGGTTGATAATAACTGAATAATCTAAGGGATATGATGTGTATTGCCATGAATAAAAATTGAGCTAAAAAGAATTGGTGTTAATGCTACAAAAATGAAAAATATATGAATATTTCTCCGTATGTAAAATGGATACAATTCATGGCAAGCACACTACCCACGAGTATCCAACATATGCTTTATGGGTAATCTTTGGCGTTGGTGTATTTTACTCGTCAAGCAATGCCAACCAGACATCTAAGAGTCCTTATAGGCTATGTTTTGGGGTTTGGTAACTTGAACTCATTTTTAATGAGGTGGGAAAAATCAATCCTAAGTGATATTCATGTCAAATGGAAAATGTGGATTGGTTTTGGTTGATCTTCATGAATGAATCTCCCTTTGTACTTCAATGTTTAATTATCACACTTACACAATGATGGTGAAGTCTAAATTATAATTTTCTTTGAACTTGAATTGCCTAATCTATGAAAAATACATGCAAGTGATAGTTATAATGTATTATACTTTATTTTTTGCATGTGATAGTTAATTGACTTCATTAATACGCTTTTGATGATAACGAAGGAGGAGAAAAGTTGGAAAGATTTGGTATTTGGTATTATTTGTTGGATGGGGAGCACTAGAAATACATGTTCAAGGAGCACTAGAAATACTTGGAATAGGGGGAGCATGCTTAAATCACTATTGCTATTTTGTTGTGCATGCTAGTAATGCGTGAACGGTCTCATTGTATACTTCATATGCATTACATCCTTCATCACACTTCACATACACATTTCTCATTGTCCAAAACTTTTATTGGTTTGTCATCATCAAAAAGGGAAGATTGTTCGAAGCAACGATCTAGGATCTCTAGTTTGATGATACCAAACGTATATGAACTATTTAACGTGTGTGCTAAGTGTGTTTCAGGAATGGCAAAGTCGTAATTTTTCAAAGAATGAATAAGTCAAAGCGGTGGAGAAATTGCTATTCATATAGCAAAATGGAAGAGAGAGGAAGTGTTGTTTACAAAGCAATTGGACTTGGTCAATGTGAAGAGAGATGGAGCCAATTTTGATTCCAAAGAAGATTTGATCAAATCAATTAGAGATCACATTCAAATTCCTAATTCCTATTTGAATTCCATATTGGGATGAGATCAAATCCTATACTAATTTGTATTGGACTTGAGATCATATCAAATCTCAAATATCCCCAACTCTAAGGGATCTCACCTCAGCCGAATTACTCATCCCCTCTCCTACTTAAACCCATCCTCAAAGAAACCCTAGCGTGCGGCAACCAAGGGAAAAAGTGTCGGCCATTATCAAGAATTCCCCAAGACATATTGCGGCACACCAAAAGAAATTCCCCAAGGCCAAACTAGAAACCAAACTTCAAGTTCCAAAGGCCATATCATTATTCCCTATTGCTACAGCCACAAGTATTTCCCATGAGCAAGCTGCCGAATGCACACAAGCCTATAACCCTCAGCAGTAACCTCTTTGCTACTCCCATGTGCCATTGTCTGCTGCATTGATTATTGAAGGTAGGTCTAACTTTTTTTTTTGCAGTCCAACCAATGCAAAGAACAGGGAAGGTTGCGGCATCAAAGAGCAAAGGGGGGCCACACAAAAGTTGCAGGGGCAGCCGCACTTGTTGATTGATTGGTGAAACGAAGTTCACACCTACAACAGGCTGCCATGAAATTCACAAAGGGCCGAAGTTTGTTTTGGACAAAAACAATTGCAAGAGAAAGCTTGCAATCATTGCGAAGCCAAGAGGAGCTTGCACTCAACTTAATGTCGACCTTACTGGCCTGATGACCGAGCTGCCTGCTTGCCGAACACATGTGTCTACTGCCACACCAACCTCTTGATGTGCCGACCGAGTGCCAAGCTGAGCTGCAGCCTATGCCGATCGAAGGGTTCTAATGCCATCAACCCAACTTCCTGCTGCTCCATGCTTAGTTGCTGACCGACCCAACCAAGGGGCCAAAGCTTGTGACAACCGAGATCTTCAAGTGCCATCATCCAAGCACCAAGGCTGTGACTTGCAGAGCCAAGAACTCTAAGGCCGTGACTTTGCCAAGAGACTTCCAAGTGCAGCAACCTCCTTGTGCCAGCAAACTGCTTCCCATGCCATCGACCAAGTGCCAAGTGCCAAGCAAACCAAGCTGTCGTCCCTTGCAACAAAAGCTGCCATAGCATTAATCCAATGGAAAAATAGGAGAGCCCCTTGTAATATCTGTCATTGACTCTTGATATGCTTTAAATTGCCAACTTGCCTTTGTCTCTTGCAGGTACACAAGTTAGAGACAGCCCATGTGCAAACTCTTATTGCTGCTACTCTTAGACAACTCCATGTGCAAGGGTCTTCATCCTTAGGTGACAGCTGAATTTGTTGATCAAACTGCTGCCACACTCTAGTGCACTGCAGACCCAAGGAGGAGCCCCCAACTTGGTGTGTAGACCGACCAACAGCCGCACTTGCCACATACACTGTCATCCAAGTTTTGCTAGTGCCGTCAAGGGGATTTGCCTAGGCTGTGAGTAGCAATCAAGCCCATCTGTGTTGCTATTGCTGCAACATCATCTCAAAGGAGACTTGGAGGCCGTAACTTCAGATGAACATCAAAGAGGAGCGAGGAGCCGCAACTTGAGTTGCATGATAGCAAGGAGGGATCAACATCTACTTCAGACTAGATCTGACCCGTGCTGAATTGATAGAGACGACTACGCCTACACACTGAAATTTTCTAAACTCTTTTACTATTATTTGTGTGTAGTAGTAACAATCTTTGTAGGGGAAACTTTACCGTATTTGTGATACTTTTGGAGTCTTGTCTGGTGGGTGCTAGACAAGAGGGAATTGACTAGTTGGGACTAGTCAAGTGAGAGCATATTCTAGGATTAGTTTTGTTGAGCACTTTGGTGAGTGCAGGTACTGAGAGCCAGGCGAGTGTAGAGTGGGTGCTCTAGCTGCAGGCTATACTATGTAACATTTCTAATATAGTATTTGCTTTCGGGGCTGGACGTAGGTCGGAGGTGCGACCAAACCAGGGCAAATCTGATGTACATTTGTGATTGCTTATTGTTTACCATGCATGTGATTATAACTGCGTTCGATTTCTTGTGGGTTGCGCAAGAATTTTTATAAGTTATAAGCCTATTCAGCCCCCCAGGCTTAGATCTAGATCCAACATCACAACATGCACATGCTTGATAAAAAAGAATTGGAGTCTAAGGAAATGTGATCTAATGATTTCCTAGGATAGAAATGAAGATGTGTGTGTGCTCCAATATAGTTCTACTTCTAAGCTACATACTAGAAGAGAATAAAAAGATTACACTTTGTAGAAGTCTCTCTTCTATCCAAAGTATGAGCTTGAAGTCTTCTAGGAGCTTCAATCACCATCTTTAATCATCTAATCCACTTTCCATGCTTTCATTGATCTTTGAGTGACATCCATTGCTAATTGATCTTCATGATATGCTTAGGAAATGGATTAACTGTAAATAGGGGATTAGTCACAAGTATTTATGTTTGCTCATCATTAACACCAAGTAGGGAGAAGTCCAATACTCAACATTCTCCTTCTTTTTGATGATGACAAACAAACATAAACAAAAAATAAATAATTATGCTTAATGAAAACTTACTCCCCCTATATAGATGCCAATCAAGTTAGTCGATGTATATAAGGGCATCTAAAGATCAATTGAAGCAAGTATGTAAGATATGAATGAATGAAATGATTTTCTTGACATCTTGAAATCTAGGATTTTATAATCCAAGTTCATTATATTTTACTCCCCCTGAATCTAAGGCAACTTCTATCTTAGATTCAAGTTTAAAATTAGAATTTACTTAGCACATAATTATGATATGTTTATTTCTCTCCCCTATGGCATTATCCCAAAAATGGGAGTAGAATAACCACAATAGTGCTAAATAAGTACTAAAATAATATGATGCCAACATAAAATCGGAGAAAAATAATCACGAAGGTGCATCTCATTGATATAAATACCAGAAACTCATAAACACAAAAAAATCTTAGTTGACTAAAGGAACGAGAATCCAATATAAACATTTCAAACCAAATGAGAAAAACGTCACACATCACATCGTATATAATATAGCATACAAAGAGAGACAATTTCACAATGTTCACAAAATTAACATAAAAATGAGACAACGTGTGAAGCAGCATATGAACTAAAAGCATTTTCATATATATATATATATATATATATATATATATATATATATATATATATATATATATATATATATATATAGGGTAAAGTGTTCCTAGGGTGACTCCTTAGATTAAATCTAAGGAGTCGCCCCCATTTTCTCACATCTCCCACAATTTTTTTTGAAATTTTTTTTCTTGGGATTGTTGTTCATCTCATGGATGATCAACATACCAAAAATCAAGTCATTCCAATACTTTTAGAGCCCCCATATATCCCTTGCAACTTTATGTGTTTTTCAGCACGTTTTCAGACCGTTGAAGTTGCAAGGGATAGATGGGGGCTTTTAAAGTATTGGAATGACTTGATTTTTGGTATGTTGATCATCCATGATGTGACCAACAATGCTATGAAAAATAATTTCAAAAAAAATTGTGGGAGATGGGAGAAAATGGGGGCGACTCCTTAGATTTAATCTAAGGAGTCACCCTAGGAACACTTTACCCATATATATATATATATATATATATATATATATATATATATATATATATATATATATATATATATATATATATATATATAATCCAAAATTACAAGGAGTACAAAATACAACGACAACTCCATGTATATCCAAACAAAATGATCGGCATATATACAGCATCATCCATCAGTACTTTAAACAAGTCAAAATACAAACTGACACTCAAACTCTAAACCGTAACAAAAAAATCTTTGCCTAAGGGTGAGTGCTCTCCGCCGAGTGTCAATCCAAATCAGCAGCCGAGGAGGTAGCCAACACAACCTGGAACTTCTGGGCCTCTGGATCAACCGTAGTATCCTCGGGAGGAGGAGCAGCAGCAACAGTAGAAGAGACATCCTGAGGAGCCGGAGAAGCAACTGGCTTAGGAGAAATGACAACATGATGCTCCAAAATCTCAATGACGACCAGATAAGGAGGCTGAGAAAGTTGAGGAGATGGTACAAAAGATATGAGATGATCAGGGAAAGGAATGCTCTGATGCTGGAACATCAGATGAAATAACTCATAGATACCAGAAACCTTCTCATCCAACAAGTCACGAGAGGGTGCAGCTGAGGAAGAGGGCTGATCAGAGGGTGGAATGGTGGATGACGACGGAGCTGAAGAAGATTGCCTCTTCTTTGTTGTCGTCTGCAGAGCCGAAGAGGACTTCGACTTAGCAGAAGCATTGAGAAGAGGGCCAAGGAGCATAGGCTCATATGGAGTCCAATCGATCCCAAAATGACGAAAGACTAAAGTGAGGAGTCCTCCATAAGGAACGTGAGAGTAGGCAGTAGTGAACTCGACTTTGTCCATCCGATCAAGGAGGACTCCGGCCCAGTTCACATATATACCAGAGAAAATGGCATACATACAGTGGAGGATCTCCTAAAGGCTGATCAGATGAGCCATATTTCGGCAAGTTGTTGGACTTCACCACTAGGTGAACAGCCCAACCTCTAGCAGAGAACATGGAGGCCCTGACGCCATAAGAGAGGTAGGAAGGGATCACAGTGAACATGTCCTGAAGGACATTCTAATCAAGATCTCCAACATCAGAGGTGAAGATATCAGCAGGTAAGGAGCCAGTGGAGGGAATCCTAAGAATGGTTCCTAGGAGAGTAGGGTCAAGCCTAATACGGGTCCCCTGAACAACTTTCTCAATCTCCCATGTGTCAACATACTCACCGCGAATGCTGTTGGCATAAAATAGTGATCACTCCATATTTTACACCCTTTTTCTGCATGTTTGCATGCCGTTTTGATCGCCCATATCGCGTTTTTCACGATTATTCGACAATATTACGATGCTTTTCACTATTTCTTGTTTTTGTCGTATTTCAGGAAATATGGATCGATTCAGAGCGATTTTGAGATCAAGTGGTTTGCAAGCGCTGAGGAGTGTCACCAACGGCTCATTTGAGGGCCATTCAGCGATGGAAGATGGGTGGAAGAAGAAGGAACTTCGTAAGAGCGATGAGGAGGAGAAACGGAGAAGATTGGGCATTTACAGCATGCCACTCGGCCGAGTGGAGCACTCACTCGACCGAACAAGAAGCCCCCCTCTATCGAGCAGAACGGATACGCACACAGAGTCAATTTCAGCGTATACTCGGCCGAACGAAGAAAACCTACTCGGCCGAGTGAGAAATCTCACTCGCCCGAGTGGTACAGGGAAATTGTCCAGAGAAAGGCCAAAGTTACTGGAATTTTCAGAGATCCTTTGGAGACCTACTCGGCCGAGTAGAGAAGTCCACTCACCCGAGTGAAGAATCCCACTCGGCCGAGTGAAGCCGATGACACGAGCGCCCAGATTTTCAGACAACCTCTTACTCTTTTGAAATCTGCTATCATTCCAGATGTCAAAGTATTTTTCTCATATTTTTTATGATATTAGACTTCATGAAGGTTCCAACGCCGCCAAGAATGCGCCAATCGGAGGTCGGATGAAATCTGGGGAATTTCTGCAAGTCGATGCTGCAGTGATGGAATTCGCATGTCAGTGTCACTCGGCCGAGTGACATTTTCACTCGGCCGAGTAAGATTACCACTCGGCCGAGTGACCAGTTTTTGCCAGTTTTTGACAGAGTGCTATTTTCTAGAATTTCTGCAGGAATTCTCACTCGGCCGAGTGAGCTTTTCACTCAGCCGAGTGAGCCGCTTCGCCTGCTGCGAGAGTTGCGATTTCTGGGCTGCGCAGGGGCAGTTTGGTCACGATTTTTGGGCGATTTTAGGGGATTTTGCTAGGGTTTTTTTGGGGCTATATAAGGGGTTTGTAGCCATCATTAGAGGGAGTTCCCATTTGTTTTCTTAGGGATTATTTTAGAGGTTAGGCCATGCCCTAGGCCCCCTCTTGGATCTAAAAGCTTGTAAGTGGATTGAAGTTCTTCATCAAAGCTAAGTATTTTGTTCTTATTAATTGAATCTTTGTTTTGATATCCTTTTGTATGCAAGCAATGGTTTTTATGGATTCCTATATCGTTATTGGTATGCTTGAGTAGATTCGTTGTTCTAGGGCATAGGGATGAACCCTATGGATCTAATTTCTGAATTGTGAAGAATGAATTTTTATATTGCTAGAATTACTAGATGGTTAGATTGTGATTGATTTATTACGGATAGCTAGGAATTTCCATCGATTTGGGGTTTGCAAGAGATTGGATTCCGATCGATGGGAAGGCCTAGATATTCGATTTAGTTTATAATTGAGATCCACTAGACTTGGTTTGCAAGAGATTGGACCAAAGCTAGGATTTTTATTATGAATCTATACCCATATTTGTTTGCAAGAGATTGGACGAATACGAGCTATCACAATCTAGGTCGTAACTCGAGTTTGCACGAGAGTGGGCTTGAGGTGCGATTGGACGATGATGTCGATCTTAATGCGAGTGGCTTAGGCTAGGGTTTGCAAGAGATTGAGCCCTATCCTAGATTGCTATAGACCGGTAATAGCGCGAGAGCGTGAGCTTGGTTCTCTATTCAGTTACGACTAGTTCACCCCAACACAATTAGGGCCCTCCTCGTGTTCGATACCCGCTCGCCACTTGACCGTGCGCTTGCGGTAAAACTACAATCGTTCTCCGGGTGTATATCCGGGGCCGATCAAGTTTTTGGCGCCGTTGCCGGGGAGGTGTTTCCCGTTGGGTGCCAATTTGTCACAATTAGGTTGATTAGACTACGAAAAAAAATTTAAAAAGAAATTTTCACCCTCGCCACCATTACTACCATTTCTATATTCTTTTGTGCCACTGATATTTTTCTCCAGGTATTTATCTTTGTTTATAAGGTGTTATGGATGGTATTATGTGGACCACAGATTTTGAGGAGGAAGCATTTCTGAACTTATTGGAGGGCCTCTTGGAGTCAGTGAGGTTCACCGGTTCAGAGAGCATTACAACAGGTGATGCATTTGATCTACGATTTGCAGATTTTTTTATGAACCATGTTTCAGCTACAGAAACAATTGAGGAGGACATCCATGTCAGTCTTGAGGGGGATAGATTAAATTTTTGGATTGCTCACAGGCATTCCCCTCCACATGATGCATCCCCACAAGTTGACACACATGAGTAGCCAGCATCACCATTCCAGAGAGAGCCTACATTGATAGTTCACGAGGAGGCATCATATGCGGAGCCAGAGCATTACATTACTGAGGCATCACTTTGGGACGAGGACAACTTCATTCAGATAAATCCAGAGTCTTGTCCACCTGCAGTTGAGCTTCCGCAGCCACCTCTACCTTCCACTGAGGCTGTGATCATATGGACCACACATTTTTATGCATACCTGGATGAGATTCTTGGACGGCAGGCTGAGGACATTGACGCTTCCACATCTGAGGAGACAACAGTACAAGGCACAGATGCAGCCACTTCTGATGAGAGAACTGCGATGAGATACTCAGGGCGTGTTGTTACAGAGCCAGGTTTCACCGTCATCACTCCCCCACCCACAGATACAGCCAGTCCATACGATGAGTGGATGGATGGAGATGATTCAGATGGAGAAGACATTGAGGTTATTTACCTCGCGGAGCCGAAGCATGCTTTTGAGGAGGCATCACACACGGAGCCAGAGTATATCACCGAGGAGGTCGTGCATCGGGACGAGGACATAGCCATTCATGAAGATCCCGAGCACTACCCTCCTCCATTTGAGCTTCCGCTGCCACCTCATCTTTCCATTGACGCCGAGGACTATCCCACAGAGCTTATGGCTCCCTTTCAGGGAGATCTCTTCACCCCCTCATCTCCTACATTTGATTCCCCTATCGTATATGATGTTTTTTGTGATTCAGATTTTGACGACTCATCGTGCCTTTTGCAGGATACACATACATATGAACAAAAGGTACAATGGGATGTATACGGGGAGGAGAGCGAGGAGTTAGCACCCATGGAAGCATATGAATATGATCAAGAGGTGCACTGGGATGAGTCTGACGATGATGAGGAGCATCTTGATGAGGTCCACACCTATGATCTAGATTTACCTGAGCAGCATAGAGAGGACACCATGGAGACAGCTATCACGGCACGTGAGGATATTAGATTATTTCCATGGAAGTATCATCCACCATTATTTATTCCATATATTTCTATAGACGATCCTCTTTGGGATACTTTTATTACGAGGGTGAATTTTTTGCAGCGAACTGATGCATCCTATTCTCTGCAGGGTACAGGTTGAGTCCTTGTGGGAATGCTGGAGGATGCATTACTGGAGTTCGTTGGAGTCCGTGGACACACGCATCTGGCAGAGCCACGGAAGGAGCAGTTGGAGCAATTGCTTGCAGCGGTAAAGATACTGGATCCGCCTTTTGCTATAGGTGATATCAATCCAGTAGTGTAGAAATTTTTATGCTTTAAATAAATACGAATCCTCTCGACAGCGAGATGACCGTATAGATTTGCTTGAATAAATATCATCTCATATGACGGCAACAAAAATTTTTACACCCCAAACCCATTATATATATTAATTGCCCTCTTTATATTTTGATGTGTCGCATCCTTTTTGCTCACCACCCATCGAGCATTTCTTTCAAGTGAATACTCACATTCTTATTCGTTTGACTCAATCTCACTTAGCGAAGCCATGACATTTTTGATCGAGTCATTTGAATAGGATTGTTTAGCATAAGCTTGGGTGAAAGCGCTCTCATGCATCATTGCATGTGCATGTAGTTGCATTAGGATTTCATGTCATTCATTTCATCATTTTTCATTCACATCCCTCATATTTATCGTTGTTCCTCATATTCTTCCACTATGATCACATTGAGGACAATGTGAAGTTTAAGCTTGGGGGAGTGCATTTCCATGCCATTTAGATGCATTAGTTGCATTTTTACTTTATTTTAGGGTTTTTAAAATTTTTCAAAATTTTTGCATCATCTTTTTTATTTTTCCATCTTATTTTCCTTTTATGTGTGTTCATGCATCATATTGTGTGCTTGATTTTCTTTTCTTTCCCCTCTTTTATTTTATTTATTTATTTTTCTTTTCTCTTCTTCCGCTAGATGAATTTCGTATGATGATATCTCTTATTGTTTTAGCAACCATCACGATGCTTATTATTCCTTGCCATGCTATTTAGAGTATTCCATAGTCTTGCTATTCACACGTGCTTGCAAATCTATTTCTCTTGATGACTCCTCTAAGTGAATGCGTGATATTAATTGGAGCTGAATGTATGGATTAGTGTTTGGTATGCTTTTGTTGGAAATACACCAAGATTCACGCATCATTAGTATATCTGAAGCATCAGTTTTATTATCTTATTCACCTTCTATTGCATACCTGATATGGTTGTAAACTTTACTGCTTGACTTCACTATTTATTGAAATGATTGAGAATATCCATGCTTACATATGAGTTTTAGTTGAAGTATTATTTTATTGAACCGTTCGTGCACATCTTAGAGTGAACCGAGTGTTACATTATTTCTTTCTCCACATATATCTTTTTATTCTCTACATGTCACTTGAGTTCACCTCCTAAAGCTACTTATATCGCATCTATTTCCCAAAGAAATCCCTACAAAAGAAAAAAATAGCTCCAAGAAAGTCCAAACAGCCAAAAAGCCAAAAGGGAGCCAAAAATCCAAAATTACAAATCATATATAGCTCCTACAAAAATCCAAAAAGGAAAATGAGAAACAAAAAGTTCAAAAAGAAAAAGAAAATATTTCTCTATCTCATTATTGGAGCCACAAAATACTTGGGAAAACCAATGCAAAAACCCATTTTCCACTATCATATTCCTTTAGATGTGATGTCTCAAGCTAAGCTTGGGGGTGAATTCATTTGACGATATGAGTGAGTATGACATTAGAGTGGAGACGTGCATGAATGGGAATATTCGATAATGCTTAGACTTTGCAAAATATATTAGATATGGAGATCTTTCATGATTTGAAATAAATATGTGAATGACATGACTCTTATTCTATTCTCTATTGCATGCTTGGTATGTATCTTATATGCTTCATTTATAACTTTTGATTGAAAAGTGCATCACCAACATTTGTATATGAAATTCTATGAAATGTGTGATGTGGATATGAATTGATTGTATGAATTTAGAAAGTCCCTTTTGTTGTTCTTAAAAGCTTGCAAGTATCATGTCTAAGTGAGATATGAAATCCTTATAGCATGTTATTCGTATTTTCCAAGTTATCGTGATGTGTAGCTTATGTCTTGAGATCTGAGAGAATGATCTAGCGACCCCCTTCTTCGATTTCTATTCTATTTTTATTTTTATTTACCTTCTTTTCCATTATTTTGCCTGTCGGGTTCGCTTTTTACTCATCTTCCTCGAGGACGAGTAAGAGGTAAGCTTGAGGATTTTGATCACTCCATATTTTACACCCTTTTTCTGCATGTTTGCATGCCGTTTTGATCGTCCATATCGCGTTTTCACGATTATTCGACAATATTGCGATGCTTTTCACTATTTCTTGTTTTTGTCGTATTTCAGGAAATATGGAGCGATTCAGAGCGATTTTGAGATCAATTGGTTCGCAAGCGCTGAGGAGTGTCACCCACCGCTCATTTGAGGGCCATTCAGCGATGGAAGATGGGTGGAAGAAGAAGGAACTTCGTAAGAGCGATGAGGAGGAGAAACGGAGAAGATTGGACATTTACAACATGCCACTCAGCCGAGTGGAGCACTCACTCGGCCGAACAAGAAGCCCCACTCGGCCGAGCAGAACGGATACACACACAGAGTCAATTTCAGCGTATACTCGACCGAACGAAGAAAACCTACTCAGCCGAGTGAGAAATCTCACTCGCCCGAGTGGTACAGGGAAATTGTCCAGAGAAAGGTCGAAGTTACTGGAATTTTCAGAGATCCTTTGGAGACCTACTCGGCCGAGTAGAGAAGTCCACTCACCCGAGTGAAGAATCCCACTCGGCCGAGTGAAGCCGATGACACGAGCACCCAGATTTTCAGACAATCTCTCACTCTTTTGAAATCTTCTATCATTCTAGAGGTCAAAGTATTTTTCTCATATTTTTTATGGATAGTAGACTTCATGACGGTTCCAACGCCACCAAGAACGCGCCAATCGTAGGTCGGATGAAATCTGGGGAATTTCTGCAAGTCGATACTGCAGTGCTGGAATTTGCATGTCAGTGTCACTCGGCCGAGTGACATTTCCACTCGGCCGAGTGAGATTACCACTCGGCCGAGTGACCAGTTTTTGCCAGTTTTTGACAGAGTGCTATTTTCTAGAATTTCTGCAGGAATTCTCACTCGGCCGAGTGAGCTTTTCACTCGGCCGAGTGAGCCGCTCCGCCTGCTGCGAGAGTTGCAATTTCTGGGCTGCGCAGGGGCAGTTTGGTCACGATTTTTTGGGCGATTTTAGGGGATTTTGCTAGGGTTTTTGGGAGCTATATAAGGGGTTTGTAGCCATCATTAGAGGGAGTTCCCATATGTTTTCTTAGGGATTATTTTAGAGGTTAGGCCATGCCCTAGGCCCCCTCTTGGATCTAAAAGCTTGTAAGTGGATTGAAGTTCTTCATCAAAGCTAAGTATTTTGTTCTTATTAATTGAATCTTTTTTTTGATATCCTTTTTTATGCAAGCAATGGTTTTTATGGATTCCTATATCGTTATTGGTATGCTTGAGTAGATTCGTTGTTCTAGGGCATAGGGATGAACCCTATGGATCTAATTTCTGAATTGTGAAGAATGAATTTCTATATTGCTAGAATTTCTAGATGGTTAGATTGTGATTGATTTATTACGGTTAGCTAGGAATTTTCATCGATTTGGGGTTTGCAAGAGATTGGATTCCGATCGATGGGAAGGCCTTGATATTCGATTTAGTTTATAAGTGAGATCCACTAGACTTGGTTTGCAAGAGATTGGACCAAAGCTAGGATTTTTATTATGAATCTATACCCATATTCGTTTGCAAGACATTGGACGAATACGAGCTATCACAATCTAGGTCGTAACTCGAGTTTGTACGAGAGTGGGCTTGAGGTGCAATTGGACGATGATGTCGATCTTAATGCTAGTGGCTTAGGCTAGAGTTTGCAAGAGATTGGGCCCTATCATAGGTTGCTATATACCGGCAATAGAGCGAGAGCGTGAGCTTGGTTCTCTATTCAGTTACGACTAGTTCACCCCAACACAAGCCTAGTAATATTGAGATTCACTATTTACAATGATGTATGACGATCCGTAGTGGGGATTCCCTAGCTCTAGACTCTTATATTGTATTAGATTTGAATCGATACCTTATCCGACTTCTTTATCACCGACACCGACATCCACCACCATTTCCATTATATCATTCCATAACCATCTCCACCAACCTCCTCGTGTTCGATACCCGCTCGCCACTTGACCGTGCGCTTGCGGTAAAACTACAATCGTTCTCCGGGTGTATATCCGGGGCCGATCAAATAGTTTGACAAGGAAGGATATGCGCGAAGGGAGTCGACATGAGAGAATCGAAAAAGATCACCCAAATGGGTCGACGTGAGAATCTCAGAAAGTCTCTCAGTAGTGAAGGCCTGAAACACAATGAAGCGCTCACGAAGGAGCTTGATCCCTAGCATAGCATGGAATTTTGCTAGACAAGCATCGTCTCGGCAAATGGGAACTAGAGGATCTGCAAGAGGAGGCATAGAAGGATTTTCACCTTGGGTAGAAGCGGGAATAGACTCGGGGTGGCTGTCTGCAGCCACTCGAGTACACTCAGCCTCAGCGATAGGCTCATTGATGCGAACACCAATGGTTCTACGTTGATGCTTCTGAAGAGACTCAACGAAGGCTTCTTCTTCTGTGGAAGAAGAAGTGGAGTCGAAAGCAGAGGCGGAAGAAACCGAAACGTCGGAGGGAGGTTCTGGATTCTTGGTGCGGGCTCTATGGGGTATCTTGGATTTGGCAATACTAGGCTTAGGTTTCCTAGGTCGTCTAGAAACAACGGCCTTCCCTTTGGTCTTGGGGGCCATTGCACGAATCAAAAGAAACGAAAGTAACGCATGCATGAATCGACAATCGAAAGAGATACCTAATCTGCGTCGATCGACGAAGGAGACAACCGAACTTGTAATCGGAAGATTGGGAAGTGAGATCGGTGACTGGAGCTTCAAATCGATGAAGAAATCGACGAAAATGGTTGGAATTTAAAGGAAGGAGACGAGGGAAGACGAGTCGGATGAGAGAGAAAAACTCAAAAAAATTGACGGCCCTCGAGATTATAAGATGGGGTCAAAAGATTCTGGGCCGTTGGATCGATAAATCGACGGCTCGGATAGAGTTAACGAACCCCACAGAAGTTGACAGTTGAATGATGAACAATCGTCAGTCGGCTGGTCGATAGGATAGAGATCAGCTTGGGTTGACAGACAGTCGACTGTTGAGTAATTCACAGTCGCCTGTCGGAGAGACAGTCGACTGTAACTTACACAACAGTCGTCTGACAGAGAATCAAGAAATATGATGATAAAACAAAGACATCTCAAGATTTGGACAGGCGCCTGATGGCCAATTTGCAGTCACATGTCGCAGAGACAATCGACTGGAAATAATTCATCAGTCGCCTGTGCGAAAATTTCAGTCTGCAGCAAGAAAAATTGAGTTGGGCAGGCGACTGTCGAAGGAATGACAGTCGTCTGTCTTGGTCCAAAATTGCACAATGAGCTTAAAATCCAGAGGATTGAGACAACTCACCCTAGAACCTATACTCTAAACAATTCTAATCAAGAAATCAATATCAAAATATTATAAATTAACGTACAAAACTCGTAAATTAATCCAAACAATCGAAATCATCAAAATCTCAAATATATATCTTAAAACAAAAATGTGAGAAACATATAGTTTATCAAAACAAGAGAAGTAAAAAATGATGATATGTGTTCAAGCATGATATAACATAAAAGTATGAACTTCTACAATTCAAATTCACCCATAATCCCTAATTCTCCACGCAACCTCACAAATGAATCTTCTTTAAGAGGTTTAGTGAAAATGTCGGCGATTTGTTTTTGGGTTTCCATGTACTCTAAGATGATGTCCTTCTTAGCTACATGATCATTAATAAAGTGGTGTCTCACATCTATGTGTTTAGTACGGGCGTGATGTACCGGATTCTTGGAAAGATAAATTGCACTTTGGTTATCAACCATGATAGGGCAAATATCACAATTGACACCATAATCTTTAAGTGTGTGTCTCATCCAAAGAACATGTGCACATGAAAGACTCGCGGCAATATATTCCGCTTCAGTCGTGGTCAATGATACCGAGTTTGGAAAACCAAAAAACTAGGGAATTTTCTAGAAAATGTCAAGTGCCACTAGTACTATTCCTATCGGATTTGCATCCGACAAAGTCGACATCACTATATGAGATTAACTCATATTTGCTAGACTTAGGGTAAAGTAACCCATAATCTAGTAAGTGATTGAGGTAACAAAAGATTCGTTTAACCGCAATCAAGTGTGACTCTTTAGGTCTAGCTTGATATCTAGCACAAAGAAATACGGAGAACATAATATCGGCCCACTAGCGGTTAAGTAAAGTAAGCTACCGATCATGCCTCGATATAGACGAACGTCTACATCTTTCCTGGTCTCATCATTGTGTAGATGTGTTGTCATACTCATGGGAGTCCTTTTACTAGAAGACGATTTTATCCTGAATCGCTTGATAAGCTCCCCGGTGTACTTAGTTTGATGTATGAAAGTCACAGCCTTCATTTGCCGAATTTGTAGTCCAATGAAGTAGTTGAGCTCACCCATATGGCTCATTTTGAATTCATACTTCATAAATTTAGAAAATTATTGGCAAAGATTAAATTTAGTAGAACCAAATATTATATCGTCTACATAAACTTGAATTTATAGGATGTCATTTTCATCATCTTTAATGAAAAGAGTTGAATCAACTTCACCCATTTTAAAACCTAAATCCAAAAGAAATGTTTTGAGTAGATCATACCAAACTCAAGGAGCTTGTCTCAACCTATATAACACTTTCTTAATTTTGAAAACATTGTTTGGAAATTTTTCATGAATGAAACCGGGTGGTTGAGAAACATAAACTTCTTCATTAACAATACCATTCAAAAATGCACTTTTAACATCCATTTGAAATAACTTAAAATTTTTATGGGATGCAAAAAATAAAAGCAATCTAATAGCTTCTAATCTAGCTACGGGGACAAAAGATTCTTCGAAATCAATACCTTCCTCTTACCGATAGCCTTGAGCTACTAACCTTGCTTTATTCCTTGTGATGACCTCGTTCTCATCGGTCGTGTTCTTAAAAATCCACTTGGTCCCAATCACTTGGTGACCACTTGGAAGAGGAACAAGCTCCCAAACTTCATTTCTCTCAAATTGCATGAGCTCTTCTTCCATTGCAGCTATCCAAGAGCTATCTTCACACGCTTCTTGGATGTTCTTTGGCTCAATGGTAGATACAAATGCGCAGTGAGAGAATTCATCGATTCTAGACCTCGTTCGTACACCCACACCAATGTCTCCAATAATTTGGTCATGGGGGTGATTACAAACGGTTGGATAAGCTTTGGGAATCTCTGCATCACTTGGAACATCTTCAACAATTTCATTAGTATTGTTAGTCTCAATAATATAATCATTAATTTTAACATTACTAATGGAATCACATAAAACATCTACACTATCATCAACAACATAAGGAATATCAAAATCTTCGTAAAATGATTCGTGTAGTGATTCCTCGATCGTTGAAGAGGTTTTGTTGTATATTCGGTAGGCTTTCCTACGTATGGAATATCCAACAAGAATTCCTTCATCGAATCTTGGCTCAAATTTATCTAAGTAACCAAAAGTGTTCTTTATAAAACATTTTGAACCAAAAACTCGAAAATATTTAACTTGTGGCTTTTTATCATAAAATAACTCAAAACAAGTTTTGTTCGTTCGGGATCTCACTAGGATCCTATTAAGCACATGACATGTCGTGTGCACTGCCTCCGCCTAAAATTGTAGTCCTAGATGACTATCATAGAGCATGGTACGTGCACACTCTATTAGGGTCCTATTTTTTCTCTCTGCAACACCATTTTGTGGTGGTGTGCGAGGAAAAGAAAAATTGTGAGTAATCCCGTTGTCATCACAAAACTTGGTGAAAGATTCATTCTCAAATTCTCCTCCATGATCACTACGAATAGTGATAATGGTGGATCCTAAGAAATTTTGAATCTTCTTTGCAAATATAGTACACTCTTCTAAAGCTTCATTCTTATTAGTTAAAAATGAAACCCAAGTAATTCTAGAGAAGTCGTCAACGACAACTAATCCATAATGAGCATTACCTAAAGAGGCTGTTCTAGTTGGCCCAAATAAATCTAGATGAAGTTATTCTAGGGGCCTCTTAGAAGTTATGCCTTCTTTAAGTTTGAAAGATGATTTACTTAGTTTACCTCTTTGATAAGAATCACAAACATTTTTCTTACTAAAAACAATTTTCGGAAAACCTTTTACTAGATCATGCTTAGCTAACTTATATAAGTGCTTAAAATGAACATGACCAAAACGGCGATGCCATAATAGTTGTTCATTTGTATTAGCAACTAGCAAAGTTCTATGGTTTTAGACAAGCTTAAATAATAAATGTTTTTATGCCTAATACCGGTAAATAGAATATGTGAATCAACATCTACAATTTTACACATACCCTCTTCAAAGTTAACCTTGTAACCATTGTCACAAAGTTGTCTAATGGAGATAAGGTTATGACATAAACCACTAACTAAATAGACATTTATAATAAGTGGGTTGGAAGGATTACTGACTTTGCCTACTCCAATGATGGTTTCCTTTTGATTACCTCCAAAAGTGACAGTTGCACCATCCTTGATGCTAATCACTTCGGAGAGCAATGTGGGATCTCCTGTCATGTATTTGGAGCAACCACTATCGAGTATCAATCCTTTTCGTTTAGAGCCAATACAACTTTTATTGCTCTCTTTCTTTTTCTTGGGTACCTACATAATATACCATAAGCTCATGGTATTCAAGCTTTGTTGGGTCCAAGGGGATTAGCCCTTTAGAAGCCAAGTCCAAGTGGACTTTCACTTTCCAATATAATTACCACTATTTATTACATCAATAAAATAGGAGTCAACATAAGCATTCCTATCAATTATGCTAGTGTTCTTAGGACCCCCAAATTGTGTATGTTTTGGGTGTCATTTACCTAGTTGCATGCACATTCAATTGATTTCTATCTGGTGCATGCCTCCTAGGAGCATGAGTTCTACCATATGAAGATTGAGGTGGATGAGCATTAGACATGTATGGGTTGTATGCAAACTTAGGAGCATGTATGTTTTAAGCAAGATTTGGAACATGCATAACATGAGGTGGATGAGCATACATGGAAGAATGATGTATATGAGCATATGAACGTGTAGGGGCACATGCATGAGTATTTCTCATGTGTGGGTTTACACGTGTCTGTGGGTGTGGAGCATAAAAGTGTCATTAGTGTCCACATGTGAAGTAGGAGATTTCCTACGTGAATGAGAGTTGGTGTACATATATGCATGACCTCTCTTTTGGTTTCCACCCTTAGTGGGTTTCTTTCCAAAAGGAAGAGATTGTGAAGTGGTGGCCTTCTTGGTAGGTTTGCTACCAATAGTGTTTTTGATACCACTTATGGATGCACCGGAGGATGGCCTCACAAAATCTATAGTTACACCACTATAGGAGGTGCGAGATTTGGATGCATTTGCCTCCACATGACCAAGTCCAACACAATGTGTGGTCGGAAATTGGTTTCCAATCAATTCATCCAATTGCCATTTCCCTTTGTTAAATGTCTTAACTTGGGAGGACATGAGCTCATATTTCTCCTCAATAGAAAAAATATTGGTAACTAAGGTGAACACACGCGTTTTGAGCTCGTGCACTTGGGTTTTAAGAGAATCATTCTCAATACCCAATTGTGTGTTTTGTGAAGCTAGATCAATACTATCCTTAGGATTAGTTTGATCTAGTTGAGATTTGAGGGAATTCGCCTCATTTCTTAAGATGTCATTTTAAGAAACCAAAGTGTCTTTCTCAAGTGTAAGTGTATCAACAATGGTGTCATTGTTGATAATGCATGGCATAGATGATTTGCTAACATTTGATTTCTTTAAACTAGTATATCTAAGCACAAGAGACTGATACTTAGAAAATAATTCTTTGTTAGCAATACGAAGTTCATCCATGGTTACCTCGGGTTCATCGATGTCATTATCACTCTCATCGGAGAGTGGATCTTCTTGGGTCATGAAACACATATGGGCACTCTCGCCCTTTTCATACTCGAAGTCCTTTCTTCTTATCCTTCTTGTATATGTCGGACTTGTGGTACTTTGGAGCTTTCCACTTTTCTTTGTTTCTAAGCATTGTGCAATCCTTCTTGATGTGCCCCGACTTGTTACACTTAAAACAAAGAGATGAAGTGTTGTTAATGGAATCAAATTTATTTTTGGAAGGAAATTTACCTTTGTGAAAGAACCGTTGGAACTTCTTTGCCATTTGTGCCATTTCTTCCACGTCCATTTCTTTCTCTGATTCTTCACTATCGGATGATGAATAAGTAGCCTTGAATACGAACGCTTTCTTCTTGGCCTCCGTTGGGTTCATCATTACTTTAATCTTCAATCGGTTCTCCCTTCTTACTTCGTAAGACATGAGAGTACCGATGAGATTCACCACGGTGTAGTTCTTCATGTCGTTAACCTCCTCAATGGTGATTGCTCTTCTTTCCCCATTTCGAGGTCATTCCCATGATTATCTTCCTCACCTTTTCTTCTTGGGTGTAGACTTGTCCAAGACCTTCAAGTTCATTGGTGATGTCGGTGAAACGTTCGTACATTGTTGCAATGCTCTCATTATCCTGCATATGAAACATATCGAAGTTTTGTATTGCAGCATATAATTTGGACAACTTTACCTTGTTCGTTCCCTCATGGGTAACGACTAGATGGTTCCATATTTGATATGCACTCTTACATGTGCATATCTTATTGAACTCATCCGGATCCAATGCACATTGAAGAGTGTTCATTGCCTTGGCGTTATTCACTTCGATGGACTTCTCGGATGGTGTCCATTTGTCAAAATCCTCTTCGGAGGGTTCAACGTATTCCTTGTGGAAGGTTCTCCAAAGAGAAGCACTCCTAAGAAACGTCTCCATCCGGCATTTCCAATAGGCAAAATTTGTGCCATTGAAATGTGGAGGACGAACCGTTGATTGTCCTTCGAAGACGGTAGACGCACCATCACGGTCGTGATTGTTGTACAAAGTCGGTGGAGGAACGTTGTTGTTGTTGGATGCCATAGCTACAAACTAATGCTCTGATACCAATTGTAAGGACATGACTATGAGGAAAACACTAGAAGGGGGTTGAATAGTGTTTATACAATTTATAAAGATAGTTATACCAAATTAAATTCCTAACCAACAATTAATGCGGGATGTAAATAAACCCTAAATTGAAACAATGCTAACACAAGGATGTTTCAAGGGTTCGAATTACCCAAGTCAACTCCCGACTTGTTCCCGGTAATCCTACGTCCCTTCCACCCGGATACCACCGGATACTCAAGTTAGAACCTAACTTGAGGTTTCCTTTAAACCCACTTGTAGCAACCCTACAAGTGAAACCGAAAGACACTCGATGTCCTTGACTTCCAAAACTTGGGAGCAAGCAAACCACTCTCACACCCCGAGAGTAAAACTAATATCGAAAGATATGAAATATTGAAATAGCAACACTTACAATCACATATGCCTTGAAGTAGAACTTGAAGGAACAAGTCTGTTGTGTGTTGAGGTCTCTTTTGAAAGAGAGAAAAGCCCTTTCTCTTGTCACCACCAATTGCCTAGAAGATAACACTTTGATTCTAAGTTGGAGAGCAAGAAAGGAAAAGATTGGAATTCTAGTGCTTTTAGATTTGAGAGCTTGAGAAGCTTGAAGATGAGAGCTTAGAGTTTTCAAGAGTTGATTAAGACACTCTCAATGAAATAGTAGAAGCCCTCTTTATAGGTTCCCCAAAATCCCCAAACAGAATCCCCAAAACCCCCTTTGAAATCCGTGGAGAAAAAGCCAACGGATAGAATTTACACAGCCGACAGTCGACTGTTGAACAAAACACAGTCGACTGCTACACTGTGTCAGAGGGTACGTGACAATTCAAACAGTAACTTACCATGTGGACAGTCGACTAATGAAGAGAAGACAGGCGCCTGTAAAACTAACAGGCGACTATAAATCCTTCTACAGGCGACTGGCTGCAATATGGGTAAGTTGAGAAAATATCAGAAAGTTTTGGAAAGACACGACAGTAGACTGATGTGGAACACACATGCGCTTGTGCCATGGGCAGTCGACTGTGAAACCAACAGTAGTCGACTGTCACTAAAACTTGAAACTTTCCAGAGAGCATAGTCTGCAGAGAGATCAAAGACAGACGACTGTTGAAGCATTAACAGTCGACTGTGCCTTGGACAGGCGACTATCAATACAACATCAGTCTATTGGCACTAAAACTTGAAACATTCCAAAGAGTAGATTCTGCAGAGGAATCATGGACATGCGACTGTTGAAGCATTTACAGTCGATTGTGTCTTGGACAGGCGACTGTCAATACAACATCAATCGACTGGCCAGATGAAAATGAAAGTGATCTTTGGGCTGAAGATAGACAGGCGATTGATTAACAAATCACATGCGACTGTAGCTTGGACATGCGTCTGTATTATGTACAGCAATCGCCTGAAGGAGTTAAAACTTAAAAGGCCCAAAAATCAATTGATTAAGTATGTACATAATAGGTGACTGTAGAACAAATCACAGTCAACTATTTTGAGACATGCGACTGTAAATCGTTCATGAGTCGCCTGTTGAAATCACAACATGCATATGCTTGATAAAAAGAATTGGAGTCTAAGGAAATATGATCTAATGATTTCCTAGGATAGAAATGAAGATGTGTGGGTGTTCCAACATAGTTCCACTTATAAGCTACATACTAGAAGAGAATAAAAAGAATACACTTTGTAGAAATCTCTCTTGTATCCAAAGTATTAGCTTGAAGTCTTCTAGGAGCTTCAATCACGACCTTTAATCATCCAATCCACTTTTCATGCTTTCATTGATCTTTGAGTGACATCCATTGCTAATTGATCTTCATGATATGGTTAGGCAATGAATTAACTGTAAATAGGGGATTAATCACAAGTATTTATGTTTGCTCATCATTAACACCAAGTAGGGAGAAGTCCAATACTCAACAACCTACTCCGATTGACGGACGACCTTGAGATCCTCATCTACAAATCGTCCCCACATCGTGATTAGCATCGTCATCAACCCTACACTTGTAACCATCATGCCCTTGGTTCTCCACTTCAATACAAATTCATTGTGAGCGGATTCTATCCCGCAACATATACGAAATGGAAACTTCACCCCAATTCAATAACTCTTTACTAACCTCTTGAAGTCAAGTTTTCTAAAATCAATCCTTCCAGAACGGCTTCCTTTCAAGTTGAATCTATATTTCAGCCTTGCCTTGCCCTTTGACCCGAAAGGTTCAAGAGACTTTCCATCTTCTATCTAACGTCATCTTGTGTGATGTGTCCCCCAAGCACACCTATAATTTATATGGCACGCTCCAAATATATGCAATGCCTAAAAAGTTGCATCTACATCCAATTCATGATGAGCTGATGAAACATGTATGCCTACCCTATATTTTCACCATATGTGTAAAATTAGCAGCCACTTTGTGAATACCTCACGAATAATGCCAAAGAGGAAAACTTTCCACCACTTTAGATCTGTGATTTCTTTAAGAATGAGAGCGCCTCATCTTGCCCCCCTCCATGTTCTTTCTTTTCTACTGTAGATAGTAGTTTCAGCAGTTGGGTTTGGTCCATTAGCGACAGAGCACATTCCAACATGTTGGATGTGTCCCATTAGTGGAGACCTCTAGACACGTCGAATGGGTCTCATCAGCAGGGACCTCCCGACCTGGCTTGAGGGGTCAGCAGACCCGACCTCAGGGTCTGCATTTTGATCCCACATATCCTTAGGATGACTTCGCTGCTTGAGGTCAGCCCTCAGCAACTTATCTTGGCTCACATCATCCACGTGTTCGATCTCAGGTAAGCGAATAGAAAATTATCTCTCTAAGTACAATTGGCATTCAATACATGTCTTATCTACAGACATGGTCGGCCACCTCCTAAGTACGAAATAAGCATATGACTCTGCAATCGTCCACGTGGCATGCCCCCCTTTGGCCATTGGCCTGTGTAAAAGTAGAAGTGCTTCCCCTCCGTAAGATATGCTCTCTGTCTCCGTAAGATGTGCTCTCTGTGATGCAAAAACCCTAGCAGACAACCATCTCTCTTGAGAAATGGCCATGGGCACACCCACGCACATCCCATGTGCCACCACACATGGACTATCTTATGCCCATCTCCTCCTGCAATCTCGCATGACTTAAGCATTGGAGGGATCACAAGGGGTCCGTCCCCCTAACCCGGGGGTTGCACCCCTGGGACCTCTTACGCCTTCGTTTATTTGTTTTTGGTACCAGAGAAGGAGGACAGCCTGGTGAATCTGACCTATCTGGGCTCAATCTATTGCAGAATTGATCGTCTCCATAGACCGGTCTAAGCACCTGCCAGCCTGGACAGGGTCACATGAGAATCCATGCATCAATAGTTGGCGCTAGAGGAAGTGTCTTGTGACAACACATATTAAGTAGGCTCTCAAAACATCATCTCCGTGCAAATCTCATTCAGATCTCATCTCAGATTAATGAGACCTCTGGCTCTGGCTCTGGCTAGGGCCGTTCCCCTACCTCAGATCTCATCCTCCTTGACATATTAGATCTAAACCACTCAGTGTCTTCTTCGTCATGTCCTTCGGTGGAGAAACCCTGGATCTCGCAAGTCCATGGGGACTATCCTACGTTCGATCCTTTCACGAGCCACACTGCGTGGGACGGTCTCAGTGGTTTCCCCTGTGGTCTGCTCCTTCACGATTCACAATTGATTAAGAGCTCTGTCGCCCTCACCCACATTCAGCAAGGTAAAGCATAATAACCAGATCAAGTTGTAATTTCCACAAATGGCATCAGTAATTACAACATGAAATCTTAGGATTATTATTGCAAATAATAAATTTGTTTGGGCGGAAACATCAGTTGCATTTATATTGATGACCTTAACGCTTCTTGAACAATGGCATTTGAGATCATCCATTCCTCCACACATCTGTGCACCAAATATAGAAAATTATAAAGGGGATGTCATGACGACATTAGATAATATATACGTACTAGTCATAACCCGTGCCCGCGGGCACGGTTCATTTAAGATTTTCACCCGCGAAATCTTTGTTTCCAAACATTAATTACACAATCAAATTTGTGCGAAACAACAAATTCCGCGTAGAACAATAAATTCGGCGAGGACGCCCTTGAGTCGGAACAACAAATTAGCGTAAAAAAATTTAGCGGACGCCTTCGGCGCAAAGGGTGGAAGTGCATAAGTGTGTGTGTCTATGGTGTGGGTGTAAAAAGTGAAATGAGAGGGGTTTTTAGCAAAAGGGGGAAATAGGTGGTATTCTGCGCAAATGTAGTGATTATGGGGGGTTTGAAAACAAAAGGAAAAAAGTGGTGGGTTTTCCAAACACTCATCTCAACCCTTCTTTTACCAAGATTAAATCCTAGCCATTCGTCTATCAACCTCTTTATACATCAGCATGACATCAGCTTGTCCCAGTCAGCCCTTAGAATTCAAAAACCTCTGTGTTTTAATATATAGATGTGAGGAATAGCAAAAAGCAACCTCCTCCCCCACCATATGAGCACTTTTGTTCATACCAGTCTGAACCCTAGCTACCTTTGTACATTTTATAATATTTTTATTTATTTGCTTGGCCATCAACTGCAAGGAATATTTATCGCATTTAGCATATTCATAAAATTTTGTTATTTCACCACCACACGTTTAATTTTAACATTTTAGTATAATGATTTAAACTCGGTATGTATTTATTCAACTCAAATCCATCAACTTCGTTCTCCTTCTTTATTTCCTTGAGGAGGTGGTGGAGAAATGAAGTTCGATTTTCTGAAAACAAAATTACTACTAAAGATGAGTTTCAAACCACTCCATAATTGTTTAGGTCGAAATGTCTCATACATGCACCTCATATTGAGGTGCATATAGCAATTCTCTTTAAAAAAAGTCCTAAAACAGTAAGGGGCAGAGGAGCAGTACTGGAACAGAGGATGGTATCAACGTTGCATTTGGAAAAACAGAAGAAAAAGAAAGAAAGAGACACCGCGACAAAACCAAGAGTCTGAGTCAGGCTTTTGTTTGCTGGTTTGTTGGTATTCTCGCGACTCGTCCTGAAAAATCAGTTCTAGTACACTCCATAACAGCATACAGGTTCATGCTTCCATTACTCTTTGCCAGCATACTTGTGGGCCCCACAAGCATGCCAATTTATGCTTGTGGGATCCATTGCCCAGCTCCTTTGCGGGGAATTCACAAGGCCAAAAATGTTCCTTAAAAAGCAACAGACGGGTCACGTTGGGTTTTGTATGCAGGGTCGATCCGGTCCGATCCGGTTTTGACCGAGTCCGATCAGGTCCGCAGACAGGTCAGGGCAAGTTTGGAATTTGTATGCAGCTCGTCCCCTCCCGGCCCGGCCCGGTAAACTATAGATGTTCTAAAAAAACCTCACTGTTTTGATGCAGACCATACGGTCAGCTCATAACCTATAACTCACACTGTTACACTATTATTCCAATTAGGCCAATTCTCAATTCCAAATTACCAAATAAATCACAATTCTCACAATTCTCAAATAAAACTTTTATTTGGAATTTATAGGGATGCCATTAATGACCCGGCCCGGCCCGGCCCGGCCCAGTTTTGGTAAGGAATTACCCGCCCCGGTCCGGCCCGAGACCCGCCCCGCCCTGCCCCGTAGACGAGTCGGTGCAAGCTTGGTTAGTTAAATACTCATCTCAACCCGCAATATTGACATTCCTAGCCGTGTATTTAAGTTGTGTGTCAAGTTTAAAAAAATACATTTGACCTTTGCTTGGTATATGTTTTATGTGTCATTGTTATCATTAGAAAGCTTATAAAGAGTAGAATCCATTAATACCAATTTGATGGCTTTTCTTTAACATTTTCATCAATTTGATCATAACCATATATTTTATCGAAGTACTAGTCATAACCCGTGCCTGCGGGCACGGTTCAGTCAAGATTTTTCCCCGCGAAATCTTTTTTTCCCAAAAAATTATTAAAATTTAAGAGAACAACAAATTAGCGTAAAAATATTTAGCGGCGGGTCGCCTTCGGTACGGAACAACAAATTCGACATAGTCGCCTTCAACACGGAACAACAAATTTGACGCGGGCGCCTTCGGCACAGAACAACAAATTAGCGTTGAACAAAAAATTCGGTGCGGACGCCTTCGGGTTGGAACAACAAATTAGTGTAAATAAACTCGTGCACGCGAACATGGTTCACTTAAGATTTTCCCCCGCGAAATCTTTGTTACCAAAAAATTATTAAAATTTAAAAGAACAACAATTATCGTAAAAATATTTAGCGACACGGGCGTCTTAGGCGTGGTCGCATTCGGCGCGAACGCCTTCGGCTCAGAACAACAAATTCGACATGGAACAACAAATTAGCGTTAAAAAACTCGTGCATGCATGCACGTTTCATTTAATATTTTCCCCTGTGAAATCATTGTTACCCAAAAATATTAAAATTTAAAAAAACAACAAATTAACGTAAAAATATTTAGTGGCACGGATGTCTTCGGCGTGGACGCCTTAGGCGCAGAACAACAAATTCGGTGTCGGCGCCTTCGGCGCGGAACAACAAATTAGCGTTAAAAAATTTAGCGGGTGGCGCCTTGTATTTAGATAGGAATCTAAACTTGATTTCAACATATTAAACATAATTAATAACCAAGATTAGGTGAGCCAGTGACATTTTGATTTGAAATTTGAATAATAAATCCAAACTCATCATCCAACGCTAGGCTCCATTGTGTTCGTTGACTTTAAATAAATTAATAATTATTTTTCCAAAATATATCTATATATTAAAACACAGCTGTTTTTTGAATTCTAGGGCTTACTATGACAAGATAAAGAGTGACTAGGATTTGTTCTTGAAGAATGAAAGGTTGAGATGAGTTTTGAGAAAGTTTTGGGGGGAATCAATTAGGTTGGAAAACTCAAAATTTTTGAAATTTTTATGAAAAACGTAACATCCAATGGAACTTAAGAAAGAAAACCCCTATTCAAATTAAAAAAGGGTCATCAATCTAAATAGAAAAATAGTGCACAAAATCTGATCGAGGAAAAGATAGCTAGAAAATTACTAAGAACTGTAAGGGACTAAAAACAACATGATCCCCCATCCCCATCAATGGAAACAAAAGAACCCATTTCTGGGGCACTCGGGAGTCGGAAATTGGTCACATTTTGGATGAAAATTATTATCAAAATTATCGGCGGGACTCAAAATAAGAGCAAAGAAAAAAGTATAAAAAATAGATGATGATGATGAGGTATAGAAAGAGGGTATACCAGAGAGACCCAAAAGCTCCGTCTCTCCTAAATCCTTGCTCTCTCTCTCATTCATTTTTTAATCATTGTGTTGGGAAACAATTTCCAACACACAACTTCATGCCAAATTAATTCCATGACATTACGGTTGAAATTGCGAAAGAGAAACTAAATGGCAAGCACTGGGCTTCAAACTTGCAACATGTAAATTATTTCCCAACACAATGGTCGCTAAATAAACCGCAAATCAAATCATAGGATGAGAGACTTAAAATTGTGCAAAGGCTTATTTGAGCAATGCTACGTATCCTTCGTTGAGTTCCCAAAAAAAGAAAAAATCTCGCGCCGATGGTGCACGCTAAATTTTTTACGCTTATTTGTTGTTCAACGCCGAATTTTTTGTTCTACGCTAATTTGTTGTTCCACGACGAAGGCATCCGTGCCAAATTTGTAGTTCCGCGTCGAAGGCGCCCGCTAAATTTTTTACGCTAATTTTTTGTTCTGTGCCGAATTTGTTGTTCAGCGCGAATTTGATGTTCCGTGTCGAAGGCACTCGCGCCGAATTTGTTGTTCTGGGTCGAATGCATCCACCCCGAATGCGTCCGTGCCGCTAAATATTTTTACGCTAATTTGTTGTTTTTTTAAATTTTGGCTGTGTAAATAATTTGTTGGGGAACAAAGATTTCGCAGGGGAAAATATTAAATGAACCTTATTTTTACTTTTGTCCTACGTGGCAGCTTTGTTCCAGTCATATTTTGGGTTGCTGATTTGGAAGGTGACTAGGATAAAGGAAGTGTTTGTATTTTAGAGGGAATGGTTTTAATTGTATTTAGGGGAGCTTTACATATTATACAAAAGAGGGATGTTGTCCCAATCATAAGTTGACTGTGACAAACGACTTGTCAGGGATGCGCCACCTCATCTCCGTGGGTCCCAATGTGGGTGGGTATGGTTTTGGGTTTTGGTTTGGGCTGTGGTTTTGGATTTTTTTTGTGTTTCGATCCCGGCTTTTTCTCATTGCTCCCCAACGCTCCTGTCACACACGCGCGCTTTTTTCACTTTGACCCCCGCTTCTCTCCGCATTTGCACTCGGGCGACGACTGCCTCCGTGCCCTCCGGGCACGGGCAATTTCTATCTATTATATAAAACACAACTGTTTTTGAATTCTAGGGATGACTAAGACAAGATAAAGAGTGGCAGGGATTTGATCTTGGTGAATGGAAGGTTGAGATGAGTTTTGAGAAAGTTTTGAGTGGGAATCCATTTGGTTGGAAAATTCAATATTTTAAAATTTGTATGGAAAACGCAAGGGTCAAGATTTTGAG
Source organism: Scilla litardierei (assembly GCA_030789695.1). Taxonomy (NCBI): domain Eukaryota; kingdom Viridiplantae; phylum Streptophyta; class Magnoliopsida; order Asparagales; family Asparagaceae; genus Scilla; species Scilla litardierei. The sequence goes on along the minus strand of CM061142.1, from coordinate 789,051,668 downwards.
GGGATGAAATCATAACTTTTGGAGGAAAATTTGTTGGAAAACCCATAACTTTTGAAAACCGCACCATCTCTCTCTTCCCAAAATTTAAATGCGCTTTGGAAAAACCAAAACTTTTGTAAACCGTACCATCTCTCTCTTCCCAAAATTTAAATGCACTTTGGTTAGCAAAATGTGTGCAGTGACTAGTGGCACTACCAAGTCAGGACTCATGCGTAATCCCAATTAAATTTCATTCAATTTTGCCCTATTTATTTCTGATTTATATGTAAATATATTTTGGATAAGTAATTATTAATTTATTTAAAGTCAACGAACACAATGGAGCCCAGCATAGGATGATAATTTTGGATTTATTATTCAAATTTCAAATCAAAATGTCACTGGGTCACATAATCTTGCTTATTAATTATGTTTAGTATGTTGAAATCAAGTTTACATTCCTATCTAAATACAAGGCGCCGCCCGCTAAATTTTTTTACGCTAATTTGTTGTTCCGCGCCGAACCGTAAATATTTTTACGCTAATTTGTTGCTCTTTTAAATTTTAATAATTTTTTGGGAACAAAGATTTCGGGGGGAATCTTAAATGAACCATGCCCGCATGCACGGGTTTATTTACGCTAATTTGTTGTTCCACACCGAAGGCGCCCCGCCGAATTTGTTGTTCTAGACTAATTTGTTGTAATGCACCGAAGGCGCCCGCGTCGAATTTGTTGTTCCATGTCGAAGGCTATTGCGCTGAATTTGTTGTTCCGTGTCGAAGGCGACACGCTGCTAAATATTTTTACGCTAATTTGTTGTTCCTTTAAATTTTAATAATTTTTTGGGGTAACAAAGATTTTGCGGGGAAAAATCTTAACTGAACCGTGCCCGCGGGCACGGGTTATGACTAGTTTACATATAAATCGGAAATAAATAGGGTGCAGGCACGGGTTATAACTAGTTTACAAATAAATCGGAAATAAATATGGTGAAATTGAATGAAATTTAATTGGGATTACGCATGAGTCCTGACTTGGTAGTGCCACTAGTAACCGCATACATTTTGCTAATCAAAGTACATTTAAATTTTGGAAAGAGAGAGATGGTACGGTTTTGAAAAGCTTTGGTTTTCCCAACAATTTTCCCCCCAAAGTTATCATTTCATCCCCTCAAAATCTTGACCCTTGCGTTTTTCCATACAAATTTCAAAATATTGAGTTTTCCAATTAAATGGATTCCCACTCAAACTTTCTCAAAACTTATCTCAACTTTCCATTCCCCAAGATCAAATCTCAGCCACTCTTTATCTTGTCCTAGTCAGCCCTATAATTAAAAAAACAGTTGTGTTTTATATAATAGATAGAAATTGCTCGTGCCCAAATGGCATGTAGGCAGTCGTCGCCCGGGTACAAATGCGGAGAGAAGCGGGGATCAAAGTGAAAAAAAGCATGGGTGTGTGACAGGGGCGTTGGTGAGTAAAACGAGGAAAAGCCGGGATCGAAACGCAAAAAATTACCCAAAACCACACCCTAAAACAAGACCCAAAACCATACCCACCCCATTGGGACCCACCGAGATGAGGTGGCGCATCCCTGACAAATCGTTTGTCACCATCAACTTATGACTGGGACAACATCCCTCTTGTGTATAATATGTAAAGCTCCCCGAAATACAATTAAACCACTTCCCTCTAAAATACAAACACTTCATTTATCCTAGTCAGCTTCCTAATCAGCAACCCAAAATATGATTGGGACAAAGCTACCACGTAGGACAAAATTCAAAAAAGGTTCATTTAAGATTTTCCCCCGCGAAATTTTTATTCCCCAAAAAATTATTTCCACAACCAAAATTTAAAAGAACAACAAATTAGCGTAAAAATATTTAGCAGCACTGTGGCATTCGGCGTGGGCGCCTTTGGCGCAGAACAACAAATTTGACGCGGACGCCTTCGACGCGGAACAACAAATTCGGCGTGGAACAACAAATTCGGCGTGGAACAACAAATTAGCGTTAAAAAAATTTAATGGCACGGGCGCCTTCGTCGCGGAACAACAAATTCGGTGCAGGCGACTTCGACACGGAACAACAAATTCGGCATGGAACAACAAATTCGGCACGGACACCTTCGTCGTGGAACAACAAATTAGCGTAGAACAACAAATTCGACGCTGAACAACAAACAAGCGTAAAAATATTTAGCTGGCGCCTCGAACATTTTTTGAGAACTCAAAGAAGGATGCGTAGCATTGCTCGAATAAGCATTTGCACAATTTTAAGTATCATCCTGTGGTTTGATTTGCGGATTATTTAGCAACCAATGTGTTGGGAAATAATTTACAGGTTGCAAGTTTGAAGCCCAGTGCTTGCCATTTAGTTTCTCTTTCGCAATTTCAACCGTAATGTCATGGAATTAATTTGCATGAAGTTATGTATTGGAAATTGTTTCCCAACACAATGGTTAAAAATGAATAAGAGATAGAGAGCAAGAATTTAGGAGAGACGCAGCTTTTGGGTCTCTTAGATCTACCCTCTTTCTATACCTCATCATCATCATCATCTATTTTTTATACTTTTTCTTTGCACTTATTTTGAGTCCTGCTGGTAATTTTGATACTAATTTTCATCCCAAATGTGACCAATTCCCGTCTCCCAAGTGCCCCAGAAATTGGTTCTTTTATTTCTATTGATGGGGATAAGGGATCATGTTGCTTTTAGTCTCTTACTGTTCTTAGTAATTTTCGAGCTATCTTTTCCTCGATCAGATTTTGTGCACTATTTTTCTATTTAGATTGATGACCCATTTCTTAATTTGAACAGTGGTTTCTTTCTTAAGTGCCATTGGATGTAACGTTTTTCAATAAAAATTTCAAAAATTTTGAGTTTTTCAACCAAATTGATTCCCTCCAAAACTTTCTCAAAACTCATCTCAACCTTCCATTCTTCAACAACAAATCCTAGCCACTCTTTATATTATCCTAGTCAGCTCTAGAATTCAAAAACAGTTGTGTTTTAATATATAGACTAGTCATAACATGTGCCCGCAGACACGGTTCATTTAAGATTTCCCCCCGAGAAATCTTTGTTCCCCCAAAAATTATTTCCACAGCCAAAATTTAAAAGAACAACAAATTATCGTAAAAATATTTAGCGGCACGGGCACCTTCGGCATGGGCACCTTCGACGTGGAACAAAAAATTCGGTGCATGCGCCTTCGGCACGGAACAACAAAATCGGTGCGAGCGTCTTCGGTGCGGAACAAAAATTCGACGTACAACAAAAACTTCGGCACGGGTGTCTTCAGCGCGAAACAACACGCAAGCGCCTTTGACGCGGAACAACAAATTCGGCGTCAAACAACAAATTTGGTGCGAGCGCCTTCGACGCAGAACAACAAATTTGGCGCGGGTGCCTTCGGTGCGGAACAACAAATTAGCGTAAAAAATTAAGCGGGCGCCGCCTTCGGCACGATACAACAAACTTCAGGGTATTTTTAAGTGAGGGTATTAACTTACGCTAATTTGTTGTTCCGCTAAATTGTTTACACTAATGTTTTTACTTTGTTTAATTTAATGGATCATGCTTCTCCACAATCTTTCCCTAGACACTTTTAATTTCAAAGTTTAGGTTCCCAAGACACTTTTCCCCCCAAAATTTAATCTCCACAATCTTTTTCATGACACTTTTAATTTCAAAGTTTTGGTTCACAAAACACTTTCTCCCCCCATTTAAGTTTTTCCACTAAAATTTTCACAAAATACAATCTCAACCACTGATTCACCAAGATTAAATCTCAGCCACTCTTTACCTTATCCTAATCAGCCCTATAATTCAAAAAAATTGTCAAATGTATAATAGACTAGTCATAACCCGTGCCCGCGACACGGTTCATTTAAGATTTTTCCCCGCAAAATCATTGTTCCCCAAACAATTATTTATACAACCAAAATTTAAAAGAACAACAAATTAGCGTAAAATTATTTAGCGGCACGGTTACCTTCGGCATGGGCGCTTTCGGTGCAGAACAACAAATTCGGTGCGGGCGCCTTTGGCGCAAAACAACACATTCAGCGCGGGCGCCTTCGACGTGAAACAACGCGCGAGCGCCTTCTGTGCAGAACAGCAAATTCGGCACGGGCGTCTTCGGTGCAGAACAACAAATTAGCGTAAGAAATTTAGTGGAACAACAAATTCGGTACGGGCGCATTCGGCGAGGAACGACAAATTAGCAGAACAACGTGCGAGTGCATTCGACGCGGAACAACAAATTCGACGCGAAACAACAAATTAACATAAAAAATTGCGTGTGCGGCGTTTGTTGGCACGGAACAAAGCGCGAGCGCATTCGACGTGGAACAACAAATTCGGCGCGGGCGCCTTTGGTGCGGAACAACAAATTAGCGTAAAACAATTTAGCGGGTGCCTTTGGGATATTTTTTGGTGACTGTATTAACTTAAATTTTTTTTCACTAGTTTGTTGTTCCGCTGAATTTTTACGCTAATTTTTTTAATTTGTTTAATTTAACGAATCATGTTTCTTCACAATATTTCTCAATACACTTTTAATTTCAAAGTTTTGTTTCCCAAGACACTTTCCCCCCAAAAATTTAAGTTTTCCCACTAAAATTTTCACAAAATCCAATCTCAACCATTGATTTACCAAGATCAAATCTCAGCCACTCTTTAATTTGTCCTAGTCATCCTTAGAATTCAAAAAAGGCTGTCAAATGTATAATTAATAATGTCTGATAATAAGGTCAATATACAACTATATGGTAGATACCGTCCGCTTCTTCTCCCCCAGTCTTTTTATTTTCATTTGATTTTAGCATATCAAAAATGTTTGTTGTGTCTGAACTAACTTTGTTTAGAGTATCTACCATATAGTTGTATATTCCAAAATTTGATGCTGAAGTAACTCGAGGAAACATTCTCTAAAAAGAAATTCATTAAAAATAAATGTTTATTTATACCAACACAATATAATATACCTCATAGGCTTTCTAGCATAAAATTAAACATAGATCATGTACCTCATAGACAAATAAAGAAATATTTACATGAATGGACTCAACATATTTCAGGAATGATATACCTTTTGTCGTCCGAAATGAGTGTGGTATCATGCAGATTGGGGATATATCTATTCTGTTACCAGCTTACAATATATGCAATTTTTCCAAATCATACTAATAGAATCCATAATACAAGTGGCAGCGTAGGTGATTTGATTAATCATCTAATCTGGACTAACTTTGTTTAGGGTATCTTAGCATTACTGAGCCTCCAAGCTCGTTTTCTTTTACTTTAATGGAAGCTTAAGTTTTTCTTGGACATATTCTATTAGTTCTTCATGAAAACTTCATAACGTATGCTTAGGACCCCATGTTTAGGTCACAAATAGAACAAATGAAGCATTGTTTTATCTCATCCATTGAACCTAAGAATGTCAATGAAGCATGTAATAGTTCATGGATTATTGCAATGCAAGAAGAACTAAATCAATTTAAAAGGAATGATGTATGTGAATTAGTTCCAAGACCATCACATCATCCAGATATTAGAACAAAATGAGTATTTAAGAATAAATTAGATGAATCCAGACAAGTAGTTAGAAATAAGTCAAGGATATCCATTTATTCTTATTTCTAATCAACAAACAAGAAATAAGTTAGTTCAGACACAACAAACATTCTTGATATGCTAAATAGGTCAGAATAATCAGTAATGCTAAAAGAGAAACTTCTCCTAAACTAACTTTTGTTTTGGGTATCTACCATATAATTGTATATTCCAGCCTTTAATGCTGAAGTAACTCGAGGAAAAGAAAACGAAGCATATTATATTGCGTTGGTATAAATATATCTTGTATAAGGATTACTTGTGCTCCTGAATCAATAAGAGCATGTTTAGGGTGCTCCAAAATTCACTATAAATTTTGCGATTATTGATAACATGTACATTACCTATACCTGAACTACCGTAGCACTGAATTATATGTTCTTTTTACTAAATAAAATATACACTATTTATGGCTTACTTCCTTAATTTCACAATCCACAAAAATAAGCATTATACAATATATGTAATCAACATATATTGGTCGGCTACACCATGCTATGCTTGCTGAACTAAAGAAATACCAAAATACAAAGAACATATTAGAAAGGGATTAGACATAGATATACATATGTCTAATCATGGACTAATCCAGTGATTGGTCTCCATCCAATATATGTTGCTTACATATATTGTATAAGGCTTATTTCCATGGATTGTGAAATTAAGGAATTAAGCCTTAAATAGCGTATATTTGATTTAGTAAAAAGAACATATAATTCAGTGCTGCGGTAGTTCAGGTACAGGTAATGTAGATGTTATCAATAAGGTATGCTAGTACCTTTTTATAATTGGGATTCATTAGCAAAGTGTCCTTCATGAATATATATTCCTATTTAGGTATTTAGGTATAGGTAATGCTAATTGCTAGCATATATTGTATAAGGATTATTTCTGTGGGAAACATACTTTTTTACGGTCTCTTCTGAGCATTAATACTAATTTTTCCAGTATTCATAGTATGCTTCTTTTTCTCTTTCTTGAGGTGTTGGTGTACCCCCACATATAGAATGTATTTTGTAGCATTACAGCTTTAGCATTACAGCTTGGTTCTTTTTCCAACTGGAGACTGACCCACGATATGATGCCTTATGCCTCGTGGGTCAGTCTCCAGTTAGAAAAAGAACCAAGCTGTAATGCTACAGTTGTCACTCAGAAGAGACCGTAAAAGGTATGCTAGTACCTGGAAACTTTCTTTTCTACAGATTGTAGGTGGCTCTGTAGGTGGTTCTGTATCTTTTCAATCTTATACTTCTGCTAGCATACACAAGGTCTGCTAATAGACGTACCATTTAGTATATGGTCTTGATTTAGTAGAAGATTTATTTCTCATTACTGTACTGCTATTTAAAAGCTTTATTTAAATATTTCTTTATTTGTCTATGAGGTATATGGTCTAATTAAGTAACCCCACAGGGTACACCAACACCTCGAGGAAAAGAAAAAGAAGTATATTATGAATACTGGAAAAATTATTATATATATATATATACTAGTCATTACACGTGCCCGCGGGCACGGTTCATTTAAGATTTTTTCCCCCAAAATCTTTGTTTCCCAAGAAATTATTTTTACAACCAAAATTGTGTGGAACAACAAATTCGCGTAAAAAATTTAGCGGGCGCCTTCGGCACGTGAAATTATTCTCATCGTGTTGCCACATGCATCAAAGAGACGGTGGGCCCCGCATTGAGGGAGAGATCATTCGATCTGCAGCAGCATTCGACATTAAGTTCAAGTTAAAGTTTTTTTCCAAATGCATTAATTGCGTACACTCTCCTATTCCCCAGAAACTTTTATTCCCCATAAAGTTTCATTTCGCTAGAAACTTTCTTTTCCCAAGAAATGTTTTTCCCTCCAAAACTTTCCACAAAATCTCATCTCAACCATTCAATCCTCAAGATTAAATCCAAGCCGTTTTTCTATCAACTTGTTTGCCCTAGTCAGCTTGTCCTAATCAGCCCTAAAATTCAAAAACAGTTGTGTTTTAATATATAGATAATATAAGCCATTGCGTTAAAAGAAGAGAATCTTTAGTGTTACGACTATTTTGACCGGGCCCGGAAGAGCCAAGTCAACGACGACCGGTCAACCGGCCTGCTACGGCCTTGGGGCCCTGGCCCCAGAGATCTCACGGGCGGGCCGCGCTCATCCGCCCAAGACAAAGGCCCAAAAGATTGCCCACTTCCATAGTGGAGGAAATCGGGGCCCAAATCAAGGAAGCATCTGCCAAATATGGAAACCGTACAAGGCCATCACTCTCTAGCCATCATGGCTCGGCTTAATGGCTCAGCTTAATGGCCCGACTTAAATGGCCTTCACTCTATAGCCATCATGGCTCGACTTGATGGCTCGGCTTAAATGGCCCGACTTAAATGGCCATCACTCTCCAACCATCAAGGCCCGCCAAATATGGCAACCGCCCGAGTCCATTACTCCAGCCATCGTGGCCACCTTTAGGACATTCATCTCCTCATCAAGATGGGTGCAATTAGTGAGGGTCAAAACTTCCCACATTTGCACGTCCCCATGAATGATCGCCATGATGTCACATCATGGCGCATTATTAGGACGAGTCACCTATATGAGGGGAGGGTGGGCATCATCCAAAAGGGGGGATCTTCACGATCTACAATGGAGGTATCACAAACTCCATCTTATACCTTCTTCCGACTTACATATTTCTCCTCCATAACTCGGCTCGAGGATGGGGGCTCGGTCTCTCCGTGAACCGAGCCCGATCCCACCGAGCATCCCTCAGAATAGATCTGACTTTGGCATCGGAGGGGATTCGGTCGGAACCAAGGTCCGACCCCCCTGACGAGCTCTTTCGTCCATTCAGGTCCAGGAGATCCCGCGGTGCCGAGGCTACCCCTCAGCGTCATCACCAACCGGAGCCGAGCGCCCTCGTCCCCGAGCCCGTTTGTCTCCACCACCAGAAGATAGTCGCTGTGCCGAGGCCACCCCTAGGCTAGCCGACGCGAAGATCCGCGCGCCCCCTCACCGAGCGACCTCGTCTTCTACCGATCACGGAAGTTGTCATCCCGCCGAGGCTACCCCTCTGCCCACCGGAGATCGAAACGGCGCCTTTCCGATCAAGCGAACGCGCCATCGACCGACCACCCGGGTCATCTCTGTCTCACGTGGCTACCACGATAACACGGGGGTCCCGCGTGTCCCCTTTGACCGCGTTGACCCTGCACCCTCCATACTAACGATTTTGCGGGTGGAAAAAACACCCGTAAACATCTGGCGCCGTCTGTGGGAACGAGTTGAACGCCCATGTCAGCATCCACTTCTTCACCGACGATGACTCGTTCCTCTAGTCAAATGCCTAAAAGGCCAAATCCTGGAGGAGCAGCGATGACCATCCCTGCTCACAATTGCCTGGTGCTTTCATTAATAATACTTGATAACCATGAGGGCCATTTTATGTTCTGAAGGCTTTTTCTTGTTATTTATCTTTATCATGATCTTAGTGGGGGGCAAGAACGCCTATCTGTGACCTCAAAGAAGCGTGTTGAAACGAGCAACCTTTCGTACGTTTGTTAGAGAGGACGGCCAGTTATTCTCAAGCGGTGGAGGCCCCACCAACTTGCGATTGACCGCTGACGTCTCCAACACACCAAAAAATTGCACGCCCCGTCTCTTTGAAGCCCCCCCAACAGGGTGCTTCCTCCAAGAAGGCCCTCTGTGATTTCTTTGAGGAGAGAAAACGGCAAGAAAGCTTCCACAGTGAATCCAAATGGCGTCGTCCACTAGAGGTGAATACCCCACTGCCTGCACGACGGGAATCCCTGGCCAAGCTAAGGGGAATGGAGCCCCGATCGTCGAGCGACTCCTGGCATCAGATAAGGGGAAGGGCGGTTCTTCGATCGATCAGCAGGGACCAATCCCTCAGTCGATCAGCCAGGGTGGCGTAGCCCAATGACCCACCCGGTAGGGGCGGCGCAGCCCTACGGCATACCCAAACTTCGATCGATGACTGCACGACCCAAGGTCCCTGAGAGGTCGATCGGGCATGATTGGCCACTCCAGGTCGAGTCTCCAGCCATATGATTGCGGGTCTCTGATGGGCCATGTCGGAGCATCGGTGATCTCGTCATCCTACCTGCTCGACGTCCCCCTATCCGGCACGCTTGGGGTCTGGAACATGGCCATCGTCCGGGTCCGTCCGCCTAATAGTCCTCTACTCCATCGATCACGCTCTAGACACCCTGGTAATCGCTCACCGGGTGCGGGGCAATGGACTGGCCAGCCTCTCCTGAAGATGCCTAGCAGATGAGATGTCCCATGTCGGGCAGTCAAACTTCTCCCACCTCCACTAGAGCCCACCAAGCTCCCCCTGCCGTTCTCCTCCAGCTTTCGTACCAAGGCGATCACGCTGGCCCAACACTCGAAGCCACCAGTTGGATGACGACAAGAGAAAGCGAAGACAAACAATCTGGAAACTGATCATATGCCTCTGCCTGAGCATTTGATATACGAATTGTTCATTTGGTTTCTTCCATCCTACCTTCCGATGGATTGATGGCATCTGGATCCTATGCGGAAGAGATGCGGCTTGGTTCTAAATATGGGATGATCTCATCCTGACGGTCCACAAAGATCTGTGGGGGTGTGCACCGTCCCACTTGGTAATACAGCCCTAGAGATCTCGCACTGATGACGGTTGCGACTGAACGCATCAGTGAAGATGGAAGGGTTTGAGGGCCCTCGCTCATAAGTGGGCATGGTGGTTCACAACAGGACCCATCGTCGCAATGTTCCATGTGAAGTGATACCCGGGCTAATCAAAATCATGAGGATGAAGAACAGCTCTCCTCCGGGCCGGGCATCCTTGCCAAACATCCGAGGCTCTGGGCTGAGCATCCGAGCCTCATTTCCAAGCCTCCTTCTCGAGCCGAGCTCTGAGGATCCGAGCCCCCACACCGAGCAGACTGAGCTCCGATCTCCGAGCTAATGAATTGTCTGAGTAGCCAGGCCTCCTCGCTGAGCCGAGCTCTGATCTCCTAGCTCCGAGCATCCGAGCCCCCACGTCGAGCGGACTGAGCTCCAATCTCCGAGCTGAGGAATTTTCCGAGTAGCCGGGCCTCCTTGCTGAGCCGAGCTCCGATCTCCTAGCTCCGAGCATCCGAGCCTCCACGCTGGACGGACTGAGCCCCGACCTCCGAGCTCAAGGATTGTCCGAACGGCCAAACCGCCTCAGCCGTCCATCCATCATATCGTCACTGACTATCCTCACCACCGGATCGTCCCCACCTTTAGCTCCTCGATCCCCTGGCAGTTCGGCAAAGGACGGTGATGGCTTGGCATACCTACAATGCTTGGCGATCGAAGAGTCGAGGCCGAAAATTGGAAGTGGGCGAACATCAGATTCATCGTTATTCTCAGGTATTCTGCTCACTTGAGAATTAAAAATAAAGTGGCAAGTGTCTTAGCCCTATCCATCTTCTGACCACCTTCTTACCGTTGCTCTTGCATGGGTCCCGAGCTCACCTTCGTCCAACCGAGCTCGTCTCTTTCCGACCTTATTCCCCTCCTGTGGAGGGTAGACTACCAACAGAGACGAAGCCAACGGAGAGCTGTTCGTCGATGGGCCGAGCTTCGTTGCGTGAGCTTCTAACCAAGTGGGGCATTAAATGATTGGTTCGCTAATAACACTGTAAAGCGGCCCATGTTGGGTGACTGATGGGCGCAGCGGGCCCGTTGTCCTTCCCCGGTTTAGAGGTGAAGGTTTTCGCTGCTTAATGAGCCGACGTTGACGCGTTGCCCTCCGCTGCAAGAAACACGTAGACCTGGCGTTCATCACACCAGGCTGCACCCAGGACCAATCACAGTGCCGCATTCCAATCACTAAACAGGTTCCGACCACTGGGTTTACAAACCTTCCTGGTGTTCGTGATCTGGGTTCACGATCCGGATTCCCTCCTGTTAGCATGCGATTCACGGTGGCTCTAGATTCGAAATCAAGGAGCTCCGACCGCACACGGAAGGGACGACGACGTCGAGCTTGCATCATCCGTCAAATTTGTGAAAATGGGGAGATGAGCAAATCACAAAGGATTGCTTCCTCACTCCTTTGAGAAATCTCCAACATCCGTCAGTGAGCGAGGCTCGTCCCACTGAGTTCAGTATGGGACCCAGGCCCCATCTGGCTGAAGCTCGGGGCTCCCTGAGCTTGACTACCTCGTATGAATGATCGCTGGCCGTTCATAAGGCGACCCCCACAGAGCATCTACATGGCACCCTGCCGACCATGTCGAGCAAGTGGCTGATCTAGGCTGCTCCCGGGCCGCACCGAGGTGCCAACCTGCCGACCCATCGACCTAGCATCCGAGCTACCCTTGTCGAGCTCGGGGCACAGCCGGCCATTCGAGGCTGCCGACCGATCGAGCCGCCCTCGTCGAGGCGACCGACCAAGCCGAGTTCGAGGTGCTACCAATCCGACCGAGCTCGCTTCCATCCGAGCATCCGAGCCTCTGCCTCCTTCCTGAACTCGATCTGGGCTTCGTCACCAAGCCTACTCAATATGGCCAGAACTTGGGTGGATGAAGGCCCTTCAGGCAACAAATTTGAGCGGGGATAGAATTTGGAGGACAAATCCCTGACACGGTCACGGCGATGGAGTATTTGGGGTGCAGCCCGCCAATTTTTGGTGTGGAGACACTAATCGGAGATCAACGCTTTAGCACCGGCACCGCAAGACTGGCATCGATACCACTCCGCGTAGACGGCATCCCCGACTCGATGGCTGCCAAATCCGTCATCGTCGTCGGGAGATCGAAGCAAAGGGCTACGATCTACGTCGACCGACGAGCAGTCTCATTCCCGAACAGCTTCTCGAAAGGTGGGCACCATGCCTAGCTGTTGACCCATCTAAGACTCCCCTACCGAGCTAAGCTCATTTCGGTGGGAGGTCACCTTCGACACTTTGCTAGTCTCGTCAAATTGGTCTCGGTTCAGTCGGATTAGCTAAAGCTCGCCTCCATGATAAACTGTGACCAATGGGAGTGGAGCTGAAGCAGGAGCTAGGATTCAGACAAAAGCTAGAGCCGAAGCTGGAGCGGGAGATACGATCCGGACAAAAGCTGGAGCTGGAGCTGAAGTTGGAAATGGAACTGGAGCTGTGTCCAGACGAGGCCGACCCGTCCAAGAGGAGGCCGACCACACCAGTTCAACCGACCCAGGAGGAGGCCGACCAGACGAATCCGACTACCTCCACCTTCCAAGCTCACTCAATGGCGACAGAGCAGAAACCGAGGCGATGATACAAAACCTCCGCCTTCCAAGCGGACCAGTACAAGCCCTCCCAAACGACACTCCGTCATCAACACTTCAAGAGGCATCTCAAGGTTCTTGAGCATCTCAGCTTCAAGAGTCGCCTGACCAAGGAGATGCTCGCCGACGCTCATCTCCAAGATCAAACCTGAGAGATACTCATCACCGCAAGATCTGAGGGAAGTTGTCGGGTCCAGGCACCTGTTCAATCCAGCATCGTCCGAGCTCAAGGCCGAGTTGCTGGTCATGCCGAGCTCTCTTCGCAAGCCAGGCCGAGGCACAACCGTCCGAGTTCGAGCATCCGGACCGCTCCTCCGACCGTGGCCGAGCTGACCTGGCCGAAGCACCACCGTCCGAGTTCGAGCATCCATACCGCCCCTCCGACCTTGCTGCTAGGTCCCCGCTTGCCGAACAGATCCTGCATCCACCCGAGCTGGACGAAGTAGTTGCAGAGCGTCACCATGGAATCTTCTAAAGCCTTCACAAGGTCCTCACCCTTTCGTCGGCCATAAGTCGAGGGGCAACCCCCCTCACAACCGAACGAACGGGTCTGTCGAAGGGCTGAGGGAAACTCCCTCAGCAGGCCAACCGACCCACCGATCATAAGGCTGGGGGCAACTCTCCCGGCAAGTCGAACCACTACTTCGTCGACCGTAAGTCGAGGGGCAACTCCCCTCGCCACCGAACGAATCTCCTTCGTCGGTCGTAAGCCGAGGGGCAACTCCCCTCGCCACCGAACGAATCTCCTTCGTCGGCCGTAAGCCGAGGGGCAACTCCCCTCACCACCGAGCGAATCTCCTTCGTCGGCCGAGGGGCAACTCCCCTCGCCGCCGAACGAATTTCCTTCGTCGGCCGTAAGCCGAGGGGAAACTCCCCTCGTCACCAAACGAACCTCCTTCGTCGGTCATAAGCCGAGGGGCGACTCCCCTCGCCACCGAACGAATCTCCTTCGTCGGTCATAAGCCGAGGGGCAACTCCCCTCGCCACCGAACGAATCTCCTTCGTCGGCCGTAAGCCGAGGGGCAACTCTCCTCGCCACCGAATGAACCTCTTTTGTAGGCCGTAAGTCGGGGGGCAACTCCCCTCGCCACCGAACGAATCTCCTTCGTCGGCCGTTAGTCGATGGGCGAATCCCCTCGCCACCAAACGAATCTCCTTCGTCGGCAGTTAGTCGAGGGGCAACTCCCCTCGCCACCGAACGGATCTCCTTCGACGGCCGTAAGTCGAGGGGCAACTCCCCTTGCCACTGAACAAATCTCCTTCGTCAGCCGTAAGTCGAGGGGCAACTCCCCTCCCCACTGAACGAATCTCTTTCGTCGGCCGTGAGCCGAGGGGCAACTCCCCTAGCCACCAAACAGACAAGCTCAATCTCAGTGCTGGGGGCAACTCCCCCAGCTGGTCGACCCACTCCTTCGTCGGCCGTAAGTCGAGGGAAGACTCCTCTCGCAACCGAACGAATCTCGGACCGACGATCTTGAAAAACACCCTAGAGGGGGGTGAATAGGGTGTGTGGCACAAATTTTAAATATAATCACAATCACAGAGATAGTGAGACACAGATATTTTTTTAACGGAGTGGCTCCCTGCCAAAACTCCGACCCCAAAACCTATGAGGATTTCACACAATAAACCTGATCACACTTACGGGTAGTGATCTCACAGTTCACAGATATAGTTTGACAAAATTAAGCACAGATATAGCTTCTGACTAAAGCTATTCTCAATATGATCTCACAACAAAGTAGTATAAACAACTTAATACTTCAGTAAAAGTCTGGAAAAATATCACCGTGATGAAATTTATGAGATCGTTGTCACGTAGGCTCAAACCGCTCGCAAATCTGATGTCTGGATTGGAAGATATGTGCAGTTGAAGTTCATCGTGCAAGACCGGCTACTGATGTGCTGTGCGTAAAGAAGTTTGATGTAGATTTGCTTGGATATAGAGCTGTGCACATGGTAATTTCGCAACTTTATATTTCAGGCCACAGATCTCCAAATTTTTACGCCCACTTGCGAATAATCCGAAGGTTCTCTTCGAATTGCTGAGGGATGTCGCTGTCTGCAAGTTCGGATCGCTGGAGGGTGTCGAGATGAAGCCATCGCCGTGAGATGAAGCAGTCGACCTTGAGTTGCCAGAGGATGTCACTGTGTGGTGAAGCCGTCGCCCTCACCTTCGCACTGAAGTCGCCGTAGGAAGTCGGAGAGTCTTGGATCACCTGAGGAAGTCTGCGCCACCGGCCTTGGATCGTTTGAGGAAGACGAAGCTGCCTTGGATCGCCTGAAGCCGCGAGTCGCTGCCGTGCTTCGCCGTGAGTCACCCTGATTCGAGACCCTGGAAGTTGACGGAGCCCTGGAAGTTGATCGACGATGATGGCCGCACAGGGGCGCTCGAAGATGATGGCAGCACAGGAAACTCGAAGCAATTGAGGATGATGGTAGCACTTGATTTTTTGTGATTTTTTTGAGAAAGATCACACCCTGTTGAAGAGGAGGCCGCCCCTTTAAATCGATGGAGATCTGTTTCTCTTGGTCGCACGGATTTTTCGAAAAGAACTTGATTTGGAATTATCCCTTGTATGCGGCAAATCATTTCCGTTATTATTTGATATTATCAGAGGCTCCTCTCACACAAAAAGAGGGGAACGATATGAATTTCAATTTGTGTATCCCCTCTGTGTGTTTTGTTTGAATCATGAATAATTCCACTACTTGAAGAGTTTTTGATTAGGATGAAAACAACAGAGCCCCTTTTTTTCTTGTTGTTTTCTGTTTTGAGATTTCAGGAAGAATGTGTCAGCTCGATGATTGAATGTGATCAAAAATAACGACAAATCTCAAAACTAATGCAGCAGTTGAAAATTGGGATGTTACTTGCGCATTTAAATGAAGAAGCCGCAACAACTAAATTTGTGTTCTTCAAGAAATCCCTCTAGCAAATAAAATTTGTTTTGCGCATTTGTCCCTGGAATTACTTAATGAAAAACGTTAGTCACACATAACTTATTTGTCATCATCAAAATTAAATTATAAGACCTAGTTAGTAATCTAACTAGGCCAACAATCTCCCCCTTTTTGATGATGGCAAACAAGTCTGGAAAAAATTGAGAAATGACATTAAAGAGCAAGTCATATAATGCACACGATTATAAACTTCATATAAAGCTCCCCCTATTGATGTGCACCTCTCCCCCATTAATCTTCTGCTATTTTTTTTTCTCCCCCTTTTGCCATTAATCGAAAAGATCACACAAATTGAAGAGGTTAAGAATGAAACATGAAACAAGTTTACAAATCGAAGAAACAAGAAATTGATGACGATGCTCATATTAATGCTTATTCCCCACGAACTTAAAGTATAAAAAATATCATGAGCATTGAAAGCATACAATCGTTGTAAGAAATCTAACAAGAAGATGTTGTATTATGAAACACTTTGACAATATGAAGGGTGCTTAGAAACTTAAGAGATGAAAATATAAAATTATCTAATGCATTTTGTGAGCCTTCGATGCTATGGAATAATCAATAAGTAATGTGTAGGGAGACACCAATCAAGGGATACCATGGTGTTAAATTTCGGGTCCTTTGGAATTGAGGTGCGCTAAGTGATTGCTTCATCTACCATATTTCATACGCATTGCTCAACAACCCCCCGAAATCCGGTTACTAGCCGTCGGTATCAAATGTAGTATTTTTGAAGATGGTTTGCTATTCCCTTTGTCTTTTTCTAAAATTTTTTTTTAATAAATGCTCATAGCAATTTTTTATTTATTTATTTATTATTATTACAATGTTGGTGTCTCAGAATAGTGACGCATGAAGGCATCACATACTCGACTCCTACTAAATAATTTTCCATAGGGATTTAAGCACACAAAATTGTAAAGATAAAATATAAATTCAGAAACTTTAGAAACTAAGCACATTCAATTGTCTTCATAGTTTATAAGACTCAATCAATCTATTTGATTCATACAATTTGGCATGCTTACAAGTTTCACCTTTTATTAATAATTCAAGCATGGGGATTTTTCATATGTGACATCATCATCAAAAACATTTTAATGTTTCTAAGATGTCTAAAAAGGTTCATATCAAATGCTCAACCAAAATCAATAATAGTGATGACGATCATGCATGCACATACCAAGAATGACCAAATCCACATTAATATGAAATAGTGTGTGGCTTAGGTACAATAAGTAAGCATGTGTATGTGCATGGATATGCATGCTAATGCTCAATTAGTGACATAATCCCCAACTCCCTTCGAATGAAGCAAAATTGTTTTTGGTTTAAGGGTTTGGTGAAAATGTCCGCTAATTGTTTTTCTGTATCAATATATCCTAAAGAGATATCTTTCTTATCAACGTGATCTCTAAGGAAGTGGTGACGAATATCAATATGTTTTGTCCTAGAGTGTAGAATAGGATTTTTAGATAGATTTATAGCAATCTTGTTGTCACACCAAATGGTTGTAGGTTGGAAAGTAAGATCGTAGTCTCTGAGGGTTTGTCTCATCCATAGAATTTGAGCACAACAACAACCTGCTGAAACATATTCGGCTTCGGTTGTACTCAATGCTATGGAGTTTTGCTTCTTGGAGAACCATGAAACAAGAGACATACCTAGTAGTTGGCAAGTGCCCGTGGTACTCTTACGATCGGTCTTACTTCCCGCAAAATCCGCATCACAATATCCTACAAGCTCAAATGATGTGGAACAAGGATACCATAAACCAAAATCTAAGGTTCCTTTAACATATCGAATTATTCGTTTAACATAAGAAAGATGGGACTCTTTTGGACAAGATTGAAACCTTGCACATAAACATACACAGAACATTATATCAGGCCTACTAGCTGTCAAGTATAATATGCTACCAATCATACCTCGGTACAAGCGTTCATCCACTTTCTTTCCCTTTTCGTCTTTATCCATCGTTGCCGTCGTTGCCATGGGAGTAGAGCATTCCTTAGCATTTTCAAGTCCAAACTTCTTCACTAACTCCTTTGCATATTTTGCTTGATTGATGAAAATTCCGCCCTCACATTGTTTGATTTGCAAACCGATCATGAATGTAAGTTCACCCATCAGGCTCATCTCAAATTCCCTAGACATACATGAAGCAAATTCCTCACACATTAGATTGTTAGTAGCACCAAAAACGATATCATCAACATATATTTGTACTACAAGTAGATCTTTATTTTGATGTTTAACGAATAGAGTTTTATCCGCCTTTCCCATGGAAAAATTATTTTCAAGCAAAAATTTACTAAGTCGCTCATACCAAGCTCTAGGAGCTTGTTTGAGCCCATATAAAGCACGTTTAAACTTGAAAACATAGTCTGGGTGGATGGAGTCTTCAAACCCAGGAGGTTGTTTGACATAGACTTCCTCAGATAAAACTCCATTCAAAAAGGCGCTCTTGACGTCCATTTGAAAGAGTTTGAATTTCATGAAACTAGATAATGCTAAAAGCATCCTAATTGCTTCCAATCTTGCGACGGGAGCAAATGTTTCATCAAAATCAATTCCTTCCTCTTGGTTATAACCTTGTGCAACTAATCTTGCTTTATTACGCACAACATGTCCCATTTCGTCAAGTTTGTTTCTAAATACCCATTTAGTGCCTATAATTGTTTGATTTTTTGGTTTAGGAACAAGTTCCCAAACTTGATTCCTATCAAATTGTGACAATTCCTCCTGCATTGCCATAATCCAATAGGAATCTTCTAAAGCACTATCAACAATTTTAGGCTCCAAAATGGATATGAATGCAAAGTTAACCATCAAAAGTAAAGCTACTTCTAGTACGTATACCTTCCGTCGTGTCTCCAAGGATTTGATTCTCTGGATGATCCTTCTTAAAGCGCCAATCCTTAGAGAGATCTTGTGATGACGTAGTAGCTTCTGCTTCTTTTGATACACCATCATTGTTATTCTCTTGATCATTGGAATTGCTAGTGTTTATCTCCAGTCCATCCAAACCACCTGTAATATCTGTAGATTCTGCAGCACTAGAAGACTTATTAATAGCACTTTTCTCGTCAAACTTCACATGCACAGTTTCTTGAATAGTAAGAGTTCTTTTGTTAAATACTCGATAAGATTTGCTATGTGGTGAGTAGCCAACAAAAATACCCTCGTCGGATTTAGCATCAAATTTATCCAGACTTACACCTACTTTCAGAATATAGCATTTGCATCCAAATGGTTTTAAATGTGATAAGTTGGGAGTCAACTCTCTATAAAGCTCATAAGGTGTTTTCTTCAAAATGGGTCTAATGGACACACGATTTAAAATATAGCAAGAAGTATGTATAGCTTCAGCCCAAAAATATGAAGGCAATTTGTAATCTTGAATCATGGTCCTAGCAATTTCTTGCAAAGTACGGTTTTTCCTCTCAACCACCCCATTTTGTTGTGGTGTCCTCGGGACGGAAAAATTATGTGAATAACCTTTTGAAATGCAAAAATCATCAAAGCTAGTATTAACAAATTCTCCTCCATGATCGCTTCTAACTTTGACAATTGAAAAACCTTTTTCATTTTCAACCTTTTTACAAAACATTTTGAAAACATCAAAAGTTTCATGTTTGTGTGTCAAAAAATAAACCCAGGTGAAACGTGAAAAGTCATCGACAATAACAAAGCAATAATGCATGCCACCTAAACTAGCAACCTTTGTGGGTCCAAATAAGTCCAAATGTATTAGTTGCAATGGCTTAGAAGTAGTTACAATGTTTTTAGGATTGAAACTACTTTTATGTTGTTTACCTAGTTGACATGCATCACAAAGCTTATCCCGATCAAAGCTAATTTGAGGTAAACCTCTCACTAGTTTCTTTCGAGCAAGCTTTGAGATTAGGTCCATACCGGCATGGCCTAATCTTCGATGCCAAAGCTAACTAGTCTCATGTGATGCAACTAAACATTTTAGATTATTTGAATCACTAAGTTTGATAGTATAGATGTTATTATAGGATGTACCCTTGAAAAGAATGTCATCACCTTTTAAAATATATACTTTGTCATTTTCGAAATGAACCTTAAGGACTATAGAGCATAGCTGACTCACACTTAACAAGTTATGTGCTAAACCATCAACAAGATTAACATTTTCAATGACCACAAGAGGATGCTTACCAATGTTACCTTTACCCAAGATTTTGCACTTCTTTCCATCTCCAAGAATAACCGTCCCTCCATCTTTCCTTGATAGCGTCGTGAAGAGGGATTCATTGCTCGTCATGTGATTCGAGCAACCGCTATCAAGGTACCAAATGCTGTCATTTTCCACTTGAAGATGCACCTGTAAAAGAAGATGCACCCTTTGGTAACCAAATTTTGGATCCACAATTGTTAGTACGATGCTTTGGAACCCAAATGAAATATGCAGGATAATATCTGGCCAAGCAATCATACATAACATGCCCATTTTTGTTGCAATAAAAACATGTAACATTGAAATGCTTATTAGTAGATGACATATGATTTTTGTGCATGCAATGTTCAAGGCTCATGTCTCTTGCAAAATTCTTTTCAATGATCTTCCTCGGTTTTTTCTTAGTTTGTTTTTTCTGAAAGCCAAGACCATGTTTACTAGATTGTTCATTAAGCCCATTTATCATCTTATTAAAGCTTTCTTGGCTATTTGTGAATTTCTGTAATGTCAAGCTAAGATTTTGATTTTCATTCTCAAGTTCACTAATCTTAGTCTCATATCTTTTTTCTTTTTCACTAGTTTCAGAATCGATGGCTATGTGTTTTCCTTTTATTAAATTAGATTTTTCTTTTCAAGCTCTTCCAATTTTTCTTCATAGCTAGCCACTTTGAGGTTCAATAATTTTATTTCAGAATCTTTAGAACTAAGAATACTAATTTTCTCTTTTAATTCTTTAGCGAGATTAACATGGTCAAACTCTAACGTAGCCAATTTTTTATTAGTATTTTCTAGCTCTAAGGTTTTTGTTTCTAGTTGGGTTTCATCAAAATTATATATTATTTCCTTTTGTTCTTTCCACTTAACAAATAGCTCATCTCTCTCTCTCTTGTCATGCTCCCTAGTTCATCTTTTAATGAATCACGAACCTTTTTTAGTTTAAGGAATTTAGGACCCATTTCTTGAAGGAGTTCTACAAGAAATTCATAAGCTTCCTCCATGCTAGAAAACATATCATCACTAATATTCATTTCATCATCAAAGCTTTGAACAAGAGAGCTAATTTTTACCTTTTCGTTTCCAGCCATAAAGCAAGTTCCAGTGTTGTCGTTCCAGTCATCATCTGAGGAGAGCTCTTCTGCGTCACTTTCTCCCCACGTAGCCACCATTCCTCGCTTTGATGTTCTCTTTTCTCCATCACCAGTCTTTTCCTTTCCTTTTCCTTTCAGAAGTGGACATTCTGCTTTCATGTGCCCTCTCTTGTTGCATCTGAAACACTGAGGTACAGAACTTTCTCCATCATTTTCTTCTTTTTTCTTAGCTCCCCAAATGCTTCCCGTCCTTCTTTTGTTGTTTTTCATGAATTTCACAAATTTTCTTGTAACAAGAGCCATGCTTTCATCATCTGATTCATTCATCTCCTCCTTGAGCATTTTGGAGATTTGAAAAGCTAAATTCTTATCCTTTGTTTCCTCCTTCTTAGGTTTCTCTTCCATCTTTGGTGTGCTGTCATTGGCCATCTTCAATTGAACCTCATAAGCCATTAATTTTCCCATTATCTTCTCGAAACTGATATCTGCCAAATCATGTGCTTCTTCGATCGCCGTCCTCTTTTGAATCCAATCGCCAGATAAGGAGTATAAAATCTTTCCGACCAGATCTTCCTCTGGGATGTCCTTCCCTAAGGATTTCAATGGATTGACGATATCTGCAAAACGAGAAAACATAGCATCAATAGACTCATTAGGCATCATAGCAAAATTTTCATATTTCTGTAATAACATTCTAATATGAGTTTTCTTGACTTCACTAGTTCCTTCATGAGTAACTTCAAGTCTCGTCCAGATATCCTTAGCAGTAGAACAAGAACTAATGCGGTTAAATTCAGTTTTACTAAGACCACAATACAAGATGCTCATGGCCTTAAAGTTTAGATTTTCTAACCGATCATTTTCTTTTTGTTGCTCAGGAGTGGGTTTATCAAATAGTGTAAATCCTTCACTGATTATTTTCCATAATGCCATATCGATACCTTTGATGTGTATGGACATACGTTGTTTCCAATAACTATAGTCCGTACTGTCAAATAGAGGTGATCTAAGATACGACTGTCCTTCTCTTTGATTGTGCGTGTCATATGAGTATGTGTGCGGAATTTGTGCCATAGGATCGAAATTCCACTAGACTGTGAGTCTAAAAGGAATCCCGCTCTGATACCAATTGAAAAACACCCTAGAGGGGGGTGAATAGGGTGTGTGGCACAAATTTTAAATATAATCACAATCAGAGAGATAGTGAGACACAGATATTTTTTTAACGGAGTGGCTCCCCGCCAAAACTCCAACCCCAAAACCTATGAGGATTTCACACAATAAACCTGATCACACTTACGGGTAGTGATCTCACCGTTCGCAGATATAGTTTGACAAAATTAAGCACAGATATAGCTTCTGACTAAAGCTATTCTCAATATGATCTCACAACAAAGTAGTATAAACAACTTAATACTTCAGTAAAAGTCTGGAAAAATATCACCGTGATGAAATTTATGAGATCGTTGTCATGTAGGCTCAAACCGCTCGCAAATCTGATGTCTGGATTGGAAGATATGTGCAGTTGAAGTTCATCGTGCAAGACCGGCTGCTGATGTGCTGTGCGTAAAGAAGTTTGATGTAGATTTGCTTGGATATAGAGCTGTGCACAAGGTAATTTCGCAACTTTATATTTCAGGCCATAGATCTCCAAATTTTTACGCCCACTTGCGAATAATCCGAAGCTTCTCTTCGAATTGCTGAGGGATGTCATTGTCTGCAAGTTCGGATCGCTGGAGGGTGTCGAGATGAAGCCGTCGCCGTGAGATGAAGCCGTCGACCTTGAGTTGCCAGAGGATGTCGCTGTGTGGTGAAGCCGTCACCCTCACCTTCGCACTGAAGTCGCCGTAGGAAGTCGGAGAGTCTTGGATCACCTGAGGAAGTCTGCGCCACCGGCCTTGGATCGTTTGAGGAAGACGAAGCTGCCTTGGATCGCCTGAAGCCACGAGTCGCTGCCGTGCTTCGCCGTGAGTCACCCTGATTCGAGACCCTGGAAGTTGATGGAGCCCTGGAAGTTGATCGACGATGATGGCCGCACAGGGGCGCTCGAAGATGATGGCAGCACAGGAAACTCGAAGCAATTGAGGATGATGGTAGCACTTGATTTTTTGTGATTTTTTTGAGAAAGATCACACCCTGTTGAAGAGGATGCCGCCCCTTTAAATCGATGGAGATCTGTTTCTCTTGGTCGCACGGATTTTTCGAAAAGAACTTGATTTGGAATTATCCCTTGTATGCGGCAAATCATTTCCGTTATTATTTGATATTATCAGAGGCGCCTCTCACACAAAAAGAGGGGAACGATATGAATTTCAATTTGTGTATCCCCTCTGTGTGTTTTGTTTGAATCATGAATAATTCCACTACTTGAAGAGTTTTTGATTAGGATGAAAACAACAGAGCCCCTTTTTTTCTTGTTGTTTTCTGTTTTGAGATTTCAGGAAGAATGTGTCAGCTCGATGATTGAATGTGATCAAAAATAACGACAAATCTCAAAACTAATGCAGCAGTTGAAAATTGGGATGTTGCTTGCGCATTTAAATGAAGAAGCCGCAACAACTAAATTTGTGTTCTTCAAGATATCCCTCTAGCAAATAAAATTTGTTTTGCGCATTTGTCCCTGGAATCACTTAATGAAAAACGTTAGTCACACATAACTTATTTGTCATCATCAAAATTAAATCATAAGACCTAGTTAGTAATCTAACTAGTCCAACAGATCTAGCCAACTCCGCAAGACGGACCAAAAACTTTACAGAGAAAGCAACTTCTCCCCCTTATACTACATCTCCCGACCTCAACCTTAACAATGGTAGAGCTCGGAAGATGGGGGCAATTGTTACGACTATTTTGACCGGGCCCGGAAGAGCCATGTCAACGACGACCGGTCAACCGGCCTGCTACGGCCTTGGGGCCCCGGCCCCAGAGATCTCACGGGCGGGCCGCGCTCATCCGCCCAAGACAAAGGCCCAAAAGATTGCCCACTTCCATAGTGGAGGAAATCGGGGCCCAAATCAAGGAAGCATCCGCCAAATATGGCAACCGTCCAAGGCCATCACTCTCTAGACATCATGGCTCGGCTTAATGGCTCGGCTTAATGGCCCGACTTAAATGGCCTTCACTCTATAGCCATCATGGCTCGGCTTGATGGCTCGGCTTAAATGGCCCGACTTAAATGGCCATCACTCTCCAGCCATCAAGGCCCGCCAAATATGGCAACCGCCCGAGTCCATTACTCCAGCCATCATGGCCACCTTTAGGACATTCATCTCCTCATCAAGATGGGTGCAATTAGTGGGGGTCAAAACTTCCCGCATTTGCACGTCCCCATGAATGATCGCCATGATGTCACATCATGGCGCATTATTAGGACGAGTCACCTATATGAGGGGAGGGTGGGCATCATCCAAAAGGGGGGATCTTCACGATCTACAACGGAGGTATCACAAACTCCATCTTATACCTTCTTCCGACTTACATATTTCTCCTCCATAGCTCGGCTCGAGGATGGGGGCTCGGTCTCTCCGTGAACCGAGCCCGATCCCACCGAGCATCCCTCAGAATAGATCTGACTTTGGCATCGGAGGGGATTCGGTCGGAACCAAGGTCCGACCCCCCTGACGAGCTCTTTCGTCCATTCAGGTCCAGGAGATCCCGCGGCGTCGAGGCTACCCCTCAGCGTCATCACCAACCGGAGCCGAGCGCCCTCGTCCCCGAGCCCGTTCGTCTCCACCACCAGAAGATAGTCGATGTGCCGAGGCCACCCCTAGGCTAGCCGACGCGAAGATCCGCGTGCCCCCTCACTGAGCGACCTCGTCTTCTACCGATCACGGAAGTTGTCATCCCGCCGAGGCTACCCCTCGGCCCACAGGAGATCGGAACGGCGCCTTCCCGATCAAGCGAACGCGCCATCGACCGACCACCCGGGTCATCTCCGTCTCACGTGGCTACCACGATAACACGGGGGTCCTGCGTGTCCCCTTTGACCGCGTTGACCCCGCACCCTCCATACTAACGATTTTGCAGGTGGAAAAAACACCCGTAAACATTTAGAAACCCCAAAAAACCAAAATACAAAATTATTAGAAAATAATGGAAACCTGACTTTAAAAGGTTCTCCGTGTCTTTTATTATCATTTGATTTTAGCATAACATTCTGAATGTTTGTAGTGTCTGAACTTACTTTGTTTCGGGTGCTCTAAAGTTCGCTATAAAGTTAGCGAACTTTGGAGCACCCTAAACATGCTCTTATTGATGCAGGAGCAGAAGTAAGCCTTTTACAAGATATATTTATACCAACGCAATATAATATGCTTCGTGTTCTTTTCCCCGAGTTACTTCAGCATCAAAGGCTGGAATATACAACTCTATGGTAGATACTGTTCGTACCTCCCACAGTCTTTTTATTTTCATTTGATTTTGGCATATCAAAAATGTTTGTTGTGTCAGAACTAACTTTGTTTAGGCTGTGTTTGGTTGCAAGGAAAAGAAAAGAAAAGGAAAGAAAAGTGATGGGAAAGTTAATTTCCTTTGTTTGGTTGTATAGAAAAGTAAAAGGAAAGAAAGTGAGAGGGAAAATGAAAGAAAAAACATATAGAATTTTTCTCTCTACTTTTCTCTCCCAAATCGGAAGGAAGCCGTTTTCTTTCCCAAAAATTTTCTTCCCTTTTCTGAGCCAAAAATTTTATCGACAACAAAAATTATCTTTTTGGTATTGCTTATTTTTTATTTCAGAAGAATGGTTTTGGATTGAGTTTAATAGAAAAATGAGACCCTTTAAAATATTAATTATAAATAAAATCATATTTCTTTCTAGTTTTCCTTTTCATTTTCATAAGCAACCAAACATGAGAAATCATTTTCCTTACCATTTTCCTTTTAATTTTCTTTACAAATTTCCTCATTAACCAAACATAAAAAAAATCGGTTTCCTTTTTCCTTTTCTTTTTCTTTCTATTTCATTTTCATTTCACTTTTCTTTATTTCCTTTTCCATGCAACCAAACACGGCCTTAGTGCATCTATCATATAGTTGTTTATTCCAGCCTCCATGAACCAATCCCTTTCAAATGTATTTAGGTAAATTCTTCACCACATATTAGCATATTAGGTACCTTGCTAATGAGTATATATTCCTAATTGGAGCTATAAATGGAAAAACGAAATGTATATCTCCTTTTAAAGTCTGCTTTCCATTTTTATTCTAATAATTCTATGAGTTTTTATACCAAATTTAAATCCGACATCTTAATCGTAAGGCGAGGGGCCACTCCCCTCACGGCCACTCCCTTCGCAGGTCGTACTTCTCATCGGGCCGACTAATTACTGCCCCTAGCCGATTTCTCAAGCCGAACTAATTATATGACCAAAGTCACTTCTCTCTCATGCCACATCACACAACCTCAACCTTCGCAGCGGTTGAGCTCGGGGGATGGGGGCCATTGTTTGCACTAATTATGGCATGTCCTCAAGGCCATTTATCTAGCAATTATAGCTCGTATTCATGGCATTCATTTCTCCACCAAATGGTGACAATTACTCCGGTCAATACCTCCTCAAATGCATTCTCATCAATGACGACCATAAAGCCTCATCGTTAGCCCAGATGCCACAGGGGCAACAGCTCATCTATAAGAACTTGTATGGGCAACGGGTGAAAGGGGAGAGATCCGAGATCCAACCCTGAGGTAGTCTAATATCAAACATCTATTCTACCAAATTATATCTCCTCTTCCATAGCTCGGTCGGAGTTCTAGCGTACGGCCTCCCAACAGGTCGGACCTAACCTCACCGAGCCCTTTTGAGTCAGTCATTGACTTATGCATCGGAGGGAATTTAGCCGGGCCCCGGATCCGACCCCCTGACGAGCTTCCTGTATTACAAATAACTACGGAGATAGCTTGGTCCCCAGCATCCATGACACACATCAGAGCCCCGTCAATGGGGGGTTGGTTCGCCCAACTGCCCGCCTACTATGCACCACGGCTACACCAACCAGATGTTCACTCGACAACCTCCACGCACCATTTGATGTGCGGATCTATTCCGTAACACCAATATTTTTAGACGTTTAGCTTTATAATCTAACTAGAAAAAACCCCGTGCACACGTGCACGGCAAAAATCAAGATGTAGGATAAAAAAATCCGATCGGAAGCCAAGAGGAGAAAGCGAAAAAGGGAGGAGGTGTGTGTGTGTGTGGTCAAAAGTGCAAAACAGCAAAAGGGATGATTATTTTTAAAAGAGGTGTAAAGGTGTAGGAATGGCAATATTGCGGGGCAGGGGTATTTAACTACCCAAGCTTGCCCCGACCCATCTACAGGCCGGGGTGGGGTGGGTCGCGGGCCGGGGCGGGGCGGGTTCTTTCTTACCAAAACCGGGTCGGGCCGGGTCGGGCCGGGTCGGGCCGGTCGGGTCAGGTTATTTAGTGACATCCATATGAATCCCAAATAAAAATTTTATTTGTGAATTGGGAGAATTTTGATTTATTTGGTAATTTGGAATTGGGAATTGGCCCAATTAGGAGAACCGTGGAATAAAGTATGAGTTATGAGTTATTCACTGACTGCATGGTCCGCATCAAAATAGTAAGGTTTTTTAGAACCTCCATAGTTTACCGGGTCGGGTCGGGTCGGGTCGGGTCGGGTCGGGTCGGGTCGCATACAAAGCCTAAACTTGCCCCGACCCGGCTGACTGCATGGTCCGCATCAAAATAGTAAGGTTTTTTAGAACCTCCATAGTTTACCGGGTCGGGTCGGGTCGCATACAAAGCCCAAACTTGTCACGACCCGGCTGCGGGCCGGGTCGGGCCGGGTCAAAACCGGGTCGGGCCAGGTCGGGCCGAGCGGGTCAGGCCATTATTGCCATCCCTATAAAGGGTCAATATTCCGCGCAATTAGGGATTTTTATGGGGTTCTTTCTGCAAAAAAAAATCCAAAAAAAAACCCAACGATGGGAAGTTTGTCCTAGTAGGACAAACGTCCCATCAATCCTTGTGTTTTAATATAAGGATGGTTAGAAAAATTGATTTGACGTAGGGAGGTCTTGTTATTTTCCATTGCCAACACTTGGTAGTTAGTATCCAACTGTAAGGTCACGGAACTACCGTGATCTTTTGTACACTACAGAGTCATGCACTTGGACTGAAACTCGTTGATTGGAATCCTTTTATTTGTTTATTTTATTTTATGTATTCAATATATGAAAATGCTTCAAAGCATCACCAAGAATGCCGCTCATCACTCGCAAATGCATAGAATAATTAATTCCACGTCCTCTGTTATCTAAATCAAAATTCTTCCCCTAATTTATTCTTATGTTTTGAAACTAATTCTGTATGTTCAATTTTTCACTCTTTTGTCTTGATTTAAATGCTTTTCTATCTTTCAAATAGTAAAAATGAGATTAAAGTGGTAAGATATTGGGGCAAACTAATAATTTTGTAAATGATAAAAAGTTGTAAGCCGATGTAGCATGGAAGATAGTGTTAAACTGATGCTTCATCAAACAAGAAAATTAAGCTCTCACCTCCCATGCAGAACAAGGCCAAGACGAGAAAATGATGGAGACTACAATGTGTCGATATGTGAATTGCTAGCGGGTTGTTGGAGGTGTTCATGTTTTTACATGCCACTTGGAGGTCTGGAGAGGGCTTTTGAATGACCTATTGATTCCTCCAATGGCGGCAAACTAAACAAAATTGATTTGATTGATTTATTTCCACTATGATGTTTTTCAGCAAACTTAACACATTTCGTTCAGCATCAAATCGCTTATGTTAACTGGCGCTACTAATTTGAGAAAACATAAAACCACGTAAAACCCTACAACCATCGTATGTATGACTTATACTGGAGATTGTGTTTTGGGCCAACCCTAAAAACTCCTTCATCGAAGGATAAGCTACTCTACCTACAGACTGTCGACTCAAAAGATGTTGATGAAGGGCGGAGTTTGACGAAAACTTAGTCAAAAAATGATTCATCAGACAAACACGTTGAGCTTTCTTTCCTTCGTAACCCAAGCAAACCGCTTTAGTGTTCTCAAACACAACTTGTCACCCCTTTCAGCTGATGTGTCGTCGTCTGAATCAAATAATTCATCTTCTCAAACAACATCAGTCGTTAAGCCTCCGTCCATAAACCGTCACCCAATGACCTTCGTCACCAAAGCATCATGACTGCTTCCAAAGACATCATCTCATCGCCTTCTCGTCTCGAAGAAAAACGGCTCATCTCTTGTATAAACTTCTAACTGCTATATCCAAACCCAATTGTTATATAAAGACCGAAGGTCTACCCCTTTCGTGCACCCCTCACCTCCAGCAGGTGGAGCATCGTTTGGATTGGCTTCTGATGTGACCGATACAACTTTGCTACTTGCAAGAGCAAAGATGTAAGGATTGAGAGTCGAGCCCCTAACCAGCTAGCCAATGCCTCTTTCTCGCTCTTCCCATAAACTCCGTTACGACAGAGCAATTAATAGGTAGCATATTATGATCTGCTCACCTGAGCACGCTTTGAACAAGATTGCCATGATTGGCGAAGACAAGAAGAGATTTACTGACATTGGTTCTTGGTGAAAAGAAAACCAACAGAAAGGAACAGAAAAATTGGATGCCCACACGAGCATCAACAATAACCAGCTAGTAAGCAAAAAAAGAAAAGACCAACCCATACACATTACTCATAATGGTGTTAAAATTGTAGCCCAAATGATACACCATGGTAGATGCAACAATGCACATGATAACAATGTCACGACCCGTAGTAAACAAATTCTTGAAAATTATGAAATCCTACCAAAACCAAACAGAATTTGTTTAAATTGCCACTGTTGGATGAGAAAATTGCGCACTCAATGGGAACTACAAAAGCTGAAGCAGTTGAGAAAATAGATAAAATAGTTGATAGGCATAAAGTGCACTGGCCAAGGCATACAAGAAATGAAACAATCATTTGGATTTCAGCCTAAACTAGAAAGTAACTTGGGCCTTTCGGCTGTAGAGCCCACTGTCTCTCAGAAGCAGCCATGGATGGATTACAGTTCCCCTGGAAGGCTACGGCTCTCACAGAACAGAACGTAATTGAGCTCTCACCTCCAATGCAGAACAAGGCCAAAACGCTCAGCATCGCACCAGAACTGAGCTGAGACGGAGCAGGGTAAGCCACAGCATTCTACTCAACAAGAACAAATCTGAAGTTCTCCACTCTAAAATTTTCAAGACTCAAGGTAGCTGCTACTGAGGCTAGAAGAAAAGTAACAAGGTCAGACATGCTCAATCACCTGTTAAACAACAAATGCAACGGCTATGCACTTGGCAGGATATCCACTGGAAACCTGAAACCAAACTAGCCAGTCAGGGGAAGGCCCGCAATACGCAGACCATCAGTGTGAATAAGGGGTTTGTGTTAACCTTCGGCGGGAGCTTGAGCTTCTACACCATGCCAAAAAAATTGGATGTGTTCAAAACTCAACAGAATGTCCATCCCCATTCTCCATAATCTGCACAAAAAAGTGGAATTCAGTGCCTCATTTATTTAATTGTTCAATACATGCGACCAAAGACGTGGATGCCATCGACAACCTTAAATGGTACAAAAATGCACCTCATCATAGGGAATGCATGTTATGTTATGTTAGTCATGCCAATAAGATTGATATCCCATTTCTACTCCAATAAGTGTTGTACAGCCATAACCATGAGAATAAAACCGTATTCATTTCACATTCCTTCCCAAAGAACCCATGTCGTGGAACAAAATCTATCGCATCAACTTGTTAGAACACATCTTGCTTGCCTTGGTATAATCTCCCGAGTGAAGGTGACTCCAATATAGCAGTTCATCAGAAAAACAAAATATCTGGTTTTGAGACTTTATGAACCCATTGGTTGGCTTGCCAAGTATCCAATGGAGGTTGGGTCAAAAGGTCCAAAAGTGGGTAATGAGCTTGGCTCCTATGATCAAATCAAATTCAGTACTCCTTGGCTTTCATGCTAGTACAACATTAAGAAAAATCAGATCTCTACACCAAACATAAGAAGACTAGCAAATGCCTCCGGGCACGGCAAAGGTCGTCTCCCGGGTGCGAAACCGAGGGGACAGCTGGTTCACGAGCGAAATGGCGACGGGGGCAGTCGTCTCCTGAGCGATAGAACGACAGGGACAATCGTCTCCCGGACGCAATACTGACGGCGAAAAGAAACACTGGGCCAATCGTCGCAGGGGCACAAAAGTAGGGAATAAAGCGCAAAAAACACGGGTGCAAAGCGGAAACAGAGCAATAGCAAATCAGTAAATAGGGGGGAATATGAGGGGCCTTTGGGTTTTATGAAAAAACAATGGCAAACTTGCAAATAAGGAAAAAGTGGTGGGCTTTTGTTTGGGGGTTCCACCAAAACACCCAACTCCACACCCACACTCACCACACTACATTGGGCCCCCCACTCTCCCAAACTTTTTGTCCTAGTCATATTTTGATGCCATGTAGGACAAAATTCAAAAAACTTTGTCAATTGTATAATAGATTTTCTACAGACAGATATAAAAGATGGAATGCCAAAAAGTGTATCATTGTATCATTGTCTACTTCAACTGCCACCTCAAGAAGAAATTTGGGCGAATTTAAGAAGGAAAATTAGCTTCATTGGCTCTTGGTATCACCTTATTTATCAAGTAAATAGACAACAAGATGTATGATAGAATTTAAATTTAAATCCAGGAAACCAAGAAGGCAGTAGAATCACAAGATGAGCATATATAAATAGCAAGTATAGACACCAGCATGTATGCTAGGATTTAAATTTATTGACATATGGATTACAGTGAAAGCTTCAATCCCCTTCACACAAAAAACTTGGAAAAAGGGCTTAAAAGAAACATGAAAACATATATACCCTTTCATGCTAAACAAAAAACATATATAGCATTATGTAATACAATATTAGTTTAATATAAAACCTAACGCATTTAAAGTAACATCACATCCTTTAAGCCATGCATGAGTGATAAATATGAGGAATAAAAAATTGTACTTCTCGTTCGCATTGATTCCACATATAACATGGAGGTCATAAAGCATATCACAAATAATACTAGAAGGTATATATACCAACTAAATCAAATCACAATTTTGCAGCACTGCTCATAAGAGATGATACCCATGCAAAATCAGGAAGATGCTGCGCATCACGAATTAAATATTAACAAATCTTATAGAAAAAGGGAAACTCACAAGTCACAGGAGACTGAAGACAACGCTTCCGCTACTAGCCAATCTTAGCCCCAAGTGGTGTTCCTTTCGCATCACAAATCAATCGCCAATCTTTACTAACCAACCCAAGCATCAATAAGAAGTAATCTTTTCTCCCAGAAAGAAGCTTAGTGGAGAGTAAAACAGCTCAACACACTGCAAGATGTTCAAAAGATTCACCCAATTGATGTGAACCAAACCATCCCAAAAGCTCAACTCAGCAGCCCATACAGATCAGCAACTGTACAACAGACGACATACATATCATCAAGCTCCACCATCCTTGCCAACAGAACTTCTTAGCATCATGTCCTCACCAAATTCCAGGCTGCCAGTAGTACAGCGACCTGAACATTCAGGGCGATAATGGCACAGTGAATTATCGGCAATTTATGGGACTAAGAAGATAAGAAAATGTGCATGTTTAGGACATGATCATCACTCCAAAAACCATAGATGGAAGCATAAAATCAAATTCAACAATTGGAACCATGACAATCCACAATGCTTCCAAGCCCATCATCCTCAACGGCTTCACTCTAGCAACAATGGCCCGACAACGGTGGCTTCACTCCAGGGTGACTGGCCCAACAGGGGGTTGGCTTCACTCTAGCGACACTGGCCTTGCGATGTGGGCCTCCCCCCATATGTCTACCAGTAAATTTTATTCAGCATCTAGGTAGCCCTTTCCCCCTGCCTACCAGGCATCTAGGTAGCCCTTTTCATTTGCCTAGGCCGCTAGGTAGCCCTTTTCAGGATTTGAATTCTGACATAGTGGAAGGCCCAGGTACCAATTGACAAGAACCTGACCATACAATACAGAAGCCCAGATATTGAAGGATGAGTAAAAACATATCATTTTTGTTGTTGGGATGGGCTCTTCACAATGAAAGCCCTCAAATTCAACATAGATGGAATCATAGAATCAAATTCAACACTTGGAACCATGACGATCCACAAGGCTTCCAAGCCCATCATCCTCAACGGCTTCACTCTAGCAACAATGGCCCAGCAACGGTGGCTTCACTCCAGGGTGACTGGTCCAACAGGGGTGACTTCACTCTAGCGACACTGGCCTTGCGATGTGGGCATCCCCCCATGTCTACCAGTAATTTCAATTCAGCCTCTAGGTAGCCCTTTCCACCTGCCTACCAGGCATCTAGGTAGCCCTTTCCATTTGCATAGGCCACTAGGTAGCCCTTTTCGGGATTTGAACTCTGACATAGTGGAAGGCCCAGATACCAATTGACAAGAACCTGACCCTACACTCCAAAAGCCCATATATTGAAGGATGCGTGAAAACATATCCTTTTCGCTGTTAGGACAGGCTTACTTCTCTTCACAATGAATGCCCTCAAATTCACTCCAGGGTGACTGGCCCAACAGGGGTGGCTTCACTCTAGCGATATTGAACTTGTGATGTGAGCATCCCCACATCTACCAATAATTTTTATTCAACCTCTAGGTAGCCCTTTCAGCCCTTTCCATTTGCCTACCATTAATTTCAATATGGCCGATAGGTAGCCTATTTCAGGATTTGAACTCTGACATAGTAGAAGGCCCAGATACCAATTGACAAGAGCCGGTCTACACTCCAAAAGCCCTGATATTGAAGGATGTGTAAAAACCTATCCTTTTTCGTGTTGGGACAGGCTTACTTCTCTTCACAATGAAAGCCCTCAAATTACATTGATCATCAAGTTCATGAGGTCTCTCTTGTAAGGAACAAGACAAAAGGAAATCCAACCGTTCACCAAAACCCCCCCTCACTCTAGGCAAAACTTAAGTATGGTTACGTTTTTTACCCAACCAACATAGAACAGACAACAAAAGCAGCAACAGAATAAATGATAAGGGCAGAAGCATATGTGAATTTCTCAGCAACAGTGCCAGATGGCATCCATGATGACCGAAGAAGGGGCCAACAATTTGATAAACTTGATGTTACAGGTATTTTTGGGGTACATGACTGGATCGCAACTCATTGGGGTCCATCACCGTTTTCCACAACCTGCACAAAAGAATAACCCTAGAATTTAGTGGATCCTTCATTCATTATGAATTCAATATCAAAGAATAAGCAGAAAAATTTAGAAACATGCACATAATTTATTCCCTTGGGCTATATAACCACATATCTCATCGAATGTTGGAAAACGTTCCAAATGGAAATGGTAAGCTGGTCTACATAATATATAATTATGAAAAAGGTCAAAGTGTAATAACCTATGAAACCATGCAATATACATTGTGGGTTATATAACTTTAGTGTAGAGTTGTCCCTCCATTTATCTGAATTAACGACGTCAATTTCGTTGCTGAAACACCATCAATTTCAAATTCTCACATTCAAGGTGGTACAGGTAAGCCAAGATTATAAATTACAAATTTTTGTAAAATATGCATCATGTGTATTAATAGATAAATTAGCTAAATAAATTACCTAGCAAAGTGAAGCAATCTCTTCAACAGATTCAACTCTCTGCATATTTTGCTTTCCAGCTCCTTGTTTTCTCCTGCCAAGTACAGTTAAGGCAGGACACAATGAAACAACATATTATAAAAAAGTAAAGAACCATATAAATAATCGACAATTGCTGAGCAAACATAAACATCGCGAAATTAAAGGCATAACTGTAGTCTAAACAAATCAAATGAATCAAGGGTATGCATGGATGAACTGTAATAAATGTGATGCCCTAATAGATTATAGGTTTCGACGGAAATTCCATGAAGATCGTTACAACGAAGAAGATACCATGGAATTGTCATGCTGAAGAAAACTAAAAACCCATAGGATCAACGCAACACGTTCTAATATAAACAGAATGCATCACATTCTCATCAATTTGAATTTACTTAATATACAATTTTCTATGCGAAGATCAACAAAATGAAGAACCTAAAACTAAGATATAATATTCATCTTAAACCCTCAAATCAATTACATTGTATATGAAGTACCAAGATATAAAACTAATCTATAAATGGGATCATAAATAATAGCCCTACAGCAAAGCAAATCAAAGTTTCTACAGAAAACAAAGGAGAAACAAGTTTTTACACTGAGAAATTAAACACCAATAATCCAAAACAAATGGGTAAAAAGCTCACCAGCCACAAGGGCCTGACGAAGCTATCTCCACAAGCCAATCCGAGCCCATCAAGCTTCGCCTTGAACTTTCTCCCTTCAATACAGCGATTGGTGGAAGCAAGATCTCGGAAACTCTGTTAGGCAGCACCGACAGGTTGACTAATTCTCCAAATGGATTCCACACCGTCATCAAGCCACACTCTCCAACCGAGCTCCTCATCCTCCCTTCATCCTTTCAACCCGCAAGGAGTTCGGGTTAGGGTTTTGGAGAAGCAGCTGAAAACGGGAACATTGTTAGGCTCATGGAAGAACTCTCTCCGGCGACCGACAGTCGGGGTCCACGCTCAGGCTGGCTTTGGACAAGCGTAGCCATGGCCCGACACTGCAAGACCGACCAAAGAAAGCTCCGACAGACCCTAACAGATATCAAATGATCGATGCAACCAAGGAGAATGTTGCAAGCTATTTTAGATGCCGTTTCTCTCCGGTCCCAAGCCCCTGGGAGCTCACTGATCATCCAACAACGGGCTGCCAATCATCGATATCAAAGCCTATATGACCGTCGTAGATCACCACAGACACCGGATCCGGCCTTTCGACTAACCGCTAGATGCCTCGTCGCCGGCAAGAGAATCAGCTAGGGTTAGGGTTTTTGGTCGGATCGGGCGAGAAGGTGGGCCCCACGGCAGAATAGCGACTAGATCGATGATCGGAGGCGACGATGGACGCGTTAACAGCTTGTCAGAGGGCGGAACGGAAGAAAAATTCACGGTGGCGGCGGCGATCGGGCTTCGGCGGAGGTAAGCAACGACGTGGACGGAGGGTCCGATGGGTGCTCGCCTTCGGTCCACGTGTGCCTCAGGAGGTTGTAAACGAGTAGTCTAAAGGAGGGACGGTGGATGTGCCGGAGTTAACGACCGGCTCGCCGCCAGAGGCGACGGCGAAGAAAAAAGGAGGGGATAGCGAGATACTTATAGCAAGTGGGGTAGTGAGGACGAGATTGTAATTTCGGTACACTTTGGGGGTAACATTGTCTGGTACTTCCCTCGGTGGAATACTGCTGATGATTACTATGCGCACAGACCTATGCACTACCAATGGAGGGCTAAACCATTCCGTCCCAACAGTGTGTGTAGTCTGTGTGATTATGTCTGTGTGTAGTATTTATGTCTAGTCAGTGTGTGTCTGTGTATGTCTGTGTGTGTAGTTTTTGTGTGTCTTTGTGTGTGTGTGTGCAGATAGACCAGGCATAGAATACCTTTCTCTGGAAATTTTAAACTAGTAGGGATAGAATAATAGCACAGAATGTGTGGAAAACAAGCTTGGTAGAAAATTATGAATGCTAGGATAAAATGCAATCAAGAATGGGCAGTTTGTATGTTTAGTCTTTGTATGTAGTCGGTGTATGCAGTCTGTGTTCGTAGTCTGTGTTTACAGCCTATCCAACCTCACCATGCCATGTTTGTCAAAAATAAGATGTAACTGTCTTGGCAGATTATCATCATCATCATCATTGCCTCTGCACACACAATACTTTAATAAAAAGTATAGTCACACACACTGACTACACATACAGACAATCCACCCACAATCACATCCACACAGACCACACATACAGACTACACAAACACAGCACACACATCAGACTACACAAACACTCACATCCACATTAGACACACATAGACACAGACACACAAACTACAGCGACACAAACATAGACACACAAACTACACTGACACCGACACCGACTACACATATAGATTACCACACACACACCCGCCCTCACACTGACTACAAACACAGCCTACACATACAGACTACGCACATACCGACATGCACAGACTACCCATACACCCCCCACACATACATTTTAAAAAAAATAAACATTTGCATACTAACGGGGTTCCATCAGTGAAATTGAAAATTAAAAAAATAAAATTTAAATTCAAAATACAATAATATTATTTAAAAGAAAAATTCATTTTTTTTACAAAAGAAAAGCCAATGAAAGAATGAGGCTCAGATCTATCCATTGCAATCACTTGACCAAAAATGGCTGCAAGATGATTGCCTACCCATATGTGTCTATTTGTAGTCTGTGTCTGTCTGTGTCTGTCTGTCTCTGTCTATGTGCAGTCTGTATGTGTAGTCTGTGTGCGTGCATAGGAGGATGTGGGTAATCTGTATATGTAGTCCGTGTGTGTGTAGTCTGTGTTTGTAGTATGTGTTTGTAGTCTTTGTGTGTGTGGGTAGTCTGTATGTGTAGTATGTGTGTGTAGTCTGTGTGTGTGTGTGTGTGTGTGTCTATGTCTGTGTGTGTGTGTGTGTTTGTAGTCAGTGTGTGTATAGTATGTATGTGCAGTCTCTCTCTCTCTCTCTCTCTCTCTCTCTCTCTCTCTGTGTGTGTGTGTGTGTGTGTGTGTGTGTATTTCTAGTCTCTCTCCGTGTTTAGTATGTATGTGTAGTCTCTCTCTGTGTGTGTTCTGTGTATGTCTAGTCTCTCTCCGCGTTTAGTATGTATGTGTAGTCTCTCTATGTGTGTGTCTGTGTCTGTGTCTGCGTCTATGTGTATAGTTTGTGTTTGTCTGTGTCTGTGTGTGCAAATAGACCAGGTATAGAATACCTTTCTCTGAAAATTTTAAATTGGGAAGATACACTAATAGCACAGAATGTGTGGAAAACAAGCATATCAGAAAATTATGTATGCTAAGATAAAATACAATCAAGAATGAACAGTTTGTAGGTGTAGTCTGTGTGTGTAGTATATGTATGTAGTTTGTGTTCGTAGTCTGTGTTTGCAAGCCATCCAACCTCACCATGCCATGTTTGTCAAAAAAAATAAGAAGTAAATTGTCTTGGCAAATCATCATCATCATCGCCTCTACAGAGACACACATACACACACAAACAGAAACACAATACTTTAATAAAAAGTACAGTCACACACACTGACTCTACACATACAGACTACCCACACCCACACAGACCACACATACAGACCACACACACATCTCACACACACATCAGACTACACACAGACACAGACATACACAAACTACATAGACACAAACACAGACATAGTCAAAGACACAGACACACAAACGACACACACAGACACGACACACACACACACACACACACTGACTACACATACAGACTACCACCCACACACACTGACTACAAACACAGTCTACACATACAGACTATCCCCCACAACCAGACTACACATACAAACTACCCACACCCTCCCACCTGGACAGACTACACACATGATTACTGACATGCATTAATTATTGGAAGATCATCATCATCATCATCGATGTGACAGACACACGCCCATAAATTAACTTGGCACACACACAGATAGTGAATGACACAGACACACTGACTTGGCGTGCGCGCGCACACACACACAAGGGTAAGGCTCAGATCTGCACATTGTAATCACTTGACAAAGAATGGCTGCAAGATGGTTGTCTGCATAATTGCAGATCACCCTATCACGCCTCGTCATTTTTCTCAAAAATAAGCTGTACTCTAACACAGACCACACACACACACACACACACACACACAGAGAGAGAGAGAGAGAGACATACAGAGTACACACACACATATTAATTATTAACAGATCATCATCATCGCCTCGACAGACACACCCACACACTGACATTGTACGTGACACACACACATTGCCACACAGACACAAACACTGACTTGGCGCACGTGCGCGCGCACACACACAAACACATACACATTGACACACAAAGAAAAAGATAGACTTCAGCTCTATTTGAAATTTGAAATCATAGAAAAAGCTTTCTAATTTACAAATACTACAAGCATGGATGCACAAAAAAGAAACTTTAAAATACTACATTTCTACCATGCACAAAAAAGAAATTTTAATAATTCTAAAGATGCAAATTTAATATAGAAATATATACCTATAAGTCGGTAAGATGTGGATGATCAAATTCTGCATGGGCCTGGTCATCATGGGCTCCTGCAGCGGGTGCAGATGTTGATGCACCTGCTGCAACTAATAATGCACCGGCAGTTGTGCCCTACATACGATTAAACAATTAAAATATTAATTTAGCTGAAATTAATAAACAAGTAAAATATAACAAGAGCTTAAAATATAAATTTTAAGCATATATTGAATAACTAACAAGTTATTCCTCGTCCGAGAATAGGACCGAAACTTCAACTCCACATTTCGGACCTAGTATCTTAAGTATATCATCGATTGTATTTAGCATAGTCTTTAGTTGCATATTCTCCAGTTACACAGTATTAACTATGTAATAAGCTTTTGGGAGGAAGCGGTGCTAGCGGTAGAACAAGCTATTAACTGTGTGTTTGCATGTTGCTACGGGCCAGTATCCTATTGGGAAGCATTCATCAGAAGAGACTCATGTGATAAATAATTGGCTGCATATCTAGACCCAGCCATATCTACTAAGCCAAAAAAGTGTTAATTGCAAAACAAACCATTATTGAATCTGTGTACAAAGAACAAGGCATATTAGCGACACATGTATGAAACATTTATGGAAATGCCAAAGAAAACTGAAATAATTAAAAATTGATGATTATCTATAAATTTGGACTGTTATGAATAGGCCCATGAGGCCCATTGAGCATCCGGCCCACCATTGAAAGCTATAAATAAGAGGGTAGGGGTGTCTCTTAACCCCTTACACCTATTTCCCTATATTTCCTTTCACAACACGTTATCAGCACGATCACGCTCGTTGGAAAAGGCGGCGACGCGCGAGGAAGGAGATCCATCAACCGCTCAGTCTAAGAAGATCGTAATCTTCTCAACGGGGAGCGAAAAGGGCATCCTTCACCAACCGTCGTTGGATACAATGATCGATGACTTCGTGTTTGAATAACAAACATGTGTGAACGATTTAATATGTGTGCTAAGTGTTTTCAGGAATGGCACTCTCGCGAATACTCAAAGAGAGACTAGCCAAAAGTGATGGAGGAATTGATACACACACTTCAAGTGGACTAAGTGAAAGATGGAGAATATGGCTACAAAAATTGGAATAAGTCAAAGACAAGAAGATAAGGAGCAAATCAATTCAAATCTATATTTGAATTGATTCAAATCAATTGGTGCAACATTCAAATCTTAATGCCATGCAAATTGAAGACTTGGTCAAAGATGGAGAGATATGGAGAATCTCATACAAATCAAAGGTGATTAAATGAGATCCAATTCAAATCCTATAGCTACTCAAATTGAATTCCATATCCATCCATATTCAAACTCCATATCCAAAGAGATTCACTCAAATCCTAATCTATTTAGGATTCCTTCCAATCTCCATCAAATATGGGTTCTAATTGATTCTATCATATCCTTGTTAGGACCGTCTACCTTGCAATACTAACAATAAACACTCTAGAGGAGGGGGTGAATAGAGTAATGGCAATAAATTATGCAATTAAAATTTAACTTGCAAATGCGGAATAATGAATGCAAGAGGAATTAATCAACACAATCAATCCAAACGCAAACACAAGATTTTACCCTGGTTCCCCAAATTTGGGTACATCCAACCACACCAATATTCACTATAATTTTCACAAAGAGAAGTGGATACAATCCCACAAAGAGATACCTCACACAGAGAATTTTGTCCTACACAAGAACCCAACCAACCCTACACAAGGGTCAAACTCCCACACAAAGAATTACTAACTCCCACACAGAGAATTAGGGTTAGTCCTACACTAGGACACCAAACTCCCACAAAGAGAGTATCTAATTCCCACAAAGAGAATTAGGGTTTCAATGAAACACAAAGTAAAACAAATACTCTTACATATGCCTTGAGATGAACTTATTCATTAATGAATGCAAGGCATGGAAGAGGATCTCCAAGTGATGTGATTAGCTTGAAAGCACTTGGATGATTTCCCTTGAGCTTGACTTCAATGCATGCATGAAGACGAATAGGAGCTCTAAGAGGAAAATGAGAGAGTTTGAGAGTGGCTTAATCAATCTCTAAAGATATGCAATAGTTCCAAGAAGTTCTAATAAACTCAG
This sequence comes from Scilla litardierei, assembly GCA_030789695.1. Classification (NCBI taxonomy): domain Eukaryota; kingdom Viridiplantae; phylum Streptophyta; class Magnoliopsida; order Asparagales; family Asparagaceae; genus Scilla; species Scilla litardierei. The sequence goes on along the minus strand of CM061142.1, from coordinate 789,010,110 downwards.
ACCTCTCATATTTATAGGAACCCTATATGAACTCTCAAAACCCAAGGATAAAGCCAAAAACAAAAAAGATGTAACGGCTACAATCTGGTCTGAAACGTCAGCGACAGTCGACTGATGACCATCTGACAGTCGACTGACCAACGACTAAATAAATCCCAACGGCTATAATCCGAGCCAGGACAGGCGACTGTAGAAGACAGCACCGGCGACTGTAGAATGGACAGGCGCCTGTAAATCCTTCAGCAGGCAACTACTGCAGGGGATGGAAATAAAACAGAGAGATACAACTTACGCACTGTATGAATACAGACGACTGATGACCAGAGTACAGGTGACGGTAAAATAGACAGGCCACTGTAAATACTGCAACATTCGACTGACTTGCAAATTAGGATGAAGCCCAAAAAATGCAAGTTACGCACAGATGACTGTAGAGCAATTCACATGCGCATGTTGGAAGACAGGTGACTGTGAATAAACCTTCAGTCGACTGTTCCATAAGCTCAAGTAAGAGAATCAATAAAAGGTTTACTTGAGCAGTGCACGACAGTCGACTGTAGAAGGCTCGACAGGCGCCTGGAATCACCCAGTCGCCTGTAAGACCTTCATCAGTCGCCTGTTGGAGAGCCAAAAACTTTGGTTTGAGTTTTAAGGCATGGTGAACCTATTGGGATGATTTCTATGATAATCTTGAGGCTCACTAAGATGGAAAATGCATATGCATGAATAAGTTAATTCATCTATCAAGGCATTACATTAAACCTAGAATCAAAAAGGAGAAAAGCAATAAATAAAATATTACATGGATTACATTGCATCTCTTAGAGTCTATGGCTTCAACCTTGATACTCTCCATCATCTCCAAGCTTTGGCACTCCTTGAGTCCAAGCTATGCCATTGCTCCTCTCAATGTCCATCCTTGCACCAAGTGTTTAGTCTCCTAAAATGATATTCTTGATATGTTAACTATGAGACTAAAACAAGAGAGTCATTAGCAATAACATAATGTTGTGATCATCATCAAAATAATATTGGTATGAAACACCAATACTCAACAATCTCCCCCTTTTTGATGATGACACACATTATGTAAACATAAAGAAAATAAAGCACAATGCTAATGAGCGCACTACTTATATGCACCAATAGTAAAATGAGATACAAAATTGTAAATACTCATTATACCAATTGAAATAATGAGAGACAATGGTGACATATAATAGGCATGGATTACATACACCAGTTGCAATAAGTATATAACATGCACACATGAATGGTTTACAAAATCCAACATATCTCTCTCCCCATAGATATATCTCTCTCCCCAAATGCATATGTATGATAAACATGCTTTACATAATGCATATATCTCTCCCCCTTGACATTGTCAAAAAGGTGGACATCAAATATAACACACTTGTCATTCTGTAACGGCCGGTATTTTTTAGCTGTGCTTTAGTCATGTGTATCGGTAATTTTCTTTCGGACATCTGGATTATTTTTGTCCATATGTTTCGTGTTGCGCGTGTGCGACTCTGTTTTTCCGTCTTTACCGTATCGTTGTTAATTGACCGCCAAGTTTAACTAAAAACTTAATTTAATTTTATTAATTAAGTCTTAATCACTTTTTTTATTTTAATAATTATTTTTTTAAAACACTTAAATAATGTTTCATCCAACTGTTTCATTCACGTTTAGAAATCCTTTTAACAAATTAAAGAGGGGAAGTGAAACACATTGTTCATAGCCAGATGCATGCTCTAACTTAAGTCAACCAACATCATTAAATAGTGTCTTAATCCAACACCTAATCGAATTAAATTGGTTCCCAGCGTTTTTCTTCTGAGGACAATTAAGCTACGTCTCTTCACTGATAAAATCATCTGTTAACCCATTGTCTTCGTTCCTGCAAGAAACCCTTTAACATATCCTAAAAATTTGTTTTCATCAATCCAAAATTCTTCCATCAAATTTCCCAAAGCCAAGAACAAATTCTCAAACCAAAAATCATCATCCACAACCACAATCACAACCCTACAAATAATTTTCCCAAATCAAATCCATCTCTTTACAAACAAACCATCCATCAAACAAATCAGCCCCAACAAATACAATCAATCCCAAATCTGATTTCTTTTCGGAAACAGAAAACCAAGGAGGAGAAATCACAACCCAACTTTAATCTGAAAATAAATTCAGATTCTTACAAATATTTTCAAGATCCAAATCAATTTCAGCTTCTTCAAAAATCAAAAGCCCTCCTCTATTCTCAGTCTTCATCCTCCTCCCTCCCAAGGCCAGCACCACCCCTCCCCTTACCTGCGCCGTCGGCCACCTGGAGACCGCCGCCGTGCCCGTAGCCACCGCCGCCGGAGGCCTCTCATCGCCGGCCACCTGCAGGAAGCGCCGCCGCCGGCGCGTCGATCTCTTCTCCCCTCCGAGAGTTGTAAGCTCCTTCCCTTTTTGGTTTTCCCTTACTGCAAATCGAAAAAAAAAAGAAACGAAGGGGAAACTAGAAGACAGAAGAAGAAGCCTGGGAAGAAAAAAAAAGGAAGAATGAGTAAAAGAAAGGGGTTGATGTATTATAATAATGGAGAGAGAGAGTTTTATAACGTTAAATGTTAACCATTTTACTTTTACCCCCTCTAGTCAAAATTAGGTGAGAATATTAAACACCATGATTAAGACAATTAAGACATGTAATTAGAGCAAGTTATTTATTAATGATAATTAGTGTTGTTTAAAATTTAAATGTTAATGCTTATTTCAGCTTGTTGTTAATAATATAGTTTGATAAAATTGAATAAAATAATGTGTGCCCTGTTTTTATAACCCAATATAACCGTCACCTTAGTCAGTGAACCCCGTAAAATTAGGCGAACTCAATACGGGGGTTATTTTAATGATGTGATTAACTCGCAATAAACCTAATTCGTTGACTTGGTTAACCAAAATGGAGAACCAGTATCACCATTACGCAGTACCCATCAAAACGAACCCAACGACATATAATTTGCCATATCTTAAATTAGAGCAATACCTAGAATAAATAACTCTCTGATCCAATTAGTTAATTCTCATTTTTAACACTTTTCGTTAATTATAATAAATGTTATTATTTAATGACGCAGATACGTTGCGAACGTTCCTACCGTTACTCGGACAACCCAAACTGTCCCAGTCAGGCAAGCGTGCAGTTATTTTATGTTTTTGTGAGATTTGATGTTGTACATTTAATTGCTGACACAAACACACACTTTTTAGAACTGCTAGACTTAAACTCGTGTGCGTGTGTGTGGACCCCTGAATAATCGAAATGTACACACTTTGTGAATGGTAATGTTTCTGGACATGTACGGTTAATTTTAGAACTGTTGATACTTATAGAATGTTAAATACCGTTGGCTCCCGTAGTTAAATGCCGTTGGCTCCTGTAGTTAAATGCCGTTGGCTCCCGTAGTTAAATGCCGTTGGCTACCGATGTTACATGCCGTTGGCTACCAGTTGCCGTTGGCTACCAGATGTTACTGCCGTTGGCTATTAGTTAATCTCGTCGGTCACATGTGATTACGTCACATGCGACTAGCCTGGACTCGTGTTTCAGTATATGACGGATTAGCATCCTGGCACGTGATTCAGGAAATACACGTGGGTGGGGTTGGTTCCCGGGCACTAGCCGGTAGTAAACGAGTCGCCTTCGGGGGCACTTGAAGGTGTATTTATTTACTATTCGTCTAACGGCGGGAATCTTATTCACGGACTTGCACACACAGTTAAATAATCGAAAAAGAAAGTTAATTACAGACTGATGTTACATTATTCAACTGCCATGTTAAATTTTTATAACTGAACTGCCATGCTAATGAAACTTACTGTTTTAACTGCTTCATAAATGTTTTAACTGCTTCAGTTCATTGAAATTCGTGCTAGTGTAAATTCCTTTAACTGCTGTAAAACTGCCATATATATAACTTGTTATATATATCTTGCCTTGGGTCGTCTGACATCTACTTGCAGACCCTTGCTGACATACATTCATGTTGTTTGAATGTATGTCAGGTTACGAGACAGGTTATCTGGAGGACGAGTTGCTGGATCAGAGTGATCCAATAGACCAGGATTCTGCTGATCCTGAAGTCCACCCTACCGTGGAGTAGTGCTGATTATCACTGCTGCAGCTATTTACTTTTCATCGCTGTTGTTTGTAGGGTGTGTACCCACTTTATCTGTATCGCTATCGTTGTAGGCCATGCTTGGGGCCCTTATATTATTGTGTACTTTATCTGGATGTTGGCTTTAATATTTCTATTGTTCTGAGTTGCATGCAAGTTCCTGCGAAAGGTGTTTTCACAGACGCTTATTGGGTTCGAGCTTCACCGTTCCAACCTAAGCGGGCCCGCTCGCGTCCTCGCCCCAAGTATAATGGGAAGCGGGGCGTGACAGGTTTTTGTGGTGGCCCATGCAGGTCTTGCATTAGCGAAACTTCAGTACAATGGAAATACTATCAATGGCCAAAAACATCTAGATTTATCTCGTACACAACTTAACCAAGTTCGTTTCTCAGCATGGCAGGAGGACACCACACCAGAAATGGAAATGGGAACGATAATGCAGCTAACGGAAGTGCTGATATCAATGTAGTCCTCGGAGTTATCAGGGGAATGATGGAAGTTCAGCAACAGCTGATTCAACAAGGGCAGCAACCTGCTCAGAATGCACCACCGCCACACCCTCGAGCTGAACCAGGAGTCAGACAATTTCATGAATTGCAACCCAAGAGCTTCTCTGGAAAGGAAGGGCCGCTAGGAGCTGATGAATGGGTTCAAGCGACTGAAGATAAGCTGAGTGCTGCACGAATCCCACAGGCTGGATGGGTTGACGTGGCAAAACTACAGCTGACCGACAATGCCAGAAGCTGGTGGCAACTGGAGGAGAAACGTCTGATCAGACCGATCTCTTGGGGTATGTTTAGGGAAAGGGTCGATGCTAAATACTTTCCCAAGGAAGCCAAGAGAGAGCTTCAACAACGTTTCGCTAACTTGGTCCAAGGAGATATGACCGTGGATGAGTATGAGGCTGAGTTTGCCATGCTTAGCCGTTTTGCACCTCATATGGTAGAAGACCCTGAAGATTGTGCGTTTCAGTTTCGCAAGGGCCTGAATCGTAAGGTCCAAGCCTCGATGACCTCGGCGAGACCGATGACACTTCAGGATGTTCTGGATTATGCACGTGAGCATGAGCTTGTTGAGAAACTCCCCGAAGGACCTTCAACTGGAGGAGGCAAGCGTCCCATGGAGCCGCCTAGGATGGTGCCTAGAGGAAACTTCTGACCTCCGCAGACTACACCGTTTAAGAGGCCATCTACTTCTGCCGATCGATCGCATCTAACTTGCTACTTCTGCGGCAGGACTGGACACCAGAAGAAAGATTGCAGGAGGATGCTGAACCAGTGTCTGGTATGCGGATCACCAGCACATGCTGCAAGAGACTGCCCTCACGGCAAGGACCGTCGACCACCCACTGGAGTACCTGCACCTGTTCAGCGTGCAGTGCCTGCACCTGTTCAGCGAGGAGCACCCGGACCTGCTCAGCGTGGACCACCTCTGATCCCTCAGGATCGAGCTTATCAGCAGGTCCATCAGCCGAAGCGCCAGGCGTTCACGATGACAGCTGCAGAAGCTGAGACTGAGGATGACGTGATCACAGGTAACATTTATACCTAGCATTTATCTTTTACCAGATATTAATGCTTGTTAGTTAGGTTCTCTTGCTAAGTATATTATTTTCGTCTTAGGTATTATCTTAGTGGCCTCCCACCCAGCTCTGACTTTATTTGATTCCGGAGCTTCCCTGTGTGTTATATCCCAGAAATTTGTAGTTAAACACTCGATCCCTACCTACTCACTTCCCAAGAAATGGAATATCACAACCGGAGGTGGCGTAGTGAGTGTTACCTTGGGATGCAAATCCTGCCCCTTAGTGATTTGCGGACATGAACTTTATGCAGACTTCATGGTCTTGGATACACCCAACTTTGATGCTATTCTCGGCATGGACTGGTTAGGGACTTTCTATGCTACTATCGACTGTCACAAGAAGAAAGTAGTATTCGAAATTTCCGACCATCCTGTGTTCGAATTTATCAGCGGTAGTCGTTCGCTCGAGCCTATCAGATTTCGGGCTCAGCCGAATGAAGCCATCCTCGCATCTATACAAGTCGAACCGGAGAAGCCTGCAGTGGTTCGAGTCTTCGAAGATGTATTTCCAGAAGATATTTCTGGATTGCCGCCTGATCGAGCTTTGGAGTTCAGTATTGATCTGATGCCAAATACTCAACCAATCTCGAAAGCGCCTTACCGTATGGCTCCAGCAGAACTCGAAGAGCTACGGAAGCAGTTGGATGATCTGTTGCAGAAAGGATTCATTCATCCCAGCGTGTCTCCCTGGGGTGCACCTGTATTGCTGGTCAAGAAGAAGGATGGATCGAGAAGGATGTGCGTGGATTATCGGGAGCTGAACAATGTCACTGTAAAGAATAAGTACCCGTTACCTCGCATAGATGATATCTTCGATCAACTCGGTGGATCATGAGTTTTCTCGAAGTTGGACCTCAGGAGTGGATATCATCAGTTGAAGGTCAAGAATGAGCATGTCTACAAGACAGCTTTTCGGACCAAATATGGACACTACGAGTTCGTTGTCATGCCACTCGGTGTGACCAACACTCCTGCAGTATTCATGAATCTCATGAATCTCATATTCTATGATTTTCTGGATAAATTCGTAGTGATATTCATTGATGACATATTAGTCTATTCGAAAAGCGAGGAAGAGCATGCCAAGCATCTACGGATGGTTTTGGAGACACTTCGCCGTCATCAGTTGTATGCCAAGTACAGCAAGTGCGAGTTCTGGTTAGACCGGATTGCATTTCTTGGACATGTGGTATCAGGCGACGGTATCTCAGTTGACCCAGAGAAGGTTACATCAGTCAAGAATTGGCCAACTCCTCGGTCAGCATCAGATATCCGGAGTTTCCTAGGATTGGCGGGATACTACCATCGATTCATTCAGGATTTCTCGAGGATAGCAGAGCCCATGACTCGACTGACGAGGAAGGACGTCAAGTATGTTTGGTCAGACACTTGCGAGCAAGCATTTGGGACTTTGAAGGAAAAGTTGACATCTGCACCAGTTCTGGCTATACCAGATAGGACTGGAGGATTCGAGATCTTTTGCGATGCCTCGGGCAAAGGTCTTGGATGTGTTCTGCATCAACACGGTCATGTAGTCACGTATGCTTCTCGACAGTTGAAGATTCATGAGAAGAATTACCCGACTCACGACTTGGAGTTAGCTGTTGTTATCTTCGCTTTGAAGATTTGGAGACATTTCTTACTGAGTGAGAAAGTGAAGATTTTCACTGATCACAAGAGTTTGAAATATATTTTCTCTCAGAAGGAGTTGAATATGCGACAGCGCAGATGGTTAGAACTGATGGCTGATTACGACATCGACCTTCAGTATCATCCAGGAAAGGTTAATGTTGTACCTGATGCTTTGAGCAGACTTCCAGCGGTCATGACTCTCACAGTTCAGTGGAGATTACAACAGGATCTGTGTAGGATGAGCACAGAGGTTGTGTTACCTGGAGTCACATCATCGTTGATGAATATGCAGATTCAGTCGACGATAGTGGATCGGATCAAAGCTGCACAGTCTGGAGATGCTAAACTGCAGAAGATTCGAGTACAAGTTGAAGGTGGACTTCGGACGGATTTTATCATTCATGAGGATGGTTCCTTGAGATACGTCAGTAGAATCTGCGTACCTTCTGGAGATATCAGAGATGAGCTGATGAATGAAGCTCATAGCTCACCCTATTCCATTCATCCTGGCGGTACCAAGATGTACAAGGATCTCCGTCTGAATTTTTGGTGGCACGGTATGAAGAGAAGTGTAGCTCGTAGCATCGCCAAATGTCTTGTGTGTCAGCAGGTGAAGGCTGAACATCATCGCGTTGCCGGATTACTTCAACCTCTGCCGATTCCAGAGTGGAAGTGGCAGCACATCACCATGGACTTCGTAACTGGACTACCTCGGAGCACCAAGCAAAATGACGCGATTTGGGTTATCGTTGACCGATTAACCAAGTCTGCGCATTTCATACCTTTCCGAGTAGGACAAGCTACGGAGATACTTGCGAAGAAGTATATGGAGGTAAAATATCTTTCTTATACCTTTATAGCTTCTTTCTAGTATACGTCGTGATGTGAACGAAAATCATGCATGAGATTGTGCGATTACATGGAGTTCCTGTGAGTATCATCTCCGACCGGGACACGAGATTCATGTCTCAATTCTGGAAGAGTTTGCAGACTAATCTGGGTACCAGTCTGAAATTCAGTACTGCATATCACCCGCAAACTGATGGACAGTCGGAACGCACTATCCAGATATTGGAGGACATGTTGAGAGCTTGCATGTTGGATCTCAAGGGTTCGTGGGAGGATCATCTGCATCTGGTGGAGTTCTCCTACAACAATAGCTACCAGGAGAGCATTGGCATGGCGCCATTTGCTGCTCTCTATGGAAGGAAATGTCGATCCCCGCTGAGTTGGGATGACGTTGGTGATAGAGAGCTGTTGGGACCAGAGATGATAGTTGAGGCTGTGGATGTTGTGCGTGATATCAGAGACAAGCTTCGGATTGCTCAGGACCGTTATAAGCATTGGGCAGATGCTAGACGACGTCCTCTGGAGTTTCAGCCAGGAGATCATGTGTTTCTGAAGATCTCACCGAATCGAGGAGTGATTCGCTTTGGGAAGCGAGGCAAGCTTAGTCCGAGATACATTGGACCTTTCGATGTGCTAGAGCGAGTTGGAGAGGTAGCTTATCGCTTAGCACTACCACCGTCCTTAGTGGGAGTACATGACGTCTTTCATGTGTCCCAGCTGCGTCGTTATATCAGCGATCCCTCACACGCTGTGGACTACTCAGAGATCACAGTTCGACCAGATCTGACGTACGAACAGCAACCAGTGGAGATCTTAGATCGACGTCAGAAAGTCTTCAGGACCAAGACTGTTGATCTAGTCAGAGTGATGTGGCGTCGCGACTCGCCAGGAGAATCTACCTGGGAGCGAGAAGATGAGATACGAGAGCGTTATCCATATTTATTTTCTGCTCCTTAGTTGATAAGAATTCCGAGGACGGAATTTTCTTAAGGTGGGTAGAATGTAACGGCCGGTATTTTTTAGCTGTGCTTTAGTCATGTGTATCGGTAATTTTCTTTCGGACATCTGGATTATTTTTGTCCATATGTTTCGTGTTGCGCGTGTGCGACTCTGTTTTTCCGTCTTTACCGTATCGTTGTTAATTGACCGCCAAGTTTAACTAAAAACTTAATTTAATTTTATTAATTAAGTCTTAATCACTTTTTTTATTTTAATAATTATTTTTTTAAAACACTTAAATAATGTTTCATCCAACTGTTTCATTCACGTTTAGAAATCCTTTTAACAAATTAAAGAGGGGAAGTGAAACACATTGTTCATAGCCAGATGCATGCTCTAACTTAAGTCAACCAACATCATTAAATAGTGTCTTAATCCAACACCTAATCGAATTAAATTGGTTCCCTGCGTTTTTCTTCTGAGGACAATTAAGCTACGTCTCTTCACTGATAAAATCATCTGTTAACCCATTGTCTTCGTTCCTGCAAGAAACCCTTTAACATATCCTAAAAATTTGTTTTCATCAATCCAAAATTCTTCCATCAAATTTCCCAAAGCCAAGAACAAATTCTCAAACCAAAAATCATCATCCACAACCACAATCACAACCCTACAAATAATTTTCCCAAATCAAATCCATCTCTTTACAAACAAACCATCCATCAAACAAATCAGCCCCAACAAATACAATCAATCCCAAATCTGATTTCTTTTCGGAAACAGAAAACCAAGGAGGAGAAATCACAACCCAACTTTAATCTGAAAATAAATTCAGATTCTTACAAATATTTTCAAGATCCAAATCAATTTCAGCTTCTTCAAAAATCAAAAGCCCTCCTCTATTCTCAGTCTTCATCCTCCTCCCTCCCAAGGCCAGCACCACCCCTCCCCTTACCTGCGCCGTCGGCCACCTGGAGACCGCCGCCGTGCCCGTAGCCACCGCCGCCGGAGGCCTCTCATCGCCGGCCACCTGCAGGAAGCGCCGCCGCCGGCGCGTCGATCTCTTCTCCCCTCCGAGAGTTGTAAGCTCCTTCCCTTTTTGGTTTTCCCTTACTGCAAATCGAAAAAAAAAGAAACGAAGGGGAAACTAGAAGACAGAAGAAGAAGCCTGGGAAGAAAAAAAAGGAAGAATGAGTAAAAGAAAGGGGTTGATGTATTATAATAATGGAGAGAGAGAGTTTTATAACGTTAAATGTTAACCATTTTACTTTTACCCCCTCTAGTCAAAATTAGGTGAGAATATTAAACACCATGATTAAGACAATTAAGACATGTAATTAGAGCAAGTTATTTATTAATGATAATTAGTGTTGTTTAAAATTTAAATGTTAATGCTTATTTCAGCTTGTTGTTAATAATATAGTTTGATAAAATTGAATAAAATAATGTGTGCCCTGTTTTTATAACCCAATATAACCGTCACCTTAGTCAGTGAACCCCGTAAAATTAGGCGAACTCAATACGGGGGTTATTTTAATGATGTGATTAACTCGCAATAAACCTAATTCGTTGACTTGGTTAACCAAAATGGAGAACCAGTATCACCATTACGCAGTACCCATCAAAACGAACCCAACGACATATAATTTGCCATATCTTAAATTAGAGCAATACCTAGAATAAATAACTCTCTGATCCAATTAGTTAATTCTCATTTTTAACACTTTTCGTTAATTATAATAAATGTTATTATTTAATGACGCAGATACGTTGCGAACGTTCCTACCGTTACTCGGACAACCCAAACTGTCCCAGTCAGGCAAGCGTGCAGTTATTTTATGTTTTTGTGAGATTTGATGTTGTACATTTAATTGCTGACACAAACACACACTTTTTAGAACTGCTAGACTTAAACTCGTGTGCGTGTGTGTGGACCCCTGAATAATCGAAATGTACACACTTTGTGAATGGTAATGTTTCTGGACATGTACGGTTAATTTTAGAACTGTTGATACTTATAGAATGTTAAATACCGTTGGCTCCCGTAGTTAAATGCCGTTGGCTCCTGTAGTTAAATGCCGTTGGCTCCCGTAGTTAAATGCCGTTGGCTACCGATGTTACATGCCGTTGGCTACCAGTTGCCGTTGGCTACCAGATGTTACTGCCGTTGGCTATTAGTTAATCTCGTCGGTCACATGTGATTACGTCACATGCGACTAGCCTGGACTCGTGTTTCAGTATATGACGGATTAGCATCCTGGCACGTGATTCAGGAAATACACGTGGGTGGGGTTGGTTCCCGGGCACTAGCCGGTAGTAAACGAGTCGCCTTCGGGGGCACTTGAAGGTGTATTTATTTACTATTCGTCTAACGGCGGGAATCTTATTCACGGACTTGCACACACAGTTAAATAATCGAAAAAGAAAGTTAATTACAGACTGATGTTACATTATTCAACTGCCATGTTAAATTTTTATAACTGAACTGCCATGCTAATGAAACTTACTGTTTTAACTGCTTCATAAATGTTTTAACTGCTTCAGTTCATTGAAATTCGTGCTAGTGTAAATTCCTTTAACTGCTGTAAAACTGCCATATATATAACTTGTTATATATATCTTGCCTTGGGTCGTCTGACATCTACTTGCAGACCCTTGCTGACATACATTCATGTTGTTTGAATGTATGTCAGGTTACGAGACAGGTTATCTGGAGGACGAGTTGCTGGATCAGAGTGATCCAATAGACCAGGATTCTGCTGATCCTGAAGTCCACCCTACCGTGGAGTAGTGCTGATTATCACTGCTGCAGCTATTTACTTTTCATCGCTGTTGTTTGTAGGGTGTGTACCCACTTTATCTGTATCGCTATCGTTGTAGGCCATGCTTGGGGCCCTTATATTATTGTGTACTTTATCTGGATGTTGGCTTTAATATTTCTATTGTTCTGAGTTGCATGCAAGTTCCTGCGAAAGGTGTTTTCACAGACGCTTATTGGGTTCGAGCTTCACCGTTCCAACCTAAGCGGGCCCGCTCGCGTCCTCGCCCCAAGTATAATGGGAAGCGGGGCGTGACACATTCTAATTAAAGATGTGACAATATGCAAGAGTTGAAGAGATGTATGATACCAAATTGTTAAATTTAGTGGGTATCAATCACTATCCCAGCTCCCCTAGATCATAGAAATGGTCAAATTTTTTACTTCTAGAATCTAATACCAATTGTAAAGGAAGAGATAAGATATCTTTAAATATCATCTTCTTTACCAATTGTTAATCATACTTGGAGCCATGAGCCTAAGTGTATCAAAGCATGTAAACGGAAAAATCAAACACATTGATACACATAACATTGGCAAGAAAAAACATGAAACATGTTGGCAATATCAATGGGTTGAGTTTGAAACCATCATAACCAATTGTAAAATGACACCAATTGTGAAACAATGATCCCAATCAAAACCCAAAATGAGGGTTAAAATATGTTTTAAATTATGTTAAACATACAACATATTAACTCCCCCATTGACATACATATTAGTCAACAAATGCATGTATGCCAATGTATTCCCCCAAGGTCCCCATTTTTATGAAAAATAATTTGAAAACATTTTCAAAATCATGAAACACAAACAAACAATGGATAAGCTAAAAATAAACATTTAAGCATAATACCCATGCAATTTGCATATGTGTGAGGAACCTAAACATTAGGGAACCAAACCCAAGAGGAGTTTGATTTCCTAATGTAATCACATGAGGTGATCACATCCCTAACTAGGAGTTGATGTATATATCTCTCTCTTGCACACTACACCTAGTGGAAATCCATAAACTCAAGTATTTCCTAGGCAAGTGTTTTACCTTTGCAAGAGGGGTGGATGTGACATGCTTAGGTGTAGAAAATATTTTCTTAGCATGCATTAAGTGAGGATTTTGCTTCTTAGCGAAAAATGAAGGATTTTCATTATTCCTCACCACCTTGTGATTTACATGCTTCTTGTTGGTGTTATTGCTATACAAGAAGGCATGATGATTCTTCTTAGGTGCTTTTGCAATATTTCTTGAATTTGCACCAAAAGAAGAATTAGAGGTGGGTTTGGTAACCACATTTGGAGTGTATCCCAAACCTCCTATATGGTTTGCCGGATGTTGTTTTTCATACAAACCGTGGAGTGAATCCCTAGAATAAACAAAGTTTTTGAGCTTTTGGGATTCCTCTTCACATTTCAACGAAAGTTGTTGAATGCGAGATTCTAAGCTAAGATTTTGAGCTAATAATTTTTCATTAGAAATGCTCAAGTACTTAACTTGAGAGAGAAGTGTGTCTCTCTAACTAGTGTCACAAACATGCAAAGCATCATTATTATTTACAATAGTAGATTCTAAGGCGTGCAACCTACTCATAGCATATTTAAATTTAGCTTTCAATATAGCATATGAGTCGATACACTTACTTGCCACATTGAAGGACACATTGAAACAATACTCAAGCTCCTCATAGGGTAGCTTTGGCTCCTCCTTTTCTTCATCAACACTTTCCTCCTAGCTAGAGCTTGACGAAGACTCTTCCCCTTTTGCCATAAAGCACATGTGAACTTGCTCCTTGTCATCTCCCTCTTCATCACTAGATGAATCCTCATCCGAGTCATCGAATGTGCCGACAAGTCCCTTCTTTTGGTTCTTGAATTTGGACTTGCCTTTCCAATGTTTCTTCCCTTTCCCTTGGTAGTAATCTTTGGAGGGTTTGGAAGGGCATTCGGTAAAGCGATGACCTTTACCACTGCAACTGTAACAAGTAGGAACCTTGTTAGAATTGGAGGTAAACTTTGACAAAGATTTACCTTGCTTGTCCTTGATGATTGTCTTGAATTGCTTGGCAAGCTCGATGAAATCATCATCGCTAGCATCTTCTTCTCCATCATCTTCACTCGAGGCTTCTCGATGTAATTTCTTTCTCCACTCGATTGGCTCCTTCTCAGCATGGAATGCAACCCCCTTTTGCTTCTCCGGCTTCTCAGACTTGGATGGTTGAATCTCTTTCTTATGTTGAAGCTTCACTTCATATGCCATGAGATTCCGAATGCACTTCTCAATGGTGTATTTAGACATGTCGTTAAACTCCAAAATACCGTTGGCCTTTGACTCCCATTGAGATGTGAGCGAGTCAAGAATCTTCTCCACTCGATCCTCTTGGAAAATCACCTTCCCAAGTCCTTTCAAAGCATTCACGATTTATGTGAACCTTGTGAACATCTTCGAGATGTTTTCACCTTTCTGCATCTTAAACAACTCAGATTTAGATTTAAATACGCATTGTTTAGATTTCTTTACCTTCGAAATCCCTTCATGAGAAATCTCCAATGTATGCCAAATTTCGTTCGCCGTCTTGCACATGGAGATGCAGTTGAACTCATTTGAAGTGAGGGCGCAATGAAATTCATTCATAGCCCTCGCATTGAATTTGATCGAGTCCTTCTCCGCTTTTGCCCTTGAAGCCGTGGGTGTAGTAGGCTTCTCAAATGGCGACTCCGTGATGTCACATAGGTCTTGACCCTCCAAGTAGATCATCATCTTGATCTTCCAACTTGGGTAGTTGGTTCCGTTGAAGAGCGGGGGTCGTGCAGTTGATAGACCTTCTTCATGAGATGCGGATATAGCGCTGAATGCCATCGTTGTTGTATGTTATAACCTCGCTCTGATACCAATTGTTAGGACCGTCTACCTTGCAATACTAACAACAAACACTCTAGGGGGTGTGTGTGAATAGAGTAATGACAATAAATTGTGCAATTAAAATTTAGCTTGTAAATGTGGAATAATAAATGCAAGCGAAATTAATCAACACAATCAATCCAAACACAAACATAAGATTTTACCCTGGTTCCCCAAACTTGGGTACCTCCAGCCACACCAATATTCACTATAATTCTCACAAAGAGAAGTGAATATAATCCCACAAAGAGATACCTCATACAGAGGATTTTGTCCTACACAAGAACCCAACCAACCCTACACAAGGGTCAAACTCCCACACAGAGAATTACTAGCTCCCACACAGAGAATTAGAGTTAGTCCTACACTAGGACACCAAACTCCCACAAAGAGAGTAACTCCCATAAAGAGAGTATCTAATTCCCACAAAGAGAATTAGAGTTTCAATGAAACACAAAGTAAAACAAATACTCTTACCTATGCCTTGAGATGAACTTAGTCAATAATGAATGCAAGACATGAAAGAGGATCTCCAAGTGATGTGATTAGCTTGAAAGCACTTGGATGATTTCCCTTGAGCTTGACTTCAATGCATGCATGAAGACGAATATGAGCTCTAAGAGGGAAATGAGAGAGTTTGAGAGTGGCTTAATCAATCTCTAAAGATATGCAATAGTTCCAAGAAGTTATAATAAACTCAGACCTCTCGTATATATATGAACCCTATATGAACTCTCAAAACCCAAGGATAAAGCCAAAAACAAAAAGCTGTAACGGCTAGAATCTGGGCTGAAACGTCAGCGACTATCGACTGATGAACATCTAACAGTTGACTGACCAACAACTAAATAAATTCCAATGGCTATAATCCGAGCCAGGACAGGCGACTGTAGAAGACAGCACATGCGACTATAGAATGGACAGGCGCCTGTAAATCCTTTAGCAGGCGACTGCTGCAGATGATGGAAATACAACAGAGAGATGCAACTTACGCACTGTATGAATACAGACGACTGATGACCAGAGTACAGGTGACTGTAAAATAGACAGGCGACTGTAAATACTGCAACGGTCGACTGACTTGCAAATTGGGATGAAGCCCAGAAAATGCAAGTTGCACAGATGACTGTAGAGCAATTCACATGTGCCTGTTGGAAGATAAGGGACTCTGAATAGACCTTCTGTCGACTGTTCCATAAGCTCAAGGAAGAGAGTCAATAAAAGGTTGACTTGAGCAGTGCACTACAATCGACTGTAGAAGGCTCGACAGGCACCTGGAATCACCGAGTCGCCCGTAAGACCTTCATCAATCGCCTGTTGGAGAGCCAAAAACCCTGGTTTGAGTTTTAAGGCATGGTGAACCTATTGGGATGATTTCTATGATAATCTTGAGGCTCACTAAGATGGAAAATGCATATACATGAATGAGTTAATCCATTTATCAAGGCATTACATTAAACCTAGACTCAAAAAAAAAGAAAAGCAATAAATAAAATATTATGTAACGACTGCTTTTCATGTATCTGGATTTATTATAATATAATATATGTTTTGGTGGATTTTCTCCTCTTGTGTGGTTTTCGTCTCCGTAGCTTTCATTTTCGATCGATTCGTCGTATTTTCTCGTTTCTTCCTTAGGATTGTCGATTTCGAAGTATGTCATTCGTGACGGACTTCATAACGGTCGTATCTAACTATTAGATCAAGCCTAGGAGTCTTAGGAATCGATCCCGGGGCCCCGCGCTCCGTATCGGAACTTTTTGTGCTCATTAGCCGGTATAAGAAGGGGCACCGACCGATTAGATGACGATCCAGTCGGTCGGCAATCCTTCTTGGACCGACTACTTGGCTTTCTAAATTTTCCCAGGAGTTACTGTTTATCGTTAGTCGGTCTAAGAACGTTGGTTGACCGACTAGGTTGCAAACTAGTCGGTCAGCAATGCTTCTTTAACCGACTAACACATCATCTTATTTTTGTATCAGCTACTGTTTACTCTTAGTCGGTGTAAGAACGTCCATCGACCGACTAGATGCTAAACTAGTCGGTCTGTATTTGTTCATGGACCGACTAACTCTAAAATCCTATTTTCGTTCAGGAATTACTGTTTGCACTTAGTCGGTCTGCGTTGGTCGACCGACCGACTAGTTGCCAAACTAGTCGGTCAGTGGTTGTTCTTTGACCGACTAACCAGTGTTGAAACCCTAATTTCTGGGCAGCCGCCAGCTCAACCTATTTATACCCAACCCAAACGATTTCATCTTCTCCAACACGACCCAAAACCCTAAAATCTTCCCCTTTGAGCCCCCATCTTCCTCCAAGCTTCATTTCTTCATTCCAAGCCCTAGAATCATCATCCAAACCATCCATCCACTCTATCTACCTCTCATCTTCCCCAAAATCTCACCAAAACCCATCAAAATCCCCAAATCCCCCAAAACCCTAATTCTCCCAAACTTCTCCAATCTTTTCCAGATCTGATCCTAGGGTTCCCCGGAGTGTTTCTTCCGCCTCCTCTCGGTAAGAAATCGATCTACCGTTGTTTTCTTAACCTATTTATATTTTTATGAAACCCTAATATAATTTCATGTTGTTTGTTGATTGTTCCCCCAAAACAGCGATTTCCCCGTAGATTGGCATCCGTGTGACGAAGTAGTCGTCATCCCCGGTGCTAGGCAAGTGAAACTTGCCACCTAGGGTTTAGGCCATGTTTTAGGCCATTTGCTTGTTGTAGGCGTAAAAGAGGCTAGGCGACGAAATGATACTCGCCTAGGCGCAAATTGGGGAACTAGCTTGACAACGAAGCTAGTTCCAACACATATAGCATGTTGCACAATTACCATGTCATGTTTACTTTCCATTAACGGTACACAAATTTAATGTCATGTCATTGCATTCTTTTGGTGATCCCGTGATTGCGTAGCATCGCTACAATACTTGTGTTTCCTGGCTCGTGACCAGAAGCGAGCATAATGAGTTGCTAACCCCAACGCTCGATATATTGAATTGTGAACTAAGAAACAAGCTCCCGTGCGGGGCAACCCTGGCTCACTTGCTGGGCTCATGTGCAGGGACCCTGGCTTGTTTAGTGCGGGATGGGGTAAGGGTTAAGCGGCCAGGCAACTGGGGGTCTGTTTGATCAACAACTGCAGTTGTAAGGCGTAAACTCTTTGGGGTGGGGTAGTGTTTAGTGCCGATCGGTCTGAGTGTTGTACCATTCAGCGAAGGGCGTAAACATCTACAAAACAACCGTGAAATGTGAATTGTGTTTAGTGCCGATCGGTCTGAATGTTGTACCATTCAGCGAAGGGCGTAAACACCTACGACGATGTGAATTGATTGAGATTGATAGTAGCGTGGCTACTCTTGTCTTGTCTTGTCCCGATGATGGTTCTCTTGTACAAATCGTCTTGCCATGTTTTAATTGTGCACTCATGTTATAACTGCCATGTCATGCATACTAAACTGCTAGGTTGCTAGTTGCCTTACTTCCAGTTTCCTTGCCCAAGTCTTTTAGACTTGCTGACATGTACCCCTTTACTCTTTTGGGTGACACATGTTAGATCCTGAGCCTGAGTACCTTGTTGAGGACGAGGTGTTTGCTGACGCCGAGCCCGAGCTTGTGTTTGACGGGGAGTACGTGGACACTGGGGACCAGTCCTAGTGTCTTCATTGTGTTTTACTTTTGTTAGACAGTTGTTTTGTTATCGGTGCGTAGCACCCATACTTGTTGTTGTTGTTGCTTTTGTTGGCCTTGTTCTGGGCCTTTAGACTCTTTTCTTTTAGCCTGGTGGCTTTTCTGGATGTTGAACTTATTTTTTTTTCTTGTTGGACAATGTATGAGATGTGAGATTTTATTTCAGTCTCTCCTTGTGTTATTATTGTTATTCTGTTGTGGTTACATGGACCTGCTTATGTATTTATTGACGCTTATCGGGTTTGGGGCTTCACAGCTCCACTCCCGTGCGGACCTTTTCACGTCTCGCCTCCATTTTAGGGAAGCGGGTTGTGACAGGTTTTGTTGGTGGCCCATGCAGGTCCTTCTGTAACTTCGATTTTTGGAATAGCGATAATAATATTAAAATGTCCAATAAATTAAGTTCGACGTCCGAGTCATAAGCTATGAGTCTAATCTGATTCGTTTTCTGTGTCACTAGATGGCAGGAAGACGTTTCACCCGTGGTGGGGGTAGTGGCGCGGTCCCTCATGATGAGGAGCCTGAGCGGGAACCCACCAGCGGTGAGATGATGCGGATGATGCTCCAGATGATGCAAGTGCAGCAGGGCGTGCTTTTGCAAGTCCAGAATGCTCCACTTGCTCGAGCTGCCCGGGCTCTTCCGGATGCCCCTCGCTCTGAGCCAGGAGCGAAGCAATTTCGGGAGCTGGGTCCCGCTTATTTTGATGGTTCTGAGGGTCCTCTGGCTGCCGATGAGTGGATTCAGAACATCGAGGACAATCTGAAGATGGCCAAGATCACCCCGGCTGGATGGGTTGATTTGGCGAAGAGGCAACTCAAGGATAATGCTCGGAATTGGTGGGATGTGGAAGAGAAGATGTTGGTGGAGCCGATAGCTTGGGCTACCTTCAAGGCCAGATTTGAGGGTGAGTTCTTCCCGAAAGCTGCCATGGAGGAGATGCTGCAGCGTTTTATCGATTTGAAGCAAGGGAGCTCGTCGGTGGACCTATATCACCAAGAGTTCATGAGGCTGAGTCGGTTTGCACCAAAGATGGTGCAGGACGCTGAGGAGAAGGCTCAGAGGTTCCTGCAGGGGCTTGCTTCGGAGCTCCAGAGTTTTGTGACCTCCTCTAACTGGGAGTCTTATCAGAAGGTTCTAGTAGCAGCTAAGAGGCAGGAGCTGCTCGTGAACCAGAGGATGGGGTCTGTTGTTGGTGCTGGGAAGAGGCCTGTGGAACAGGCGAGAGCTGTGGTTAGACCTGGATTCAGGCCTAATCAGTCTGCTCAGTTTAAGAGACCAGGAGGGCCTATTCTGAAGACTTGCCATTTCTGCGGCAAGCCTGGCCATATCAAGGATCAGTGTCGGAAGTTTTTGGGCCAGTGTCTGGTTTGTGGAGATGCTTCCCATGTCGCGAAGGATTGTCGGCATGCGGGTCAGCTGCGGAGGGCTCCTGTTGCAGCTCAGCCGTAGCAGCAGCGAGCGTATGTTCCTGCTGGTCGTGGAGCAGCTCTTGTTCCGCAGAGGCAGGCTTTTCAGCAGGCTGTTCCACCGAGGAGGCAGGCTTTTCTGATGACCGCTGCGGAGAGCGAGGCTGTGGATGAGGTTATCGCAGGTAATCCTCGATCTAGCTGTTACTTTCCTAGCTGGTTTTGATTGTTAGATTATGTTGTTTGCTTGAACATGGTTGTTTGCTAGACTAGGGTTTGATTGTTAATTGATTGTTAGGTGTGGTTTTGGTTTGCACATTTCCTGCACGAGTCCTCTTTGACTCTGGTGCATCGATGTGCATTATTTATCGGAGCTTCGTGGAGAGGCATTCCTTGTCGACGTCCCCTCTACCCAAGAGTTGGAATATCGTTACAGGGAATGGTGTGGTCTCGGTGCATCGTGGTTGCAATTCTTGCTCGTTGGTGGTCTGTGGACATGAGCTTTTTGCTGATTTCATTGTCCACGACATCATCAACTATGATGCAGTTCTTGGGATGGATTGGCTGGCGAGCTTCTATGCTACGATTGACTGCAAGAGAAAGAAGGTGGTGTTCGAGATTCCCGGACATCCAGTATTTGAGTTCAGTCGTGGTAGCAGTTCGCTTGGTCCTGTCAGATTTCGGGCCAAGCCGGTGGAGGCTGTGGCTATGCAGATGGAGCTGGAGTGGCCAGCTGTGGTGCGTGATTTTGGCGACGTCTTCCCCGAGGAGATGTCTGGTTTGCCACCTGATCGAGCCCTAGAATTTTCTATCGATCTTGTTCCAGGTGCGCAGCCGATTTCGAAGGCGCCGTATCGTATGGCACCCGCTGAGTTGGAGGAGTTGCGGAAGCAGTTGGATGAGCTTTTGCAGAAGGGTTATATTAATCCTAGCGTGTCTCCATGGGGAGCACCGGTGTTGCTGGTTAAGAAGAAGGATGGTTCGCGTCGCATGTGCGTGGACTATCGGGAGTTGAATGCGGTGACCATTAAGAATAAATACCCGTTGCCTCGCATCGATGATATTTTTGATCAGCTTGGAGGTTCGAGGGTGTTTTCAAAATTGGATTTGAGAAGTGGTTACCATCAGTTGAAGGTGAAGAAGGGAGATGTTCCGAAGACAGCGTTCAGGACGAAGTATGGACACTATGAGTTCGTGGTTATGCCTTTCGGCGTAACTAACGCACCCGCAATTTTCATGAATCTGATGAACCTGATTTTCTACGACTTCTTGGATAAGTTTGTCGTTATCTTTATTGACGACATTCTGATCTATTCGAAGTCGGAGGAAGAGCATGCCTCGCACTTAAGGACGGTGTTGGAGATGTTGAGGAAGCATCGTTTGTATGCTAAGTTTTCGAAGTGCGAGTTTTGGCTGGATAGAGTTGCTTTTCTCGGGCATGTGGTGACTGGAGATGGTATTTTAGTGGATCCCGAGAAGATTCGGGCCATCAGGGAGTGGCCTGTTCCGTCGTCTGCGTCTGAGATTCGGAGTTTCCTTCCACTTGCTGGTTATTATCGGCGATTCATTAAGGACTTTTCTCGTATTGCTGAGCCGATGACCAGGTTGACGCGGAAGGATGTTGCTTTTGTTTGGTCGGGTGATTGTGAAAGTGCTTTTGGTATTCTGAAGGAGAGGTTGACGACTGCCCCTATTCTTGTTGTGCCTGATCGCAGCGGTGGATTTGAGATCTTTTGCGATGCTTCTGGCAAGGGTCTCGGTTGTGTGTTGCACCAGCACGGGCACGTTGTGGCGTATGCGTCTCGTCAGCTTAAGGTTCATGAGAAGAATTACCCGACGCATGATTTGGAGTTGGCTGCCGTTGTGTTTGCTCTTAAAATTTGGAGGCACTTCCTGCTGAGTGAGAAAGTGAAGATTTTCACCGATCACAAAAGCTTGAAGTATATTTTCACTCAGAAGGAGCTCAACATGCGACAGCGTCGATGGTTGGAGCTTATGGCGGATTATGAGATTGATTTGCAGTTTCACCCTGGCAAGGTGAATGTGGTTCCGGATGCTTTGAGTAGGCTTCCGGCGGTGATGATTTTGACCTCGCAGTGGAGATTGCAGCAGGATTTTTGCGAGTCTGGCGTGGAGATTGTTCTTCCTGGGGAGGCTTCGTCGTTGATGTACATGCAGGTACAGTCGACGATCGTGGATCGGATTAAGGCTGGCCAGGCCGAGGATCCGAAGCTGGTGAAGATTCGGGAGCAGGTGGAAGCCGGTCTGCGGACTGACTTTTTGATTCATGAGGATGGCTCGCTGAGGTTCGGAGCTAGGTTGTGTGTGCCAGCTGGGGATATCAGAGAGGAGTTGATGGTGGAGGCACACAGTTCGCCGTATTCTGTGCATCCTGGTGGCACCAAGATGTACCAGGATCTTCGTCTGAATTATTGGTGGCATGGTATGAAGAGGAGTGTGGCTCGGAGTGTAGCCAAGTGCTTGGTTTGCCAGCAAGTGAAGGCGGAGCATCAGCGTACGGCCGGGTTGCTACAACCGCTTCCGATTCCGGAGTGGAAATGGCAACACATCACTATGGATTTCGTGACTGGACTACCTCGGAGTCCGAAGCAGAATGACGCGATTTGGGTGATCGTAGATCGATTGACCAAATCTGCGCACTTTATTCCGTTCCGAGTGGGATAGTCCACTGAGGTGCTAGCGAGGAGATATATGGAGGTAAAATTCTTTTTACTCTCCGTTTTATTTCCTTTTCCTAGTTTGGATAGTGATGTAACGTGAATCGTGCAGGAGGTTGTGCGACTTCATGGAGTCCCTGTGAGTATCGTGTCTGACAGAGACACGAGGTTCACATCTCAGTTCTGGCAGAGTTTGCAGAAGAGCTTGGGTACGCGTCTGAGTTTCAGCACGGCGTACCATCCGCAGACGGATGGCCAGTCCGAGAGGACGATTCAGATTTTGGAAGACATGCTAAGGGCGTGCATGTTGGACTTCAAGGGTTCGTGGGAGGACCATCTGCATTTGGTGGAGTTCTCTTACAACAACAGCTTCCAGGCGAGTATTGGCATGGCGCCTTTCGCCGCTCTTTATGGGAGGAAATGTCGATCGCCATTGAGTTGGGATGACGTTGGTGATCGGGAGTTGTTGGGACCTGAGATGATCGTGGAGGCCGTGGAGATTGTCAGGAATATTCGGGGGAGGTTGAGAATTGCTCAGGACCGTTTTAAGCATTGGGCGGATGCTAAACGTCGTCCTTTGGAGTTTCAGCCGGGCGACCATGTGTTTCTGAAGATTTCCCCGAATCGTGGTGATTCGTTTTGGGAAGCGTGGGAAGTTGAGCCCGCGATACATTGGACCGTTTGACATTTTGGAGAGGATTGGCGAGGTAGCTTATCGCTTGGCCTTGCCGCCATCTTTGGAAGGAGTTCACAATGTTTTCCATGTGTCGCAGCTTCATCGATACATTAGCGATCCGTCTCATGTGGTAGCTTTTTCGGAGATTACCGTTCGCCCCGATTTGACGTATGACCAGCATCCAGTGCAGATTCTGGACAGGCGTCAGAAATCGCTTCGGAACAAGATTGTCAATCTTGTGAGGGTGATGTGGCGACACGGCTTACCTGGAGAGTCTACTTGGGAGAATGAGGATGAGATGCGAGAGCGTTTCCCACTTTTGTTTCCGGACTCGTGAGTATTTGGAAATTCCGAGGACGGAATTTTTCTTAAGTTGGGGAGGATGTAACGACTGCTTTTCATGTATCTGGATTTATTATAATATAATATATGTTTTGGTGGATTTTCTCCTCTTGTGTGGTTTTCGTCTCCGTAGCTTTCATTTTCGATCGATTCGTCGTATTTTCTCGTTTCTTCCTTAGGATTGTCGATTTCGAAGTATGTCATTCGTGACGGACTTCATAACGGTCGTATCTAACTATTAGATCAAGCCTAGGAGTCTTAGGAATCGATCCCGGGGCCCCGCGCTCCGTATCGGAACTTTTTGTGCTCATTAGCCGGTATAAGAAGGGGCACCGACCGATTAGATGACGATCCAGTCGGTCGGCAATCCTTCTTGGACCGACTAGTTGGCTTTCTAAATTTTCCCAGGAGTTACTGTTTATCGTTAGTCGATCTAAGAACGTTGGTTGACCGACTAGGTTGCAAACTAGTCGGTCAGCAATGCTTCTTTAACCGACTAACACATCATCTTATTTTTGTATCAGCTACTGTTTACTCTTAGTCGGTGTAAGAACGTCCATTGACCGACTAGATGCTAAACTAGTCGGTCTGTATTTGTTCATGGACCGACTAACTCTAAAATCCTATTTTCGTTCAGGAATTACTGTTTGCACTTAGTCGGTCTGCGTTGGTCGACCGACCGACTAGTTTCCAAACTAGTCGGTCAGTGGTTGTTCTTTGACCGACTAACCAGTGTTGAAACCCTAATTTCTGGGCAGCCGCCAGCTCAACCTATTTATACCCAACCCAAACGATTTCATCTTCTCCAACACGACCCAAAACCCTAAAATCTTCCCCCTTGAGCCCCCATCTTCCTCCAAGCTTCATTTCTTCATTCCAAGCCCTAGAATCATCATCCAAACCATCCATCCACTCTATCTACCTCTCATCTTCCCCAAAATCTCACCAAAACCCATCAAAATCCCCAAATCCCCCAAAACCCTAATTCTCCCAAACTTCTCCAATCTTTTCCAGATCTGATCCTAGGGTTCCCCGGAGTGTTTCTTCCGCCTCCTCTCGGTAAGAAATCGATCTACCGTTGTTTTCTTAACCTATTTATATTTTTATGAAACCCTAATATAATTTCATGTTGTTTGTTGATTGTTCCCCCAAAACAGCGATTTCCCCGTAGATTGGCATCCGTGTGACGAAGTAGTCGTCATCCCCGGTGCTAGGCAAGTGAAACTTGCCACCTAGGGTTTAGGCCATGTTTTAGGCCATTTGCTTGTTGTAGGCGTAAAAGAGGCTAGGCGACGAAATGATACTCGCCTAGGCGCAAATTGGGGAACTAGCTTGACAACGAAGCTAGTTCCAACACATATAGCATGTTGCACAATTACCATGTCATGTTTACTTTCCATTAACGGTACGCAAATTAAATGTCATGTCATTGCATTCTTTTGGTGATCCCGTGATTGCGTAGCATCGCTACAATACTTGTGTTTCCTGGCTCGTGACCAGAAGCGAGCATAATGAGTTGCTAACCCCAACGCTCGATATATTGAATTGTGAACTAAGAAACAAGCTCCCGTGCGGGGCAACCCTGGCTCACTTGCTGGGCTCATGTGCAGGGACCCTGGCTTGTTTAGTGCGGGATGGGGTAAGGGTTAAGCGGCCAGGCAACTGGGGGTCTGTTTGATCAACAACTGCAGTTGTAAGGCGTAAACTCTTTGGGGTGGGGTAGTGTTTAGTGCCGATCGGTCTGAATGTTGTACCATCCAGCGAAGGGCGTAAACATCTACAAAACAACCGTGAAATGTGAATTGTGTTTAGTGCCGATCGGTCTGAATGTTGTACCATTCAGCGAAGGGCGTAAACACCTACGACGATGTGAATTGATTGAGATTGATAGTAGCGTGGCTACTCTTGTCTTGTCTTGTCCCGATGATGGTTCTCTTGTACAAATCGTCTTGCCATGTTTTAATTGTGCACTCATGTTATAACTGCCATGTCATGCATACTAAACTGCTAGGTTGCTAGTTGCCTTACTTCCAGTTTCCTTGCCCAAGTCTTTTAGACTTGCTGACATGTGCCCCTTTACTCTTTTGGGTGACACATGTTAGATCCTGAGCCTGAGTACCTTGTTGAGGACGAGGTGTTTGCTGACGCCGAGCCTGAGCTTGTGTTTGACGGGGAGTACGTGGACACTGGGGACCAGTCCTGGTGTCTTCGTTGTGTTTTACTTTTGTTAGACAGTTGTTTTGTTATCGGTGCGTAGCACCCATACTTGTTGTTGCTGTTGCTTTTGTTGGCCTTGTTCTGGGCCTTTAGACTCTTTTCTTTTAGCCTGGTGGCTTTTCTGGATGTTGAACTTATTTTTTTTCTTGTTGGACAATGTATGAGATGTGAGATTTTATTTCAGTCTCTCCTTGTGTTATTATTGTTATTCTGTTGTGGTTACAGGGACCTGCTTATGTATTTATTGACGCTTATCGGGTTTGGGGCTTCACAGCTCCACTCCCGTGCGGACCTTTTCACGTCTCGCCTCCATTTTAGGGAAGCGGGTCGTGACATATTACATGGATTACATTGCTTCCCTTAGAGTCTATGGATTCAACCTTGATACTCTCCATCATCTCCAAGCTTTGGCACCCCTTGAGCCCAAGCTATGCCATTGCTCCTCTCGATGTCCATCCTTGCACCAAGTGTTTAGTCTCCAAAAATGATATTCTTGAAATGTTAACTATGAGACTAAAACAAGAGAGTCATTGGCAATAACATAATGTTGTGATCATCATCAAAATAATATTGGTATGGAACAACAATACTCAATAATACCATCCTCTCCTATATAAACCCATATTCCAAGAGAGAGTTTTTGAGAGAGAGGCAACCAAAAATTTCGGCCAAAAACCTAAGAACATCCCTTGGCTACAACTTTGCAAGGAGTTCGATGGATGACGCTAAAAAGTGCATAACTTTCTCCACAGAGCTCGGATCGACGAACCATTTGCACCAGGACAATCACAACTCAGTGCTCTACAACATGGCCAAAGCTTCAAAGCCAAAGTAGCATCTCCATTGCAAGCCTCTCCAAGATAATTGCCATCTTCATTGCAACATAGCCATGTCCGCAATATCCTTGCCACATTACTCATGGCCGCAAGTTACTAGGAGGGCTTTCCATCTACATCATTGCGCAACATCAAAGGGAGAAGCTTCAATAACTTGTGCAACATCTACAAGGAGGAGCTTCATCACATTGCGCAAGTCTTCAAAGGACATCTACATCAAGGCCGCAACTTTTGAGGAGCCCAAGTCACTAGGCCGCAAGTTTCAGAGGCGAGGATGTGACGTTGGCGACGACATCCTGTCAGATGTGATCTGACCTGAGCTGATTGACAGAGACGACTGCCGCTACATAAACTGGGATTATCTAAACTCCTTATTATTATTTTGTGTAGTTGTATAGATCTCTGTAGGGAAAACTTTAACATTATTTGTGTTTTGGGGTCTTGTCTAGTGGGCACTATACAAAAGGGTCATAACGAGTTGTAGCTAGTCAAGATAGAGCATTTACTAGGTTGATAGTATTCTGCACCGGTGGAGTGTGGTACGAATTAGGTGGGGGACAGGTAGCTCAGGACTCATTGTAGTTGTATAAAAGGGAACATATTAATGCTAGTATCTGCTTGGGACTGGACGTAGGTCGTGGGACGACCGAACTATGGTAAATCTGCGACGTACTCTGTGATTGTTTTTATTTACCCTGCATATCTGTATCTGTGTTGTATAACTACGTGTGATTGCTCGTGGGTTGCACGAGACTTTTTAATAGCATATTTACCCCCCTTTTAGGCTTAGATCCAGATCTAACAAGTGGTATCAAAGCAGGTTAAAGGATCTAGTATAGAAATCATGAAAAACCCCGTAGAAAAGGTAGTGATATCTGAATGTTTTGATCATGTTAAAAATCTTAAACCTGCATATATATCTTCCAATACTACTAACTCATTATGTTGTTATCTTTGCAGGAAACATGGACACTTATGAAAAACTGCCCAGCTAGGAAAATGAAGTCTTTGGATAAGAATGAGAATCCATGTGCAGTCACAAAGGATGACGACGACGAGCTTGATGAGGAGCAGGCACTGATGGTTAAAGAATTCAGGACTTCTCAAGGAAGAGCAGAGATGTCGCAAAGGTTTAATCGCTCTGATAATTTTAATCCTGCTAGAAATACTTCTGAACAGAATACTACTGATAAATTTGAATGTTTTAAATGCTGGAAGAAGAGACACTTCGCTAGAAATTGCCCACAAGGAAAGAACAACATCGTTGAAAAGAAAGGAAAATCTCTATCGATAACGTGGGACATGGATAGAGATTATGAAGATGAGGAGCATGAAGCCCACTCCTCCCTCTGCTTGATGGGAAAGCACAACGAGAGAAAATCTTGCACTAAAATTGAACTTGTGAATATTTGTAAATGAATGCAAGATAAAATAGATGAGCTTGAATCTACCGTAGATGACTATAGGAATGGAACTTTGAATTACAACAAGAAAACGGTGACATGTCTGAAAAAATTGTTGATTTAGAATCTACTGTAGAATGTTATAGAAATTCTTGTATTGAATTGCAAAAAGAAAAATTGTGACATGTTGGAAGAAACAAAAAATCTAAAAGAAGAACTTATTGTATGCAAATCTACCATCACCGTGTTGAAAAAAGAAAAATATAGCTCAACTGAAAAAGTTGATTGTCTTTCTTGTCCTACTTTGTTGAATGATATTAGCATGCATAAAGAAAAATTGATTAAGATTGAAACTGAAAATAAATTTGAAAAAATGTGCATGCTAAATAATGAGCTTAAAAGGAAAATGACTGATTTTGAAACGAAAGAAGAAGAAAACAAGAAAGCTTTCATTAATAAATGCACTTTGCTTGTGAATGAAAATGCGTTACTGAAATCCAAAGTCACGCACATAGAATTGTCCATTAAAAAATTTACTATTGGAAAACAATCTTTGGATACTTTTCTTGAAAAGCAATTTTATAGCAATAATAGACGTGGACTCGGATATGGTTTGAAAAATGCTAAAAAGCATATTTTTAAGAAAATCCACAATGTGCCTACTATAGTCAAAAATGTTCATGCAAAGTGTTTTACTTGTGATAGTGTTGGTCATACTTCATATCATTGTAAATATAGGAACACTAATATCAAATTCAAACAAATTTGGGTTCCTAAATCTTTGATGACTAACTTGAGTGGACCTTGTTGGATTCCAAGGTCACACATAACATCTACCGTGTAGGTGGTGGGCTCCGGAAAGGTGCTCTCTCTCAAGCGCAAGAGTCCGTACAAGTAGTAAAATCTGGGAGTCCAGATGTCGAATCCACGGGAAGAAATCTGTTGCAACCACAACTCAAATCAAATAGAAAGCCTACGAAAAGAAACTAACCACTTTAATAATGATAACGGCGATGGTGATGCGAACACGTGAAAAGTGCGAACAAAGAAATTCGTGAGAACAAATATCTATAAAAAGTATGCACATGGTATGGGTTCGTTAGGATCGATAATTCGTATTAATTTGGTTGATAGGTATAACGCAATGAATTCTCCTTTTGGGAGCAATTCACCGGAAAATACCCAATATAACTCAATGAATTCTCCTTTTGGGAGCAATTCATCGGAAGATGCCCTTTTGGAGGTTCAAACACAAAATTCAAAAAGATCGTCGCTAAAGTTATAATACGATATGAAACTCTCTTTTGGAGAGATCAAAACTACGGTATGAAACTCCCTTTTGGGGAGATCAAAACTCACCCTTTTGGGGCGATCATCAACGAAATCAATTCTTTTGGAATCTGAAAAAGTCGATTTACGAACAAAGATTACAATTTTAGCGACGTTTAACGATTTAGCACAAGGAATACAACCAAACTAACACAAATAATATCCCCTAACTACTCCATACCATGCACAAATAAGATTTAGCTACTCATCATGCAATAATAAACAACTTCCATAGCAAAATACATCAAGTTTATAGCAAAATACAATAGAAAACACCAAAATACGGGATAGAAGTTGAAGAAAATATCACCAATTCTCCTTGAAAAGACGTCAAACTCTCTGGAAATAATAAAACAAGCCTCTGGGATTTTACAGAATTTTTCAGGGGGAAAATACGGCTCCTAGAGCCTCCAATACGCTCAAAATACGCCCCAATCTGCTTGTATACGCCCA
Organism: Scilla litardierei; assembly: GCA_030789695.1. Classification (NCBI taxonomy): domain Eukaryota; kingdom Viridiplantae; phylum Streptophyta; class Magnoliopsida; order Asparagales; family Asparagaceae; genus Scilla; species Scilla litardierei. The sequence continues at coordinate 788,980,184 of CM061142.1, read as the reverse complement.
AAAACCCTAAAATTACCTTATATACGCTCATTGCGGGTTTAAATAGGCTTAACGGGTCAAAACCCGATCCAGAACAAGCCCAAACCCGCACCACACAGCCGGCGCAAACCAGGACCGCACGATCAAGCGGGATTTAACTCACGCTTGACACGTGTCTTCATATAAACGGATCCGCGCCCGCTAATCTTGATAGGATCCGAGTTCAATTCGGATTTGATCACAACCGCTCGTTCAAAAGAGGGATTAAATGTAATGCTGCCGCGTGTCCTTTGAAAGTCGAGCTCAGCTGCCTCGTTTTCAACTCGCTGGGTGAAATTGGTCCGTCGGATCGTGATCCGACGAGCACGAGATGGCCACGTCGACTTAAGGATTGTCGCTTCGAGGTTAAATTGCGGGGAGCGATGGGGTCCGTTGGATCGGCATCCTACGCTCAGGAAATGGCCACGTGGCGCGAAGCGGAGCTGCTCTTCGAGTTCGAGCTGGAGAATTCTCGGCCGTCGGATCTTCATCCGAGCGCTGTGGCGAGGCCACGTTGCGCTGCCTTTTCGCTTCTGCTTTGATTTATTTTCGACCGTCCGATTGAGCAGACAGCCGATAGATCCTCGCCACGTGGCCCGCGTTTCGCCTCCTTCAGCGTGATACGTTGCGTTGATTGTTGGCCGTCGGATGAACAGCGGGATTTGATGCTGTCTTGACACGTGGATCTCGATGCTTCGCCTGGCGTTTGAATCCGGTTGCAGTCTCGCCGTTGGATCATCATCCAACGGTCACAAGATATCCGCGTCGCCACTTTGTGCTGCGCCGTCGGATGAGGTGGGAATGCGTGAGATGCTGCCACGTGGCCGCCAAGATTCGTGCGCCGACCGTATATACGTATTTATTTGCGTATTTCCCCATTTAAATAGTATTCTGCATTCAAAAATACACAGTAATTAGCACAGATCTCAGAAAAATACAAATAAATAGTCGTTGGAATCGTGAGATCGAGACCAATCTAGGAAAAATATAAAATGTGCAGAATTGCATCGTTAAATGCTGTTTTGTGCTCAAATAGTGTGTTTTCTCTAATAAATAAATGTGTAGAAAATACGTATGAATTAGAGAACAATGTAGCATCACATGAGCACAAAATAGGGCTAAATGGGGGGTTAAATATGTAATATTGAACCCGAATCACACCCCCCAACTAGCGATTTGCTAGTCTCTAGCAAAAAGAGCGATTAATACGGATGATTAATAAAACAATAAATTCTTTCAAATTGCTCATGGCATGGCTCAATAATACGCATTCCAACATGGTCTTGGCCATCAATATACACATCCATGAACAAAATCCATCACATGAAATTTTCTCTAATTTAGTATGAATAAATAGCATGCAAGCTTCGTTTTGCGCAAGCGAAAGTATAACACGTTGTTTTGTTCTAGTTTTCGTGTTTCCAAGGAATTGGCCTATCAAAATAATCATTCAAGACATGGGTATTGAAGTTGCTAAGTGTATTCACTATTTCTTTTCTTTGATTCGTTCCGCGTAACGCGCATCAAGCAACATTCGCAGAAAAATGTATAACTTGGATCGCTCCATCAAATGAGTGAGTTTCCTGTCAATGGCTCCCAAATCAGACGATAATAGGGCATTAGGCCAAGAAGGACCCCTCGGACTGTACTACTCGAGCCAACCAAGTTATTTATTAGTGACATACTTATTCATTCATTTTTTTCATCATTCATTTGTCATTCATTTTCTTTTCATTGCTTTCTTTCTTTTCTTTTTTGTAAGCAACTCAAAACCCATCTTTGAATATAAACATTAGAATCAAAGGCCAAATTCCTCTTCGACTTGAAGACTATTCTTAAAAATCGTGTATACTTAAGCGTTTCCATCACATTAGCATGCATGAAATAAATTCAAACTATTTCGAGATATTAATCATGGAAATTGAAAGCTTTCATGAATAGTATATTAGCGGTAATTCCATGAAGGAAAAAAATAATCAACTCAAGCCGCAAACAATTTTAAGAACAAAATCAATGTATAATCATCCGCATTCGAGGCATATGAAGGAGTTTTAAAAGATGAGATTTGGTGATTTATTCTTCTCAAAAAAAAATCCTAAGGTCTCATACACCCCCCCCCCCAACTAAAGATGGACATTGTCCTCAATGTCGGAAGAGGTACGAGTGTATTCAAGCAAGCAACCTAGAAAGCATATAAAAAAACTACACTACTGGAAAGAACACACCGTGGTCAAATGGTGGATCCCGAATCTTTAATTGTGGAGGAAGTTGTTCAATTTGCTCCTTGCACTCCTCGGCGATTATTCTTCCTCCAACGACTAAACTGGATCCCAGCAACGTAACTCCCAGCATCTCTATAAGATGTCCACCTATATCCTGCAAGAGATGAGTCACGTCAATCCATTTTAGTTTAAAATTTTTCGAAATAAAATTATTCCAAATGTAGTCATCAAAATAAGTGAAAGAAATTAAAATAAGTTGACGACTACTCCCTGAAAGATTTGCACTACTCTCTGTACGATGCTCGTTCATTGTGGAGAGGGATAAATGATTTTGGGACGAAACTGGAGGAGGGCATGGTTCTGACTCCATGGCGATAATCTCAAAACCATTGTCCCTAGCTGTCTCCTCCTCTCGTTTATCCAAAATTGCTAGCTCGTCCTCTCTTTCGCACACACTTCCTGCCATGTGGATATTATTTTTGCCCTCAACGTGACATGGCTCGCTCGATATACCTGCAATAGAAGATAAACTCGTATTAGATTCTTTAAGTTGAATTTCGAAAGAATTATTTTCTTCTAAGCAAGTGGCAATCAGATTAAGATTTTCAATAGATTTTTGAATCTGCCACCTCCGAGCAAGGAAATTCTCTTGGAATTGATGGGAAGTGGCCTCCTGTTTCTGAATAATCAGGTAAGCGTCCTCTTTCAAGGGTTGCAAAGGTACGTCTACGCTTTGCTCTTCTTGATCAAGGCACGAAGGCTCCGTTGAATCGCTCTCTGAAGTCTCTTCCATGGTTTCTTCGTTTTCTTGCAGAGACTCCATGTATTCCCACGCCACTGTCGGCGTCATGCCTCCCAATAATTCCTGCAGCTGCGGTTGTAGTCCATCTAGGAAGAACGCCATAAGCTCTTCATTCGTGTACCCATGCTGCGGATAGCTCGATATAATGTCCGTGAACCTCCTCCAGGCCTGAAAGAAAGTTTCACAGTCAGTTTGATTAAAATTAACAATTTTGAGCTTCTCCATTCTATGTTTGTGTGCATTAGCATACCGTGCATCATACAGATTGTTTGTGCAATAGAAGTTCATATATTCCATTTTAAAAAATTAAAATAAAATAATAAAAAAAAGTTTATGTACAGCAAAGTGGAAAGATCTCACCGGAGGTCCTCTAAATGAAATAAACCGTAGTCACAAACCATTCCTCCCCGGTAACGGCGCCAAAAACTTGGTGGGCTCCGGAAAGGTGCTCTCTCTCAAGCGCAAGAGTCCGTACAAGTAGTAAAATCTGGCAGTCCAGATGTCGAATCCACGGGAAGAAATCTGTTGCAACCACAACTCAAATCAAATAGAAAGCCTACGAAAAGAAAGTAACCACTTTAATAATGATAACGGCGATGGTGATGCGAACACGTGAAAAATGCGAACAAAGAAATTCGTGAGAACAAATATCTATAAAAAGTATGCACATGGTATGGGTTCGTTAGGATCGATAATTCGTATTAATTTGGTTGATAGGTATAACGCAATGAATTCTCCTTTTGGGAGCAATTCACCGGAAAATACCCAATATAACTCAATGAATTCTCTTTTTGGGACCAATTCATCGGAAGATGCCCTTTTGGGGGTTCAAACACAAAATTCAAAAAGATCGTCGCTAAAGTTATAATACGATATGAAACTCTCTTTTGGAGAGATCAAAACTACGGTATGAAACTCCCTTTTGGGGCGATCAAAACTCACCCTTTTGGGGCGATCATTAACTAAATCAATTCTTTTGGAATCTGAAAAAGTCGATTTACGAACAAAGATTACAATTTTAGCGACGTTTAACGATTTAGCACAAGGAATACAACCAAACTAACACAAATAATATCCCCTAACTACTCCATACCATGCACAAATAAGATTTAGCTACTCATCATGCAATAATAAACAACTTCCATAGCAAAATACATCAAGTTTATAGCAAAATACAATAGAAAACACCAAAATACGGGATAGAAGTTGAAGAAAATATCACCAATTCTCCTTGAAAAGACTTCAAACTCTCTGGAAATAATAAAACAAGCCTATGGGATTTTACAGAATTTTTCAGGGGGAAAATACGGCTCCTAGAGCCTCCAATACGCTCAAAATACGCCCCAATCTGCTTGTATACGCCCCAAAACCCTAAAATTACCTTATATACGCTCATTGCGGGTTTAAATAGGCTTAACGGGTCGAAACCCGATCCAGAACAAGCCCAAACCCGCACCACACAGCCGGCGCAAACCAGGACCGCACGATCAAGCGGGATTTAACTCACGCTTGACACGTGTCTTCATATAAACGGATCCGCGCCCGCTAATCTTGATAGGTGTAACGACTGGTTTTCATGTATCTGGATTTATTATATTATAATATATGTTTTGGTGGATTTTCTCCTCATGTGTGGTTTTCGTCTCCGTAACTTTCATTTTCGATCGTTTCGTCGTGTTTTCCCGTTTCTTCCTTAGGATCGTCGATTTCCGAGTAAGTCATTCGTGACGGGCTTCATAACGGTCGTATCTTACTGTTAGATCAAGCCTAGGAGTCTTAGGAATCGATCCCGGAGCTCCGCGCTCCGTATCGGAACTTTTGGTGCACGTTGGCCGGTCTAAGAAGGGGCACCGACCGACTAGATGACGATCCAGTCGGTCGGCAATCCTTCTTGAACCGACTAGTTGGCTTTCTAAATTATTCAGGAGTTACTGTTTATCGTTAGTCGGTCTAAGAAGGTTGGTTAACCGACTAGGTTGCAAACTAGTCGGTCATCAATGCTTCTTTAACCGACCAACTCTTCAACTAATTTTTGGTATCAATACTGTTCACTCTTAGTCGGTCCATGAACGTTCGTCGACCGACTAGATTCCAAACTAGTCGGTCAGTAGTTGTTCATTGACCGACTAACACTTAGTTCAGGTTTTCGACTGAAGCTACTGTTTACACCTAGTCGGTCTACGTTGGTCGACCGACCGACTAGTTCCCAAACTAGTCGGTCAGTGGTTGTTCTTTGACCGACTAACCAGTGCTGTAAACCCTAGTTTTGCCCTAGCCGCCACCAAACTCTATAAATACCCCCTCCAAACGTTTTCCTCTTCTCCCTCACGACCTAAAACCCTAATTTCTCCCCCATTGAGCCCCCATCTTCCTCAAGCCATTAATCCTTCATCCCAAGCTCATCCTCCATCATCCAAACCCTCCCTTGTCACAACCCATCTCTCATCTTCCCCAAACCTTCATCAAAACCCCAAAATCCACCCCCAAACCCATTTCTCCAGATTTTTCCCTTATTTCCGGATCTGAGCCGGATCGTTCTTCCGTTGCCGTGGTTGCTCGGCATCGCTCCTCCGCCTCTCCACGGTAATACTCGATTCCCTTAGTTTTAGCATAACCCCCATTGACATGTGTGAAACCCTAATAAAATGGATTATTAGAAAGTTAGGATTCTAATAAGAAATCGATTTAGAATCATTGTTCTAATGATTGTTTTGCCATAACAGCGATCTATTCCGTAATTAGCTTGTGACGATCTTCATTGCTCGTCAACCCCGGTATCAGGCAAGTGAAACTTGCAACTCTTGAATTGGGCCATGTCTTAGGCCATTTCCCTTGCTTTAGCGTAAAAGAGACTAGACGGTGAAAGGATAGCCGTTTAGACGCCATTGACCTAGCTTGACAACGAAGCTTGGTCCGTCACCTTCATCATGCTTGTATGTCACATTTACTTTAAATTAACGGTACGCGAATATGATCATGTCATTGCATTTTGCCTGTCACATTTAAATTCAATTAACGGTACGCAATTATCTGTTCATGGCATTGCATATTGATTTGTCATCATGATTGCGTAGCACACGCTACAACGCTATTATTTTCCTGGCTCGTGTTCCAGAAGCGATCCCTGTAGTTGGAAACCCCAATGCTCGACACATATGGGTGGGGTAAGAGATAAGCGGCCACCTGAGCCCCGAGTTGGCCTGATCTGCCACTCCGGCCAGCAGGCGAAATCTCTAGTGTTCAAGTGATTAATAGTGATATGAAATAAGCGGACTGAGCCATAGGGGTGGCAAAATTGACCCGACCCGACCCGACCCGACCCGAACCCGGCCTCTTGGGTCGGGTATGGGTAGGGGCCAATCCGGGTCGGGTCGAATTCGGGTCAACCCGACCGACCCGGATAAAAATCCGGGTCGGGTACGGGTTTGACCCCTCGACCCGGTTGACCCGAATTCGACCCGTATTTTCACTCTTTTCACCCCAACCCGACCCGGACCCGAACCCGAACCCGACCCGAACCCGACCCGTAAGACAAACCGGGTCGGGTACGGGTCACCCGGGTTACGACCGGGTCGGGTTCGGGTATCCGAACCCTGACCCGAATTTAATTCGGGTCGGGTTCGGGTTTACCCTTATTCGGGTCGGGTCAAACCTGACCCGACCCGAACCCGACCCGACCCGCCCGTTTGCCACCCCTACTAAGCCACGAGCTGGCCAGCAGGTGGACTCTCTATGCACTAAGTGATAAACAGTGATAAGTGATTAATAGTGATACGAGATAAGCTGACTGAGCCACGAGCTGGCCAGCAGGTGGACTCTCTATGCACTAAGTGATAAGTGATAAGTGATAAGTGATAAGTGATAAATGATAAGTGATTAGTGATTTGGTAGTTTTGGCTACATCGTGCGTGCTTGTCTCTTCCTTTAAACTATCACATCATACTTAACTGTAATGTCATTGCTTAATATTGTAAATGCTAGGTTGTTAGTTACTTTCAGTTTCCTTGCTCAAGTCTTTTAGACTTGCTGACATGTGCCCCTTTCTCTTTTAGGTGACGCATGTTAGACCTTGAGCCCGAGTTACTTGCTGAGGGTGAGGTGTTTACGGACGCCGAGCTTGCGCCCGTGTTGGACGAGGACTTCTTGGACACTGGAGATCATTCTTAGTGTCTACGTCTAGTTTTGTTAGATCTTTTGGGTTGTCGGTGCGTGGCACCTAGTTTGATACTATGTTATATTCGTCTTGTTTGGCCTTGTTCTGGGCCTTTAGACTCTTTCTTTTTGCCTGGTGGCTTTTCTGTGATGTTGAATATTTTGTGGACAAACTGTGGGATTGGTATTTCATATCCGTCTCATATTATTATTATTGTTATTGTTGTTTCGTTTGCAATTACAGGGACCTGCTTATACTAAATTTACGCTTATCAGGCGTGCAGCTTTACAGCTTCACGTTTGAGCGGACCTTCTCAGGTCTCGCCTCCATTTAAGGGAACCGGGTCGTGACAATAGGATCCGAGTTCAATTCGGATTTGATCCCAACCGCTCGTTCAAAAGAGGGATTAAATGTAATGCTGCCGCGTGTCCTTTGAAAGTCGAGCTCAGCTGCCTCGTTTTCAACTCGCTGGGTGAAATTGGTCCGTCGGATCGTGATCCGACGAGCACGAGATGGCCACGTCGACTTAAGGATTGCCGCTTCGAGGTTAAATTGCGGGGAGCGATGGGGTCCGTTGGATCGGCATCCTACGCTCAGGAAATGGCCACGTGGCGTGAAGCGGAGCTGCTCTTCGAGTTCGAGCGGGAGAATTCTCGGCCGTCGGATCTTCATCCAAGCGCTGTGGCGAGGCCACGTTGCGCTGCCTTTTCACTTCTGCTTTGATTTATTTTCGACCGTCCGATTGAGCAGACAGCCGATAGATCCTCGCCACGTGGCCCGCGTTTCGCCTCCTTCAGCGTGATACGTTGCATTGATTGTTGGCCGTCGGATGAACAGCGGGATTTGATGCCGTCTTGACACGTAGATCTCGATGCTTCGCCTGGCGTTTGAATCCGGTTGCAGTCTCGCCGTTGGATCATCATCCAACGGTCACAAGATATCCGCGTCGCCACTTTGTGCTGCGCCGTCGGATGAGGTGGGAATGCGTGAGATGCTGCCACGTGGCCGCCAAGATTCGTGCGCCGACCGTATATACGTATTTATTTGCGTATTTCCCCATTTAAATAGTATTCTGCATTCAAAAATACACAGTAATTAGCACAGATCTCAGAAAAATACAAATAAATAGTCGTTGGAATCGTGAGATCGAGACCAAGCTAGGAAAAATATAAAATATGCAGAATTGCATCGTTAAATGCTGTTTTGTGCTTAAATAGTGTGTTTTCTCTAATAAATAAATGTGTAGAAAATACGTATGAATTAGAGAACAATGTAGCATCACATGAGCACAAAATAGGGCTAAATGGGGGGTTAAATATGTAATATTGAACCCGAATCAGTAGGTAACATGGAGATTTGGTGAGGAACTACAAATTGAATGCTTCATTATTTAGTTCCTTAGCCAAGCGACGCCACGAAGATATATTTTTCTAATTTGCACTTAATGCATACCTTCATAGCATATTTTTTGTTTTGTGTGCTTTATTTGATTTTTATTTTGGGTGCTAGTTTGTTAGCTTTCTAGCATGTTTATGTCTCTATAAACAAAAAAAATCAAAAAAAATGAAAAAGACAAAAAGAAAAAAATTGTGCTTAATGTATATCTTTTTCTTTGTATCATTCAAGTGATATCTATGAATGTCATTCATATCCTTGTAGAAATCATTGTATTATTTTCATAGCTACATGTGCATGTTAGTACCTTTAAATAGCCATGACATGCTTAATGAATTGAGTAACATGATTTCTACACCTACACTTTCACTTCCACTATTATTGAATATTGTTGCACAATTGGAGATTACTTTATGAAATATTGGAAAATGAATGTAGGATGAATAATAACTGAAAATCTAATGGATATGATGTGTATTTGCCATGAATAAAAATTGAGCTAAAAAGAATTGGTTTTCATGTTATGAAAAATGAAAAAGAAAGTAAATTGCTCCGTATGTAAAATGGATACAATTTATGACAAGTATACTACCCACGAGTATCCAGCATATGCTTGATGGGTAATCTTTGGTGTTGGTGTTATACTCGTCAAGCAATGCCACCCCCACATCTAAGAGTCCTTATAGACTATGTTTTTGGGGTGCGGTACCTTGAACTCATTTTTAATGAGATTGGGAAAATCAATCCTAAATGATTTAATGTTTAATGGAAAAGTGGATTGGTTTTGGTAAAGTTTTTTAAGAGTTTCTCCCTTTGTACTTCAATTATTTAATCATCACACTTACACGATGGTGTAGAAGTCTACGTTACACTTTTCATTGAATTTGAAGTGCTTACTTTAAGAAAAATGACATGCAAGCGTTAGTTGTAATTTATGATACTCTATTTTTGCATGTGACATAAATTAGACTTCGTTTATACACTTTTGATGATAACAAAAGGGGGAGAAAATATTGAGAAAGATTTGAATGACTTGGTGTGTGCATTAATGCTTATATGTTGCATATATGAATATTGGTTTAAGGGGAGCATTAATGAACACAGAATAATAAAAATGTGCTTTTTGAATATATGAATATTGGTTCAAGGGGAGCATGAAAAAGGGAGAGCATGCATATATGTTTGAATGCTTGAACATCATTGTTGCATGCTTGTATGCTTGCACATCATTGCCATACTTATTGCATATTGCATACATTCTCCATCTTCACATTTCACACGCACATGTCATGATGAAATCATTTGAATCATTATTGCTCAAATCTTATATTGGTATGTCATCATCAAAAGGGAGAGATTGTTGGATACAACGTGTTGTTGGATACAACGATCGATGACTTCATGTTTGATGATAACAAACGCGTGTGAACGATTTAATGTGTGTGCTAAGTGTTTTCAGGAATGGCACTCTCGCGAATACTCAAAGAGAGACTAGCCAAAAGTGATGGAGGAATTGCTATACACACTTCAAGTGGACTAAGTCAAAGATGGAGAATATGACTACAAAAATTGGACTAAGTCAAAGATGAGAAGACAAGGAGCAAATCAATTCAAATACATATTTGAATTGATTCAAATCAATTGGTGCAACATTCAAATCCTAATGCCATGCAAATTGAAGACTTGGTCAAAGATTGAGAGATATGGAGAATCTCATGCAAATCAAAGGCGATTAAATGAGGTCCAATTCAAATCCTATATCTACTTAAATTGAATTCCATAGCCATCCACATTCAAACTCTATATCCAAAGAGATTCACTCAAATTCTAATCAATTTAGGATTCCTTCCCATCTCCATCAAATATGGGATTCTAATTGATTCTATCATATACCATCTTCTCCTATATAAACCCATATTCCAAGAGAGAGTTTTTGAGAGAGAGGCAACCAAAAATTTCGGCCAAAAAACCTAGAGAACATCCCTTGGCCGCAACTTTGCAAGGAGCTCGAAGGACGACACTAAAAAGTGCATAACCTTCTCCACAGAGCTCGGATCGACGAACTATTTACGCCAGGACGATCACAACTCAGTGCTCTACAACATGGCCAAAGCTTCAAAGCCAAAGTAGCATATCCATTGCAAGCCTCTCCAAGATCATTGCCATCTTCATTGCAACATAGCCAAGATCACAATATCCTTGCCACATTACTCATGGCCGCAAGTTACTAGGAGGGCTTCCCAGCTACTTCATTGCACAACATCAAAGGGAAAAGTTTCAACAACTTGCGTAACATCTACAAGGAGGAGTTTCATCACATTGCGAAAGTCTTCAAAGAATATCTACATCAAGGCCGCAACTTTTGAGGAGCCCAAGTCACCTAGGCCGCAAGTTTCAGCGACGAGGACGTGACGTTGGCGACGACATCCTGTCAGATGCGATCTGATCTGAGCTGATTGACAGAGACGACTACTGCTACACAAACTGAGATTCTCTAAACTCCTCATTATTATTTTGTGTAGTTGTATAGATCTCTGTAGGGGAAACTTTACCATTATTTGTGTTTTGGGGTCTTGTCTAATGGGCACTAGACAAGAGGGTCTTGACGAGTTATAGCTAGTCAAAATAGAGCATTTACTAAGTTGATAGTGTTCTGCACCGGTGGAGTGTGGTACAAACTAGGTGGGGGGCAGGTAGGTCAGGACTCATTTTAGTTGTACAAAAGAAACATATTAATGCAAGTATCTGCTTGAGGCTGGACGTAGGTTGTAGGAAGACCGAACCAAGATAAATCTGCTGCGTACTCTGTGATTTTTTTATTTACCCTGTATATCTGTATCTGTGCTGTATAACTTCGTGTGATTGCTCGTGGGTTGCAGGAGAATTTTTAATAGCCTATTCACCCCCTTCTAGGATTAGATCCAGATCCAACAGCCACCTTCTGTGGCCTGAGAGTCTGCCTGGTCACCCGCATGGTCATCCCTAGCCGGAGCATCCACCCCTTCAGTGTCAGCAGCAAGGGAAGCCTCCCCTTCATCGTCGGAGGCCGCCGACAAACGGGAGAAGTCAATCTCTAAGTTAGGGTAGAGCTTCCCCAACCTCGTCTTGACCCTCTCAAGGCCGACATCCAGGCCATCGTTGAAGCCCTCGACCCTCATGTCCGTCAGGACGGGGACGAACTCCCGGAGCTGATACCGGCAGATGGCCTCTGACTTGATCGCCTCCAGATCGATCCTCTCCATCTCCTCCACGCACAGCTCAAGGTCAGCGGTCCTCTTCGCACTAGCCTCACTCTCATGGGCCAGGACGTTCTCTGTAATGACCCTCCGGGTCTCTTCGCCCCTGGCCCTCTGCTCTGTCTCCTCCACGAGCTTTTCTAGCTCGCCGATTGACTCCTTCTGGGTCACGTAGTACCCCCGGAGCTTCGTCAACTTGTCGTTGATGACCTTCAGCTCCCTCAGCCTCCTTGAGCTCGGCCTCCTTCCTCCCAAGAGCTACCTCGGCCCTGTTCGCCACCAACGTATGCCGCTGGAGGGACACCAGCGCGACGATCGTCTACATAAGGAACCAAAGGCATGAGCACATCTAAAAAGAAAGAAGATCGTCATTTTGGATAATAAGAATGACGAACCTGCATGTTGTGCCAAACAGCCGTGTATCGCAGAGCCGCTCGGCATCGACATGCGCCAGGGACTCTCGGTCCCTCGGTAGAGTGCTGTTCTCTGCCAGGCGGGCCGTGACCCCGACCTCATCAAAAACGGACTCCTGGGTGCCCACTGGGTAGAGTAGTGTGACGATCTTCCCCGGCGAGAGGGCGAGGATCTCCTTTAATTTGAAGGTAGCGAGCGCTGCCTCGCAACTTGGGTGGTCCGGCTTCCCCAGCCCAAACGGTAGGCACCCGAATTGCCAACGCGCGACTGTCGCAGCCCGACTTGTTTTGTCCGACCCCACCGAAGGTTTTGAATGGGCAACCGAACTGATGGGGACTACGACGATCACACCGACCGGCGGGCCCAGGGACACAGTGACCGTAAGTTCGGTCACCGGCTCCTCGACCGTGTCGAGGTCGATGGGGCGGGCCGTTGCGGCCTCGCTCGGACGAGAGGAGTGAGCAGTTGACGCGGGCTCCTTGACTTTTTACTCCACTCTTCCCTCTCGGCCCGAGCGGTGGTCGCTACCTCCTTGCTCCTTTTAAGCCCGACCTTCGTCGAGCTCTTGACCGCCAGCTCCTTACCCTTGCCCTTGGCCGCGAGCTCCTTGGTCGACGCCTCTCTGGCCATCTTTATTATCTCCTCTCGAGAGAGACTCATGGACGCACGTGCAAAAAGAAGACAGATTAGGGTGAGCATATCAGAAGTGGCGCCAAGCTCGGAGTACCTTCTACCCATACGTGCTGGGCGATCTGCTCGTCCGTGACCAAGCCCTTTAGGTCCATGCTCTCCCTGGGAATTTCCTCTAGGATCTTGGCATTGTCCAGGTTGCCCTCCTCGAGGACTACTTTGTTATTCACTGAGGGATTCAACGTCCCCCAGTTCGACCTCAGAGCCAAGTCCGTTGGCGTGGAGATGAAGACGAACCTCTCCTTCCAGTCTCTTACTTTCTCGGCAGACCGAGGACGAGAGGCTGACCCCTCCTCGTGCAGACGTAGTAGTACGCCCCTTTCTGATTCGCCACATAGAAGTACTGGAACAACGACATGGTCAGACTTATGCCGCTGGTGGAGCAAAGGACGAGAAAGACGACCATAGAGCTTATCGATTTCGACATCAGTTGAAAGAGGGGGAGTTCAAGAAAGTGGAGGATGGGGAGAAGGAAGGGATGGAGCGGGAATCGGAGCCTAAGGCCGAAGGTCGGGTAGTATACGTCGACCTCGTTGTCCTTTGGAGAGCAGACCCGCTCGTTATATTCGGGGAGGCAGACTATGTAAGGACACCGGATGTACTTGGAGCAAATTTCGGGGATGCAGGAGGTCTACGCTTGGGACATTTAGGCTAGAATCTCCGCGGGGACCGTAGTCGTGACTTTGCCGCTGCCCGAAACCCTGTCGGCCAACCTAGGCTCCTTTCCTTTCTTGGGGTCCCTTTTGATTGCCGATGACGAGGCGACAGCATGCCTGACGGCTAGGTCTACCTCCCACTCCTCCGGCCAAGACATCGTCGGCTCCTTCGACACTACCGGCTCCTCCAATACTACGGTGTCGCCTTCCTCAAGTTTGCCGAACCACCCCTCGACGTAGGAATTTGAAGCGGAAGAAGGAGATGAAGCCATGGATGGATCGAAAGAGCACTTAGAAGAAAGAAGCTGAATGGAGCTCCGACGACGACGGACGAACGATGGCGTGACGATCGACGACGAGAGATCTCTGCAACGACGGAGGGAAGCAAAAATTTTGAAAATGAGTGCGGAAACTCCCTCTTGCTGCCCCCGTCTCTATTTATAGGGAGATTCTGGCGATCTCAGCCGTCGAAGACGGGCCACGTGGCAAGATCTGGAAAAGTCTAACGCTTCAACTTCCCCCCACGATCACAGCAGACACGTGTCGTGCTCCAAGCGGTCGGACACCTCGATCCTCCCCTGTCATCGAATCGCCATGATAACCTGAGAGATTCGGTGGTCAATTCGAATTAAATGTCGCCGACCAGCCCTCATCCAATGAGTGTACGACACGTCATCCGAGCTGAGCCGGGCTTGCCGATTCGAACTCGAATGACGGGGGCAATTGTTATGGCCATAAGGCCGGCCTAGATAATAAAGGCCCATATATTCGAAGCCCAAGCCAACAGCTCTTTGACCATTCGGAATGAGAATAGGCTCGAACGGAAGGTCGCCCCGGCACTGAGAAGCTCGCCTTGTCTAGCGGCTAGTTCGCCTACATAATCAAGAGAATGGTTCGTCAGCTGATCAAGCAGGAAGCTCATCGGCCTGGCGTGCGGCCAGAGTGTCCGAAGACGCCAAGCTCGGACGACGAGCCTGGCCCTACCTAAGATCGACCTACCAGGCACATGCATAAATATCTCTGACAGTGTGACGTAGGGCTACCTATGCCCCCATTAATGCCAGAGGTTAAGAGCGAGAACTAATGGTCGCCCATCGCTTCTCCCATTAATGCATTAATATCTCTGACACCATCTGACACCCATTAATGTGCAAATATCTCTGACACCATCGTCGACCTATCGCGGTCCCACTTGTGCTCCAGCTAAGCAGACTCGACCGGTGATTGGACGACGATCAACTGACTCTCAACCCTATAAATACCCCCCTCCAGCCATCAATGAGGGGGTTGGTTAGTTGAAATCTATAACTCATATTCAATACTCACGGTCGGATATCCCCATATATATGTGCCTTCCTCATAAGCTCGCCACGCAAAGCCGATCTACCTTAAGATCGTCAAGCGTGTCTACCATACTCCTTAAAGTCATCCACTGTCTTAACCATCGGAGAGGCTACGGGTTGACAACCAACCCAGCCTTTCTGATGTACTGTTCTTCTTGCAGGAAGCTCACCTCATCTACCGGCAATCGGCAACCTTCGGCGACCAGCAGGCGACCTTGGATTCTCCACCTACGAAGCGTGTTCCAAGTCGGGCTAGCCTCATCGTCAACCCCACTTGTAATCATTGTACCCGTGATTCCCCTAATACACAAATTATATTGTTGGGCGGACTTAACCCGCAACAATGATACACGTGATGCATTTGCATATCTAACCAGTCCACACTGGACAGATCTAATAAATATTTATATATAATTTCTTAATCATATGCAGCCACGAACCAATTGTCCGACCCGAACACAAGGGATTCGTTATTGTCGACCAATCCGTGCACTGATGTAATTCAAGAAAACTACACATAACATTTATTGAATGGGAAAATCTATGGCTCGAATATTTCTATGTTAGTGTGTGTAGTATAAAAAGGAGCAAATTGATCGCAGTTTGAAAATTTGATTCTAAAGAAAATAATCATGGATATTGTATTACACTCACATGAATTCCTCACTTCACCATGTGTATACAAAATGAAAAGTATTCCTTTGTGTAATAATACCTGAAAAACTCTCAAACGGGTGATTAGGACAAAGCACCCTAATCATAATAAAAATCAAAGAAAACAGACAACCAAGAAACCCCTTTGGACTACAGATGTATAGGCAGTGTCCTTCGTTTTCGGCTAACAAAGGGGGAAGTCGGCCGGAGGGGGCTCCAAAGACTCCAACGGCCCAACCCCATTGTCGACAAGGAAAACCATGGCCAGGCCCCAAGTGATGTGGACATCGAGGTGGCAGTGCATGACCCAGGCCCCCGGGTTGTCCGCCACGAAGCGGATCACCGCCCACCCGTTCACCGGCACCCCGACGGTGTTCCTCATCGGCGGGTCTACCATGTTGAACTTCGCGATGTCCCGGTCGGGGTCGAAGTTGCCGAACCCTCTCGCGAGAACGTAGAAGTCGTAGCCGTGGAGGTGGACGGGGTGGTTTTCGCCCGCGACGATGTTGGTGCCCTGCAGCACCACCTGCACGACCGAGCCGAACCTCAGAGGGTACACCTTGGTCGCCCGCACCGGCTCCCACAAGGCCATGCTTATGTTGTCGGCGGTGTAGTCGAACTCCACCGGCGGGGTGGCGGGAAAGTCGGCGGTGAACACCCCCGGCACGCCGAGCTGCTGGGCGTGGAGGATCGAGACGGTGGACGGGAACACGAAGGAGACGTTGTTCATGCTGGCGGTGAACCGGGTCCCGCCGATAAGGCCGAGGCCTACCGTGAAGAAGAGGTGCTCGTCGACGGGCCCCGGCAGCCTGACCGGCGACAGGCTCCTGTACGCGGCGGCGACGGCGTTGGCGGTGTAAGTGTCGTTGTAGGCGGGGAGGAGCGGCATGAGGGGAGGGGGGCCCGGGCAGATCCCCTGGTACTGGATGACGGCGGTGGTTGTCGTCTGGTCGACCTGGACGCCTCGCGCGCTAGCGTAGGCCCGGGCGGCGATGTAGTATCGGCCCGGCGGAGCGTTGCTTACGACGAGGACGTCCGTGGTTTGGCCGGGGCCGAGCATGAGCACCGGGGTGATGAATGGCTTGGTGTAGGAAGCATCAGCGCCGACCACGGTCATCGCGTGGCCGGCGATGGATATGAAGAGCTCGGTGTTGAGTGCGGCGTTGATGAAGCGGAGGAGGTTGGTCTCGCCGAAGGCCACCGGAATTATCGTCGTGCCTGAAAATAAGATGCCTTTAATTATAGAGGGGAATGCGAGGTCCAAGTCAAGAAGAGCAGGGTGTTAGACCTTTGTTGGAGCAATTGTAGAGATCGCCGGGCTGGCCGTTGACGGTGAATGCGTCGGAGATGTCCGGGGCTGATCCGGTCAGCGTCGCCCGTCGCACAACCTGGACTGGGTCTTCATTCCACCACTCTCCTGTTTGTGATGGTTGTCAGTCTTATGACTGTTAGTGTTGGTGGTTGTGGTGGTTGATCCCTCGAATACTAATTTTATTAGCTTCGTGTTTTGCTGATGCTACAACTGAAACTAGCATATTTTTCTTACCAAGAATTATGGGGGCTTCCCTGTGGGGCTTTGGGAAAGGGTAGTTGCCCTTCTCTTGAGGGTAGATGATGAGGGCTCCGTAGACTGTTGCCCTGAGCCATGAACTGTGTGCATGCCACCATAGCGTCCCTTCTTGGCCCTTGATCGTGAATCGGTAGGTGTAGCTCCCCCCGGGCCTGATCGGACACTGCGTTATGAACTCCGGCCCGTCCGCCCATGCCGTCCTCATCTGCCTCACTCCATGCCTGACCACAAAGAAGATACGTTCTCGTAAAACTTGCCAACGTTTATGTCGCTACATCAAAACTTCAGAGTTGTGATGACGGTTAAGTGAAATATTTTTATAATCTAATATCCATGTGTGTATGTACCAGTGGATTGTGACATTGTATTGTGCGCGGTTGACGACGTTGATCACGAGGCCGTCGCCGTTCCTGACCCTGAGTGTCGGCCCCGGGAGCATCCCGTTCACGGTAATGATCTTATGCGTCTTGCACAGCCTCTTCACCGGCGTCTCTTGGACCTGAACCGAAGAACTCAACGCTGATCAGCATGTAAAAGACACTACAAGTACTTGAGAGAAGATTATAAACGTACAACAAAGTCATGGTAGTGGACTTCTGCATTGGTGCAAGTACTTGAGAGAAGGGAGAGCCATAGCCACAGGCAGAAGAACCAACAAGGCATGAGAGTGGCAATGTGGGCGTCCATTGCTAGCATTAAAAAAATGGGTAAGCAGGAGTAGAGCTGGGATCCTCCTATATATAAAGAAGGGCAAGAAGTGAGACAGTATTTGGGGTGATGTGGTTGTTTTGAGTTTGGCAGATTAGGTCTAGATTTATGGGGGGGGAATGCTATAGTTTTTAATTTTGAGAGGGGAGTCAAGCTTCTAGGGGCCAACTTGCAGCTCATCGCAGTGAGAGTGGTTACAACCACTGGCATCTATCATCAAGTTGGATGGTAACTTTAGAATTACTTGTTTCACAAGAATTTCCAAGTTGATGGGCTTCTTGAAACAAAGAGAAAAACGTTAAAATTTTGGAAATGTTTGCTAGGGCTAGGGAGCACGATATCCCACAATGAGATAACTACGCCTCGAAGTCTATTTGGTGAGCCATTTTGATGCAGACTGCTCTCTCTCTTGCGCGCTCTTCGATCTCACAAGTTGCTTAGCGGCGGAGAACTTCCTGATGCTAAACTTTGTGGTGGCTTGCATCTAATGGTTTGCTGCTATATATTATTATGTGCTATGATAGTGAGAGATGCATCACATTCTAGATCTTACGATGATGCATCAAGAAATCATTTTCATCTGCTCTCGATATGCTCACCTTCTGTTTCTGCACGTCACTTGCATTCATACTTCTCATGAAGGATTTGTACCCATAAAGCTGATGGATTATAGCTCCAGTACGTCACACACATTTTTTGAAAATTTTGCATGAAACAGAGAGAAAAGAGGTATGCTTTGAATAACTGACTTAACAATGGTAACATCCCTTGACATTGATAAGCGTTTGGCTTGCCACCCATTCAATCAATTACCAATGCGAGCCATTTACTCCTCGTGAGCTTTACTGCTATTGCCATTCAAAATGCGCGATCCAATGTATTTATCCAAGATTTCTTTCCTTTGGAAACCACATATGCTTAGAGGTGTGCGGGTCCGAGTACCCTGGTTTTTTTATGTTATCCGGACCTTACCCGGTAAGGGATCGGTTCCTAAAATTTGGATCCGAAACCTATCCAGTTAGATCATATACCCGGAACCTATCCGGACACATAGGTTCCGGGTAGGTTCCCGGTACCCTATACCAATTACGGGCATCATGAATTTTAGTATTGGATACGATAGCAAAAAAGATTGTGAATCTGGTGCACTCAAGTTTGTGGATGCATACAGAGGAATTGTGTTCAGCTTTGAGGAGGAAATAGATGACGGTTAAATGCATCTTCTGCTCATGTCACGGCAACAAATAACTATGGTTTTGTTAGTAATGTTGGGTGGCCATTGCTGTGGGGAGTTGGGCTGTTCAAGCTTTGGAAAGATTGGGATATGAATGTCTTTGAATCAAAGCTCCACTCGATCCAAATCTATTATTGTTGGGTGCTCCTTCCCCCATCAATTTTCCTGCTCCAATAAGGAAAGAAAAATCGACCATATATTGAGAGAAAAAAATGACAATTTTCGGTCTACAGGCCTCATCCAGAAGAAAACCTCACAAGTGAAAAACGAAGAAACAAAATTCTCTATAAAAAGTACAAGTCATGAAGATGAACACCACAGCCATTAAACAGGGAGTTTCCCCATGAGGCAGATGAATCAAACTTGAAGTTTACATAGAACTGGCCCTGCATCCCTGACCACAACCCACTTTAAACTTAGATTGACTGTTTCAATGTCTCCAACAATTTCAATTTTGAATGGCATATCATCTGAAACTCGGACAGCAGTTTGCTCTGAGCTGAGACAACTTTTCTCACTACATTGGCTGAACTCCAGGACTGCAGAGCTCCACATATCCGTTCACCCAGTTCAGAATTGTTTGCCAATGCCTTGTCTTCTAGGATCTGCAGGGTGCCGCCCGGGCCTTCCTTGTGATTGCTTTTCTGCACATGGGATAATAAAACATCTAAGCTCTCATCCTCGGGCCTGCTGATTTGATCTTCCAGCCACCGGCAGACTTCCTGAATTGCATTGACGAGACACTCCAACGATGCACGTATCGCTTGCACTCGTGGCAAGTTCGACTGATCCATGGCGCTGCTTTTCTTTTTCTTTTTCCCGTGTGGAAGTATTGATCTCACACAGGACTGAATTACCAGCATGTGCCAAGAAAGGGATTCTGTCACCAACTGCACCAAAATCGGAACATTGCTTCCTGGACTTGTGAGTACCGGTTGTGCACACCTCAACTGTTCGTTGATGCAACTTTTGACCAAACCATCTACCATGTCCCATGAGCTTGGATGACACCTGTCTCCATTAAGCAGAGCTGAGCATTGGGAGCGTGAATTCCATGCATTCACAAAAACAGTAAAGTTTACCCAATCGATCACATCTGAACCGAAATCCTGCCAAACGTTCCAGATAAATGAAAATAATAACTAAGAGATGGATATTGCACAAAGATAATAGGCATACAATAAGACACTAAAGCTTCAGAAAACTTAAAGATTCACTTTTGTACTAATGGATCTCAAGATATAACAGCAAGCATCGTGTGTCCTTGCATATTCCCAGTATTTGTGGTGCTTAACAAGCAGGCCGAAGATAGAATACGGTTAATAATCTCAACATCTGAAGTCAGACAGTCCAAATTGCATGTAAAATTGCACCTGGTTGTGAATTATGAACTACCAACAGATTTTTGATCCAGCAGCTATACCTAATTAAGTTCTAAAAGTGTGTGAGGGAACATCCTGAGAAAGTATTTGAGCAAGCTGGCAAGAAGCACATTATGGTATTCGCATATTTGTTGTGGCTGCATATCTATTCTACTCTAATAAATAAAATGGAAAATGGAAAATGTATAGAAACACTATGATGGTTGACAACAGATAATTTTTGAAACCCAAGCCAGGAATACCAGCCGTTCTATTTACGAGTTAGACAAACTGAAGGTGCATGCAGTCAAATGAGACAATATCAGGTAATGCAAGAAAACACTTGAGGACAAACCTTGGAGCACTTTTGGCCCTTCACGATCTCAAGAATAACAGTCTGAGCATCATCAAACGAAAATCCTATATTTCTTGCATATCTCTCTAGCAGATGTTTAAGTTCCTGACCATTACTGTCATCAGGTGGGGAATCATTGCCGCAAGATGAAGCAGCCTGAGTCGACAGATAGACTAGCCTGGGTAGAAAAGACTTCCTCTCAATTGATTTCTTTATAGAGCCTTCTTTCTTTTCCGATTTAGGCTGCTCATATAGACAAACATACAAAAATTAAAAATATCAGTGAGCTGGCAAAAATGGGACTCTTAAAAAGGTAAATACATTCATTACAAGGCCAACTTACCATACAGAAGCTTTGTTTCATCAAAAACTATTGATAGTCAATCTAGTAAACACGTAAACAAAAACAACAGCATCATGGTGTACAATTTAATTCAGTTGGCAATTATGATTCATACTTATAAGAGAGCCAACAAACGATGTGCCTATACAGATCTAAAAACCTCGAGTTCACAGCATTATTGTTACAGTTGTTTACATCGACTTCGTGAATCTACTTTGCATATTACCTTTGCATGCACACATGCTCTTGGTTCTTATCATTAATATTCTATTGGTAAGAACACGTCTTAGAGTTGTATAATTTGGATATCTAGCAGAGTGCCTTCATAATTTGTAGTCCAATCAGGACTGCCTACTTATTATGAGAATATACACCTGCCAGGTTAAATGTGAACAGTACTGCATCCCAAATCAGACATTTGAAACATTATAAACAGTAAAAATGGATATCTTCCATCAGGATCGTAATGTTTGTCTGGTTATATACTGCAGATCACATCAGTACATTATCACATCAAAACACTAATTCTACCGACAACCCAAGGTTATGATACTGTTAGGAAATTCTAGGGTTTTGGTGGAAGGAATTGGTAATTTGCAAGAAGAGATGATTTTTATAGCAATTAACACGAAATGAAGATACAATTTAGTCTCAATCAAGGTTCTAAAAAACTCGCCATGGCACGCCATGGAGGCAAAGCTCCACCCTCACGTCCCGTTAATGCCCAATTTGGCTCTTTGAGGCGGCACGCCTCCATGGCGCGACATGGCGACACAAGGTGCGCCACAAAACATAAGGCACGCCTTAAAAAACAAAAAAAATAAAAAAAACACCCGGGTCCACGTTACGGGGCTAAGAGAACCCAACCCGACCCGTTCTCATTATTTGAGGCTTCTTTTCGTCTCGTAGCCGCCCGCATTCGATTTGGGGCTTAGGGCTTTTCATCTCGCTCGCAGCAGCCGATTCACAGCGTCGTCGTCTCCGGTCCTCCATCTGAACGGCATCAGTGTCACCGGCTTCTTCAGTTCTCCGGCTGCCCTCGTCTCCGGTCCTCCCTCTGAACGGCATCAGCGTCGTCGGCTTCTTCAGTTCTTCAGTTCTTCTTCGTCAGCTTCTTTAGTTCTTTAGCTCAAAAAGGAGATCTCTGCGTCTTCTTCAATTCTTCATCACTTGTAAGTATTCAATTTAATTATTCAATATAAGTTTCATTCTTTTCTCGAATGTCTCGTGTTTAATGTTGGGGTCAGAATTTGTGCATTTCGGTCTATTTCGTACTCTTGGAAATTTTTAGACTTTCCGAATACTCGGCTCGTTATTGCAGTTGGTTTTAGGATTTTTAGGATTTCATTATATTTCATGGAAAATTAATAATCATTGGAAAATTAGAAGAAGAATCCTCCCATCAGTTGTCCTGCTATGGGCCAGTTATGTGCTGCTATGAAAGTCTTTCTTTTTTAAACAAATTATTAGTATTACTTTTTTAAACAAATTATTAGTATTACTAATGGTTATAATTTTGTATTATATTTATCTAATAATTCATTGATTCTAATTTAGTGGGGCTTCTAATTTGGATGGTTTGGTTGGACCAATGGCAACACTCGAATCAACAACGGGTACGGATGCACTCTTTGTGTGATCGGGTGATCTGGGATGGAATTATGGTACTTTGTGTGATCCTACAAATAGAGATGCGGTCAAATGCAATTTGTGCGGGTTTATATGTAGAGCGGGAGTCACTAGGCTAAAGTATCACGTTGCAGGAATAAAAATAAAGGGTGTCGCCATATGTAAGAAGGCAAGCAAAGAAGATAAAGACCGTGTGTGCCACGTTACTTGAGAAACCGAAAGAAAAGAAGAAAGAGAAAAGCATCCAGGAAGAAGAAATGAGGGCGGAGGTTGAAATTGAAAATGAAGAACATGAGGTGAATGTAGGGTCAAAAAGAAAGAAGGCAGATTATTTAGGGCCGATGGACAAGTTTGCTAATGCTATTAATCCTGATGCTCTTAATGTACGTCAACAAAGTCTTAAAGATGCACTTCGCAAACAACGAACACACAGTGTACATCAATATTGTGCTCGATGGGTATATGAATCAGGTATTACTTTTCATGCCATCGATAATGATGGATTTAAACGGTTTGTTGAAGCAGTTGCGAAATATGGCCCAGGTTACCGTCCTCCAAGCCAATATCAACTTAGGGAACCATAATGAAGGAAGAAGTTGAGAGGACTAAAGGGCTTCTCAAGAAGCAAGAAGAAGAGTGTGCACGAAATGGTTGTTCAATTATGACAGATGGTTGGACGGATCGAAAACGAAGAAGCATAATGAATTTGTGTGAATTCTAGAGAATATACAACTTTTCTTTCTTCTGTTGAATGTTCCAAAGATGCACATACGGGTAAGTACATCTTCGATTATGTTGACAAATGCATTGATGATGTTGGGCCACAAAATGTGATACAAGTTGTGACAGACAATGCTTCTAATAATATGGCGGTCGCCCAATTGTTGAAAGAGAAGAGACCACACATGTTTTGGACTTCTTGTGCCGCACACACCATCGACCACATGCTTGAAGCAATTGGTAAAGAAGTTAAATTCAAAGGTTGGATTGCTAAGGCAAAGAATTTTACTATTTTCATTTATGCACATCATATGACATTGGCAATGATGAGAAAGTTTACAATGTCAAAGGACATTGTGAGGTTGGGAGTTACTAGATTTGCTACCTCATTTCTCACTTTGCAAAGCTTGATGGAGAAGAAGGAAAAGTTAAGGCTTATGTTTACTAGTGATGATTCGACACAATCCAAATGGCCCAAAACTAATAAAGGAAAAGTGGCTTATGCAATCGTGATGAGTCCATCTTTTTGGAATGGGGTAAGATTGTGCTTGAAGGTGTTTTCTCCTTTAGTGAGAGTTCTTCGACTTGTTGATGGATATCAAAAGCCATCAATGGGCTTCTTGTATGGAGAGCTCGAACAAGCAAAGAAAGATATCAAATTGACTTACAACAATGTGGAGATTAGCTACCGTCCTGTCATAGACATTATTGATGGAAAAGCAAAAGATCGACTTGATAATCCATTGCACATGGTGGCCTACCTGTTGAATCTCTATTACTTCTTCACAGATTAATGCATAAAAGATGATCATGTAGTCTCGGATGCAATTTTCACATGTGTTGAGAAGTTTTTCCTCGATGAATTTGAGAAGCAAGACCTAGTAATAAATATGGAGCTCCCAAAGTACAAGCAAAAGGAAGGAGATTTTGGAAGAATGTTAGCCGCAAAGGGGTGTTCAGAAAATAATAGTACTTATGATCCAGGTATAAATCCATTACTTATTTAGATTTGCTTGATCTTAACTTAAACTATTTAATTTATTATATGCGCTTTTTTTATTTGAGTAGTTACTTGGTGGATGGAAATGCAACGCCAACTTTGCAAAGGATGGCCATAAAGATCCTTTCATTAACCACTAGCTCCTCCGGATGTGCAAGAAATTGGAGTGCTTTTGAGGGGGTAAGTGATTATAAACTAAAATAAATATTAAGTACTAATAGTCTAATATTTATACATATTTTTATTTTTAGCTAATTTTATTTTAACCTTTTTTACTTAGATACATACAAAGATACATATTTTTTACTTAGATACATACAAAGATACTTAATATTTATTTTTACTAAAATAAATATTAAGTACTAATAGTCTAATATTTATACATATTTTTTATTTTTAGCTAATTTTATTTTAACTTTTTTTACTTAGATACATACAAAGAAAAGGAATAGGCTTGATAGTGAAAGATTGAACAACATTGTATTTGTTCAATTCAATGCCAAACTCGTCAACAAATGGGCAAGAGTGAAGAATCAAAATATGGATGTACTACGTTCTCTTGATGTTTTTAAAGTGCAAGCATGGATTATTGATATTAGTGATGAGGATGACGAAATGGAGGAGGGTGATAGCTTGGAGGTAGTTGAAGAGGCAACGAGGGATAGAAACCAAGAGTCTAGAGAACTTCACGAGGATGATTTTGAGTCGGATGAAGAACCTTAAGGTGAAGGCGAGGAAGATTATGAATTCAACTCTGAAGATGAAGGACTTTTGGAGAGAAATGTAGATGATGGCATGTAAGGATAGCTTCGTCATCTCATACATCTAATCTAACATACTTGTTGAAATGAGCTTATATACGCCACTTTTTGTTAGCTCTTTATATATGACCTACGTTCTTATACTTGTAATGGTCTTAGGTTAAAAGTATGTGGAACCATTGGTAGAACAATTTTTTGTTATGAACTCTTGATATGACACTTTTTGTTAGCTCTAAATAATACTTGCTTTTGTTTGCCTTTGATATTTACAAAGCATTCATTACCTTTTTGAGAAGGAGGTAAGGTTGGTGAGAAGAAAGTTAGTGACTTGAAATGCAGGGTTTGGGGCAAAGCTATGCACTAATAATTTGATGATGGTTTCGTCAAATATATAGCATCTACATCAAATCTGAGAAGAAGGTTAGTGAGCTCAAACTGCATTACACCACAAATCAGCTTCATTTAATGATTATATGCATTATGCATGCTATGGTGTTTGTTTACTTGCTTGGCTGAAATATGTCCATATATTGTATCAATATTCAATATTATTCCTTTTCTGGCTTTAGACAGCACTTGTGAACAAATTTTATTCAAGATGTTGAACTAGGACATGCAAAAATCAATGTTCCTTCAAGTATCAGCAAATTTCGTTTAGGTCCAATTATCCAAATAGCTTTAACAACTGTGTTAATCAATTGCTTTGATATTGATGATATCACATGCTTTTTAGTTATGTAAACAATTGCTTTTTAGTACAGCAACACTTTAGTTAATTGTAGGTAGTAAGCACACATCTCAATGTAGATGGAAGGTTATGAATTTGATTGGATTTGAAAACTAACCATCTAAGTGGAGCATAGTTTACTGTCTACCGCTATAAATATTATATAATATATACACATTTACCGCCTTAAGCCATGCCTTGAAAACGTTGTGGCTCCGCCAAGGCTCCTAAGGCTTGAGGCTTGATCTCGCCTCCATGCCACGCCTCACGCCATTTAGAACATTGGTCTCAATTAGAGAGGAACTCACTCTCCTACCCTTTGATTAAAAGATAAAGGGCTAACTCTGCAAACCTATCAACTAAGCTACTCCTATTCACTCGTCTTCTTCTTCAAACTCAACATTACCTTAGCCCTAACTCTCCCTCTCAATATAAACGGCTGATTTACCCAATAGTACAAAAATACCCTCAACTCTCAAAATTACAAGTTTACCACTAAGGCCCAAAATTACAAAATTATCATTAGATGGCCGCACCACGTTCCAAACACTACACCCCCGAAGAACCACCTTGTCATCAAGGTGGTGCATGAAGTCTGTGAACTTGTTTCCTCCCGGATCAAAAGGATGCTCGCCCCTACCAAGATCAAAAGTGTCGCCACAGCTGGCCGCCACAAATTCAGGGACCGTGTGGCCCCAAAAATTGCTCATCGCCGTTGTCAGACCCCACCAGACTCTCGTTGGAGCCCAGAATCAGCCGTCGCAGCCCAAAGTCAAATCCACCAAAACGAACAGCCCCACGAGGGAGGCAAAAATCCCACAATGCATCACCCATGGTGGGCAGCCCTCGAGACGGCCCTCTAGGGACTCGCCCGAGTCAGGGTGGCCCTCAGGGGGCCGGTTAGGCAGCCCTTAGGGGGCTCATCTGGCTCGGGACGGCACTCAGGGGGCTTGCCCGGCTCAAGACGGCCCTTCGGGATGGCCTCATGGGTCCAGTTGGGTGGTCGGTGGCCTTATCAGGCATCAAATCTACACCGCCCAGCTCGAGGCGGCCTCATGGGGCCGGTTGGATGGTTGATGGCCTTCTCTGGCATCGAATCTACACCGATCGTTGTTGACGTCTTCAGATATGTACAGCCGTCAGCCTTCTTCACCATATCTGGTAGATCTGAGCTTGAAATCTTCATATCTGAAACCGGATCACCTTAGGAATGGATCCCCTCGTTGAAAGGCACCACCTTTGACATTAGATCCGCAACATGGGCCTCCTTCCTTCTCAGATCTGGTATATCTGAGCTCTTGATCTTCAGATCTGGGCTTGTCGTCCACGCATCTGGCTTCCAAAGCTTCGCAGCGAAGGGGTAGCGGCGACCGATCTCTGCAAAATCTTCCACAATTAAACGCCATGTCTCTGATCTTGACTCCTCGAGGGACTGCTTTATCACTGCTCTGATCTCCTCCACATCAAACATCGACGTCATGGATCGTAGAACTCTAATACCAATTTGTTAGGAAATTCTAGTGTCTTGGTGGAAGCAATTGGGGATTTGAAAGAAGAGATGATTTTGATTGCAAGTAACACGACATGAAGATATAATTTGGTCTCAATTAGCCCTACCATTTGATTAAAGATAAAGGGCTAACTCTCCAAACTTATCAACTAAGCTACTTATATTCTCCTTCTTCTTCAAATTCAACATAACCTTAACCCTAACTCTCCCTCTCAATATAAAGGGCTGATTTGCCCAATATTACAAAAATACCCTCAACACTCAAAATTACACGTTTGCCACTCGGGCCTACAATTACAAAATTGTTACTAGGTGGCCGCACCACATTCCCAACAGATACCCACAAAACCACTTAGATAGGGGCATTCATTGGTTACTGACTACAATGGAATACCTAAATCTGAACAACCATGTAAACCAAATTTGCTTATCGTGATTGTTATTTGGCATACTGTCATCTGAAATAACAGAAAACAGCACACTTCTAATGATGTCATCTACACATAGGCATATCGACAGGAGAATATAGGAATATTGACATCCTCACGAGATGCCCGTAATGTAACACTTATAATGTCACATTAAATAAGGGACAGCGTCTATTATTATTTCACAAATCACAGTTTTGGTTTTTCTTTAAACTTATTTCAAAAAATGAAAACAATATAATCAAAAGGCAAGCTCAAGACATGATAACATACCAAATTGTCTCTGCAACATAAAGATTCTTCTTCAAAAGGCTCTGCATGAATAAGATAAACAAAGTCAATTCCTGATATGGACATAGCTCCCTTCCAAACATCAATGTGTATATTATGAAGGGGTATGGTTTTTTTGGGGAGGGGAAAGAGCAGCCTAACGCATAGAAATGAACTCAGAAGATAGAGAAAAATTCGCCTGACCTAAAAGGTAATTTACATCAGGAGACAGAGACCACCAAGGCCGCGCTTGAAGATCCTCATTAAATGTCAAACATTTAAGTTTTTCTTCATTTGATAACTCAAGCAACTGAGTACCATAGTTCAAGTTTTCAAGAATACCCTGTAGGCATGAGGGAACATATATGCCGGTGAATTCAGGACAATTTATACCAACATATAAAGAAAATGATCACAAGAGAAACTACAAAAACAAAACTATTTCACCTCCACTTCTTCAATATTGTCAGCTTTTTGTTTCATCTGTAGTACAGAAGCTTCAATCCTTGCCACTGCATACTGATTTGAGTGTTGCAAGCGCTCTTTGAACTGAACAAACTCAATCACCTAAACAAAATATTATGAACACGTCATGAAAGACACAAATGTAGATGACCAATACGACCTCCAAAAATAACTTAGGGTTAATTCAAGAACAAAAAATAGATCAACAGTTAATTTTAACAACTTAATCAAATAATATACATATTTTATTATTTACAATGTAAACTAGGCTCAGCTTATCCACTTTAGTCCACTTTTAGAAAGTAAATCTTTTAATTTGTCAAAGTCAATGTTGGGCATAGTTAACTAACAAAATGTAGAAATAGTACTGAAGTGAATAAATTAAATGCCATCTTATTTTTTAAACTGCAAAAATTAAGTGCCATCCTATTTATAAAGTAGCATTTTTTTTCAGCTTTAACTGAATTTTGGTCGCTAATAGATCATATTGCAAAATGCTTTAAAACAGAGATTGTGTACTGCGTCACGTCTGGAGAATCTGCATGTTAAGTGCGCTAAAGATCAAGGCAAATTAATTTTTTAACTACATAAAATGGCTAGAAACAAGCCTGTTAATGCTAATTGAGCAGAGCAGTGAGACCAGTGAAACTTTCGCTGTCAATGACATTAAGAATTTTTAAAAATCCCAGAGCCACAGTAAACTGGAAAGTAACCCTCCTATGTGCCAACACTGGCTGGTTGACGAACAGTTTTTCATTGACGGACAAATTGAGAATAGTTTACTGATGCATCAAGAATAAACACTATGCAATATTGGCACATGTATGACGATCATGAAGTTTGTTGTTACATATGCACTATGATGAAACTGTCAAACAAATGGGGACCAAAAAAGATAATTTTGCTTTAGCAATTTTAAAAAAATGAGAAAGATATAACCAACCCCAATGATCTGAGATGATCAAGCACACAATCATTCTAACCACATGTCACAAATATATCGGTCCATGTATGTCATCATTATCTCCTTTTGATGTGGTCTGAAATATCAAAGAGGGAAGTTGAATACTGTGTAGATGCCATACAATCTCTGAATCTTAGACTAAACCCTAGAGGCAAGAACAAAAGTAGGAAAGATTCATTATGAATTTTGTGTCTAATAAGCCAAACAGGGTAACCTTTGCATGATGTGCTAATAGCATATAGCACAGCACAATCGGTACTGATAAAACTAATCGCTTGCATGTTTTTCTGTTTGACCCTAGTTTAACGAAGATGACTGGATATTTTTCTTTTTTCCAAAGTGTAGGTCATAACCCGGTGCAAGCAGTGTTTGACCATCATCCCCTCACCCATGACAATGCGGCTCCACCCCTATGATATACTGGCAACCGCTCACATTTTCTTTTGATTTCCAATTTAATTGCCTTCATATCTCATAAACGTTTACACTTTCAAGAAAGATTTATTATATTCTTCTTTTAGAAAGAGATAAAATTTTATAAAATTCACATTTTAAAAGATCTTGTTTCATAACTTATTAAACTGACCTATTTGCATCACAAGAAAACTTTAGAAACGAAACAACAGTTACAAGTGGCAGAATTAGAGAAACTGAAATTAAAACATATTGCATACTTTTGAGTAATTGCGATGACGATATGCAAGAAAAGTAAGATCAGCAGCTTCTCTTAAATAGTCATCCATAAACTTGAGATATTCATGAAGAAGATCAGCAGTTTCTGACAAAAATGGTGATCTCAACATTTGGGGGAAAATGTGATGGGAAATTGTCTCCAATAAGATATTCTTTACATCCAGCGTCCCGTACCTAAACAAATAAAAAGCACCTTAGACAAGAAGACAGAAAGAGCATTGGACCCCGGTAATCCTGTCACAAGAAAGCGAGCGGTTTGCGACAATAAGCTAAAAGGCCAAAGTTAAATGTTTTCATCAATCGAGTAATCATACCATTCATGTGCCAAAGGAAGCGCCCCCAAAAAAGAATACAAATGTAGCAATAGCATCTTGTACTGCCACACATGTCTGTTGAACATGACAAAGAAGACAAAGGTCATGTCCAAAATCGAAGAAAGATTAAGAACAAACAGAATATAACCATGTTCATCATTCCGGAAGTCAAACTATCATATACAGAACTCAAATTGTTGTCTGCTTACAGCAGCATTTACATAATCAGCACATGCCCTGCACAGGTGCACTAATTGGCATCCATGGTTTATATAGAGATATAAACAAGCAATTCAAACAAGAAAAATATCTAGACAAAAAGAGTAAAATCATCGAATGGGATTCATCTATAACACATAAAATAAGCCAAAAACAAAACTTTCCCATATGTCGGTTTTTTTGCTTCGAACTGGATCTAATGTAAAGTTTGCAGCAAAGAGATTGAACAAGTGCTAGGTAAATATATACAGGTATGCAAGCTGATATTTTCGAACCAACTAATATGTGATTATGAACAAAAAAAGATAATGCGGTAGGTGTGCCAACTTACTTTCGAATTGTCAAGCCAAACTCCAAAACCAGAATTGCCTCGAGCAAATATCCCAAGTTCCTTGTACGCCAAAATAGCTGCAATTTATAACAAAACTCAGACAATGCAAACATGTGCAAACACACAAAAATCACATATACAAACACATACACATATACATATATATAGCGAATAATGGGTATCAGCTGCCCAAATAGGAAATTTCATCCTTGGGTGGCATCAACCCCCCTCCCCCCCCCAAAAAAAAAAAAAAAAAAAAAAAATTCCTTCAATCCGAACCATTCGTTTTGATCTTCACATTCTAAAACCTTAAACCATCAATTTTCAAGTGAATCAAAGGAGTTTTGTTTGTTTATCCACACATCACAAGTTTACTGGTTTTGTCGTAGCAGAACTATTTGTAACGTTTAGATGAACGATCAAAACCCAAATGGTTCACCTCAAAAAGAGTATTTTGGGGTTTTAGAACATGAAGAACAAATTGAACAAATCCCATCGTCAAAAAAATGAGTGGAGGATGGGTTGTGTGAGTTACCCAATGAGCAAATTTCCTCCTTTCCTCTTTGGGTAGCTGACACCCATATCGCTCATATATGTATATAGTAAGGTGTATATGCGCCGACAGTGCAGGAAATTTTCTGCGCTATCAATGCTAGAAAACAAGCAAAAAATTTTGAAATTTTTTTAATTTGTACACATTCTAAAACCCCAAACCATAAATATGATGAACCATTGGAGTATTTAACCCTCAGTCCACTCGTTGAAAAAAGTTATATTGAATTGAATATGCAACGGTTGGATCAAGTGCCAAATAACGTTGGATTCACTTGATTTTTGTGTGATGATTATCCATGATGTGTAGAACAAATCCTTACAAAAATTTTATAAAATAAATAAATGTTGTATAATTTTCCCGTGTTGACAGCATATATATATTATTCTCATATATATATGAAAATTTTCAAATGCAAACATTTCGTACAACGGAAAATTCTGTACGAAAATATTTTTATTTTTTTCAAAAAAATTTCTTCTTTCACTACGTGGAGTTACCCCCCGATCAAAAAATAATGGTTGAAAAATAATGTGATTTGACCTTCAATCAATATATTACAAAAAGTTATATTGTTCTGAAACTGTTAAATTTTGTAACGGGTGGACCGGTGCTCAAATCCCCATAGGGATCACCCATTATTTTCCATGTGGTATATAATTGTATAGATTAAACATAAAAAATTGCAAAAAAATTTCTAAAAAATAAAATGTTTTTCACACCATCATTTGGTGCGAAATTTTCGCACCAAAATACTACTCTATGTGTGTGTGTTTGGGGGTAAAAGCGATCTAGGGTGCCTCCTTAGATTCAATCTAAGGAGGCGCCCCATTTTCCCTTATCTCCCACATTTTTTTGCAATTTTTTTCTTGGGTTTGCTGTTCATTTCATGGATGATCAACATACCAAATTTCAAAGGTATTCCAATACTTTTTGTGCCCTCATCTACCCCTTGCAACTTCAATGATCTGAAAACGTGCTGAAAAACCCATGAAGTTGCAAGGGGTAGATGAGGGCACAAAAAGTATTTGGATTACCTTGAAATTTTGTAAGTTGATTATCCATGAGGTGAACAACAAACCCATGAAAAAAATGTAGGAGATGTGGGAAAATGCGGGCGCCTCCTTAGATTGAATCTAAGGAGGCACCCTAGATCCCTTTTACCCCATATATATATATATGAGAATAATGGCTATCATACGCCATATGAGAACCTCTCCCATACGCCCTCTCACATAAAGCACCCAAGTATAATCAAATACAAGTCCACATGGGCTTGTACTTGAGTGCTTTATGTGAGAGGGCGTATGTGAGAGGTTCTCATATGGCGTATGATAGCCATTATTCTATATATATACATACTTACTTACTTACTTACTTACTTACATAGAAAACGCACAGGAATACAAGCACAAATGTTATGAAGAGTGTAGCATGTCTACATGCATAAAAGGGGCATATTTCTTTGTCGGTTCCACGCATATAAAGATGCTAAACAAATTATAATGACGTATTCATCTAAAACAGAACACTACTACTGTCGTATAAGATTTTTTTTCTCCCCCTCTTACTTGTGATGCCCTACAAGCCTAACGAAATCTAATTAATTGTACTGGAAGGAGAAGAGAAATGGCATATCATTTGACCAGTGAACTAGCTTTTTGTGAAAACTTCTAAGTCGGTTCATTTGACAAGAGTTGTAGCAACTGTTGAGCAATAAGAAAGATTATGTGTCTGCTTCAACAGGAGGATGACTCTAGTGTATAAACGATGATGATAATTATAAATTATCATTCACATTATTTTTGGTGGATCTTCACAGAAAATAAAAACAATCTTGAAATCATTGAAAAATTTTTAAAAAATATTATAAACAAGAAAACTCCTCACAGAACATGACAAAAACGTGTGGGAAT
The DNA here is from genome assembly GCA_030789695.1 of Scilla litardierei. NCBI lineage: Eukaryota > Viridiplantae > Streptophyta > Magnoliopsida > Asparagales > Asparagaceae > Scilla > Scilla litardierei. Next base: position 788,946,530 of record CM061142.1, on the reverse strand, counting down.
ATATACCTAAGTGGTATGAAAAGGGCAGCGATGTCTACATCCATTAAAGGATCATATTTATTTGTCAGTTACATGCATATAAAGATGATAAAATACTGTAGTGTATAATGTCATATTCATCTAAAACAAACACTATTGCAGGCATGTAGGGATTGTTTCTCCCTCTTACTTGGAATGACATAAAGGTCTGACAGACCCTAATTAATTCTACCGGTAGGAGAACAGAAATTTTGTATCCTTTGACTGGTGTACTAGCATTTTTGTTACAACTTCTAATTGGGGTCTTCTAATAAGAGTAGCTGCAGCTGTTCGGCAATAAGAAAGATAATCTATCTGTTAAAATCCTCCTCGTTTGCCGATACATTCTCATCGAAGATAACTCCATTACTATACTTTCAACATTTCCCTGAACTCTAGGCTAGCACCGTTTGGTGCAAGATAGCCCATGTTAATCTACACCCGATGTTGAAGCTGGCTCTAAAGATTTCGAACCTTCAGCAACAGAAAAAGGTTCTCCAAGATTCCACAATCCACGTTGCCTTGTGCGCATAATTTTCATCTGCTTGTGCCTACTGCAGCATTGTTGGGTTGTCAACCTTTGTTGATGAATCACCATACAAACCACCAACTCTCTTTGAACAACAAGCTTTAGCATGCACACAGCTGAACACTGTCCACCATCCATACTAGCTTACGATAGGCAACAGCAAATTTATGTTCACTGGTATCGCAGGCTTGCCAACTGCAGCTATCGTCTCCTCTCCATGTACTATGGCATTCTGAATTGCATGATGTATGAACAATGGCGTGCATTGTAACACATCCCAACACCAACCATCCTATTCTCCTAACAGTGACTCCTCATTGGCCACATTGACAATTTTGGGGACAAGATAAATAGCAGGAAGCCTGATGCGACTCGACGACAATGGCATATCTGTAAATTTTAGGCACGAGCGTTTTTTGTAATTTTGAGGGTTAGTGGTAAATCTATAATTTTATGTGAAGCCCCTGGATCGGGTATTTTAGTAATATTGGGGCGACATCTCACTATGAGCCTTATAATAAATAAAGAGGGATGTGGAGGATGTGGGAGAAGTGAATATGGTGTTGAATTGAGATAGAATGTGGGAGGATGTGGAAGAGTTATGCTTTATCTCGAAGCAAAGCTAAGAGAGCGAGCGATCATCCTCTCAAATTGAGTCCACCTATCTTTGTAATTCAGTTTGATTATGATGCGAAAGCTAGGGTTTTGGGAAGTTAAAAGATGATATTTTTATAGATCTTCAAGAGAAATACAAGATAGAGACTTCTTTTGAGAGCAAGCCAACTCTCCAAGCTTGAATCTAAGAGGGCAAGTTTACTCTCATTAAAATATAGGGTTCTACTCTTCTAAACTAGGTATAAACACTCAAGTTTTGCATAAGAGACAATGAAAAGACTCTCCCCAACATAAAAGGACAGCCCAAAATCAAAATTACACAAAACCCCTCACAAACCCAACACTACAAAAATACCCAAAATATCACAAAATTGCCCCGGCCTAGTTCTTCATCCCGAAATCCTTCTTGTGACATCTTCGTTGATATGTGCTGATCTCATCATTACTCCCTCCCAAAAGAACCACCTTATGCTCAAGGTGGAAGTCTGGAAAACGCTGCGCAATCACATCATACCGTTCCCAAGACGTCTCATGATCCGGAAGATCCGTCCATCTAATCAGCACCTCTCGTGCCCCTATGCTCCCCTGGCGAATCCCCTTCAGCTCTGCCGGCTCAAGCGGCACCCACATGTCATCCGTGAGTGTCGGTGGTAGTGACGAAGACACGGTATGATCTCCGATGACTCAACAAAGCTGTGACACATGGAAAACCGGGTGGATAGCTGAATCTGGTGGCAACCTCAGCCAATATGCCACCTGGCCAACCCTGACCTCAATCTCGTACGGCCCAAAGTAACGGGACAACAGCTTCTCGTTCTGCCTACATGCCAGGGATCGTTGTCGATAAAGCAGCAGCTTCAGATATATCATGTCCCCCTACTCGAACTGCACGTCTCGCATGTGTTCATCTGCTCGGCTCTTCATAAGTTGTGCTCTCGTCAGGTGTTGTCGCAACTCCTCCAAAGTGCGGTCCCTCTCCTCTAGATATTGATCCACCTGGGAAACTGGGGTAGAGCACCCGTATAGGACCCTGAAAGGAGTGGTCTGGGTAAAGGTGTGGAAAGAAGTGTTGTACCAATACTCTGTCCACACAAACCACCTCACCCACTGCTTCGGCGACTCCTAGACAAAACACCGTAGATATGTCTCAAGTGTCCGATTGACAACCTCCGTCTGACTGTCCGTCTGGGGATGGTAAGTGTTACTCCTCTTCAAAACTGTCCCTAGCGTCCGGAACAACTCCTTCCAGAAAGTGCTAAAAGACCTTATCCCGATCCGTCACAATAGAACTAGGAATCCATGAAGTCGCACTCTCCCTGAAGAATGTCGTCGCCACGGTCACCGCAGTGTAAAGATGTCGTAGTGCCACAAAGTACGCATACTTGCTCAGCCTATCTACCACCACCATGATGACCGGGTATCCCTCTGATTTCGGCAAGCCATCAATGAAATCCATGGTCACCTCATCCCACACGTGGACAGGCAACGAGAGGGGCTGCAGCAAACCCCCAGGAGCCATCGATAAATACTTGTGCCTCTGGCATATGTCGCAATTCTCCACCATATCCATCACATCCTTCCTCGTCCCCTCCCAAAAAAGCTCCCTAGCCAAGCGCTGGTAGGTCTTCAGAACCCCAGAGTGGCCACCCACCGCACTCCCATGAAACTCCTGCAACAACCTCGAAATATGAACCGACCTTCGCGGTACCACCAAATGCCCCGTGTACAAGAGACGTCCTCCCTCTATCGAGTAAGCGGGATGTGATGTTGGATCCTATAACAATGTCGCTCGAATCTTGGCTAGCACATCATCCTCCTCAATCTCCTGCAACAAATGCTCCCAATCTAGTAAAATGGGGCTGACAAAGGCGACAAATGCAAATCAACCTCCCTCCGTGATAATGCATCTGACACCTTGTTCTCAATTCCGGGACTGTACTTGATCTCAATGTGGTAGCCTAGCTGCTTGGTCAACCACTTCTGATGTTCCTCTGTGACCATCCACTGCTCCAGAAGGTATTTGACACTTCTCGGGTCTGTCCTCACTATGAACCGCCAGCCATCTGCACCGCCAATACAATAGCCATCAACTCGCGCTCATAAACTGACTTGAGTTGAGCCCTCGTCGACAACACATGGCTAAAGTACGCCACTGGTCTGCCCTCCTGCATCAACACCGCGCCCAAGCCATAGCCTGACGCATCCGTCTCCACCACAAATGGTCGTGAAAAATCCGAAAGTGCAATTATTGGTACGCTAGTCATGGCCCCTTTTAGGACCTTAAAAGCTCGAGTGGTCTCCTCATTCCAATGGAAATTGTCCTTCTTCAGATGCTCAGTCAATGGCCACGCAATGGTGGTGTACCCCCTGACGAACTTCTTATAATAGCATGTCAATCCCAAGAATCCCCACAAAGCCCGCAGGGTAGTGGGCAGTGGCCACTTCACTATGGCTGCTGTCTTCGAACCGTCAGCCGCCACGCCCTCCGCGGAGACAATATGACACAAGTATTCCACACTCCGCTGGCCGAACATGCACTTCTTTCGGTTGGCAAACAGCTGATGCTCCTGCAACTCTCTCAGCACAATTGCCAAATGCTCCACATGAGACTCCATCGTTTAGGTGTAAACCCAGATGTCATCGAAGAACACCAAAACAAACTTCCTCGGGTAAGGTCGAGACACATTATTCATCAATGCCTGAAAAGTGGCAACGACATTGGTCAAACCGAATGGCATGACCAGGAACTCATAGTTGCCCTCGTGTGTCCTGAAAGTAGTCTTCGCCACAGCCTCGTCTCTCATCCGAATCTGATGATATCCAGACTTCAAATCAATCTTCGAGAAGACTACTGCACCATGCAACTCATCTAGCAGCTCGTCGATCACAGGAATGGGAAATTTATCAGGCACCGTCTCCTTGTTCAATGCTCGATAATCGACGCAAAATCACCTGCTGCCGTCCTTTACTAACGCCGGGCTCGAGAAAGGACACACTCGGCTGTATCACCCCGCCTGAATCATCTCATCTAACATCCTCTCAATCTCCCCTTTATGCACACGTGGATAGCGGTAAAGATGTACACTGATAGGGAAGACACTCTCACGTAGCACAATGACATGCTCGTGGTCTAGTGGGGGAGGGAGCCCGTGAGGTGTCTGGAACACTCCCTCAAACTGTGATAGGACCTACTGTAGTTTCCATGGTATGCGCTGCCCTTGCTCAGCCTCATCCATCGCCATGCCATGTAGCTCCACCAAAAATCATCCCCCCACGGACTGAAACGCCCTCGCCATGGTCTTCAAGGAGACCCCGGATCTACAAAAACTGGGATCCCCTGAAGTGTCAATGCCCTCTCTCCATGCCTGAACTCCATCCTCAGCAACTTCCAGTTGGTCTACGTTTCCCCCGTGACTGCAGCCACGTCATGCCTAGAATCACATCAGTACTGCCAAGGTCGAGCGACAAGAAATCTTCCACCACATGTATCTCCTGGAGGATCAAAACCAGTCCTCTGCCTGCTCCCTTACTCCGCTCAACATGCCCAGTGTACATCATCACTCCAAAACTGCCGGTGTCAACCAACTGCAACACATGCTGCTCCACGACCCAGTTGAAAAAGAAATTGTGGGTGGCCCCACTATCAATCAGCACCACCACATCCCGCTCTCAGATCCTCCCGATCAACTTCATAGTGTGGTTCGAAGTGAACCCCACTACGAAGTTAAGTGACACCTCCACCACGTCTAAATGAGATGGTTCCTGCTCCACCTCTTCTTCACTCGGCTCCTCCACCTCCTCTTCATACTCCACTAACAGCACCTGGAGAGTACGATCTCGACAGCGATGGCATGGGGTATACTTCTCGTCACACCTAAAACACAGCTCATTCACTCTCTTGTTTTGTATCTCAGCCTAAGTCATGCGCCGAAATTTCCCATTAGGCGGTGGGGCACTGCTCCTCTCTTTACTCACCTAAGCGCCTCGTGCCTGGCCGCCCCTAAAGGGGCCCACTGTACTCCTGGGGACGCCGCTCCCCGAAAAGAGGACCCACCCTAAGCTCCCTAGGCTCTCCGATCCGCTGCTAATCTGTCATCTACTATCTGAGCGAGGTCCATCGTCTCCAATAGACCACTCGGCCTCTGTACCCGCAGCTCTCCTCAAATCTCCGTCTTCAGCCCATAAAACTTCCCACCAAGGTCTCTTCAGTCATCATCCCTCCTATACGGCCAGAGAGTGCCTCAAAGCTCTCGCGATATTCTGTCACCGTGCTCACCTGTCGTAGCGTCAACAGCTGCTCGTGTAGATCACCGTCCTGAGTGTCTCTGAAACGGTGCAGCATGCAGTGGATGAACTCCTCCCACGACTGTATCAGTCGCCATTGTTGCCTCCATAAATACCAAGACAATGCATCCGAACATACATCCAACGCTTGCCCTTCTCCCTCTTCCCCATTTGGTAGGCCTCAAAGTATCGCTCCGCAAAAAATACCAATCCGTGAGGGTCATCCTCATCGAAAACCGGCATCTTCAGCTTCCGCACCTTGTTTCGGGTCCACACACCCCTTGCTCCGTCCTCGCCCTAGGTTGACTATAATGGAATTTTCGATATGCTTGTTGTGGGACCCCTCCAGCTCCACATGGTCCTCCAGGTCCTCCCTCACCTGTTACGGCCCACGGGTTCCCTTCTCGACCCCCATAGCTCCAAATCTACTCATCACTCATCCCGAAAGGTCGTCAGCCACGAAAACCTCCCCCGTGTATCTCATCGAAGCATGGGACTCTCAACAGTATCCCGCCGCCTCCCTGGAATGTTGTCGGATGTCGCAGGCCTTCGAAATCACCAAAATTTCCTCCTCATGGCGGCGGAAAAGTCCCCCCCCCCCCGCCTGACTGTTGCTGCGGCCAAGCTCTGACACCTCCCTGTGACAGCGCCAAGGACCAGGGATGTCCCTGCGCAATCGCGGGAGGTCTTCGCCCTTCCCAGAGGTCACCTGGGGGCTCGCGAGCCCCCCTGGTTGCCGCTGGGGCCCTGCGAGGGCCCCAGTGGCTCGCCGAACCCGGCCCAGGCGGGGCCATGCGGATGACTGGGAGGGGCCGTCGCCCCTCAAGTCGTGTTTTTAGGGCCGATCGGTCTTCCTGCAGGTCCAAATCCCCACGCGTGATCCTCTTCGTCTTCTTCGGGTGAAATGTCATCAACGAGCACCATTGCCCCTTTTCCTTTGTCCAAAAAGGGCTCCTTTCGGCTCAGATCTGAAAAATTACCCGGGATCTCGTTATTTTTGGACTTCTCCCTTCGCTGATTTTCTTAAGCCTCCATGAACGATTTGAACATGTTCTCCAATGATGAGATTCTTTCGACACTTTTTGTTGTAGCTCCTTGATGGATTCCTTTAGGGTTGCTTCAAATTCTCCAATTTTCTCATCTAGGGCATCCTTCTCCATGGATCTTGTGTTGGTCACAGAGGATCTTTGTTTTGAGATACCAATTTGATGATAAAGCTAGGGTTTTGGGAAGATAAAAGATGATATTTTTATAGATCTTCAAGAGAAATACAAGATAGAGACTTCTTTTGAGAGGAAGCCAACTCTCTAAGCTTGAATCTAAGAGTGCAAGCTTACTCTCACTAGATATAGAGTTCTACTCTACTAAACTATGAAGAAACACTCAAGTTTTGCATGAGAAACAATGAAAAGACTCTCCCCAACATAAAAGGACAGCCCAAAACCAAAATTACACAAAAACCCCTCCCAAACCCAACATTGCAAAAAATACCCAAAATATCACAAAATTGCCCTCGGCCTAGTTCTTCACCGAAATTCTTCTTGTGATGCCTTGGTTGATATGTGATGAACTCATCAGATTATCATAAAAATCATGTCTTTTACCTCAAATCCCCTCTTTTCACCCAAAAAATCCCACCTTCCCCATAAAAATCCAATTTTTCCACCAACAATCCTATTTTTATATCTAAAATCATATCTGAATCGCATCAAAAATGGTATCAGAGCATAGATCCTAATAGTGACGTCAAGAAAGGTGGACACTTTCGAGTCACGATGACAAGCAACATGGAAGGAGATAGGATCCATTATGAAACAAATGACGACGATAATTGAAGATTTCTTCCGTCATTGAAAGAAGACCACAAAGTCAAATCTAAACAAAAACGAGGTTAGCGATGCAGATGTAGAGCCAAAGACATCGCCTTTGGACAAAGACAAGGAAAAAATCATCACTTTGGGGAGATCCATCCGGCTTTAGATCTAGTCAAGCAGACCAAGAGCCGACGTCTTTGAACCAGAAAGGCGAAAAATCAGTAACTTTGATGCGGATCTACACTCAGAAGGCAAGGTTTTGCCTATGGAAGGAGGAAAACTCCCCCAAACTCATGGAGGAGCGCACCACAGGACAATGACGGGCCCGCCCACCTCGAACGGCCACCCCGGGGGTGGCGACACCTAAGGACGCCATCAGGTGCCCTCGCGGGCACTGGCCTGGTAGCCAGGGGCTTCGCGATGCTTTGGGGGTTGACGGTGGGCCCATTCGAGACCATTGATTAGCTTCGAGGGACAACAAATCCACAAAGAACTTTGGTGATCATCATAGCTTTCCTCCGGGCTTCGTGGAGGACGATGGAGACCTTGGTTAACCTTACGATAGGGGCGGAGGCATGCAAGGCATAGGCAGAACCAAAGGAGGCCCAGAGGATGGCGATCGTCCTCTTAAGAGCAACAACGATGGCAGTGGCGGCATTCCGAGCTTCGAGGACGAGCATCATCACTTGGCTAGCGTGGCCATGGACTTCATGCACCACCTTGAGAACAAGGTGGTCCTTTGAAAGCAGAATAATGATGCAACTTGATGACAATGACAGATCTTTAAATTTTGGGCACGTGGATGTTTATCGTAATGTTGATAGTCGATGGGTGGATCTGTAATTTTATGTGAAACCCCAAGGTCAGGGGTATTTTAATGACTTTGAGGCAGTGGCTCGTAAGAGCCTTATTATAAATAAAGAACGAGGTGGATAATGCGGGGAAGTGAATACTATGCTGAATTGAGAGAGAATAAGGTAGTATTGGATCTAGTAGGACTGTTAGGCTTTATCTCGAATCAAAGCTAAGAGAGCAGTCTGATACGAACCGACCAACCAACAATGATAAAGACAACATTTTTAATTGGAAAAATGGAAAATAGTGGATAAAATTAACGAAGAACAATGGAACCAGATAGATGAGTCTCGTTAGGAGAGGAGACTCGCTCTTCAAGCTTTAAATGAACAGAATAAAGCCCAAGAACCGTCAATGGTGACGCCTAGATTGTTCTTCACAATATTAAGCATAAAAAGCAAATGATGGCTAGCCCTAATTATAAAAAGAAGAGGACAACTCCAGATCTGAAAGTAAAAGACTAAAACGCCCTACATAGGCAATTGTGAACAATATACTCCCTCATGAGTTGAGCCGCTTCCTCCTGAAGCAAGTCACGACCCGGCCCACCTCTTAGCCCATGCGCTCCGTTCCTTGGCCTGTAGATGTGGTTGCATCTGCATCAATACCCTCCCGTAGAAAAGCCAACTTGCCCTCAAGGTGGAAATCAGGAAACTGCTGTTGTATCATGTCCGCCTCTTCCCATGTAGCATCGCAGTCCGGCAATCCCTGCCAATGTATCAGCACTTCCGCCGTCATCCCGGTACATGATGAACAGCCCTCACGTCCAACGGCTCCATCAGCACCTCCATGTCATCTGCAAGTGTGGGGGTAGTGTGGGCGATGTCTGCTCTCCAATAGCTCGTCGTAGCTATGACACTTGAAAAACGGGGTGAATTGAAGACGAGGGATGCAGCTTTAGCCTATAAGTTACCACCCATATATTGGCATCCACCTCAAATGGCCCATAATACCGTACCGCCAGCTTCTCGTTACTCATGTGGGCTAAGGACTTCTGCCGATATAGTCGTAGCTTTAGGTATACCTTATCCCCCGCCTGAAGTGCACGTCACGACGATGACCATCCGCCTTAGTTTTCATCACCTGCTGCGCCCTCGTCAAATGCTTCTTGAGTTCTTCCAACATTCTGTCCCGCTCCTCCATGTAATCCTCCACCCGTGACACCAAGGTCTCGTGGTGCCCATAATGAACCAACTGAGGTGGGTCTCTCTCATATAAGATCCAGAAGGGTGTTGTACATGCTGTTGAGTGATAAGAAGTATTGTACCTGTACTCTGTACACGCTAGCCATCTGTACCAGTGTCGGGGGGTCTCCGAGGCAAAACACCGAAGATACGTCTCAATGCTCCGGTTCACCACCTCTGTCTGCCATCCGTCTGAGAATGGTAGGCTGTGCTCCTCTTCAAGACTGCGCACTGCACCCTGAACGGCTCCTTTCAAAATCCACTCATGAAGACCTTGTCCCTGTCAGACACAATCGCCTCGGGAAAACCATGCAACCCGACAATCTCCTTCATGAACGCTGCCGCTACAGATACTGCCGTATAAGGATGCTTAAATGGAATGAAATGGGCATACTTACTCAAGCGATCTACCACTACAAAAATCACAGTGAATCCTCCGATCGTGGTAGCCCGTCGATGAAGTCTATCATCACCTCCTCCCAGACCTTCTCTGGTAATGCCAATGGTTGTAATAACCCCGCAGGTGACATCGCCATGTACTTATGCCTCTGGCAAATATCACATGCAGCCACCATCCGCGCGATATCCCTACGCATCACGGGTCAATAGATCTCCATAGCCATCCGCATATAGGTCTACTACACCCCCGAATACCCCATACTGCTGATCCATAGAACTCCTGGAAAAGCACTAGTATAAATGCCGATGACCGGAGCAAGGCTAACCTCCCGTGATAGAGCAACCGCTGTCCCCACAACGTATACACAGCTGGTCCCTCATCCCCACTCTGCAGTGTCTCCCGAATGCGTCTCATATCTGGGTCCGTCTCCGTCTCCCGCATCATCGGCCCCCAATCCAACCACATAGGTAAGGATAGGGCATGCAGTTGTGCCTCCCCTCTCGCCGAGACAGTGCATCCACCGCCTTATTCTCCAATCCCGGCGTATACTCAATATCGAAGCGGTATCCTACGAGCTTAGAAAATCCATCTATGGTGCTCCTCCGTCATTAATCTCTACTCCAATAGGTACTTCAGGCTGCGCCGATCTGTCCGCACCACAAAGTGTCTCCCCAATAAATAGGGCCGCCATTTCTGAATTGATAGTACAATAGCCATAAGCTCCCTCTCATAAACCGATTTCAGCCGTGCCCTGGCAGATAGCACCTGATTGAAATTGGCTATATGTCTCCCCTCGTGCATCAGTACCCCCCAATCCATAGCCTGAAGCATCCGTCTCCACCACAAAAGGTACACTGAAATCGGGTAATGCCAGAACTAGAGCGGTCGACACTGCTACCTTCAGCGCCTCAAAAGCCTGAGTCGCCGCTTCCCCCCCATCGAAACGCGTCCTTCAACTGCTCTGTCAGAGGCCAAGCAATGGTGATATACCTCTTAACAAATTTTCTGTAATACCCGGTCAAGCCCAGAAATACTCGAAGCGCTCTCAGTGGCGTCGGTAGAGGCCAGTCCAACATTGCTGTCACCTTCGATCTATCCGTTGCTACCCCTGCTCCTGACACTATATGTCCCAAATACTCAATCTGTCTCTGTCCTAACATACACTTCTTCTGATTTGCGTACATCTGATGTGCCTGTAACTCCCTGAAAACAAGCTCTAAGTGACTCACATGCTCCCACGTCGATCTGATGTAGATCAAAATGTCGTCAAAGAAGACCAAGATGAACCTCCTCAAGTAAGGCTGGAAAACCTTGTTCATCAAGGCCTCGAAGGTCGACGGTGCATTCGTCAAGTTGAACGGCATGACCAGAAACTCATAATGTCCCTCATGGGTACGAAATGCCGTCTTCGGCACATCCTCCTGCCTCGTCAGAATCTGGTGGTACCCCGACTTCAAATCCACCTTCAAGAATACCATCGCCCCATGGAGCTCATCCAGCAACTCATCTATAACAGGAATAGTCCAGCAACTCATCTATAACAGGAATAGGAAAACTATCGAGTACAGTTTCCTTATTCAAGGCCATGTAATCTACGCAGAATCGCTAACTCACATCTTTTTTTCTTCACCAGCAACACTGGACTAGAAAAGGGGCTCACACTGGGCTGGATCACCCCGGCCTGAAGCATCTCCCGTACCATCCGCTCTATCTCATCATTCTGCACATGCGGATATCTATATGACAGCACGCTCATCGGTATTGTGCCCTCTTGCAAAACTATCGCGTGGTCATGGTCTCGTGGCGGAGGACGTCCTTGCGGCATCTAAAAAACCTTCTGAAACTGCTCCAGTACCTGCTCCACCTCCATCGGGGTCTCCTCAGCCTGCCCCTCTCCCTCTGCCATCATCCCCTAAAACTCCACCAAATACCCCTATCATGTCCTCCGCAGTGCCCGAGTCATGGCCTTGAAGGCCACTATAGAAAAACAGAGGCTGTGATCCCCCTCGGTACTACGGTGCAGTCCCCCTCCTAGAACTCCATCCTGAGCTGCTTCCAGTTCCCCTTGATTTTGCCTAAACTCTTTAGCCACTGCACTCCCAATATCAAGTCGACTTTACCCAAATCCAGAGGTACGAAATCATACACTATCTGCACTCCCTGCAAGGTCAAACACAACCCCTTGCACATCCACATGCTCTCCTCCATCTTTCCGATCCCTAGAAGCACCGTAAACTTCTCCATGGTGCTGAGCTGCAACCTATGGCGCTCCACTATCTGACAGGATATGAAATTGTGGGTGGTCCCACTCTCAATAAGCATTATCACCCATGCATCAGCTAGTCGTCCTGATAACTTCATGGTGTGGTTTGGAGTAAACCCGACCACAAAGTTCAGGGACAACTCTGCCAGGTGCGAGTGTTCCTCATCTGCCGCAGCCTCATGCTCCTCTTCCTCCTCAAAGTACCCATCCTCGTCGGGAACTATAGTGACCTCAGCAGCTTGCTCGCACACCTGTGGCCTGGGAAAAACTTCTCATCGGAAACACAAGCACTTGGCTCGTCTCTCTCTCATCTCCGCCTCCCTCATTCGCCTAACGAATCCCATCATACGGTCTCCCATGCCTTCTCCCCTCTAGTGTTATGGGCCCCCGTAGTCATCTTCTGTGCAACTAGTGGTAGCTGGTTACGTGGGTTCTGGCCTCCCATGTACCTTTAATCCTCCTCTCCTTTGCCTGCTTCTCCTCTGCCTTCTGCGCTAGACGAATGAGATCCTCCAAGTTCTTGGGACTCGCATCCTCGGCTCAGCTCGTATAGTTGGCTTCAGCTCCCTCATAAAATTGCCCACCAAGACCTCTGAGACCCCTTCACCCTACCAGAAAGCGTCTCAAACTTCTCGATGAAATCCATTACAATCCCCTCATGCCTAAGAGTCGATAGCTGCTCGTAGAAATCCACACGTGGTGTCCCCTGGAAACGGTCAAGCAAGTATGCCGCCAACTCCTCCCAGGTGGAAAAAGTGTGTCGTGCTATCCGCCAACGATACCACGCCAAGGCCTTTCCCTCAAAATATATGCCGATAGCTCGCATGACATCCTCCTCCGTCAACCCCATCACCTGAAAGTACATCCATGCCCGATAGATCCATCCGTCAGGATCCGTGCCGTCGAACAATGGCATTTTCAGCTTCTTCAACCTCCGATCTGCATTGATATTTCCCTATGCGCCTCCTTCATGCTCCCTCTCCTGAGGTGAATACCCACGACTTGGTCGTCCTCCACCCAGACAGCCTCCACCAGCCCCAGTTGGGCCTCTATCTTCTTCTGGGTACTCCTCATCAGGTCACTTAGGTCTATCAAACCCATCTGGATGATAGTAATGCCCTGGAAAGCCTACAAAGGCTTCCCGTGGGTCCCCAAAAGGACCCGCCCCTTGTGACAGCCGCACGCCCAACGAAAGAACCCGCCGGGCCCTCCCCCAGCTTCGTCGACCCTTGGGAGTGGTCCCAGGGGTTCGCCGCCCATGGGCGACCCCAGGTGGGGTTCGCCCCGCCCGCGCGGCCCACGGGAGGGGCCACCTGCCCTCCCAAGCTTTTGCCGGCCCCTGGGAGTGGTCCCAGGGGCTCATCGCCCATGGGCGACCCTAGCTGGGGTTCGCCCCACCCGTGCGGCCCACAGGAGAGGCTACCTACCCCTCCCAAGTCTTCGCCGGCCCATGGGAATGGTCCCAGGGGCTTGCCGCCTTCGAGTGACCCGAGGGAGGGGTCGCTGCTCCCTAACGGTCCCCAAAAGGGTTCGACACGCCGCCTGATCAAACCGAACCCCCAGGGGGTTCGCCACCCTTCCCTCGGCCCTCTGGGGGTTTGATGACCCCGATCCGCCCACCAGAACAGCTTCCGGCCCAGATCCGCTGAAGATGGCGGTCGCCTTAGCTTCTAGGGCTCTTTTTCGCTGATTTTCTATTTCTGATTCGTCGATAATCTCCTTTCCAAATTCGCCTTGTGGCTCCTTCCCTTTCTCTTTGTCAACAATTAGGGTTTGAACCAAAAGAGCAATATTCGCCTTTATCATATTCAGTTTGTTTTGATGATCTTCTTAGGTTTGCGCATGATCTTTGAAACCCGTGGTGATTCGATCGTTCATTACCTCCATCGCTCCGTGGATCTCCTCGCGCAAGCCCTGAATCTTCTCGTCGATTTCCTTGGATCTTATTGGGGTCGCCATCGGGTCTCATCGGTCTGATACCAATTTGATACGAACCGATCAACCAACAATGATAAAGACAATATTTTTAAGTGGAAAATGGAAAATAGTGGATAAAATTAGCGAAGAACAATGGAACCAGATAGATGAGTCTCGTTAGGAGAGGAGACTCGCTCTCCAAGCTTTAAATGAACGGAATAAAGCCTAAGAACTGTCAATGGTGACGCCTAAATTGTTCTTCACAATATTAAGCATAAAAAGCAAATGACGGCTAGCCTTAATTATAAAAAGAAGAGGACAACTTCAGATCTGAAAGTAAAAGACTAAAACGCCCTCTGTAGGCAATTGTGAACGATATACTCCCTCATGGGTTAAGCCGCTTCCTCCACCTAAAGTAAGTCACGACCCGGCCCGCTCTTGGCCCATGCGCTCCGTCCCTTGGCATGTAGATGCGGTTGCATCCGTATTACGGTCCTCCTCTAGAATTAAGATCACGTAACTTTGTAATTCAATTTGATTATCAAGAAAATCCTATCTTTTTCCCAAAATCCCCTCTTTTCACCCAAAAAATCTCATTCTTTTCCCATTTTGGGGTGAAATCCAATCTTTCCACCAAAAACCCCATTTTTATCTCTAAAATTAGATCCGAATCGCATCTAAGCCACAGGTTTTTCATAAACCCCGGAATCGATTTTCCCTCACATGTCTATCATTGTCCACAGTCCACAGTAGTTCTTCTCAATCACTTGTGATACCCATTGGACAGCTCTTCCTGTCCAAGAAATTGTTGTCCTTCCAACCCATCATTGAATCGACCGTATTTTGCTGTGACCAAATGCACCCAAAAAAAATTTGGTTGCAAGGCCATTTTACTGGTCCCATTACACCAGGAAGATGATGTGCAACCAAGCACAAGACCTTAATACAAACCCATTATCTTTTACAAGAGTGCATACTCGTCTCTAGTTATGTCAGTGTGTCGCAAGGTGTGCTTGGCATTGCTTACAAAAAGTTATTTTGCGACGTCTAAACCACATAAGATCTTGTTATGGACATCTTATTTAAATTATTTTCCCTTGCTTCATTCTATCTATTTTAAAATCTCATCTATACTTCTTTCTATTTCACACCCCCATTTATCCAAATTCTTTTTAAAATATTCAAATATTATTTTTTATTGATAATCATTTAATCTTTTAAAATTACCAAACACGTAATTTATCTTAAGGCCTTTTAGAAGTAGCACATTTAAAAGGTCATCATTTACAAAGGACTTATCTATAAGCAAAAGCAATGCACAAAACGCACTTAGAATAACATCTTGTGATGAATTTTCTGACCAATTTATCCGCTTGATATAAATTGACTTTGGATTACTTGTGTGTGATCAGTATTTTTGAAGACGAGACGGTGCATATGGGCCACCACCTAAGTGACACCTCGAAAGCTGTGTGCGCACGCGCGGGTGTGTAAAGTTACACACACACGTGAGAGAGCAAAATAGATATGGAGGGGGGTGTAAAGGTATGAACGGGCGGCTCGGCTTGGGGGAATCCATATAAGCCCAGGTTCGTTTCCATTTAATTTTTCTAAGTCCAAGCCCGGACCATTTATGCATCAAGCTTCTCCAAGCCTATTTCAAAATTAGTGGGTCCAGATTTGGGCATATATTCTCATATTGTAAATAAATAAACTTTAAAACAATGCACAATTTTTTAAATCAGTATAGATCAAAAACAAGAAAAAGTCAATAATTACTAATTTTGCTAAAGAGTAAAATATTTATCATTTAATCAAATCCATGATTACTTGTATATTTGTAACAATATGAGTGACATGATAATTGTTTGCCAATTATGACTGAAAGAATACAGCATATCATGAAATTCATTCAATACTACACACATAGCACAGGAATTCAATAAATATTGTAAGTATAATAAAAATTAATTTGTAAATATATCTATACAATCTTTCAACCTTCAAAATTAAATAGATAGGACATAACTCGATGCGGCCTATCAGGTCAAGTGCCTTGGGCCAAACCCGAACCGATTACAAATCTGACAATCCCAAACTCAATTAAAAATCAAAATTTTGGCCCAAGGCCAGCTTCACCCAGTACGAACTGAGTCGAACCCATGACATGCCTGGCTCAATTCTCAATCTTAAGAACACAGAGATGAATACTCGTAATTGGAGGCCTCTGAAAGGTGGCAGTGCCAATCGCTTCCACATCCCTTCGTTTAGAGACGAAATATATAGGTACATGAGTAAGGATAATGAAACAAACAAAGGTGGCAGTGGTCAAGCGCCCCCTTCGGGAGGCATCCGACGACAGCAAAGCAAGCCGACAAAGACAGCGGCGAAGGTGACCACTTGATCATTAACGAATCTTGTAGGAAAAAGCTTTTACTTCAAACTCCCAGCAAAAAAATATTAATGATTTTGATTTTACCTTCTTGCAACCCTTATTTCTAATCTAGGAAAGTGCTAATGCATAGGCAATAATATGTGTGGATAAAGGATCCTCCAAAATCACTTCAATAGTATAATAGTTCAAAATCTTTGGCCACTATGCCTATTAATGTTATGTGAATCACCATGGTGGGAATTAAGATGCACTACAAAATCCAACAATCCATTTCTTACGACAATCCATCTTGTTTAGCATTTTTTTCTTAAGATAACACATGAAAATGATCATTTGCTTTCTCCATGTTCAACTTCCCCTGAAGTCTTGAACTTTTTTCTATTTCTTTTTTGTTTTCTGTGGATGTTGAAAGAATGCAGGAGTTCTGGAACAATCACTATAGCATCAATTATATCTCTCCCCTTGATAAAAATCCAATATTGTTTTGTCAATGGTATCTCTTAAAACCAATTTCCATTCGTTTATATTCTTGCCGAGATTTTGTAAACTGTGTTGCATGTGATAATAGATCTGAAACCTTATCTTGATGATTTTTACATTTCAGGATTAGCAACATAGTTTGGTTCCAACTAGTAGGCAACCTGCTCTCATAAAAATTGAGGGCTTTTCCCATATCTCATTTGATCGTTAGCCAGAACTTATGAAAGAACTTCACTCGAAATCAATAAAACCCAGGTGTTTTCCCTTGTCGTTGGAGACAGCCTGCTGATTTTCAACACACAAGAATTCCTGGCAAAGCCAATTATTTCCCGGTATCATACAATCATACAATCCATGACCCGTGTTCGTGTTCTCTCTACCTCTTGATCAGTGTGAAGAAGATCCCATAATTCCCTTAAAATATGGTATACCAGTTCACAGTCACAAGTCACATCCAAGTCTCTTTCTATATTAGCCTTGAGCCAAAGATAAAATATCTACCATTCTCTTTATGTGATTGCCCAAGAAGACATTTGAAATACAATCTGTAGTGCGCAGCCAATATTTCATGACATCTCCTTGGGATAAGACTCCTTTGTTGGGAATGAGGGTTGTAGCCACCAAAGTGACAATTTTGTAATTCTGGGGCCCGAGTGTTAATTTTGTAAACTGGGGCCCGGGGGGCAATTTTGTAATTGGTGGCAAATTAGCCCTATAAATAGGAGTGAATGGGTTAGTCTTATGGTATGAAGAAAATGGAGGAGAAAAGTAGATATTAGAAATAAGAGTTAGGAGTAGATTTTAGTATTAGATCTTGGGAGAGTGGGCCTCCTCTCGAATTGAGGCTAACATCATTTGTATTTTCCCATTTATATAAAAGAATCACATTTCTATCCTATCAAATTTCTCATCAATCACCTTTCTCATTAATTGGGATCTGTTGGTGGCGGTGGTAGTCCAAAATATCACCGGCGGCAGCGGCGACAACGCTCGAAACATCTCGCCGTTGTCTCCCGTGGCTTTTTCCGACGGCTTCGGCGACCGATGGCCTCAAAGAAAGGTGTGCTGCGTTCGACCGGAGGAGTGGAGTGCGATGGTGGTGATGGCTGTCGATGATCTCCCTACCGGCGACGCTCGAAACCCCCCGCTTCAAGTGTTAGGGCACTCGTCGAAGTCATGGCGGCCCATGGTGAGCTCGCCCGACTAGCGGCGACCCCCTAGGGGCTCGTTGGAGCCGACGCGGCCCCCTGGGGGCTCGCCGGACTCTGGGCGGCCCTCCAGGGGCTCCCGAAGTCGATGCGGCCCTCTAGGGGCTCGCCTGACTCGAGGTGGCCCTCCAGATTAGAAATAAGAGTTAAGAATAGAATTTAGTCTTAGATCTTGGGAAAGTGTGCCTCCTCTCGAATTGAAACCAACATCTTTGTATTCCATATTTATCTATAGTAAATCCCTCTTCTATCCCACCAAATTTCTCATCAAGTGGTATCAGAGCAAAGATCCTCATGACGGGACCATTAAGGCTCGAAGCTTGGGAAGAGGAAATATTGCTAGCGATGTTGGAGACGATAAAATCCACAACGGCGACGGCAGAGATGATGTCGAAGAATTTCCACCATCCGACGAAGGTTCCGACGTCAGATCAGCCGAAAAATGAAGAATATGCCGCGGATCTGGAGAAGACGAAGGCAAACAGCGCAGATCTAAACCTTATAGACGAGCAGTCATGGATTTTACAAATGAGGGGGTGATCATAGAGAAGATGAAGCCAAACGACATAGATTTGAACCTTACAAATGAGGGGGCCGACTCAAATCTGATACCGACGAGGGACGGCAAGCAGTCATCGACGGCAGCGGCTTGCTACCTGGCCGAAGGAGCCCCCTGAGTTAGGTGAGCCCCGGGGGGCGCATCGACTCCGACAGGCCCCTAGAGGGCCGCACAGAGTCGGTCAAGCCCCCAGAGGGCCGCCGCTAGTCAAGCAATCCCACCGCGGGCAACGACTCCGGCGATGCCCTAACACTTGAGACGGGGTTTCGAGCGTCGCCGTCGACGATGCTAGTGAGATCATCGACCGCCGGTGCTAC
Source organism: Scilla litardierei (assembly GCA_030789695.1). Taxonomy (NCBI): domain Eukaryota; kingdom Viridiplantae; phylum Streptophyta; class Magnoliopsida; order Asparagales; family Asparagaceae; genus Scilla; species Scilla litardierei. Next base: position 788,927,692 of record CM061142.1, on the reverse strand, counting down.
CGGTGAGATCATCGACCGCCGCCGCCACCATCGCACCACACTCCTGCGGTCGGACCCATCGCACCTTTCTTCGCGGCCATCGACCATCGGAGCCACCGGAAAAAGCCATGAGAGACGACGACGAGATGTTTCGAGCGTCACCGACACCGTCGTCGGGGATATTTTGGACCCCCACCACCAACAGATGCAACCGGAGGAGATGAACGTATTGGACCAAGGATCATCAGCAACTGCCACCAGAATCGTCGAAAAATGTGATCGGCACCGACGAGCCGCCACTAGATCGAGCCAAGGGAAGGAGCCGGCTCAGTCAATGAACAGTGCGCATCGGGATTTTTTTGGATTTTCTGGGATATTTTCGATGAATTTACAGCGCGACTTCCGTATGTTGACGATTCCGGACTCGGTTGGAGTCCAAATTCAGAACAAAAAGAGCCAGGGTGTAGAAGACTCAGACACAAACACTCACTCATGTGGCAACATTTCGAGGACGGAGGTTGTGGTTGGCCTTTTGATCCAGAAGGAGGCGCGAAGACATGCTCCAACACTCGAGAAGCGCACCGTGGACATCATGCACCACCTTGAGGACAAGGTGGTTTTTCGGGAGCGAAGTAGTGTTGGGAATGATGGTTGTAGCCACCATAGTGGCAATTTTGTAATTCTGGGGCCCGAGAGGCATTTTCGTAATTTGGGGCCCAAAGGGGCAATTTTATAAATGGGAGCAAATTAGCCATGTAAATAGGAGTGAAGGGGTTAGTCTTAGGGTATGAAGAAAATGGAGAAGAAAAGTAGAGATTAGAAAGAGAAGTTAGAGTATATTTTAGTCTTAGATCTTGGGAGAGTGGGCCTCATCTTGAATTGAGGCCAACATCTTTGTATTCCTCGTTTGTCTAAGTAAATTTCTTATCATCCTTGTCCCTCTTCTATGCCACCAAATTTCTCATCATCCTTGTCCCTCAATAAATTATGCATACTACTCATAGGATTCGCTGCCACGTCTAAATTCTCATAAATTCTATTATGAACCAATGAATGATTGTTGTGCAATGAAACAATTATTATTGTGTGTAACAATTAACAACTATGATTGCGTAGAAAGTAATCTAACACAGTTTGCGTCAATTAGGGTGTTTTTATGGAAAAGCAAATTTTAAGGGAATTTTGGAGCAAAAATTCATGGGGGTCTTTTCAAAACACATCAAAGGATGTTTCTTGAAATTTATCCTTATAAAATTAAAAAATAATTCACCAATACTAATGTCTATTAATCAGGTAAAACAATAGATGTTGATGATTAATATATTATTGTGACCACATCATAACACTTGATATTAACAAATAAATATTCAACAGACATTTTCAGTAATTATTAATCAAGACACTTTACCTTGACAACTTATTCCTTAGGCAATGTTTATCCAGTAACAATAGTATAAAAGAAAGAATGTTTCCAACAAAAATCGGTATTATATCCAATGAAAAACACGGTGGAGTTGGATCATATACCAGGACAAGAACACTGCTAGCCATAGTTACCAGTTCTTCACCATGCATATTTTCTTGAGGATCCAAATCTCTTGAAAGTGGAAGGTTTTCGCAGTACATATCCACCATTCTTATAGCAGCATTTTCAAGCTCTGAAAAATGTACCGGTACATATAAATAATTGAGAAGCAAACCAGAGAAATAAACAAACAAAAAAATATTCCGCAATCAAATAATAATGTTAAAGAAATGCAACCAACGTACCCTGCATTGCCAGAAAGACGGAAAGAATGTGAAAATTTGCATGGAGAGATAATTTGATTTTACATAAACAAAATATATTCAATCAGAAACAAACCCTAGCAGATGCAAATGTAAGCAACCCCCACCCCAACCTCCAGAGAAATTTGTATGTATGCATGCCAAAAGCCACCTTGAATTTTTCCAGGATTGCAATTATGCTGGAAATGTGGAAAAAATAGTGTGTTTATGGACATGCTTCCCCACAGTAACGAGATAATCCGGAGAAATAAATTTTGAAAACAAAAGTAGGACCAGAGTCTTGTCCTTCAGATCCCCCCCCCCCCCCCCCCCAAAAAAAAAAGTTGGGTATGGGCAGTGGGAAATGGGTGAGTGGGTGATGCGGGTGCCTTTTTCTCTCTTTTTTAATTTGGTCTCAGGGTAGGTATCATGTGGTAGTATACATTATTTAAACTGGCAAAAGACTAGTGTGGGGTTCTCTTCTGTAGGGAATAACATATTTAAAAAAATAAAATCCCATATTAACTTAAATAGGCTAAGAGCAAATAATTCATTACAAGGAAAAGAGAAGTGGAACATTACAGATAGGTATAAAAGCAAGTTAAATGGTGAACTTCCATATTCAAATAAATATTTTTACCAGAATAGAATTAATAGGCTGTTCAGTGACAAACCTACAGCAGGAAGCATCGCATTGACAACAAAAAGCTCTCGTACTTTAAAGAGGGTTATATCCCGGCCAAGCGTCTTTAATGTAGAAGCCAATGGAGATTGAGAACTTTTCTCAAACTTTTCTAGTGTGTCGACCTTCTCATCATCAGTTAAGGCTCGGAGAAACATTTCCACGTCAGATGTAAAACAAGACAAGTGACCGAACCTGGATAAGCAAAAAAAAGATGTCAAGAAGATGAAATGGTGATGTAAAATCATGGTGTATTGGAAAGAACATAAACTAAAAGAGATCCATGTTTGTTAAGTGAACTGTTAAAAAATCAATGGCAATGGAACAGCACTCAGGATCCCAGAAAGATCTATTAAGCAGGGGTGGAACCTATCACATGCCAAAATACTGAAACATATGCAAGCAGCGAAGGAATCTATCACATCCTTAAACATATGCAACTGCAACAAATGATGATGAAAAACTCATGGCTTTGAATTACAAAAATAATTAAGCCAAGTTATACATAAAATAAGTGCAATCAACAATTCTATTATCTGACACAAGCAATGCAACAAACATGAGGAGGGAATATCATAAGGCCATTATAACAAATTTTTATGAACTATGCGTCCTCGATTAAAGCCTATTGGAGCCTGTGAAAGTAAGGAAGCTTGCCATGTTTTGCTAATAATAAAGCAAATAAGGGTCGAAGAGCTTGATGAAAAGAACAACCATTTGAAATGCACTGGCATTAGATCCATTCCATTGGAAATTGCGGGTAAAGTAATGCGTGCAAATTTATGATCCTCATAAATCCCAAAACAAAAAAATGGCCGGAGTCTAATGTAAAATATTTTGTCAGGAAATTATTTTATTAGAACTGGTATTAGAATAATAATTAGCTTCTCTGGTAAATAACAGCTCTCTATGTAAAATACACTAACCTACGGTCATAATCAAGAAAATTTAATACCAAGCAACTGAATGAAAATTGAATTCTATGTTACCCATCAACATGACACCACCAAAGTTTGATGCAATTACTTCATATCTTCAAGACAAAAAGTACAAGCGTTAAAACGAACCTATGAAAATAATTCAACAAAGCATCCAATAGCTTTCCATCATTGACTTTCCCCTTCAGACGACGCTGCCTTTCAATTTCAATAGGTGCCAAGTAGGGACATCTGACATAATCGGTAGTAATCTCCATTTGAAGCTTCTCGGCAAATGACAATGCACTTGACATGCGTTCATCAAACTGCACCAGAAAAATGTCCGCAAATGAAAAACAGTTGAGTAAAGTATGTCACTGGAAAGTGCAATGCCAGCGATATAACAAAAAGAATATGTTGGTAAGTACCACATCGTCAGTCAATTTAGCCCCTTTGCATGCTTGAAAATCAGCAAACTTTGGTGAACATATTTGGTCTACAGCCTTTGACGAAGGCCAGTTCATATCCTCTTCCAACAAACAGCCTAAATAATGGAGAAATGCGTCCCAATCATCAGGACTGCCAATGAAAATATGTCACAAGAGAAGTTGTCAAATTCTGAAATGCATTTTCTATATATACTGATACTGTATTGTGAATCATATCATATTGCATATCATAAGAAAAGTTGAGCCTTACAATATAATTAATTATTTATTTCTACAACCATATATATATATATATATCAAATGAATATGGAGAAATTTGAAATTTCGAGTTATGTACTGCACAGCAAGGTCTAGACAGTTGATACTTTGTTACTTGATAAAAATAAGATTATTATGGTCATTACAATTCTCAGTACCATGGAAAACATGCATACACTTGATTGGTGGCAAAGGATGCATATAATCATGCAAATAAGCACAATAATTGCACATGGAATACGTAATCACAATAATGAAATATATGAGTGTGTGAATGTTACATGAACAAGCATACATATGACGCATGGGGGTGATGCCATTACCCCCAAATATTGTTTTGCTTATTCGACATCCCAAATCCTAGTCAGCAGCAGTACATAGACCACCAAACACGCACAGTGAAAAAAGCAGGACAAAACAGCTAGACTGAAGCATCAGGTACAAACATCCAACGATCAACAAGGAGAACAACAAAATGTGATGTTCTGAAACAGAAGCATCATAGAATGCATAAAGTTTATATCCAAAGAAAATAAATATCACTACCATTACAACAGCAATCAGTAAATGCTTAGATAATATAGTTCTCAATTTAACTGCTTAGACTCCACAGGATAAGAATTAACACGACTAGTGACCCTACGCCGAAAAAACCGGTAAGAAACATGCAAAAATAAAGTTTCAGTGATGAACTTACCATGACTCTAGAACTTTCTGAAAAATATCAGCTGCTGCTGCATAATCACATGCACGAGCAAGAAGCCTCCCCTGTCAACTTGAAGTCAAACAAGGACATAAGAGAAGAAGATAAACTCAAAATAGTAAGAAATATTTTCATCAAAAGAAATGAGAGTATGTGCATGATAAAAGATAATGAAATAAATTGGAAGGTAAAGAATACTCATCAAAAGAAAGAGAGAAAATACAATCGCAAAGAACAATGATCTTAATGCTTGAGATGCCTAGGTCAATAATAGCGATCATTTATCCAGTATGCAAGAAAAACTTCAAAATGGAGAAGACAATCTATACAAGGGGCCTTGGAATTAAACTCTTCCAAAAGAGTGAATGCAATGCATGCAGAATCATTGCAGATGTAGTTTTTATCCTCCATCACACAAGTAAAAAAATTCAGTCTGACAAGGATAGTAGAACCATTTATTACTCATATAGCCGTTGATATATAGTACTACTCAACGTAAAAGCACTTTTCATCGATAAAAATGGCCAAGCAAGAAAGTTAACATCTTTGCCTTTTGGATATGTACCCACCCACCCCACCCACCCAGCACCCATCCACACCTCACCATCCAACTTTAGCAAGTATTTCAACAAGTTAACTACTTTGTGTTCTATTGCCTCTTCGGTTCTGTGTCATTTAATTACCTATACTGAACATACCAATCTTCCCATTCTTCTTGAGTCACTTTAAATCTAGGAGAACTTTGGATGTTGCTCCTTGGTAACAAGAACGTAGGCTAAATGATCAATTAGTCAGATTCCCAGTCTGTGAAGCAACCTTTTAGGATTTATGACAATACAATTTATTTGTGAAGAACTCTGCACCAGTTTTGAGGGCTAACGTCAGGTTGAAAATCCCTCAAAATTTGTCAGTGGTGAGACTAAGAATAACTACCAACAAGGCCATGAGGAGCTCAACATCTAGCAAACACTATATCAGTGGGACCATTTTCGGTTGGTTGAATTCTTGAGAACTTTTGCAATGATACTTTAATTAAGGAGACATAACTGGTTCGGTACCTGATTGATAATTGTTGGATATTCCGAAGTCAAGAATATATCATGCAAAGCGTATCAAAAATATGCTCACAGATGTGTATTTGGGACCATGTTTAAAAAATATATTCCCTGTACAATTCCATTTTATTTGTTTATGCATTTATACAATTTTTGAGGACTTGTGCTTTTGCAAGGCGCCTCTAGGTGTGCTCATGGGGAATTCCTTGTGTGAATTGCAAAGTGGTTTGAGGCAGGTGCCTTAACCTGCAACCCAGTAAGTTTAGTAGAATGTAGGGCTTCACTTTGTCTATTATGGGGCTCGATTTTTTGCCATCTACTGCCGTTCCCCAACAACAATCCTCCCCCTCGCCATCTGCTACTATGACATCAGCTGGGGAATCAAGATCTTTGCCACCACCCAAAAGATCTCCCATGATCAAACTGTTTCTCTCTCTTAAATTTATTTCATTTAGACTTTTTATGTCTTTTTTCTTCTTTTTGTTTTGTCTTCAGTTTAATCATTACATTCTCATGAACGTTTTGTCTTCAGTTTTTCTGTTCCACCATCATCTCTCTTAGTTTGCCATTCTTTTATCATATCTTCATAGATTTTACCACTTTCTTGTGTGTTCACCATTAAATTTTCATCCCGAGTTTTTTTCCTCATTCTTTTCCATTTTCTTCGTAACGATACAATCATATATCCTTCCTTTTTTATTCTAAATCCTTAGTTTGTCTATTGTCCTTAACGTGCATGTGCAATTTACTTGTTGTCATGTGAGAAAGAAGCTAGCCCCCAGCCCTAATAGAAAAGACATTCTGATGGATTCATAATCATTAACCTGGAATTGTTTGTCAATTATGTTAAGATCCTGTCAATGTTTTTAACAGCGAAAGCGTGGCACCAGGCCGGTGCCTAATGCCCAAGGGCCTAGGGCAGCGCCTATGCATTTTTTCATCCATAAAACTATACATATACAACCATTCAAAAATATGTTAAAATTCTAAAAATAATTTTATAAGCAATAAAAGTACATAACAAATTTCACATTTACTATTTTAATATTCAAGTTTCCAACTACAAACAATTAAGATAAACAATAAAAAACTTTCTTAGGGGTCATCTTTTCCCTAAACAAAACCTAATCCTAAATGACAGTTCAAATCTTAAGAAAAATACATTAAAATTTTTAAAATCATATCAAAAGTAACAAAAGTAGAAAAAAAATATCACATATAATATTATAAACATGTTAGGAGGGGTTGGTTGCTTAGGCACCCGCCTAGGAGGATGCTTACATCGCATGGGCAGCCGCCTAGCCTGCCCAAGCCCTATTAGGTGGCTAGCACACCAAAAAGGGATGCCTAAACCTTAAGCGGTCGGCCAAGATGGGACCAGGCCTAGTGGCCGCATAGGCCCTGATACAACCTAAGGCTTTTTTGGAATAAAGGTTGGATTTTTGGTGGAAGAACAAAGAAAAGAGAGATTTTTATTGATAATAAAAACTGAAAATAAAAAGGGATAACTTGCCCCAATTCAAGAAGAGTCGATCTCCTAAATTTCTATTCAAGATGAAAGTCTAAGATCAAAGGATGTCCGTGGACCATTAACTAAAGGTTTCACACAAAAATCCAAGCATAGCCCCCTGGCCGGCGCTAGCTATAAACAAAGTAAAATTACAAATTTGCTAATTTGCGAAAAAAGCCCCTGAAATATGAAATTGCCGAAAATGCCCCGTGTGCCAAAAAAACCCAAACGCATCAATACTCCGCCCCCGAAAAACCACATTGTCCTCAAGGTGGTGTCGTGAAAATCATGAGCTCACTAGTCACAGTGGAGGTCCTCGTGCCCTCCCGGCTCTTCCTGATCCACCGGCTATCCTTCTTCTTCATCAATGATCAGAATCTGGAGAGCCGAGTCCTTGAAACGCTGTCCTGGTCCATACTTTTCATCGTAGCGGAAGCAGAGTCCCTTGGTGCCCCTCTCTTGGATTTCTGTCTCTGTGAGCCGCTTACATCGATCGTCTGGTTGAGGCGCGGTGTTTCTCTCATGGCTGGACTGGATCCATGTTGGTGCATTTTCTTATCATGTCGCTATCTAGCTTCAAGGAATGGAGCCGCTCCACGCTGCTCGGGCTTTCCTCTCCACTGTCAGTCTGTCCTCCACCACCCTCGCGAGACGCATCCGATCAAGCAAATCAGTATGCCTCTATATCCTCAGCTCTGATCTGATGGTGGACTTCAACCCTTTCATAAAACACCCTCCAGGGACTCTCCTGACAACCCCACAGACTCGACTCACTAACATCTCAAATTTCTTAATATAATCTCAAACTGTCCCCTCCTGCCTCAAAGAATAAAGCTTTTCATATGCATTATCTGCATGCACCTCCCCGAAAGTGTCCAGTAAGAGTATCGTGAACTCCTCCCAAGAGCGTAAAGCCCACTGTTGCGTCCACCGGTACCACGAACGTTTCTCCCTCCAAGCAAACCCCAACTACCCTCAACCACTCTGTCTCGTGAACCAACGATACCTCAAAATACCGCTCAACCATATATGTCCAACCATCTAGGTCCTCTCCCTCAAACCATAAATCAATCTTGAGTGGCATCTTCAGCTTCCTGACCTGGTTCTCCGCAATAAACCCTCCATGTGCACATCTCCCATACTGATTTCTCGCCATCTGTCTATACAGAAATAAACTTCTCCTTGTACTTGTCCAGCCACGATGTCTTCACATAGCTCACGGTCCTTGTGTAATACCACGAAGAGGAAGCGTAGCGACGGGGGAGGGTGTATGAGCCAGTCTCCTATCAGGTACCGGTCCCCTCCATCAGCGCCATCCCACGCTGCTTCACCCCAATCTGCTCCTCCTCCATGATCATCCTCGTGGTATCGATTGTAGTCCTCATAAGGCACCATCGGGAGGCCCTGATGTCCCCTGCAATCTTCAGAAGTTGTGTCGTATGCATGTGGATGCGTTTCAATCCCTACCCATACTGTCCGGCCATGTCTGTGCTTGGAAATTCCTCCCGGGGATGTAAATGTGTCAGCGTCCCTCCAAAAAAATTCGACAACCCTCCTTGAGTCTGAAACAGGGCCGGCATCCCTCACTGAGGCTGAAAAATAGCCGGCGTCCCTCCTGTGATCTGAAAAGTGGCCGACGACGGCTGGAAAATGGCTGCTGGCTGCTGAAATCTGGTCGATAGGGCCCCTCGGCCAAAACTGGGGACCTGCGGGCCCCAGGGGCCCTCTGCCAAGCCGGCCGGCCCTGCTGGCAGGTCCAGGGGGCCGGCCGGCGCACCTGCTTGTCCGGCCGACCCCGGGGGCCTCCCTAGGGTTCGACCAGCCCTGAGGGAGACTCCCAAGATTTGGTTTCCCTCTTCCGTCGCTTCTAGGGTTCGTGGGTGGGTGTTGTTCCATCAATGGCTCGTCTTTCTCTTCTGCGAAGTAGTTATCGGCGTCGGACAGTATCCCCTCTTCAAAATTTTGCATCTTCTCCTTCCCCTTGGCTAAAGTCCTCCACTTTTGCTTCGGATCTAGGGCTTCATCTATTTTCTTGGTAAGCTCCGATACAGTTTGATTCGTACGTCCGATGGAGAGATTCGTTTGTCCAATGACTTCCATGAGTTGCGGGAACCTCCGATCCAAATCGCCATTTTGTTCATGCGTGCTCTTCCTAATCAAGTCGTGGATCTCACCCTCAAACTTCTCCATCTTCTCACCAACGCGTCGATTCTATCCTTGGATCTCGTAGTCGCCATGGATCGACGAGCTCTGATACCATTTGTTAGAGACACATCACATACTAGGACTCTAACACTAGCCCATTTGTTAGAGACTCATCACATAATAGGCCTTTAACAATAGTCTTGCTAAGGATCCAGCCCATACTACGCTCATAACGCTGGGCTCACACCCAATTGTTAAGTATTGGCTAGTATCCAACCCAAAACCAATTGGTATTAGATGGAAATGCCCTCTAATACTTAAACTTTTCTTTTTCTTTTTTCACTTCCGATGTGGGACTAATATGATCCTAACATACCACCACGCTTCCGACAACCGTCGTTCATGGCGGCCCAATCTAGGGTGTCCACTCTAAGTGGCCCACTCTTGCCCTTACCAGATCGCCCCCTCTTAGGTCGCCCTTTTCCTAGGTCGCCCCTTCTGTAACGTGAGTCGTAGCATGAGGCTAGCTCTGATACCATTTGATACAACCTAGGGCTTTTGTGGAATAAAGGTGGGATTTTGGTGTAAGAACAAATAAAAGAGAGATTTCTATTGATAATAAAAACTGAAAATAAAAATGGATAACGTGTCCCAATTCGAGAAAAGACGATCTCCTAACTTTCGATTCAAGATGAAAGTCTAAAATCTCCAAAGGATGTTCGTGGACACATTAACCAAAGGGTTTCACACAAAAAATCCAAGCATAGCTCCCCATTGGCCGGCTTTAGATATAAATAAAGCAAAATTACAGATTTGCTAAATTTACGGGAAAAAACCCCTAAAATATGAAATTGCCGAAAATGCCCCATGGGCCAAAACCCCCAAACGCATCATGGCCCATTGGGGAATATAAGTATAAAATATTTTTGTGGGACTGGGACATTTATGAGAGAGTGATATTGGTTTGAGACATCTTTTGGGACATTTACTTTGTGATGTTATTTGTTGTTAGGGCAAAACTAAGATACGTGTCTCAATATCCTAGGTATTTGTTCAATTATATATAAGATAGACTATTCCAGCCTCAAAAATTGTCCAATTGGTGGGTAAAGATAGAAAGTTGGGACATTCTCTCTCTTAAACTATAGTCTGCAATCTGTTTATTAAATAACAATTTAGTTTTTATTTAAAAATGATTTTAGTGTTATGAATAGGCCCATTGGGCCAATTGGGTATCCAACCCACTATTGAAAGTTATAAATACACGGGTAGGGGGCTACAATGTAAAAAGAAGAGTTTATACATTAAACTGGTTATGAAAATGATTACGTTATTTATTAGAAAATGTAACGTAATTTATAATTTTTCATATTTATTTAGCTATTTTTGCTTGCTCCTACTTGGTTTTATGTGTGTGTGGAAAGAGCTAGGTCTCAAACTCGAGGGCCCAAACATAATTTATCAAGAGAAAGTTGCTCCTAATTGGTTATAATAAACTAATTTTAGACTTTTTAAGATAATACAATTCATAAAGCTGCATCATCAAATGTCCTGTAACAATGTCCAAATCCAGTCCCAAAATGTCACAAAATGTCATTGGACATATGTCATCCTAGTATTTGTCCCAAAATTTATCTAGTGAGTAATGCCGCAAGGATACTTAAATTTCACAAACGAATAACACCCCCTTAGGAGAGGCTTTTTAAAAAATGAGTATACTGTTCATCTTCTTTTCTCTGTTTCTCCCATTTGACAGGCAGAATCTGTTTTCCTTTAGAATTTCATGAAGCCACAAAGTGAATATACATGCATACATACATATGTACATGTATGTAATCAATTAATATTTGAATGGATGATTGAGGATCATGAATATCTTTAGATGTTAGATGGCAAATCATGAATGAAGGACAAATAGATTTAATACTTCATATAAACTCATAATACGAAGTTATCGTCATAATTGATGTTAACTCAGAAATCTTTCTCATAATTCCAGAAGCAACGTAACTTTCTTGACTGCATAACAGAACTTCGAGAAACAATATTTTGTTTTATGCAGTTTTTTATTTTTATTGGTTCTCTCTTCTTTTTTTTATTAGTTTATCACAACTATTTCCAGAGACATGACTTTTTATACGATATGGGATACATATGATATGATATAATACGAATTGTTATGAAATAGATACAAACCAGTTACTCACATCTACTCACATCGTAATTGGTAAAACATAGTACGATATGCTTAGTATATCTATGATATGATATGTGTCACCCGATATTCATATCAAAACGATACGCTTTTGTTTGAATTGAGTTTGGGTCTACCCCGATCTGGGTTTTGTGTAGTTTTTTAAATCTTTTAGGCTATGTTTGGCAACAGGTTAAACCAATGGCCAAGAGGGAAACACATGTTAAATTTGACAAACAATTTTTGGGATAAATTGGTTTAAAAAATAGGTTAAGAGGTTAGGACATTTATGCCGGGTTAAATAATGGGTGTACTAATCCTTGTATATGATGGGTTATCGACTAACATGGCCTTTCTCAATAAAAACTTGGGCCGAAAGAACCATGAAATATACAAAAATGACTAAATTGTGTTCCTTAAAAGCACTTAACTTTTTCACATGCCAAACATAAAAATGTATTAAGTAGATTTAAAAACATATTATCCAAACACTAAAATTCATAAAATTTAGTTTAATTCAGATAAAATCATTAACTCCTCCTATGTTGACCCGGGTTTGCTTTTAGCCTTAACAAAGACACATCCCACATTATGTTATCAAAATCTCTTTCCCCGCCGATTCTAAATATGCTTTCGCCTCGTGTTTATTCAATCGTCGTCTTATCTCCTTTGTCTTTGTCAACCATTGCCTTCACTCCTTTGGCCTAATCGAGCCTAAACATCACTGCAAAGGCCTTGTCGAGCCTAAACCAGATTTTCCAAACTCACCAAGCCACAGCGATCCTCAGATCTCATCGAGCCTCTAGAGACTTAATCATAACTCAAAACTAACCTAGCCTCTCCAAACCTAGGCGATACTCCAAACTCATCAAAACTTTTCGATACTCCATGAGCCTTACTGAGATTTGAGTATTTCTAGTTTTTTAGCATTTTCTACCGTAATTCATTGTTTAATCTTTTTGTATTCTTGTGATTATGGTGTATATTTAATTATATTAATACTAACTGGGGTTTACATTTCTTACCATTGATGATACGATACAATTTACAATATGATACCTTAAAAAACAATATCTGATATGTATCATGATATGACAACTGTAGGATCTGAAACTATAGGAAAAAAATACTAGAGGGAGTGAATAGTGCTTTATAAAAGTTAATAAGGAATTTATGACAAATTAAATATCCCTTATGCAATTTTAATGCGGAAAAAAGAAAGGGAGCAGCAACACAAAGAATGCAAGCGCAAACAAATGATATACCCTGTTTCAGATTCACCGAGTTTCGCTGACTCTAAGTCTTTCCGACTCCTTTGAATCCTACTCCAACAACCCACTAGCAACCTGCTAGTGATTAGTGTTTCCACTAATAATCACTTGCCAAAACCTGACATGTGCAAGTCAATATAACTGTCTTCCACTTCCCACAAACCGGGAATGGACTACTCTCACAACCGAGAGGAACTTCACTTTCACTCCCCACAAACCGAGAATGGACTTCTCTCACAACCGAGAGGAACTTCTCAAATATTAAGAGAAAGATATGATGAAATATTAAACAACTTCACAACCTATGTATTGAATATTACTCTTTAGAATTACGCAATAAAGTGTGTGTGTGATGTGCTCTAAATGATGAGTGTGGGAGCACTTACTAACTTGTCTCAAGATGTGTAGCAATGAATGCTTAGAAACTGATCTTGAAAGCTTTGGAGACAAGTTGATCTTTAGAGCTTGAGCTAGAATTGCTCTGAATGCTCTAGTTGAGAAGTTAATGACTTGGGATCATTTGAGAATGTATTGAATGCCGTCTTAGATACTTAGCTAACCTTTCAAGTCAAGACATTAAAGCCCTATTTATAAGCCATGGAAATCTGCTCAAAATCAGCTAAAGGGCCTAAGCATTTAAAGCTTCAAACGGCTATTAACGGACAGAAATCCTAGTCACTGGTCGCCTGAAGAAGAGCGACCAGTCGGTTGTTGTACTGTTACATTAAATGCAGCCTAACGGACGTATATGAGACAACTGAAGAAGACTTCCCAGACGTCTAGTCCATTGCTGAGTCGTCTGGTACACAGGCATCAGATGTCTATATAGACAGTGGGTAACACTTGGTTACTGTAATAGTTGGTCTGACTACCCAGGCGTCAGATGCTCATACGTCTGGTAATACAACTTCAGACGCCTAATCAAGACTAACTGTAGAAATGAGCTAGTGGAAATATTTGCACTAATTTGCCCAGACGTCTAATATATGTCATCCAGACGTCTGATTTTCGTCAGTCACCATATGCCGAGTTACTGGACATTCGGCTAGAAGTATTCAGATGTCTGGAGTTCATCATCTAGTCATTTGACGATTTGTTAATACATCTGGAATAAGAACTTCAGGCGTCTGATCATGATATGGTTTTGGATAACTAAATGCATACAAGCACCAGGCGTCTGGAGGCAAAGCACCAGCCGCCTCCAGACGTCTGGGTGGGCTGAAAAACTCTTCTTTGAGTTTATGCAAGTTCTAACCCTATGACACTCAATGATATATGATCTAAAGTGATTTGTGAGTGTCATGAGTGATATTCTAGTGAGTCTATTCAAGGCTTAACATGCTAGTTCAAATAAGAAGTAAAGAAAGAAGGTTTACATATTTATTCACTTCACTTCCTATTGAATGCCTTTAAGACTCCCTTTGAGCGTGTGAAGTTCAACACTTTGACTTCCTTGAGATCACTCTTTGATGAACATAGAGCTTTGTTAAGTTCACCGCTTTGACTTCCTTGCGTTCACTCCTTGATCTACATGCTTCATTGATTGATGTCCTTGCATCAATTATCTGAGTCATCATCTCATTTGATATGACTTTAACTGTATGGAGGATGCTCTCCTTAACTACAAAACATGAGGATTAGTCACAATTGATTGTTAGTTTATCACCAAAACTACATTGGGGAATCCAATATTTAACATTATCCCTCTTTTTGATGATGACAAAAAATCATAATCATAATCATAATCAATAATTGTTCTTGAAATTAAAATACTTACTCCCCCTGCAGTGAAGCCAACCATTTTAGTCCAGATAAACATATAAATAATGAATCATCAATGCTTAGTCAAGGATATGTATATCACATGAGTTGTAGACGCATAATCAAGACTGACTGTAGAAATGAGCTACATGAAATATTTGCACTAATTTGCCAGACGTCTGATGTATGCTATCCAGACGTCTGATTTTCGTTAGTCATTATAGGCCGAGTTACTGGACATTCGGCTAGAACTATTCGGACGTCTGGAGTTCATCATCTAGTCGCCTGACGATTTGTTCAGATGTCTGAATTCAAAAGTCAGTAGTCTTATCATGATAGAGTTTTGGAGAACTAAATGCATATAAGTACCAGGCGTCTGGGTGGGTTGAAAACCTCTTCTTTGAGTTTATGCAAGTTCTAACCCTATGACACTCATTGATACATGATCTAAAGTGATTTGTGAGTGTCATGAGTGATATTCTAATGAGCCTATTCAAGGCTTAACATACTAGTTCAACTAAGAAGTAAAGAAAGAATGTTTACATATTTATCCCCTTCACTTCCTACTAAATACCTTTAAGACTTCCTTTGAGCTTGTGAAGTTCAACACTTTAACTTCCTTGATATCACTGACTTCCTTGAGATCACTCTTTGATGACCATAGGGCTTTGTTGAGTTCACCGCTTTGACTTCCTTGTGTTCACTCCTTGATCTCTATGCTTCATTGATTGATGTCCTTGCATCAATTATCTGAGTCATCATCTCATTTGATATACTTTAATTGTATAGAGGATGCTCTCCTTAACTACAATACATAGGGATTAGTCACAATTGATTATATTTGTTTATCATCAAAACCACATTGGGGAATCCAATATTCAACAACTACTTTCTCCCATTTTATAATTTTTAATGATATATCATAGTAAGAACAATGATTGAATCGATATATATTTGACTGGATAATGGATAAATGATAATGAATTTAACGTCATTAGGCTTTAAATGGTAAATCATGACTGAACGCCTAATGATTAAAATATTTTACAAAAAACAGAATACTGAGTCGGCATCGTTATTGATGATAAAACAGGAGCTTTCTCACGCTTTCAGATACAACCAAAAGATGTACACTTTCTTGACTGAATGACATTACTTAAGGTTTGTCAACCTTAAGTTACAATGTTTTCAGCCAACAAGCAGGAAATGTAATATGCTAAAGACTTGTGAAGGGAAAAATTAAAAAAATAAACAAGGTAAGCTTAGATGATAGAAGCAAATGAAATTTAAAAACTACCTGCATACGTAATTTGTCTGCTTCAATTCCTATAAGGGAACCCAAATCGCCAGATAGGATTTCTAAAGCATCCCTATACTTAGCTTGTTGCTCCAAAACTGAGATATATATTACAAGGGCTGCAACAAATTTTGGTAACTAGTTTCAAGTAAACTAACAAATAATAACACTAAAGCCTTTGATGGGGAATAATCAGAACTTAAAGATCCACCTTCTGGCTCATGCAGACTGTGTGCATTAATATGCTTTTTAAGTAAAGCCTCGGCTAAGGGCAATAGCTTCTCACCCCCCGTGCTGCAGAACACCTGTCAAAACAGAGAGATAAACTGAACCATTCCATGAAGTTGCAAATTCCTTGTGACAAAATAAGGCTAAGTTTCATAATTATTTTAAGTAGGTTTCAACGAAGGATAAGTATGATAAATGTTTTATGTATATTTTACATGCTCTATTTATTTCATGCATCCAACTAAACATTAAGACAAACTATTACAATTCTATTTTATACAAACTACAAATTGAGCTTTTTTCTGGCCCATAAAAGTTGAGATCATTAGCCTACCAAGCAAATTAATATTTTCCCATTGCTGGCTATAATCCATCTCCTATTAGTAAAAGTCAGTCAATTAATCATTATTTCAGAGCAAATACAATCCGCTATGCAGATAACCAAATGTTCCATTGTCACAGATGAAATATATTTAGTAAGAGAATATTTGGGCAGATTATAATAGATCATGAAATGATTCAATGTTAGTACCTTTCTAGGTATTTGTTGCATTGCTGAATGCTTAGATTTTTCCCCCCTCTTTAAACAGGCTTAAGTTCCACGTGTTGCAAACAGTAACAGACAGGTTGTCACTTAAAATATTCCAACGATGGAAATGCTATATCAACACCTCAATGCCGCCGTCGCCTATATCTAGAATCAACTAAGATCTTCTTTAATATGTTGACCTTCCTTCCAAACATACTTTACAGTATTAAGAGTTGCCAACATAGTTGTTGTTTATCAATAAACATGCATAATACTGAGAAACTACCTAGAACAATAAGGTTTAAAGAATTTCACCGACAGTAGTAAGTTAAAACAACTAAAAGCACCTAACCACACAACCTACCCAGATGATTGCTGCACTGTCAATCATAATCTCTCCCACACCTCGTTTCAAGAATGTGGCAATTGCTTGTAGAATTAAAAAGACACTGGTGAAGATTCAACTATATTGGGGCTGAGTTTAACTGTACATAGGGAACCCACACCCCACATCACACACACAACCCCCCCCCCCCTCCCCCACCCAAAAAAAAACCTTCCCCCCCGCGGCGCGGGGGAACCAGCAAACCAAAACAAAACAATTTCACCCACACATTTCCAAAGTTTTTTGGCCATGTTGGCCACTCAGTAAAATTGACAGTTGAGGACGCTTATCTTACACCACAGGTAACAAAACTAGTTACGACCATGGAGCTTATGTACACCAAATATTAATAGTAGGTTGTATCATATAAACATCTAAGGTTATTCCATTGAATTCTAACCAATTGCTTCGGTTGGATCTTTTGTGCAAGATATTCATAATAGATTGTATCTTATAATCATCTAGGCTATTCTGTTGAATTCTGACCAATTTCCCTAATGTACCATTCATTGCATAGACGGCCAGGATTTATAGGAGTGTTCCCATAACACAACTTTAGAATGTGAACACTTAAGAACACCCTGCTACTTCCCGTCTCCATGTAAGACCCATACATGCACCCCCATCCACCCACATACCGACAGACCGACAGCAAGAGGGAGAAGTGGAGAGAGTTTTAGAAGTTGCATAGTAATTTCACCCAAAAAGGGAACAAAATCATTTTGTTCAGTAATAAATCAATTGCCAAGCTCACAAGCATCAGTTCTAGGAATGTCTCGCAATGTTAGCCTTATGATGGGTACGGGTTTAAAGTTAATTTTGAAATGTCTTACAACAATATTTAGATACAGGGAGATCGACATGATAGTAATTTGTCAAAATGAATCCACTTCATTTCACTTTTTCCGGTGTATTTGCTTCTGATAACACTTTTGAGTTTTAATTCGTTAAATGCAGAAGGTACACTCTTCTTCCGCATAATATGTATGTTTTACTATGTGGAACAATTAAAAGGGCCCTTAATGACCAAAGAAAATAATATCCTAGCATGCAATGTTGCAGTGCATGCACATGTTTTTCTCCCGGGACATGACAAGGCCACAATCACATCTGGTAACCAAGCTACTAAAAACGATATAAAATATTGGTCAAAAAAATTCAGCCATGGGACAAAGACCTGTTACATCAAAGTGGCCAAATTTCACATGAGGTACTTAGGCAATTAATTACACAGAGATAAAGGAAATTGATAAATATTTGACACTGAATACTAACCAGTTAAAAGTTATGCCTACTAAAAGAATCTTCAGTTAGATTCCTATGGGTGAATTACCATTTATTAGGAAAAAGAACATGGTTTTTACAAGATTGTTATATATTCCTGTATTTCTATGCCACCATGTATGGGTGCACATGTGTGCATAATAGTCTGCATAATAAAATTTAACAATGGTAAATCTTGGTAAAAGTGATCTTTTATTTGGTCTAAAAGTCACTAGAATCCAGATAGCTAATTTAACCATTCCAAATAGCTAGTGTACCACAATTCATAACATGTGTTCTGGATCGCAAATAGTGAAGGGTTTAGCGTTACCAGGTAACACTGGTTCGGACAGAACAATTAAATGATAACTAAATGATTTACTAAAACAACTTGACAATGAATAATGCATCTTTTCCAAAAATGAATCAAATGCCACAATCTAACATAGAACTTGCATGTTTTCCACCAAAATTGCTGTTCTCAACACCAATTATCAACAAATTCTAGTTTATGATTCCGAACAAGCTTTAAAGAATCTGATTACTAATACAATACAAAAATTCCCAGTATAATTCAAATACAAGTAGCCTACAGTCAAACAAAATTTTAGTATAAAATTTGTGCATCTTTCCAAAAATGTCATGTTTTCCACGTAATCTGATACTGTACTGGTAGTAAGATGTCAGCACCAATCTGAAATCACATTTGGTCTTCTTAATTATATGCATCAAAGGCAACGTCATATTATGACATGTGAGACAACATAAACTACATATATGTATGTATTTAATAATAGCAATCACCATAATTTTGGAGAATATTAATTAATTATTAAATTAATAGCTATGCACCAATTTAGATATCAGTCACAATGACATCAACTCATATGAAGGCGCAAGAACAAACAGCTTTGCAGGGGGCATACTGTTCTAATATGACCTTAAACAAAATAACCAAGAATTAAACAGATAAGTGTCACCTGAAGATCAAATGTAAACCTATGCAGTGAATGCGTCATTAATCAAAAAAGACTGCAAAAAGAGTGCACGTAGCAATTAAAGAAAACCTGCAATTGGATGCTGCAGACTGCCCAAAGTAAAAATCTTTCTTCACCCACAATCTTGTACATTTTGATGGCTGTCTGTCAAAGAACCAGAAGCAGAACTTACAAATTACCGCATTAAACTACAAGCATTCACTTCATAAAGAGGAAAGAAAGGTAAAGACTGCAATTAATAAAAAATCATGTCAACCTGTTGCTGTTTGACAAATGAGTACTCGCGAACATAACAATTGAATAGGCCCATGAGTATTTCCAAGTTGTTCGGGAATTTGATGCAGGCATGCTCATAGCAGGAAGTGGCCAAATCCACTGGTAAAAATATTAGAGAACCATTTTCAAATCATCAACTCATCCATTGGAGCACAAAATATGTAGCTAAAAAGAAAGAACTTCCGACAGACATCTATCAAGCCGCTGGAAGACAATCTGTAAAGTGCTAAGAGTTAGATCATCAATGGGAATAACATTGTGCGAAAATAAAAGCTCCTTTGCCTCCAAGCAAACACTCAGCGCTTCATCAGGTTTTCCCATCCTCTCCAAAATAAGAGCTTTGAGTGCCTAAAAGAATAATAATTGCTGATCAGATACAATTATATGTAACAAGTATATTGTAGATTGAATAAATGGAAGCATTTCGTGAATATGCACGTTTATGCATGCATTTTTTTATTTCTTTTCCTTTTAACAACAGGGAGAATGTGTATGTGGTGTTCATGACAAACCCTAAAGACTGCTAGCAGATCCAATCCCATATATAACAATGAGATCCCATTAGAACCAACAGAACTAATAACAAAATTAAATAAATTTGAGGAACAACAAGGTTCAATTGTGAAAAAGCAACGAAAATATAATGGAAGACATCACTAGGATGGCAGCATAGATTATGATCAAAGAAATGTCATCAGGGCAGAAGCATAAAAGGAGGGAGCCAACCCCAAGAAATAGGATTGTCTCCTTGCTCAAAAGATATTATATGACAGATTCCGATTAACAGAGTAAACCTTCCTACCGTCGAATAAATGAAGATGACTCAAATTGGGAGATCTACAGCAGTTTCTTCTTCTTCTTCTTCTTTTGCAAGTCATTTTGGTTTGCTAATACGTAGAGTATTATCAGGTAGAGTACTACTCATATTCTGATAATACATAACTGCTCAAATTTCTAAATTACAACTGTTTGGAGAGAACATATCAAAATATAAATATAAAATAGACTGATAGCAGCCCACTGAGATAATTCAAGTATGGGCACAAGGCATGTTTGGTTGCATACAACTCTTTTCCAATCCCAGATTTTTCTTATATGGGAAAGTTCGCAAAGAAATAAATTCATTGTTCTTCTTGTTTGTTTGCTTAAAAAGAGAAAGGTTGGGGGAAATTTTTTGTTAGAAAAATAGTCATAAGCCGTGCCATAGGCCATGGGACATTTCAAAATATTTCTTCTAAAAATTTCGACACATTCAAAATCTACACCCCCCAAAAAAAAACCAAAAATATTTGCAACCTCATTCAACATATCCTACCGTAAAATCAACCCATTCAAAATCACTCCCAAAAGAATTTGCCGTCACCATCAAAATATTCGCACATAACAAAAAAATTTAAACATGTTCAAAGTAAAGTTTAGTTCCTCGAAGAAAATTTAGTTCCTCCCCAAAATTTAGTTTCTCTCTAAATTTAGTTCCTCCAAAATATAAAATTTTATTTCCCACTAAAATTTAGTTCCCTCCAAATTTAGTTTCACCCAAAATTTTAAATTTGTAGTTCCCCCAAAAAATTTAGCCCCCCAAAAAATTTAGTTCAGTTCCATCCAAATTTAGTTCCCCCAAAATTTTAGGGTTTTCCTCACAAAATTTTCACAAACTCATATCATAATTATTGATTCCTCAAGATTCAATCTCAATTATTTTCTACACACCCTTCTGTCTTTAGTTAGCAATCACATTCAAAAACAACCCTCAATTGTAGTAAATTAAACCTAATGGTATGTGTGTTATTCTATGTTATTGGTCCAAAAAAAATAATATAAATAGGAAAGTATCGCTGTATTTGTTTTATCTTGGTTAGTTAATCCAAAATAAATTAATATTAAAATGTAGTCACCCCTTTCCAGCTTGTTTTCCAACTTTTTTGCTAGAGAACAAATCAGGAAAAACAAGCCGACAACCCCGCACGTGGATGTCAAGCTTTAAAAGTTTCCTGATGTTCCATCAGGTAAGCAAACAGACCCATAGGGGATCCACTAGCACTTATCTCCCATTTGAAATGCAGTTAAACACTATGTGATTACACGCACTTCTAGGTTTCACATAAAACATTGTAGCGGTTTGCATAACTTCACATGCATCTTTGCTTCGGTTTCTCACTCAAGATAATAGAAAAGATGATTGAGATCTCAAATTCTTTCGTTTCACCACCCAATAATATCAACTTAGCCTCGTCTCATTGTTTTAGTTTAAAAAAAGGAAGAGCGACAACATTAACCATCAACTCCTGAAATTCAACCAACAAAAGTTACTGGCCAATGCCATGTCCATGGGGCAATCATACACATTACAAAGATAAAGAAACGCACTTCTTTGCTACTTCTTATAGCTCAACCTGCCAACCAATCAGAAGTATCATGTTTCAAGCATACTGCAATGATGAGAAGAATGGTTCTCAAGACTTGGTCGTTATGTGAAGTAGAGTTATGAGTGTGCATTGCTCTTCTAGATGTCGTTACGTTGTTGAGAAATTGTTGAATTAACAAATGTGTTCCTCTTGCTCGTACGTGAGCTGTAAATAGGGAGACATGCCAAGGTCAATGGCCCTTCTGACCTGCCCTGGAAAAGCATGACATGGGCCCAACCATTCCCGATTTGGTTAGGGTAGGGGCCAGAACATTTAAAACCCAAAAAAACTAAGGGGTCAAAGCCAATTCCTATCTTAGACGCTACATATCCCTATCCTTTTGTGGCCCATTTTAGGTCTCACCCTTAAGGACCAAGAGATTTCATTTTTGTTTTAAAAAATTGACTTCTGATACTTGAGAAGTTACAATAACTTTGGGGTTGAACATGTTTAGATCAATCCAACCAGCTTAGACAGTTTTAATCAAAATATTCTCTTCATATATTTAGTTTCCCCTTGCATCTAATGCCAAGATAAAAAAAGGTCCCCAAGTTCCCAAATGCTAGTCCCAAGGCATCTGCATTGGTGAACTATCAAATAATTTCTATTTTTTTCAAGGGTGTAAATATCGGAATCGATATCGTATCAGATTGCTATTTTCATATCGGATATCGGATATCAATGGATATATTGGGAATACGCATCAATATCTGGTTGCTCATATCGGACAGCTCATATCGGACAGTATAAATATATTATTATAATATCATAAATATCCATATTTGTTTATATTACTAAAATGTCATCAATTGAATGTAACCATTATCACTAACATACTATGTACTACTACAAATTAACAAAATATCAAAATTTAAAATACTACATGAATAGAAAATTGATTTAAAAGATTACCAAAAAGAGTGGCTTATACCGCTCATTCTTCACTCGTCTCTTGCGTTTGTCTTTCAACATCTTCCGCCTCCAAGGAACAACTATCATCTGAAGATGAAGATGAATACGAAATCCATCAATCAAATAAAGAACTTAAAGATTCCTCTTCATTAAGCATTTGCTTCTTCCCCTTTACTTTCCTATTGATAATGATGTGGTGAATTTTCCTTTCTTTGAAGTCTTCAACCTTTTCCTAGCTCTTGGTGTTAGATCAGGGCCCATCACGTCTTTAACTTGCCTCCATGTCAACCTTTCTCCAATGAAGATTATAGGACTCGTAGGAAAGTTCTGATTTTTATTAATAAAAACTGAAAATAAAACAATAGTTGGCCACGTTAAAGAGGTGGACTGCTCTCCCAAGTCGCCAATTCTAGAGAACGACCGCACTCTCTTTAAAAAGAGGAAATTCTGACCCTCTCCCAAAAGTTCTCTCACAAAATAAGCATGAAAATTCCCTCCCCCTACCGCATATAAATACTATTTAGAAAAAGACAAAATTGCATAATAACCCAAAAGGACTAAAAAATTACGAAAATGACCAAAATTTACGAAAACGTCCTGGACAATGTACCAACCGTCCGAAGCCCTTTTCCACCGCCTCTAATAAGTAATAATCACATCATTACTCCCCCCAAAAGAACCACCTTGTCCTCAAGGTAGAAGTCTGTAAACTGCTACGCAATAACCCCCAATAACTCTCAAGTACTCTCATGATCAGAAAGGTCCTTCCACCGCACCAGCATCTCGCGTTCCCTTGAACTTCCTCTACAGACTCCATTCAACTCCTTTGGCTCCAGGACAATTCCCATATATTCCATCAAAGTCTCAGAAAGTTACGACGAAGGGGTATGATCTCCAATGGCATGGCAGAACTGCGACACATGAAAACCTGGATGAATAACCGACCCTGATGGTAACCTCAGCCTGTAAGCAACTGGACCAACATTGGCCTCAATCTCATATGGCCAAAAATACCATGGAGAGATCTTTCCATTCCTCCTATGAGCTAAAGACCTCTCATATGGCCAAAAATACCATGGAGAGAGCTTTCCATTCCTCCTATGCGATAAAGACCTCTGCCGGTAGGGATACAACCTCAACCTGTAAGCAACTGGACCAACCTTGGCCTCAATCTCATATGGCCAAAAATACCATGGAGAGATCTTCACATTCCTCCTATGCGCTAAAGACCTCTACCGGTAGGGATACAACTTCAAGTACACCATATCTCCCACTGCAAAATGTACTTCTCTTCGATGAGAATCATCTCGAGTTTTCATTATTTGCTGAGCCCTGATCAAATGATGCTTCAGCTCCAACACCATGTCCCTTTCCGCCAAGTACTGCTCTACCTGAGAAACTGACATCAAACCATGTCCATAATGCAGCAAATGAGGATAGGATCTCGTCCATACAAAATCTTGAATGGTATAGTCTGGGCTGCAGTATGAAACAAAATGGTATACAATACTCCGCCCAAGCTAACCAGCTCGCCCACAGCCTCGGAGTCTCTGATATGAAATAGCGTAAATAAGTTTCAACACTCTTGTTGACGACCTCAGTTTGACCTTCAGTCTGAGGATGATAAGCAGTGATCTTCAAAACCATCTCCTGCACCCGAAAAAGCTTCTGCTAAAATTTCCTCAGAAAGACCTTGTCCCTATCAGACAAAATAGACTTTGATGGCACATACAACCGAATAATCTCTCTCAAGAAGACTTCAACAACTGAAACAGCACGGTAGGGATGCCAATGTGTTATATAGTGAGTATACTTGCTGAGCCGATCAACCACAACAAGTATGACAAAGAACCCTGCTGACTTTGGCAACCCCTAAATGAAATCCATGTGTACGTCCTCCAAACTCGCTCTGGTAAAGACATAGGATGTAGCAACCCTACAGGAGCCATCGCCATGTACTTGTGATGTTGACAAACATCACACTTTGCCACCATCTTCTCAACATCCTTCTTCATCCCCTTCCAGAACACCGTCCTCGCCAAGCGGCTAAATGTCTTAAAGACCCCAGAGTGGCCACAGTTGGATATTGGCCTTTAAGCCCAATATAGTTTTGATGATGATCACCATATTATGTGATTACTAATGTTTCAATTTGTTTTAATCTCAGTGTAACATTGATTATATCAAGGGAGACAATGTATGAAGTCAGGATGATAGACTCAATGTATGGAGCATTGGATTAATGAAGCCATGAAGAATCATGTATATCATTGTAGATCTGTTATGATTCTTTATGAATTTTGCTCTTTTTAGTAGAATACTTGTATGTCTTGATTAGATGGACACACACATGTCCATGTCTATTTATCTTAATGATCCATAGGAACTTCCTAGAATCCATCCCAATAGGTTGAATGGCCAAAACACTCTGAAACATGTTTCAGCCTTTCACCAGGCGTCTGAAATACATTCACCAGACGCCTGACGCATCTGTTATGTGAAGGTCATATTCCCTAGGAAGTCCAGGCGTCTGACGTTTATTCATCAGGCATCGCAATAATGGTCCAGACGTCTGGTCGATGAACTACAGAGCTCTAGTCCGTCGAGCCAATATTTCAGTGCTCTCTATTTTCAAAATCTGTTTTATGCCGTCAGTATGTATTCAAACTGCTGTCAGTTTTTCTGTGGTTGGAATTTCTCGTCCATTCCAAGCCCATCAGTTAGGAATCTTGTTAGCTTTCCAACGCACCTTGAATCACCTCAATCGGAGTACAATTGAGTGAGTTATGATTGTTTTAGTGATAGAGTGTCGTTCTGGGCAGATTCTGTCAGACGATGTATAACGTCAAACTAGTCGTCTGAATAATGCACCAGGTGCCTGGACCATGAACTCAAGACGTCTGGTCGACCCCCAAAATCCATCCATTGGGTTTTTGGACTAGCCGTTTTTAGCCGTTGTTCTTGGCGTTTTGTGGGCTGTTTTGTGAGTTTATTTAAGCCAGTTTAAGGGGATGTTTTTGACATCTCTCCAAACATATTGTAAGCATTTTAATGAGCCAAAAACACAAGAGAAAAGTTGTCATTCTCATCTTCTCTCTCATTTCATTTAGAGCTTCTTCATGTTGGTATGATCTCCAAAGCTCAAATGAAGTCAACAAGTGCATCAAAGCTACATCCTAGCACTTGGACATCAATCTCCTTTGCATATACACTTCATGTCTATGTGTTGCTTAGTTGCACATGTCCTATAGCTCCCACTATGCTACCATGAAACTTCGTTAAAATGATAGGGATGTGCGTAGAGGTCCTGGGTAACACCAAACGTCCCTGGTACAATAACATCTGACCCTGCAAAAATATATAGGATTATCCTCAAAACCATGTAAAAGTGTTGCTCGAATTCCCGCTATCTCCTGATCCGCCTCAATCTCTCGCAGTAATGGCTCCCAATCCTGCAAAACTGGATCAAATAAGGCTGCCAATTGTAAGTCATCACCCCACATTGATAGCGCATCTACAGCATTGTTTTCCAACTCATGCTGGTATTGTATATCAAATTTGTAACCCATCAGCTTCCTAGCAATCTCTAATGCTTCTCAAACACCATGCACGGCTCCACGAGTACTTCAAGCTCCTCCGATCAGTGTGCACCACGAAACCACGACCAAGAAGATAAGGCCTCCACTTCTGTACTGCTAATACAATGGACATCAACTCCCTCTCATACACAGACTTCAGCATCGCCCTCACCGTCAAAACCTAGCTAAAGTATGTTATAGGTCTCTGGTCTTGCATCAGCATTGCTACCAAACCGTACCATAAAGCATCAGACTCCACAAAAGGTCTACTAACATCTAAACGTGCCACCACCAGTACAATAGTCATGGCCTCTTTCAAGGCCCCAAATGCTCCTGTTACCTCATCGCTCTAATGAAACTTATCCTTCTTCTACAACTCCGTCAACAGCCAGGCCATAGAACCATATCGCTTCACAAATTTCCTACAGTACTGCGACAATCACAGGAATCCTCTCGGCCCCCGTAACGTGGTCGGCTGCGACCACTCCACCTTGTCGGCTGCGACCACTCCACCTTGTCGGCTGCCACCCCTTTCGTTGAGACCACGTGTCCCACATATTCTACCCTCAACTGAGCAAAAATGCACTTTTTCTTATTTGCATACAACTGTTGGTGTTGAAACTCATGAAATATGCTCCTCCTCTTACTCAGCAAATGTCCTATATGCTCCTCCACTTATTCTCATACAACTGATGGTGTTGAAACTCATGAAATACTATCAGCAAATGTCCAATATGCTACTCCAGGGACCAATTGTACACCAAGATATCATCAAATAATACAAGAACAAATTGTCTCAAGTAAAGGCGGAATACCTTGTTCATAAGAGCATGAAATGTGGCAGGGGAATTGGTCAAGCCAAAAGGCATTACCAGGAACTTATAATGACCTTATGAGTCCTGAAGGCTGTCTTCGACACATCCTCCGCCCGCATCGTGATCTGGCGGTAGCAAGACTTCAAGTCAATTTTCGTAAAAATCGCCGACCCATGCAACTCGTCAAGGAGCTCGTCAATTGCTGGATGAAAAACTTATCTGAGACAGTCTCCTTATTCAATGCCATGTAATCCACGCAGAATCTCCAGCTCACATCCTTCTTCACCAGCAAAATTGGGCCAGAGAACGGGCTCACACTTGGCTGAATTACCCCTGTCTCACCATCTTCGGCACCAAGCGCTCGACCTCATCCTTCTGGGCCTGGGGGTAACGATATGGCCTCACACTGATGAGGAAAGTAAAACTATTGCATGCTCATAGTCTCGTGACGTTAGGAGACAATGGGGAGACTGAAAAACTCCCTTAAACTGGCTCATCAACTGACATACCTCTTGCAGCATGATCTGCTCGCTATTGGCCTCTGTAGCATCCTTTCTCACCAGCCCCTGCAACTCCACCAAGAAGCCGACCCCCCTACAAACTGGTGGTCCTAGCTATGGTCTTTAAGGAAACCATGGACCTGCATAAACGGGGATCCCCCTGTAACATCATCATCCTCCCGTCATCTTGAAATTACATCATAAGCAACTTCCAATTAACTTTCATGTCTCCCAGTAACTGCAGCCACCGCATGCCCAGGATCACATCTGTACCCCCAAGTATAGTGGCAAAAAGTTCTCCACAGCCCGAACTCCTGTAACATCAGTATGAGGCCTCAGCACACTCCTCTGATGCACTCCACCTGACTCGTCCCCATCATCACGCCAAAGCTACCAACTGGATGCCATATTGCTACACGACCCATTGGAGATAAAATTGTAGGTTGTCACATTGTTAATTAGTACCATCACCGTCTGGTCGTATATCTGTTATGTCAACTTCATGGTATAGTTCGGGGTGAACCTTACCATGGAGTTTAAGAAAATCTCTGCGACGTCTAAGTGGTGATGTTCCATGTCCTCAGACTCATTTGCCTCGTCCTCTACCCCATCATCCTTGTCCTCGTCCTCGTCTAGTAACAATAACTGAAGCTTGTGTACGCCACATCAATGCCCTGGGGTAAACCTCTCATCGCATCGGAAGCATAATCAAATCAGCCTCTTTTCGCGCATCTCTACATTAGTCAACTTCCTAAACTGTCCTCATGAGTCTTGGCTGTCGCTCAATGTGCTTCTCCTTACTATTGTGCTTGTCCTTGCTGGACTATCTACTCCTACCATCACCTTCTATCCCATGTGGATGTCTGACTGCGAAAAGTGGACCTGCTCCAAACTAGGGGTGGCAAACGAGTCGGGTCGGCTCGGGTTCGGGTCAGGTCAGGTTTGACCCGACCCGTTTAGGGGTGGACCCGAACCCGACCCGGATTTAATCCGGGTCTGGAATGCATGACCCGAACCCGACCCGACGGGTTGGCGGGTCACCCGAACCCGACCCGCATTCGCTTCTCTTTCAAAAAAATTTGACATAATTCGCTTGCAGCAGGAATCGAACCAAATATCCCCTGGAAATGGTAACACAAGCATACCAATTGAGCTAGCAACGAGACCTGAGAGTGACACATCAACTAATTATTTATCTAAACTACAAGCCAATACTAGAAAATGAAAAATATAACGCCTGCACAGGGATTCGAACCTGTGACCACGTTAGAAATCAAACACAGCAACTGAACGCGCTGACCAAAATTCCCAGCAAGCACCCTCTGAGGTTTAGATATAAATATTTTATATATTTATTTATTTATAAACCGGGTATAATCCGGGTCATGCGGGTTGACGGGTCAAACCCGGACCCGACCCGATTTTTATAGGGGTCAACAGGGTCGATCCGAATTCGACCCGACCCGGATACACCCATACCCATACCCGGCTAAGTAGGCCGGATTCGGGTCGGGTCGGGTCGGGTCGGTTTCATTTTGCCACCCCTACTCCAAACTCCTCTAAGCCTTCGCTGCTCCATATGGTGATCCTCTACCAACTACGCTAGGTTTATCGTCCTTACCAGTCCCCGTGGCTGATAGAGGCGGAGCTCTACTCGAATGTTAAGGTTGAGCCCCTTCATTTAGCACTCTCTCAAAGTCTCCTCAGATGTCTCTGGCTCGTCCCGAAAGTGCCTCAAACTTCTTCCTATACTCTCTGACGGAGCCATCATGCTTTATTGCATCGACTACTCATGTAGGTTCTCCCACTAGGATCACAGAACATGTCCACCAAACAGTCCTTAAGCTCATCCCATAATCAGATAGGCTCTATCTATTCCCTCCATAGAAACCAAGAAAGCGCCTCACTCGAAGCACACGACGGCCGCCTCCAATTTCTGTCCCTTCATCATGCCCATCACTGAGAAGAATCTCTTTACTCTATAAATCCAATCATATGGAGTCATCCCCCTCAAATATGGGTATCTTCAGCTTCCTCACTCGACTGTCCATCCTAAAATTCCCTTGATCTGCTCGACCACCAATGTGCATGGGATGATGGGGTTGGTAAGTGTACTGCCATCTGTCCCGGTCGGTGTTCTAAATATCGGACCGAATTCTGATATATCGGCCGCAATATCAGTTTTATCACTAGGCCGATACGACATGGGCTTATATATTACGATTTCCGATATTTGGGAAAATATTGCAGCAATATCGGGTGCGGCCGATATTGCGGCCGGTATATCACTTTAAAATATCGGCCGCAATTCACAGTTATTTAAAAACAAAGTTAGAAGGTTGATCCACTTAAAAGTGGATCCGACCCGATTCACCAGACCCAATCATTTACTTAAAACGACGAGGCATCGGAATTTTTAAGAGATAATCGTTATTTTACCCTAATTCTAATCACGCCGCTCCATTCAGCCCCGTACGACGAAAATTTCCGGCGACAATCGATTGAGCTTCGACGTCATACATTCAATTTTTACAAGGAAGTATTTTCCGATCAAGATGAGTAGTCGATCTCTAATTTTTTTTCAGTTTTTCATTTTTTCAGTTTTTCATTTTTTTCCATCCAGATTTGGGTTTTTTTACGTTCGATCTTTGCAAGGGATTTTCCGATCAAAATTAGTACTTACTACTTAGTATTCTTTACTTTTTTTCATTTATTTTGTCATTTTCTAAATTTTTTCATTTTTCAGTTTTTCAGTCTAGCATTTGGTCTTCGCAAAAGAGGGTTTTCGATCAAGGTGAGTATTCTTTTCCTTTTTTACATTTTACATTTTTTTATTTTTTTATTTTCATCTTCATACTGGTAATATTGATCCACATGAATAATATGGGAAGTTGTTTATTTGAGCTATTACGATGTGTCCATTAGAATAATATTGATCCGCGTGACCACTTAAAGAAATATTCCACTAAGCGGATGATCAATATTCAGTTTAATGTGGTAAGTATACCCAAAACATACTTTTATTTGAGTTTCTATAGTTTATATTTTCTTAGACACATCTATACTTTTATTTGACTTCATTTTTTAGCCTCTGATATTACACTCCGATATTTAGTCAATATCCCTGATATTCATGTTTAACGAGAGAAGTATAACCAAAACATACTTTTATTTGAGTTGGTATAGTATATACCTTCTTAGATACATCTATGCTTGCATATGTCATCATTTTAAGCCTCGATATGACATTCAGATATTTAGTCAATATCCCCGATATATTCCCGATATCCGCAATCCGATATCAAATTTCCTAGGCCGATACGTGACCGATATTCGATATTTAGAACACTGGTCCAGGTGCCACTCCAAACTCTCTTGTAGGCCATCATCTCTGTCAACATAGCTACCCCAGTCATCATTACCCCTTCTATGTATCGACCGTCTACCTCCGAGCCCACACCATCTCTGTAGTCCTCTGGGTATTCCTCGTCGGGTGGAGGGGGATGTCGTCGCCTTTGGCCGTGTATCAGGGTCCGTGGGGCCCCACAAAGTTATCGCCAGCGTCGTCTGGCCGTAGGGAGGTTGCCAAGGGTTGCGGGTATCTCCATAGGTCGTCAGGGGGCCACTAGGCCCCCGGCCGTCTCGTCTCACTGGAAGTCTCAAGGCCCCAACGGCCTTGCGGAGAGACTGTAAGGGCTGGGCGCCCCTGCTCGTGCCCTACAGGGGCTGGCGGCCCTACATGGTCACTGCAGGGGATGCTACAGAGGCCCTGCCCTACATGGTCACTATAGGGGATGCTGCAGGGGCACCCATCCTTGCAGAGTGTCTGCAGGGGCTGGCCTGGCCGCCTTTGCAAAGTGGCTGCATGGCTCGGTAAACCCTGCAAAAATTTTACAGGGGTCGCGTCGATATTCCGGGGGTGGCGGTTAAGGTTTCTTCCCGGCACGATCTCTTCTTTTCTTTCCTATAAGTACTCGTCAACGTCGGAGAGCAAACGCTCATTGTATTCATCCCCCTTTCATTTTCCTTTCTCTAACGATGTTACCTTTTACTCTAGGTTAGGGTTTTCACCCATGTCGGAATACATTGTCATTGTGGGATTCAAAAGGTATTGCTTTAGGGCTTGCAAATTGTCTCCATGAAACTCTAGGGTTTGCGCAATGGCACCTTTGAATCAATCTCCTTGGATCTTGAATCAATCTCCTTAGATCTTGCTTCGCCCGATGACCTAAGTTCTTCCAAGGATTTCTTCAAACCTTCAATCTCGTCGTTGTATTTTTTTCCTCGGAGGCGTCGAACCTATCCTTCGATCTTGTCGCAGCCATGTATCTCACCGCTCTGATACCACAATGACAAGACTTGAACGAAAGTTCTGATTTTTATTAATAAAAATTATACATAAAACGATAGTGGACCATGTTAAAAATGTGGACCGCTCTCCCAAGTCGTCAATTTTAGAGGACGACCGCACTCTGCTGAAAAAGAGGAAATTCTCAACCTCTCCCAAAAGTTCTCTAACAAAGTAAGCATGAAAATTCACTTCCCCCTAACACATATATATACTATTCAGAAAAAGGCAATTGCAGAAAAAGGCAATTGCAGAAAAACCCGAAAAACTAAAACTTACGAAAAAGGCCCAAAATTTACGAAATCGCCCATGTACAATGT
The DNA here is from genome assembly GCA_030789695.1 of Scilla litardierei. Classification (NCBI taxonomy): domain Eukaryota; kingdom Viridiplantae; phylum Streptophyta; class Magnoliopsida; order Asparagales; family Asparagaceae; genus Scilla; species Scilla litardierei. The sequence goes on along the minus strand of CM061142.1, from coordinate 788,895,147 downwards.
ATCAGCTGCCCGAAGCTCTTTTCCGCTGACTCTGATAAGTAATAATCCAATTAGAAGACTTCATCATCATCCTTATCATTTGAAACATCAGAAATATCAACTGATTTTTGAAGAGCCATCAACTCGGTCATTGTAGACTCCGTCATGAAACGAGCAGATATGATATTAGTTTTTCTACTAGAAAATCTTTCTTTCCTTAAGCATTTGCTTCTTCCCCTTCCCTTTCCTATTGATGATGATGATATGGCTTTCCCCCTTTTTAAGGCTTTAACCTTTTCATAGCTCTTGTTATTGGATCAGGCCACATCACATCTTTAACGTGCCACCATGTCAGCCTTTCTCCCGAGAAGACTTCAACATCATCATCATCATTTGAAACAACACAAGTATCAACTAATTTTTGAAGAGTCATCCACTCGGCCACCTTAGACTCCGTCATGTAACGAGCAGATATAATATCAATATTTCTGCTAGCAAATCTTTCTTTCGGTTAAGAAGTGAATTAATATAGACCAAGTCATTCAATTTATCAGTACGTAATCTATTCCTTCTTTTTGTATGAATTTATTAATGAAAATACAATAACTAATTAGCCATAATGAGAAATGAGTAAATGATGATATAAAAAATTTATTTAAATTTTTACCATCTCAAAATACTACAACTTTCACAACCACTCAAGCTAGTAGTTAATCCTAAAATCCGCATTGCCATCTTCAAATCAGGAGTCGTGCCACTATGCAATAGACATCAATTAACTAAAAATAAAAAACCAAATTCAAATTCCTTTTAGTTAATTTAAACTTTAAAATATTAAAAAATACTATAATAGGAAATTAAGTTTCGTATCATAGATATACCTGGATCAAGTGTAGGATTTTTAGCTTACATCTCTGCTAAGTCCTTTCCAAAAGATCTGCATTGATTTTGATATAAAGGCAACCGGAAGCTTATTTTGTCATACATCTCAAGATCATGGGCATACATCCTGAACATGCACTATGTGAATCCATCTCAAAAGCATCATCTCCATCAATAGCATCTTGCTTGGGTAATAAAAATACGAGTTCAACAAATGACCGTCATATGCAAATGAGTCTTCAACTTATCATTCGATCTTTAATTAATTAGCAGGGAGATCGGCCTGATTTTATTTCTCATTATGCTTCAAATTCAACATGATCACTTTCTTGCACATCTCCAAGTCTTCATATAACCACCTCATTGATGGAGTGTCGATATCTGCCCTTCGAAAACCGTTGACGATTGGCTCAATAATGTTCAATGCTAATGTAACGTTCTTCTAAAATGAACGGCTATTAATGATGATATAGACCTACAAAATACAAAGTCAATAAAAACATCAATTAGTTCATTGTGGTAATATGTGAACCAGATTAGATTAGAAATTTAATGTTTACTTTTTTTGCTTAAACAGTCCTGAAAAACTTCAACTCCTCTCATTCAGTGGAATCGACAAAAGACTTCAAATTGGACTTCTTCTCTTGCAAGCTTTGCAATGATAAAAATATTGTAGCAAAGCGAGTAAACCCGGTCCATACAAGATCACCATCTATCTTCTCATTTATCATATCAAAAACGACAATATGAGCATACATTTAGACATGGACAACTCTAGCATCTAAAATTACATTTTTGATAGGCTTGATCTTTCCAATATCCTTTAGTAAGAGATTTAATGTATGTGCAACACATGAAGTCCAGAAAATAAAAGGATGTTGCAACTATATTGTTAGATACATTGTCGGTCACTATTTACATAATAGATTATTCTCCCAACTTTTTCGTTTTTAAATTCACCAAGTCATAGATATATTTGACTCTCAGGTATATCATTAGATGTGTTCATTGACTCATAGAACATCGTCTCTATATAAGCATGAATGACAATACTCATTATGCTCCTACCCCTTCCATCAGTACAAAAATCAGCCATAAGACTACAACTATTTAGTCTACATGTCTCGAAAAAAGATTCCGACTTATCCTTCTTAGATTCTACTTTCTAAAGAAGAGACTTCTCAGGTATCTCATAAGTTGTGAAACCTTTCAAAGTCGGTACATATTTACCAACCGCTTGTAATATCTGGTCAAAAGAAAAGTGATCCACCATAAAAATGATGATCATGTCTCAAAAATACATCGTGCGATCCACTCACACGTATCTTCTCTTTTCTTCTTCTTCTAATGTTCATTGAGAATGGTTTGCACGCTTTTTCCTTTATCCTTCCCCAGATGCTCCAACTTTCTCATTTCATAAACATTCATGCTTTTATCCATTGGTCCTTTAAACTTTAGACTTTTAGGGCCATGACTAGTATCATACAAGGCCACTTTAACTTACTCATCTCCGATGACCGCTTCATCTATAAGAGCTTGAATCTTTGTTCATTAACCTCTTTCGATGATTGTGTGACTTTTAATGCCTCAATTGTCTTCAACCTAATCTCCCCAAGAACTTCTATGCAAGAAACACAATTTCCTTTCTTTCCTGCAAGATGTGTCTTGAAACGGCTAATACCGCCGTGCGGGACATGATCATAAAACTTGCACTTCACTTTATTGGCTCTCATTTTCTCACCATGATCCCAAAAATTTGCTCCTGCCATGACGGATGATGCGTTGCTAGACCTTTCTGAAGACATCTACTATTTAAAAGCACAAACATTTATCTACTATTTAAGAGCACAAACATTAAAAAATTATTATATTAAAATGAACGATACAAAATTTAAAAATAATAAAACATGTAATATGCCATGAGACTCATGACTCGTGATTGTAAAAAATTGTGAGACTTACATTATACATATCATATACTTAAGAATCAGCAGGCAACGTCTTTATGTGTAGCCCAAAGGTGACATCATTGTGTCGATCTATATACTCAAGAATTGGGCATATGCGGTAGCCGAAAAGGGACAGTATCCATAATCTCCATGTCAACCCAAAACTGATATAATATCTATTATCTGATAATCCAATAATCAAACTATCCAAGTGAATGAACCCAACCAATCCAAATGTTATATCTCAAATAAGACAATAGCATAATCATAGATTCATAGCATGACCCATGACTTAACTACAAAGATTAATTGAAATCAAATTTATTTTATAATCATCTATGTATGCATAAATACATTCCATAATTTTCTCAGAACAATTTCATCATCAAAATAATATTTTTCAACCCAACAATATTTCATCATCAAAATAATATTTTTCAACCCAACAATATTTATTATTTTCTTAAAACAATGTTGTCATCGAAATAATATTTCTCAAGTCTCAGCCCAACAATATTATTCGCATAACATTAAAAACAATGTCATCATTGAAATAATATTTCTTAACCCAACATTTTTTCTCAAAACAACGTCATCATCGAAAAACTATTTCTCAAGTCGCAACCCAATAATATTATTCTCAGACTCATCATGTTGATATTTAAATCAGAGTCACAGACCCACAGAGTAGTGATCACAGAGTGCATGAACCAGATGGCGAGAGGAGAAGACCATAAGAAGCCGCGTGGAAGAAGCAACAACATCCACAAAGAAGAAGAAGAAGCGACAACATCCGCAGAGAAGACGAAGAACGGAATAGTGAACAAGAAAGAAGAAGCATCATCATCATTTGCTACGTATAAGAAGAACGAAGAAGAAAAAGAAATCATAAGAAAAATAAAAACTTACAGTTTGGTTAAATTACCTCCAATTTTCATTGAATTTTGAAAGAAGAAGAAGATCAAATCCTAATTTTGTTGACTTTTACCGCTGGCGAAGCAAACGACTAAGTTAATCGTTGGATCAATGCAAATAAGGGATAAGCTCTACTGCATAATTAAGAGATAATCAAACATGTCTAGAAAAAGCAATCCAACCCCGGTGAAAAATATTTTGAAACCCGCTAACCACGGCATTGGCCGATAACGGTCGATATTGGCCCACTATATATCGGGCTGATGTATCGGCCATATATATCTGCAATATCGAGTTTTTTTCCAACATATATATCTGTATTGGACCGTTGGTTATAAATAATATACCAAAGCAAATAAGATATGCTCTGGAAGTTGTGCCAATTAAGAGGGTCTTTATAAAACAGTGGCAACAAAATGTATAATTGTGACATATGAGCAAGGAACAGACATGTCGGCTGGCCTGCTATCATTAATAGGTTTGTTTCTGATTTAATTTCTTTCAATGAGTTGCCCCTACGATGGATTAAATGAATCATGATTTCTCCAATTTAAAGATGTTCTGTAGTTAATCAAGGAATGCACTAAATTTATTTTTAAAAGAAAATGCCAATAAAGCAAGAAAAGCAGAAGCATGTTAAGCAAATGTAAGGACATGTGTTCCACATATTCACTCAGACACCCAACATGTCAACTTTGAGCATGTGCCAGGTCTAAGCACCAGAATATATGAATAATATATCAATAATGTCTCCAATACAATGCAGGCTACACGTCCAGTTTGACATGATATGTGACATATGTTAGATAATATACCGCTTGGTGATGTGTTTCACTTGTGAATTACAAAGATACAACCATTTGAATTTTAATTGTTTACCTTTTTTCCTCCAATGACTCATTGCATGGAGTGGAATCTTATGCATTGATCATTTCCCTTGAGTTCTCACACAAAATATGTTACCATAATGTTCCACATTTATTGTCTATTATCATTTATAAGATTGCATTTACGATGTTGACAATTTAAATAAAACTATCAAAGTTGATACATACGATGTCCATATTTTATGTCTGCTCTTGTGGCTACTGATTTCTTTTTGTCCCTTGATGCTTCAAATCTTATCTTTTGACATGGATCACCACCACCATCTTGCCGTCATCCCAAAAATTGGGTTTTGGCTTCATGGACTCAATAGAAAGAAAGTAAATAACAAATAAAAAGAAATAATAATCACAAATAAAAAGAAATAATAATAACAATAATATTAATAAATTAAAATAATCTATCTTACAAATGAGGGATGATTGATGGAGTTTTATCCCATGTGACAATGTCACATCACCCCTAAAACCCAAAAAACACCCAACAATAAAAAAACCCAAACACCCACCTCCAATCAAAAACCCCCAAAACCCCCAAGGCAATACCTAAACTCACGCCCACTCTTCACATTTGGACCCAGTTTTGCACCCAACGAAACAGCACTGATGGGCCCATGTCCAGGTTGTTTGGGGTTTTTGGTGCCCGTGCACTATATGCACGGTTTATTTTCTAGTGTGTGTGTGTGTGTATAAGGTGTTTGTGTGTGTAGTTTTACCAGGATTCATTTGAGTTGACCAAAAATACAGATCTCTCTCAAGTTTCAATATTAATAAATAAAATAATGATGATGATGAAAAGAAATAATAATAATAATAAATAAACACAAACAAGCAAAAGAATCACGTCGAGTTATGTTGTCATATGCTTCTTTTCAACGCATTATGATGTAAAGCTTTCTCTTCCGTCAAACCAAGATCTTCAATATCACATATTATCACTTCTTCCCTTCCTTCTTTGATCTATCTCTCTCCTTCTTGATCTCATCATACATGTACTCTTTCTAACGGACGCATCAATATGTCTTATGTATATGACTAGACCATCGATGTTCTTTCATCTTTTGACATGGGTAACCATGCAATAAAAATGCATTGCCATTTGAAGCTTTCACAAGAACTAAACATAATTCATTTATTAGGTAAGAATGACTCCGAAAAGATATTGTATCAACTAAAATCCTCAAAACAAAAATAACAGCCCTACCACTCAATATATGGTCTCTAAAAGTATATGGAATACTGAATATAAAAAGAAACATAGATACAATTCTTCTTTATGAATGACTTAAAATAAATAAAATGGCTTCAGGGCAATGCATTGCAATTGCATAGATCTTTCCTTTCTATTTCAAATAAGAAACTCCGAGTTACTAAAGCAAAAAAAGAAAATATTAACCTTAAAATTTCTTGAGATACATAGATAAAAAAAATCTATCTGCTTGCAACTAACATAACAACTATATTAACTTAGACACAACCTTCTCCATTTTATCTCTATCCAAATGTAAGTTAGTTCGCTTGAGTTGCTCAGATGCCCCTTCGCCCAGTGCTTATGACATACTATGGAACCCCTACCTGCTAGGGGTCCAAGTGGGGCATATGTGTATAAGAACCTAATCAACCTCTACAGCTTCCAACCACACTGGAGTGATCCAATATGTGGTTCTGCCCGTTCCTCCACTTCCCTGTTCATTTACTATATTGATCTTGAAACACCGAGAGCAGCAGGATATGGAGGGTAAAAGAAAAGAAAAGAAAATCCAACGTTCCAAAGGATATGCAAAAGCCAGATTTTCTCCCAATTCCAAAAAAACTAATGAACAAGGTTTCTATGTGTTCCAATAAACTGAAAAATCAGTTTATTGTAGACGTATAATACAACATAATTAATAGATGGAATTATCACCTATGCTTTCAAGATAATGTCCGAAGTTATTGTAGCAATCGACCAAACATCAAGAAATACTGAGGAAATACTGAAATTGTGTTCATGCTCATTTTTTGACATCACATAGGCTTGCAAAGCTCAAGAACATGTGCAATTGGGCATACGAACGACCTAAACTATCTTGAAATGGCATGTGTTCAAGTTAAATTCATCCTTTTTCCGTCTTCTTGCTATAAAAATAGTAAATTTGTTTTTTTTGCCTTGCTTTTGGTTAAATAAATACTTCTCTCACAAACAAAAAATTTATCGTTGCAACATTGCAAAAGATTAGCCCGCTCTAGAAGATTATCAACTCGAAAGGAACAGCGAAAAACAAAGAGAAGCAACCAACAACAAATTTCAATCGCAGATCAGGTCACATAGAAGAAAGCCGCAGAGGAACAAGACAAAACGGTGAAAATAACGTGAAAAGAACTCACGAGAACGTAAGGAGAGTTCGGATACTTGGCCAGGAGAGCGACACAGAGCTTGAGAGCGTGCTTAAACTGCCGCGAATCGACGGCGTCCCAAATCGGCCGTACCCTTCGCTCGGGAATCCCGCCGGCGATCCCGAATTTGGACGCCATTACATATGGGATTATAGTCTTGAAGAGGACGGCTAGGGTTTTTAGGGGTATCTCTTGATCGCTGGTTCCTTTTAGAAATGAGTCAATAGGCCTTACACAGAAAGGATGAAGGAAAGAACGAGATGGGGAGGGAGAAAGAAAACGAAAGGGTTTATCGAGGTGTCATTCACCCAAAAAAAACATAACTTTTAAGTTTTACAGGTTTAAATTTAATGTAATAGGGCAATTTTAACTTAATACCTTTTTTAAAAAAAAATCCGTCTAAATGCCTGAATTGCAATAGGTGATGAAATTTGGACGATTATATTCCTCATCTCATTCATCATATGAAAAATCACAAAAAAAAATCAGTGTTTGGGATATATTTCAAGTTAATACCCAGAACGTTAGCAAAGTTGTCTCATATGGCCATCAACGTAGAAATGAATGTACACTTCTCCAAACTGCCTCTTAATGCCACCAGTCGTTGGTGGCTCGTCACTGGATGCAGCTCTCTCTATGAATACCTTCAATGCTTTTTGAACCGACGGCATGGACTGATGCAGCTGACTCTGGGCTAAATTCTCGTTTCTAGTTATAACCAACACATTCTTGAAGCGGCCACCAAGGGTTGTGATCTCGGCCTTGAGTGTTCGGAGTTACGGAGCTTTAAGTGCCTTGATAATCGTCGCTGCAGAGAGATGCTTCCATGATGAACTTGCCCTCATCATCGGTTGTGGCATCGATGGTGAGCCCGTCGGATTGCGTTGGTAACGGGCTCTCTTTGGCGATTTCGGATGTCTGCCTCTTCAGCTCATTGACGTGTTGGATGACTTATGCTAGTAACGAGGCCTTGTTTGTCTACAGATATAAAAAACAATGAGAATTAAAATTATGCATGCATGAACAAATTCATTGGTTATTGGCAAGGACGGTAAAGGACATAGAAAAGAATGAATGTTGCTCCCAAACGGCAAGGACGGTAACGGATCACCTTGGTATGCCACGTAGTTACAGTAGCCAGAAGCCAACCCTAATGGATCATCATAGTAATCAAACTCCGGTGCAACAGAAGCCATCCTGCTGTACAAATCTTCGATGTAGAACAGAATGATCGATGGTTGCGGTGTTGGATGAAGAGGAGGAAATGGCGGAAGCGAAGAATGCATGAAATAGCGATCGCTAGGGTCACGAATGAGTTGGGTGTTTAATTGAAATTGAGTGGGAAGAATTGTCCATGAGAGAAATGGTGATGGTTATGTTGGATCATGTGGATGGCAAACAACACTATAATGGGGGTTGAATAGTGTTGTGCAAATAGTAAACTTTTTCGATCGTTAATTAAAACCCTTCTAATCTTGCCTAATAAACCAAGTAGAGCGATCTACGCTTGGTTCTTAATCAACAAAATAATCTTAAAATACACAGAGTAATTTCACAGCAGGTAGTCGACTCCCTATGAACAGTAGTCGACTCCCAGAGTATTTATAAGAACAAATAAGATTGCAAGTAAGATAAATATTATATTCATAGCGGATAAAATTAAGTTGATCTTTGCAACAAATGAATAACAATTAGCGAATAATAAAGTAAGAGCAAAGATAAACAAACACAGATAAGCAATCGCAGACACAATGATTTTTATCCTGGTTCCCCACAACTTTTGGGTACGTCCAGTCCCCGACCAACCCGGTACGAGATTTTCCACTATCTGCCTTGGCAAATACAAGTACCTAACTCCACTCGTTAGGATTTCCAACGACATAGTCTTGACCAGGATTTCCGACTGGCAACACCTAGACTTGTCTAGTGTTCCAACAACAACATAATAAAATTGATATCCAATTCACCACAATAAATTGGTGGAGATTGGTTTTACACCCAGATTCTATAGCCAAACAATGATAGACAAAATTGTGTGTAGTTGCTTGATAGAATGAGATTCTAGATCACACAAAGATACGAATGACTTCTTTGTGTTCTAGATCTATTGTTTTTCAAAAATCCTTTAAACAAAAATCAAGAGAAAAATAATATGGATTTGAAAAACAGTTAGCCAATAAAATGAGAATATGATCTTTAAAAATAATAACAGAATTTTGCAAGATCACAAATAAAATCGAATTGGCTAGAGAAAGAATGAGAGCTTAGAACTTTAGAGCGTTTGCACGAGAGATTTTGAATTCGATAATTGTTGTTGTATTTTCTCAATGAAAACGTTCATCGATATTTCAAAATTCAAGTTAAAAACGTCAAACTTTTACAGCTGGTAGTCGACTCCCTAGGAGTGGTAGTCAACTCCCAGTGTGTTTCAGGAAATCTTGATTCTCAGCTGGTAGTCGACTCCCTACCTTTGGTAGTCGACTCCCAGAGGAGTTTTTCCTGCGACATAGCTAGTCAGACAGGTAGCTAACTCCAGTGTGTGTGGAGTTTCACTACGGAATTTATAAGATGACTAGAGAAAGCTCTCAAAAAACATTTTTGAAGATGATTTAAAAGATATTCAAAAACATTTTCAAATTGTGTGTGTGTGTGTGTGTTTGTCTATATGCTTTGGCTTTAACAATACCCTAAAGAGACATAACACACTCATTATAGACTTAGGACACGTCTTCGGAAGCTTGATCAATTTGATGAAGTAGATGCGAGCTTCACTTGAGCTTCTTGTTCTATTTGAGCTTTGAACTTCATTATTTGATCTTAGCCTCGTTCGTCCTAGTCTTTGAGCGTAGATTGCGCTTCTTTGAGTATGAGTAAAGCTTCGCATATCCTGCACACTTAATTGTAGTGTAGTTAGTACACTAAGTTTCATTTGGCGTGCTCATCATCAAAATCACTTGGGGCAAAATTCAATTTCCATCACTCTCCCCCTTTTTGATGATGACACCCAAATGAAAAATGAATTAAGTTTGAATATTTGAAAATACAGGAAAGTATATTTACTCCCCCTGTTTTGATGCGGTTCTCCCCCTGCATCGAAGCTGTTAGCAATACAATACATATGATTTCATTTTTGCATTTCATATCTTTCTCCCCCTTGTCATCAACAAAAAATGACAAAGTACTATAATAGATCCTTCAACTTGCAATTCAATATGTTTTGTTCTAGAGACAACGTCGATGTTTTAAACATCTTGGCATTCACCAACGGGCTCCTTTGCCTCCAATGCAAACGGGACAGGTGCGAGAGGTTCTTGTACCTCTGCCTCAGTGGTAGATAGTGAGACTGAACTTTGCTTTTTGCTAAACCACGAAACAAGGGAATGTCCAAGAAAATGACATGTTCCAATATGTTCTCTGGTCGAATGTGGATGTTGACATCCGGCTCATTTCAAATTCATTGGCTTAGTAAATTCGTGTGCTTATCATGTTCAAATCCAGGAGGTTGCTCAACGTAGACTTCCTCCTTTATGAATCCATTTAGGAAAGCGCTTTTTACATCCGTGAAGATGGAAGGTGACTGCATCCCTCTGCGAGCTGCCTGCAGGTATGAATCTGTGGGCTAGTGTATGATAGCGAGCTGCTTCTGCAGGTATGAATCCGATGGGCTAGTGTATGATACGTCGAGGTCTCCAAACAATTTCTTGCTTGCCCATCCGATGTTTAGCAATGTGAGCAGTATTAATGGGTTGGAGTACCGGTTCGAGGTGTTCTCATCGGATCACAGAGAATGGGTCGAGCGCAAGGATCGGGCTGTGGGCGTAGAGAACAATAGATGGAGGGACACCAAGCCCATTTTCGACAGTGTAGTCATATATTGGAACTGCACCGGCATACGATTTAAACTAAAAAAGCATGATAGTGTCTTACAGACGATGAAGGCCCGATATTAACTTTAAAGATACCACAAACGTTATGGTATTAACATGAAAGATACCCCAAATGTCAGGGTATTTTTGTGAGCTTGGAGCAGGGGCAAAATGGGTATAATTTAACGTTGTCGTCGTCCTTTAGCCAAAACACATAAAAAGCACTATTGTATACAACTTAAACGTTCGGGGTATTAAGTTGAAAGATACCCCAAACATTCGGGTATTTTTTGTGAATTCCCCTTTATTGATTAGATGGACGCACGTTAACGGGAAGCACACACACTGGTAGCGCAAGATAGCGGTGCACCACAGGAAACCTAAAACGGGCTTGCAAATCTATTAGCGATTTTGGTCGTTTGAGCTCGTCTACTTTTTATCCTCTGAAAGAACCTGATTATGGTACAGAGATTCGAGGTGTCTTAACAAGAGAGAAGTAAAGCCGATGTAGGGTCAACTTTGACGGGAAAAATTCTATACACACGGACCTAATCGGTGTACACACCGACCACTTTATAAACAGACCCATAAAAATTTAAAAATTATTATGAACAGAATATCAGGTGAGATGATAAAATTGTAATCTATTCAAAAGATTGTATCAAATCCATGTATGCACTCTCTCATCACATATCAATAAAGGCATGTGGTCTTCTCCAGAATACACGTTCACAACACGTTATAGCACGATCATCCTGAGATTGGAGGATCGTTCATTGCAAAAGCTAGGAAGGAGACGGTTTACCCATCACACACGGACGTCTACCACCTCTGCGCGCTCGTCTTCTTTGATCTTTGAGATATACCGAAAACGATGCAATTTTTTTATCATGATCATGATGCCTATGATATTGATCTCCCAAGATCGAACTCGAAAAACATGAAAAAAGTAGATTTTTAAGGGGAAGGACGGCGGCTCCTCGCCGTCGATCCTCGGGGGAGCGGCCACCGTCCCCCCCTCAATTGCCCTGCCGCTCCCTTTGTGGCAATGGCACGCTGCCACATAAAGTGGTGGCAAAAACGCTTATCTAGGGTTTCAAAAAAATCTATTACTTACAGCCGACCGGCAGCACCCTCGCCGTAGGCAGCCTAAACGCCTCCCCCGCTGCTCTCCAGCAGTAGTGGCACGCCGCCACCTACAGCGACGACGAAACCCTAATCTAAGATTTGTTTTAAAAAATCATTAATCCTAACGACGGCGGCCCTAACACTGCCCTACGACGGTGCACTACCGCCCTGCGGCGACTGCCAGCCCCCTCCCCTCCCCTTTGCCCTGTGAAAGACTGCCATAGGGAGAGGCTCATGCTAACATATGTCGCTCTCCCACCTCAACATGGGACGCTGGCCCAAACTGAAGAAAATTTCTTTTCTTTTCGGCCGAAGCCCCGCATCTCTGCTTTGGGCCTTGACACAACCATTAAAAAAACAAAAAGGCTGCGGGCAAAAACCCGCAGTGACCTGCGAGCTTTAACCCGCAAAAGAATACAAAAAGAGCAAACTGCGGGCCGATGCCTGCAACGACCTGCAGGCTTTGGCTCGCTGACAAAAAGAGAAAGGAGGAAATATGGGGCCAAAACCGAAAAAGGGGAGAAAATAAAAAAGGAAGAAGAAAAATGGGGGAAATAAAGGAGGAATATGAAAAAAGAGAGAGAAAGCTCTTTTTAAGGGTATAGAAAATAAATAAATATAATGTGGCATAGCTCAGATTTTAAATTTTTTTGAACCAAACCACATTGACCCAGTCCATACCGTCGGGGGCTTCGCCCCCTTAACAAGGCCACAGACCTCCAAAAAAATTTCCATATTTAGTTTGTATTCCTAAAATATTTCAAGGGTGGGTCACATAAGACAATAATTATTATTAGTGTCAATACAACTCTGATTATAATATAAGGGCATAATTATTTTTATCTGAATTTGACCCACATGCACAGATTTTATTTCCAGCATATTATTCATGAATGAAGCATAGTTTAGGATCATATTAATATGCCCATATTATTCATGAATGATGCATAGTTTAGGATCATATTAATATGCCTTATATCACAAATATGTGTCATAAAAGCTAGGATAAATTATATGCTTATATCTGTCGGCATTCGCTTAATAATTATGAAGATCCTGCGACCGCTCTACCGTTACTTACCTAACCTAACGATGTACGACATCGCTCCGTGGTATAATTAATTATTAAGCATTAAATATGATAATTTTATTTATACTACGAATATGTGATCCCTATAATGTATTATAAACATGTTTCCGAGCACAAATTTGCATGAATGACTATATTGTGGTTTTGGATCGGTCATTTTAAGTCTCACATTTTACTTTCCAGCACTTTTTTCTTTTTTGAGACAAATTGTAGTGAGAAATAATATGTAATGCCCAAAACTGACGACATTTCCTTGAAGGCGGAGGCCACACTTGAAGAAGAAAAATTTCATAGAACCATGTGATTTCCAAAGTTGTAATTTTCTTTTCCATTTATGTAAAAGGTACTGTATATTTGGACTTTTGGACATTATATTTTTATGTGGTGATTGGCCAATCCACACAATTAGCTTATTCATTATAATTGCATCTACATGATTTAATTTATAGTTTTTATATCAACTCATGCAATTGTGCTTTTAACTAATTATGTATAATGGCCCTTGTCACAATTATTGTTTTCAAATTTTGAATAAATTATTATTTGTAATTGGAGCCGAAGTTTCATTGAAATGGAGCAACCCAGATCTGGAGCTACCTGGATTATTTGTAAATTAGTATTTGTAATCAGTGCTTGCTCACGTTTAATGGAGCTACCTAGATCTGGAACTTGGTGCAGGTTTTAAGGAGTGGGGTTGGCCCCTATTTATATAGGCGGCTGACCCATCCTCTCTTCTCAATTTCCGATGTGGGACTAAACACGCTTGGAGAATTTTCTTAACACACAACATGTAATGCCCTGATAGCTACTGCACAAGTACTAGAGGGGGGCGAATAGTACTTTAAAATAATCAAGATAATTATTCCTAATTATTGTGCAAACTCAACCAACAATGCGGAATGAAAATATGACAACAAAGAAAGACAATTGCAAACAAGCAATGTAACTGGTTCGGATCCACCCAAGTCTCCCCGACTTGTTCCCGGTGATCCTACGTCCCAAACACCCGGATCCCCTCCGGCTACTTGAGTTAGCATACTCTAACCCAAGTTTACACTATGAAATTCTTGTAGAAACCCTCTACAAGATCAAATCATACACAAATGAAAACGTGACTCCCACAACCCGGGATCAATATCTTCTCTCACAAACCGAGAGATAAACTTGCAATATCAAAGTAAATGAAACAATAAACACTTACCAACAAAATCCTATGTCTTGAGTAAACTTACTGATTTTAGGGCAAGGAAGAGTTTGAAGGAGAGAATGTCACCAAACCCTAGCTCCACCAAGATGAACAGCGATCGAAGGCTAGTATGGAGTAGGTGACTTTGAATCAAGCTCTTCGCTTGAGAGGCTCACAATGAAGAGAATCTCTCTTGAGGAAATTGGGGCTCAAGGAGTTTGGAGAGATTCTTGTGAGTAATGAGGGAGCTTAGAAATGAGAATTGAACGCTCTCTATTTGATTCTCAAAAACTCAATAATGGCAGCCTTGAATGCTAGCAAACAGCTCATCAAGATTATATAGGAGTGAGAGAAGAGAGAGGCAAAATTCGTAGCATTAAATGCCCCAACGAATCTATTTCTGAAGCAGTCTAATCGGTCTAAGAAGGATCACTGACCGATTAGTTTTGCAACTAGTCGGTCGGTGATTCTTCTTGGACCGACTAGAAGGTTCACATCCAAGATAGGGAATTCAGGAGATAGAACTAGTCGGTGTAAGAAGACTTGCCAACCGGCTAGTTTGATAACTAGTCGGTCGGGGAGTGTTCTTTGACCGACTAAGTAGTTAAAATTCAATAGGCTGAACATTAGGAGAGCTAGTCGGTCTAAGAACAAATTCCAACTGACTAGTTTCACAACTAGTCGGTCGATGGATGTTCTTGGACCGACTAGCCAACAGGAGCTAGGTTGAAAAATGAAGGCGTAACTAGTCGGTCTAAGAAGGATTCCCAACCGACTAGTTTGACAACTAGTCGGTCGGTGAACCTTCTTGAACCGACTAATTGGTCAACAGTGCCTAGGCTGAATTGAAGCGTAAAGAAGATTATAATGTAAGTTTCTATGGGCTTCTAAGATAATCCTAACTCAAGGCTTAAAGAAGCCGCGAAATGAAGCGTAAAGCTTCGGGAAAGTTTCTATGGGCTTCTAAGATAATCCTAACTATAAGATATGAGCGTTAAGAAGATTATAATGTAAGTCCTACTCAAGGCTTAACATTCTACGAAAAGAAGCTAGAAGACTATAAAATAAACTAGACGAACCGTCTTCAAAGCTTCAATCCGAATCTATTGACTTCAATAATACTCATTGAGCTTCAACGAAGCTTCAGGCACACGATCACACGCTTTGAGAAGTCTTGAGACGTCGCTTTTGATGTACGTAGAATTTTGGCGACAATCTCCATAACTGCGCTCACAAAGAGTTAGTTCACGATATTTATGTTTGTTCATCATCAAAACCAAATCCGGGGAATCAATACTCAACATTCTCCCCCTTTTTGGTGATGACAAACCAACATAAATAATAATCAATAATAATGAGTCAAATGAAATTTACTTACTCCCCCTGCATTGATGACACGTTAATTCCGTATTAAATAATAATCATACGCATCAAGCCGACGGGGAAAGTATAAAATATGAACCCAATTATTGAAATTTAGGATCTAAATCCATTTTTATATCTTAACTCCCCTTGAATCTAACATATCAAATTAGATTCACGGTAAATTGCTTTATATAATCATTTAGCACATCGTCATTATTAATTCTCTCCCCCTTTGGCATTAGAAAAAAGAGCGGGAGGAGATCAACGACAACAACAATGGCTAAAATAAAAGCACGAGAGTCGAAGAATACGACCACGATCTAAATGACACCAATGTAAAATAACGAAGAAAATCAAAGCGTGCCATCGAGACCATAGTCGAAAATCGAAAAATGAAATCGTCAAAACTCAAATCAATTTCACGTATTGTGTTATGGAACATACTCTCCAATATCAACATTCTTAGTGAATTTAGTGCATGGAAAACAATTCTATGTTTTCATATAAACAATTTTATTTAATCAATATAATCGTCGAGCGACGAAATCATCATCAGAGACAAAAAGAAATATAATGTGCACACTTATATATATATATACACACACACACAAATATAAACGATCATCAGATCGGTGCACAACATACAACACATGTCTCAACAGACATCAAAACGAACATACATCAAAATGTATCACAAAAACATACAAAAATACATCAAAAATACATAACCACCCAACTATCCTACCCCAATCTCTCACGACAAAATAGATCATCCAAGTGCACATGGGAGAGTTCTCCAACACAAGCTCAGGAGGCGGAGGCAGGATCAGCAGAAGCATCAGGATGTGCAGAAGAGGTGGTGGTCTCTGGAATGACTGGAGTGTCCACCGAAGGGAGGGTGGCAGCAGGAGTGCTCTCGGGAGCACGAGCAGAAGTATCCACCGAAGGAATGGTGGCCGCAGGAGTGCTCTCAGGAGCACGAGCAGAAGAAGAAGTAGCAGACGTACCCTATGGGGCACGAACAGGAGAGGCAACAAGCTCCTCAAGATCAACATCATCCATGGCCTCCTCGTCAGAAACTGTAGGAGGAACCTCAATGCCCAAGTGATGACAGATGCGAGCAAGCATCTCCTCACATCGAGCAATACGAGCCTCCTGACGGCTCTGAGAAGCTGAAGAGTCAGGGCGAAAAGGTAGAGGAGGAGCAGAAGGGGTAGTCCTCTCAACGTGACGCAAGGCCGCAAGAGACTTCTTGACAACAGTCGCGTTCAGGGGAGGACCCAACAGACGCTGATCATCGGGAGGGAGAGGAACGCCAAAGTGGCGGAAGACAAGGGGCAGCAGGCAGGGATAAGGAATATGGGCTGACTTGGTGGACTTCCTTATGCACTTAAAGGAATCCATCTTGTCAAGGATGATCCGGGCCCAATTTATCTCGCTCCCCATAAAAAGAGCGTAGATAAGCTTAAGGAAAGGCTGAGATGGCAAGCTGGAGGAGCCGTACTTCGGTAGAAGACACGAATTCAGAATGAGATTTAGGACCCACGCATTCGGCTTGAATGATTTCGATGGAACGCCAATCCTGGCGGAAGGAATGACATGGAACATCTCAGCAAGCATGGACTGGTCAAGATCGTGGATATTATCCACGGAGATATCTGAAGGGAGCAGGCCAGAGGAGGAGACACCAATCAACTGCCCTAAGATCTCTGCTGTGAGGACAATGGGTGTCCCCAAGACAGTGGTCTAAATGCAGTGGGTGTCGTCATACTCACCCCGAACTCGATTGGCATAGAACAATTTGACGAGTCTGGGATAGGGATGATGATTCGCCTTGGGATCATGGCGAAGATAATCTAGTAGGCCGATATAGGAGAGGAGATCTGCGAGATGAGGAAAGTCAGAAAACTGAACGAAATGCTCCAGAATCAACGGACAGTGCTCAATACGATTGTATGCCGCAAGACACAACGGGTCATCGTGACACAACGAGATATCAACCCCACCCAAAGGCATGGGAGCCTTCCCCTTAGACTGACGAGAGGAAGATCGAGGAGGATGAGAAGGAGCCTTCTCGGTAGGCTCAGTCTCCGGGATATACTCATAGTCGGAGTCAGGTGGAGTGGGAGCACGGAAGGGTCCAGAAGTCACAGTCTTCTTCTTAGGCTGGGGCTTAGGTTTGGAAACGGCAGTCCTCTTCTTCTTGAGTGGAGGCGAGGAAGAGGAAGGACGAGTGGTTTTGACATGACGTTTGGGTTGAGGAGGGTCGGTAGGAGGAGACTCGACGGTCATGGGAGACGGAGTGGTAGGATGGATAGGGATGCGTGTCTTCACCATGATATAGAGACGAGACAAAGAAACCGAACAAAATCGACCTAGAGTGAACCCTAAATCGAACGAGATTAAGCAGAAAATGAACACGATTGAACCCTAAACAATGAGAGGGAGAGAGGAGATATACCCTATGAGGAGGGGAGATAGCCGGCGGCGACTGTCGGCGGCCGGAAACTGCGGAGAGAGCTGAGGAGACGCGGGGGTTTAGGGTTTGGGAAATATCGCGCACCGATTAGAATGAATTCTAATCCGTGCGGATGAGTTATAAATCGATGGGGAGAGATAAAGACGGAAAAGCCCCTGTGAAACTAGTCGGTCTAAGTTCAAGAGCTGACCGACTAGAATACAATCTAGTCGGTCGGCCGATGAGCTTGGACCGACTAAGTGCAAACAGCAACTGAAGTCAAAAATAGGGCAATAATTAGTCGGTCTGAGTTCAATCACTGACCAACTAGAACTGAAACTAGTCGGTCGGCTAATGAACTGGGACCGACTAAGAGAGTCCAAAAAATTGAGAATTTGAAATTTTGGGTTCTTTCCAAAGAACACTTGGACGAAACATCTAAATCACTCTCAAACATCATTATTCTACTCCATAAAACATCGAAAATCATAAAGACGACGTGCATGAACATATCTAGCATAAATTCCGAAAATCCAATCATAAATCCAGAAAATCCGAACAAATCTAGCATGAGCATATACAAAATTATTATCATGCAAGATTATCGAAAATATGAATCCTAAATCTCGGATTCACTCATAATCCCCAATTCTCGACGTAACCGCACAAAGGAATCTTCCTTGAGTGGTTTCGTGAAAATATCGGCGATTTGCTTCTGGGTTTCAACGTACACTAAAATGATGTCCTTTCTAGCAACATGATCATCTAGGAAATGGTGACGGACATCTATGTGTTTGGAACAGGAATGGTGTACCGGATTCTTAGAGAGACATATTGCACTTTGGTTGTCTACCATGATAGGGCAAGTATCACAGTTTATACCGAAGCCTTTAAGAGTGTGTCTCATCCAAAGAACCTGAGCACACGCAGCACCGACGTCAATATATTCCGCCTCGGTGGTTGAAAGTGATACGGAATTCTGCTTCTTGGAAAACCAAGAGACAAGAGAATTTCCTATAAAATGGCAAGTGCCACTAGTACTTTTCCTGTCGGATTTGCATCCAGCATAATCTGCGTCACTATATGAGATTAACTCATACGTGCTAGACTTTGGATAATATAATCCGTAGTCGAGTGTGTAACTTAAATAACGGAAAATATGTTTTACCGCTACTAAGTGTGATTCCTTAGGTTGTGACTGATACCGAGCACAAACACATACGGCGAACATTATATCAGGCCTACTGGCAGTAAGATATAATAAACTACCAATCATACCTCGATATAGATGAATGTCTACATCTTTGCCGCCCGTATCTTTATCAAGATGTGTAGTGGTGCTCATTGGAGTCTTCTTGCCAGAAGCATTCTGCATTCCAAATCGCTTTAGCAACTCCACCGTGTACTTGGTTTGGTGGATGAAGATTCCATCGTGCATTTGGCGAATTTGGAGACCTAAGAAATATTTGAGCTCACCCATGTGGCTCATCTCAAATTGGTCCTTCATGACATTAGAAAACTCTTCGCAAAGAGTGAAGTTAGTAGCACCGAAAATGATATCATCAACATAAATTTGAACTAAAATAATATCATGATTGGCATACTTAACAAAAAGTGTAGAATCAACTTCACCCATTTTAAAACCCAAATCCAAAAGAAAGTTCTTTAGGCGGTCATACCAAACTCTAGGAGCTTGTCGCAAACCATAATGTGCTTTCGTAAGTTTGAAAACGTGATTTGGAAATTTTTCAGTTATAAAACCCGGAGGTTGAGAAACATAAACTTCCTCAACGACATCTCCGTTTAAAAACGCACTTTTTACACCCATTTGAAAGAGTTTAAAATCTTTATGGCACGCAAAAGATAACAACAACCTAATAGATTCTAATCTAGCTACAGGAGCAAATGATTCTTCGAAATCTATACCTTCCTCTTGCTTGTAGCCTTGAGCTACTTCACCCATTTTAAGAAAGGGAAATGGAAGATAAAGTATACATCAAAAGAAAATAATAGCAATGGCTAAACCAAGTCTGGTATGGACTGTCAAGACCTACATACGTCAGTAATGTATAATATGCCAAACAATTGTAAGATTTATATAAAGCTAGTGTAAATACAAAAGCTGATATAAATCTAGCTATTATATACGTAGCTATTCTTCGAGTACATAAAATTTTAAAAACAATAATTTGCTTGACTGGTTGCCAAAATAAAATTGTTAGGAGTATTTTCTGTAATTAAATACATTTACTTCTATGCACTGAAATAAATTGTATGCAAAGTTTTCCTTACATGCCATATTTTGATACAACTGGTCATGTTTTGCATTGAAGTATCTTTTTTGCAATGATTATGCTTGTTACAAGTCTGACTTCTTGAACTTGTTAAACAAAGTGTGGACATCCACATTATCACACATGACACATGCTTCAAAAGCATCCCACTCCAACAATAGTCCTGAAGTACTATCTTGAGACGTCTGAATTGAGAATCAAATATTGCAAGTAGGTAAACTCCTGAACAAACTGTGAGCATGCCCAGTACTCTTGCTTTGCTAAAAATTGTGGTACCCTCAAGTGTAAGAGTTCGTGCAAGTAGTAAAGTTTCGGGAGTCCGGATATCGTATCCTTGGGAGAAAACTTGTTGCAACCACAAGTTCAAATCAATTTAGAGAATAATCGTAGGAAACCTAACTACTTTGAATGGTGATGATTTAATGGTTTTGGATTTGTTTTTTAAGTTAATGAAAAAAAATGAGAAAAGACGTTTTTGTTTTTTTAAAAATATTTAAGAAAAATATGTACAAGATATGGGTTCAGTAGGATACATGATTTGTATTAATTTGGTTGATTAGAAATAACTCAATGACGTCTCTTTTTGGGAGCAAGTCATCGGAAGATGCCTTCATAGGGATTAAAGCTCAAAATCGATAAAGTTGTTATTAAAAATAATAATCTTTTAAATAAGAGATGAACTTCCTTTTGGGAAGATCAAAACTCACCCTGGGGTGATCATCAACTCATTGATGTGTCCATATTTTCCATTATTTTCATATCATCATTACATTGCATTCAATATCATTTCCGCATCCAAATCCCACATTTTACTACGATATCGCGTTTCTGACGTTATATTCAAGTTTTGTAGTGTTTTGTGAGTTTTCAGGGATTTTGGAGCGATTTGGGATCCCACTTGGGTATGGACATATCCGACATGCCCGTGAGCTCATTGGTGGAGCCCTGTAAGAGTTCGCCACACTTTTGGAGCCATTGGAGGAGAAGAGAGAGAGCAGAGGAGAGAGAGGAACCTGCAACAGCTGTTGGAGTGAATTTCCCAGGCTGCTCGGTCGAGCAGTATAGGTGCTCGGACCGAGTATATTCAATTAGAGAAGGGGAGGCTAATACGGTGACTACTCGGACCGAGCACTCACAGCTTCTCGGTCGAGTAGCTATTTCATCTCGAAGCTCAACTCATCCAGCGCACGGCCCGTGCAGATCTTCAGTGACCGAGCCAGCCTCTGCTCGGACCGAGCTGAGCTGACTCGGCCCGTGCAGGCAGAGCGAGGATTTTAGAGATTTTCAATTCCCTGTCAGGCTCGGTCAAGAGCACAACTGCTCGGTCCGAGCAGCTGAACGAGCAACGCACTGCTCGACCGAGCAGTCTACTCGGTCGGCAGTGCCAAGGCCATTTTAGGAAAGATTTGCTGAAGTCGTTGCAGGCGCGATTTTAGGGACTGAAAGCTGGAGCTTGCGACAGCGGGGGATTCATTCTGGCGAGTTTTCGAATGGTTTTGGAGAGCGAAATTTTGAGGAGATTCTTGTTAGACTTTAGATTAATTTTTGTTAGAGAATATTGGATCAAGACTCTTGGATTGATATTTTGGTTTTCGATTGCTATTGCGTATTGGAATCTGGATTTTTGTTGGATCTAATTCTCGTTTATTTTCTGCATCTCTCGCTGTAAGTTTCTGATCTTTGTTCTATAAATTGCTATGATATTCTCTTCTACAAAAATGATGTTTTTATTCGCTACTTTTGCCATGTGTGAGTAGATCTTCCTAGGGTTGATGGATTAGCCCTAAGATTCTAGGGGAAAGATGTGGATCTGAATCTCCACATTGAATTAGGGATTTAGGGATGTATTTCGGTCGATCCTAACGAATCCCTACATAACCCATGCTGAGATCATGCCCACGGTCCGTGGAATTGATGTGCTTAAGGGGTATCTTTGGGATTCGAATAGGGAAATCGGTGGATCAAACCAAGGCTCGTGACCATGCCCGGCTCGTGCCTTTAGGTGATCCATCGACGAACTATACCGCTACGTTGACGGCTACTGCCATTGCGTCAACGAGAGCTACCGAAATGCCTCACAATTCTAACCCACGAGAGTGGTACGAATTGTGAGATTTATCTCCTAACCCTAATGCAACGTGAAGATTCTCTCTAACATTGACCCTCGACGATCTCAGTGGTGATCCCCAATGCCCTAGTCCTTTTTATTAGTAAAACATTTACAACACCCCAAACAACTCTTTCAACCCGATAGCTATCTCACTTCGAGATTTAGGAGTAAATTGAGAATCCATATACACTATCACCGTCCCTGTGGGATTCGATATCATTTATAATATAACTCGACACCATCCGCTTGCGGATTGAGCTCGGAATTGTAGCCTAGGGGCCATACCATGCCTGGCGATCGTGACACCGTCAGGTGGATTCTAGGTGTAGGTTTCGGGTGCGTCAAGTTTTTGGCGCCGTTGCCGGGGACGACAATAGTGTTTATCTCAGTTTATTTTTCTTTTTTGAAGTTTACTAGCACTCTAATCATTTCTCACCTTTCCACCATTTTTATTCTTTTTATTTATCACGGTGCTACTAACGGTATTTGTTTGAGTTTTGTTGGTGCATGAACACCTGCTTCAAGGGATCTACCAGAGAATTATTATTCGATCCCGAGATCGAGAAGACTGCAAGGGCTTTGAGAGCCTCAAGTAGAAGTTCATCTCCTTCCACTCAGATGGCGGACAACAATAATCCTCCTCCTCCTCGCACCGGGTCCATCAGGGACCATATGAAACCAACTTTTGGGAACAACTCCTCCATTCTTAGATCGCAACTGGCGGTAGCGAGCTTCGAGCTAAAAACAGGGTTTATTAATCTGATGCAGCAGGATCCCTTCCACGAGCATCCACATGAAAATCTCAACCATCATATTGACACCTTCTTGGCGAAGTGTGATACGTTCAAGGTGAAGGACGTTAGCGATGATGCTGTGAAGCTGCGGCTTTTCCAGTTCACTTTGAGGGACAAAGCCTCATATTGGCTCCGGGCCCACTCTCCCAACCATTTCACCACCTGGGAGAAGCTTGCACTTGCCTTCGTGGATAAGTTTTATCCACCCTCGAAGACGGTGCGAATCAGGGGAGCAATTTCAAACTTCAAGCAGCTCCCACAGGAATCACTCTATGAGTCATGGGAGAGGTTTAAGGACCTCCAGCATCAATGTCCTCACCACGGGATATAGCCCTGGGATCTGGTGCAGAGCTTTTACAGTAGATTACAGCCTAGCACCAAAATGATTATAGACACTGCAGTGCAGGGCGCCCTACTTGATAAGTCTCCTGAGGAGGCCATAGACTTGTTGGAGCACATGGCGACCAACAATCAACAATGGAATGATGAACGGACTGTTGTGACCCGGACTCCTGAGGTCAAGGCCGCTAGCCACTTGGATTCTCACATCGAGACCATGTGCAAACAAGTGGCCCGAATTGAGCAGCGTCTAGACTCTATCCCTGCTTCACCCAGCACATCGTATCATCATGCAGAAGAGTATGCCGATCAGGGCTATATCCCTAGTGCAGCACACTACGATGGTGCTGAAACATCTGAGTCCGTACAATACGTTCAAGGAGAGGGACAGAATCAGTGGCAGCATCCAGCTGCTAGGGATCATCCGGGGTTTTCCTACGGAAACCCAAGTGGAGGGCTGCAACCTCCGCAATTTCAGAGGCCGCCACCTCCTCCTCAGCAGCAACATGTGCAGCAGCAAAGTCAGAAGCATGGCGGATTTAGGCCTGCTGGGCCCACCGACCACCGGGTTATCAGTTCAACCGGCCGCCCCAGCAGAACTATGCGCCCAATCCACCCAAGTCCAGTCTTGAAGCCACTTTGGAGACCTTCATGAGTGGTCAAGCCCGTTTTAATCAGGACACCTCGACTCAGTTTAAAAGTATAAATTCTTCACTTGATGAACTGAGGGGTCAAATGTCCCAGCTCTTGAAGAATCAGGGGAGATTGCCCTCACAGCCGGAGACAAACCCAAGGGCCCAAGCTAATGCTGTGGTATCTATTACCACATGTGGTGGACGGGTGATGGACCCCGTCATGATCCTGGTGTTGAGTGAGAGTTACTGTTGAAGAAGCCGTTGATGAAGGCGATAGAGAAGAGGCCGCTGAAGAGCCTATCATTGTTGAGGAGAAGGCGGATACCCCACCCATCATGCCTACTACAACACCGCCTCCCGTTGATGCAGATAAGAGTAAAGCTTCCCGACCTCCTCCTCCATACCCACAAAGACTAGCCCTAGCCAAGCTGGAAAAGAAATACTCCAAGTTCATGGAGTTATTGAAGGGAATTCATCTGAACATCCCGTTCATGGATGCCATCACAGAGATCCCGATTTACTCCAAATTTTTGAAGGATCTTATCACGGGAAAGAGAAAGCCTGAACAAATCAAGCTCATGGAGGACTCCACCTCCATTATCAAAAATCATCTTCCCCGGAAGCTGCCGGATCCGGGGAGCTTTACCGTGCCATGCTCCATTGGAGGGATGCCTATCCGCAAAGCTCTGATTAATCTGGGGGCTAGCATCAGTTTGATGTCCCTCTCTATTTTCAAGAGATTACAGACTGGAAGTGAGCTAGAGCCGACGAGCATGTCTATCCAGCTTGCAGATCATTCCATCACCTACCTGGTGGGTATAGCAAGGGATGTCATTCTTCAGATACCCCCAGGATTATGTGTTCCCGTTGACTTTATTATCATGGACATGCCCGAGGGAGGGAGCTCCCAACTTATACTCGGCCGCCCCTTCATGGCGACGGCCGGTATTCTGATCGATGTCCGAGAAGGCACCCTCTCTCTCAACATGGGGAACATCGGAGCCAAATTCTGGCTACAGAAGCCAATGAGAGAGCATGCTCATGTGGAAGGGGCCAACTATTTGGAGCTTCTTAAAGACGAATCCAATGAGGATTTCACTTCCAAGGCGGTCATGAAGGACCCCGTGAAAACAGGTATCGACGACGACGGTGACCCAACCTACCACAAAGCGGTCGCCGCTACATCAGAGTATTGGATGAGGAACTTCTACCACGTTCTCCGAACCATGAAGAAGCGGAGACCGTATGCTACTCAGAGGAGAGTCTTGAAGTGGGCGGATACCAAGTACCGCCGGATCTCACCATCGTAAAGAACAACGCGCGTCTTCCACACGCACCAAATGATGATTGATAAATCAAAGGGAGTCGAGCTCACGACTAAAAACGAGCTCTTATTGGGAGGTAACCCAATTTCTTAGAATATGGATTTTTTGTTTCAACTTCTTATTTACATTTCATACTTTAGAGATAAAATTATAAAATCACAAAAACTTGATTAGTTCACCTTTTGTATAGGCTAGACATTCGGGGGCATGCGTATCGACATCATAAACGGAAGGAAGTTGGAGAAGAACACCAAACTTGAGGAGAAAACAAAGGAAAAAGGGGAAAAGGGAAACACAGGTGACTCGACCGAGCAGCTATACTGCTCAGTCGAGCAGAGCAGAGACAAGAAAAGAGAGGAATTCATCACTCTGGTTGCGCAGCCCGAGCATCGTTGGCTCGGTCCAAGCAGTAAAAGACTCGGTCAGAGCAACCTGCTGCTCGATCGAGTACGACAGGATTTCGGAATTGAGGAGAAAACAGCACTCTGCCCACACGGCCCGAGTGGCATTGGAACGGTCCGAGTGATGGACAGTCCGACCGAGCATCACACTGCTCGGTCGAGCATGCGAGGGAGTATATCACGACTCAATTTATTGAATTTTCTCAGCTGATACACTCGGTCGAGCATATTCGCTGCTCGGTCCGAGTCATTTTATCTTAACTCGCGGGTCCCGCCCCAAACGAGTTGGGTTTTTAAAACCTAATCCGCTTTCAGAATTCCCATAAGTTAAAAAAATTTTACCCTAACTTTTTCCCCACACGAGCTCTCCCTCACTCTCTACTCGGTCCCCCCTCATCCCGTCGCCAACGCCCTCCGTCGCTCCGCCGCCTGCGC
This sequence comes from Scilla litardierei, assembly GCA_030789695.1. Taxonomy (NCBI): domain Eukaryota; kingdom Viridiplantae; phylum Streptophyta; class Magnoliopsida; order Asparagales; family Asparagaceae; genus Scilla; species Scilla litardierei. The sequence goes on along the minus strand of CM061142.1, from coordinate 788,868,736 downwards.
CGTCGGTCGCACCGCCCAACTTCGGTCAGCCACCCCACCCCTTCCCCTTTCTCTCTCTATTTCTCCCTCCATCTCTTTCTCCCCCCATCCCCTTTTCTAATCGACGGCGCCGTCAACGGTGCCACAGCCGCCGACGGCGCCGCACATCCACCGCCGCCGACGGCGCCGCACATCCGACCACCCAGCAACCACCCCCTCCCTTCGCCTTCCCCCCCTCCACCTACCCCGCCCTCCTCATCTCCCGCCCAAAGTCTCCCAAACCTCCGGTCATCTGTGCCCTAGGGCACGGACCGAGCAGTACCACTACTCGGTCGAGCAACCCAATTTCAGTGAATCCCCATTTTAAATCTCTTATTCTGACGTTCTGATCGCCTCTATTTTCAGGTACTCCCTGATTACGTCAGCAGCTGCTGTCAGGACTAACTTGGGAGATCTTTTGGCACTCGCATCGTTCGCATCTCTCGCACATACGGTACACTCGTTCCCTTATTTATTTTTATATATAGTGTCATCATACCACCATCGCCACGATGGTTCGCAGGAGAGGTGCCCCCACCCCACCCATCCATAGGAAGAGGCCCACTCCAAGTGCCTCTTCCTCCAGACCCCAGCGTCGTGCACGACTCACCACCACAAGCAGCAGCACCACCACCACTACCACCCCCTCCACCACAGCTCCTATACATACACCTACCACCACTACCCCTACCACCTCTGCCCACATTCCCTCCACAACCATCACCACCTCTGCATCATCTCCCCCACACCTAGTAGGCACCAGGGATGCCCTGCCTGCATGTCTATGGACCTATGGCATCACGTTCCGAGACGACACTCACCGAGAGCGATTTGTTAGGATCTCTCAGCGTCGTCTCGTACCTACCTTGTTCATAGACGTGCCTGCCCTACGCTCCCTTGGACTCCTTCAGGGAGTCCATCACCTCTACCAAGCGATCGGTTTCGATCGCTTCCTCGGTGTACACGCCCCCACCTACACCCACATTGCACTCGAGGCACTCAGCTCCCTCGCTCGCACTCCAGCATGCAATGGCATCACTTTTCGGCTCATGGATCACGACTGCACCATTACACATGCCATGATCCGTGAGTACTTTCACTTCCCTGCCATCCCCAATCCCATAGCTGCCTTCTCTCCACACTATGATGTGGACACATTTGATGCTAGATCCTTTTGGGAGCGTATTTCAGGTCTTCCTCAGTATCGCCCTAGTCGGGTGAAGGCATCGTGCATCGTGCACCCATGCCTTCGTTACGCTCCGAGGCACTTAGCTACCACTCTATTCTGCAGGCCTGAGGTCCGGACCATGTCCCTACTAGAGCTCACCCATCTCATGGGCATGACCCGACTTCTGAGATTCCACCCGGATGGCTCACTCCACCCTTTCATGCTCTCTGACGCAGCCCACTGGTTGTGTCACCGCCTATCCATACTGCCCTCACCGACTATGCCACTGACGTCTGTTGCGGTGGTTTCTTTACCATCTTTGCTAGGATGCTTGATATTCACATCCCAGATGACCTTCACCGCCCTGTTGGCCCGACACGCTTGACCCTCGGCATACTCGAGCACATGCATATTTTTCGACCTTATGGGTCTCGTCTCTAGCTTTATCTCGTAGGGACTCACGGCACTCCATATATGGTTCTTCCGGCCCCACACCTCACACATATTACTCCAGTTCATCTTGACTGGATGATTCCTCAGGTCTACCCACTCCCTCCCCTACACGTACTCGAGCCCCCCGGACAACCCGTCGAGACAGCCGTCGATGACCCGGTGCCACGCTCCCCGGAGTTCGAGTTGCACGACATTGCTGTCTTAGTTGTCGGCCTCCCAGTTCCACCTGCCCACCCATCATCCTCTGGAGACATCTCTTCCACCACCATTGTATCTACCACTCCCACGACGGTCGAGTCTTCGGGGACTGTCTCCACCTCTTGCCCCGAGACTCAGATTTCTCTCTCCACAGTTTCTGTCTTAGAGGGCACTGATTTCCAGTCTGCTCCTGACCTCACAGATCTAGACTTTTCAGAGCACGACCAGGCCCCTACTCTTCCTCCACTCAGCAACCTGATAGCTACACTTCCTCTCTCTTTATGTCACCGTATTCCACTTTTCGGCACCACTTCCTCATCATCCGCTGCCATTTTTACTGAGAGTGTGTCGACGTCTGTCTACTCTTCTGCGTCGACGACGGCTCTTTCTTCAGCCACTGCTGAGTTACCTTCGAGCTCACCCTCTCATACCTTCCACGCTCAGCACCGTGCCTCCGCTGCACTGGACCGATTCACGAGAGTGGTGACTCACAGACACATCCCCCGCCCTCCACCCGCCCTCCACCCGACTCCAGTACTACAGATGGTCGCCTGACGGTGTTAGAGGAGTCGACTTCTCTCCTTCGGAGAGATTTCGACGACTTTGTACGCTCCACGTCGACACACCACTTGAGAGTCAAGTCGGACTTGGCATCCATCATTGATCTCCTCAGGACACGCGACCCACCTACAGTGATCCTTGTACATGCTCCACCACCCAGGCCATCGACTGTGACTTCCCTTCCACCACTCAGTGCTTCACCTCCCAGGCTTCTGCAGAGCCTGTTTCTTCCACCTCTGAGTCGGATGTCACAGTTGATCCTCTTTCTGCCCTAGTACTATATACATTCGAGCCTCACACTACCATCACTGGTCCTCCCACACTGCCGAGTCCACAGCAGAGGGACCCATCACCACCCCCAGAGGGTGGTGCCTCTGCTTGATATCATCCATACCAGTTTTTACCTCCCCTATTTATATTGAGCCCATTTGTCTGTTCGGGGCCCTACACTTGCATAGCTTGGGGGAGGAGCCACCCATGCATCACATTCTCATTTAGCATTGCATCATGTCATGTTTTATTTTCTTTCGGCACAGTTTTTATTTTTATTTTTATTTTTCACCCCACCCATCCCACCCATATTAGCATCATCTCCCACTCACCAGCGTTTTCTTAGCAGTAAGGACACTGCTAGGTTTAGCTGGGGGATGAGCGTTACCGCTTTATTTTTGTTTTTTCTTTTACATTTCCTTCCCTTATTTCAGTTTTTATTTTACGTTTTCACCACTTTTTCACGTTGTTTTCTTTTTTCTCATTTTGCATCATATTTTCTATTTCTACCATTCATGCATCTTTTTCTTCTTTATTTTCTTGTCTTCTCCGCCTTTTTCCCCTTATTTGCTAAGGATGGTCCGCGTGATGATATTTCTCATAGCCTTATTAGTCTTTTACGATGCTCACTTTCGATGACATGCTATTAGGGTAAATTTCAGTTTTACTATCTATATGCGTGCATTTCTATTACCGATCTATCTGATTTAATGCTTAAAATGAATTGAAAATCGAATGCACGAATTAGTATCTAGTATGATCTATGTTGGGTAATGCACCTAGGTTCACGCATCACTAGAACACTTGTAGTATCTGTTTTTTATCTTAATCACATTTGATTGCATGCCTGCTGCTATGGTGCCATTTACTGCTTGCCTTTTTCAGTATTCATCTAGAGGAATGAAAATATCCATGCTATTTATGAGTTTAGTTAGGGTATTATTTTATCAAACTGTTGTGCACCTCTTATGAGTGAACCGAGAGATTTACTATTTTCCTTCTCCACATATCTATATATTTCTCTACATATCAGCTGGTTACACCCCCACCGCTATCTTTACCGCATCTCACTTCCCAAACCCAAAAAGGAAAAGTATAGCTTCTAAATGAAAAAAGAGAGAAAAAATAGAAAAAAAGGAAGAAAAAAATAGTGTATATATTCATATATGAAAAAGGAAAGAAAAAGGAAGAAAATGAATAAATATTGTTTTGTATATTTTCATTAGAAGCTATCACTTATACTGGTAAGAAAAAGAAAAATTGCATATCATACTCCTAGATGCGATGCCTCAAGTTAAGCTTGGGGGGTTAAACCAACTGATCACATAAGGGAGCATGATAGTAGAGTGGAGACGGTGCATAACGGGGAGATTTAATAATACCTAAACTTTACGAAATGCTTTAGTTTTTGGAGACTTTTCATGAATCGAAATGAATAACGATTGGCATGACTTTTTCTACTCCCTATTGCATGTCGTGCGATTTCTATTTGCTCCTTGTGTATCTGTGATTGAAAAGGGCTTTGCCAACTTCTTTATACTAGACTCTATGGATTGCATGAGATTGATATGAATTGACGGTGGTATTTCAGTATATCCCTATTTTTTGTCCGTATTGCATGCTAGACATATGATTTGTAAAACTAGAAATTGCCAGTAGCATGTATGTTTATTATTCAAAGCGTCGTGATTTACTATTTAGGCCAGAGATCTTACTGAACAGCCTTAGCATCCTCCCCTCACTTCAATTCTCTTAGCATCACTTCAATTCTCTTCTCTTTTTATTTCTATTTCATATTACCTTTTTGTTTTCCTCCCGGCGTACCGATTATTCGTCTTCCTCGAGGATGGTTGACTCGGAAAACGCGCAAGTGCACGCCTTCCACTCCCAAGCGTAGGAGTGTCAATGCAATAAAAATAACCGGTGAGTACCGGGTCGGATCACAGGGACAAGTCGTTCTATATTCACAAATTTGATCGATAAAGAAAAATAAAGTGTGTTACAACTACCTCAACTAACGGTGGATGAGTGAAAAACGTGTGGAGAAAATAAAAATCTATATCATAAGTGGCTAGGATTAGAGAGCCATAAGTGGAATTTAGGGTAGCAAGGCGAGGAGCATGGGTTGTGAATTCACTAATGTTGGTGTTAATTAAGCACAAATTACCCTCATATACTTCAATTGGTCATCCGGCTAAGGAAGCCCAATCGGAGAATTTAACAATATAGGACATCACAATTAGTGATCAAATTACGAGCAGACAATTTCTCAAATTGCAACAATGAAAATTGGGCAAGAGGGAATTAGGGCAAACATTAACATCCAACCCAATGAATCACCACCCAAGCACACTAACACTACACAATCATAGCAAACAAGATGAAAATTTCATTCAAAAGATTCATCAAAGTTTCATACAAAAGTGAGATATCAATTTACAAAAGTGGGGAAGAAAGATATCACCCAAGCTCTCCCCAAATGAGCCTCCCTTCCACTTTAGCACCTCCTCCAAGCTTTCCCCAAGGAAAAAACCCCAAACAGTCCTCTTCTATTTTCGCACCGCCCGCAATTAAGCCAGGCTCTCCGCTCGTGGTCATTGTTTTTTTTATTGGCTTTTTAAAGCTCAGAGAAGATGAAATTAGTATCCCGAATCAGAGGACGAGTAAGAGGTAAGCTTGGGGGATTTTGATGTGTCCATATTTTTCATTATTTTCATATCATCATTTCATTACATTCCATATCATTTACGTAGCCAAATCCCACATTTTACTACAATATCACGTTTCTGACGTTATATTCGAGTTTCGTAGTGTTTTGTGAGTTTTCAGGGATTTTGGAGCGATTTGGGACCCCACTTGGGTATGGACACATCCGACATGCCCGTGAGCTCATTGGTGGAGCCCTATAGGAGTTCGCCACACTTTGGAGCCATTGGAGGAGAAGTGAGAGAGCAGAGGAGAGAGAGGAGCTTGCAGCAGCTGTTGGAGTGAATTTCCAAGGCTGCTCGGTCGAGCAGTACAGGTGCTCGGACCGGGTAGATTCAATTGGAGAATGGGAGGCTGATACGGTGAATACTCGGACTAAGCACTCACAGCTGCTCGATCGAGTAGCTATTTCATCCCGAAGCTCAACTCATCCAGCGCATAACCCGTGCAGCGAGTCAGCCTCTGCTCAGACTGAGCTGAGCTGGCTCGGCCCGTGCAGGCAGAGCGAGGATTTTAGAGATTTTCAATTCACTGTCAAGCTCGGTCGAGCAGCACAACTGCTCGGTTCGAGCAGCTGAACGAGCAACGCACTGCTCGACCGAGCAGCCTACTCGGTTGGCAGTGCCAAGGCCTTTTTAGGAAAGATTTGCTGAAGCCGTTACGGGCGCGATTTTGGGGACTGAAAGCTGGAGCTTGCGACAATGGGGGATTCGTTCTGGAGAGTTTTCGAATAGTTTTGGAGAGCGAAATTTTGAGGCGATTCTTGTTAGACTTTAGATTAATTTTTGTTAGAGAATATTGGATTGAGACTCTTGGATTGATATCTTGGTTTTCGCTTGCTATTGCGTATTGGAATCTGGATTTTTGTTGGATCTAATTCTCGTCTATTTTCTGCATCTCTCGCTGTAAGTTTTTGATCTTTACTCTATAAATTGCTATGATATTCTCTTCTACAAACATGATGTTTTTATTCACTACTTTTGCCATGTGTGAGTAGATCCTCCTAGGGTTGATGGGTTAGTCTTAAGATTCTAGGGGGGGAAGATGTGGATCTGAATCTCCACGTTGAATTAGGGATTTAGGGACGTATTTCAGTCGATCCTAACAAATCCCTAGATAACCCGTACTGAGATCATGCCCACGGTCTGTGGAATTGATGTGCTTAAGGGGTATCTTTAGGATTCGAATAGGGAAATGGTGGATCCAACCAAGGCTCGTGACCATGCCCGGCTCGTGCCTTGAGGGGATCCATCGACGAACTATACCTCTACATTGACGGCTATCGCCATTGTGTCAACGAGAGCTACCGAACAATTCTAACCCACGAGAGTGGTACGAATTGTGAGATTTATCCCCTAACCCTAATGCACCGTGAGGATTCTATCTAACGTCGACCCCTGACGATCTCAATGGTGATCCCTAATGCCCTAGTCCTTTTTATTAGCAAAACAATAATAACACCCCAAACAACTCTTTCAACCCAATAGCTATCTCACTTCGAGATTTAGGAGTAAACTGAGAATCCATATACACTATCACCCTCCATGTAGGATTCGATATCATTTATACTATAACTCGACACCGTCCGCTTGCGGCTTGAGCCCGGAATTGAAGCCTAGGGGCCATACCATGCCTGGCGATCGTGACACCGCCAGGTGGATTCTAGGTGTAGGTTTCGGGTGCGTCACTCATTCATAAACTTTTGGAAGATGAAAGAGAAGATTTTAAATTAAGATTATAGCTTTAAAACGTGAAAGTGATAGCATTGGAATTCAACCAAAGTAACATAAAACGTGTTTTCTAACTACGCCATATCATGCACAAATAAAATTTAGCTACTCATGTCAAAAATAAAAGAGAATATAAATGTAATAGACATGATTTTATTCAAGAGAAAAGAAACTTAAAAGAAAACAATGAGTTTGAGAAGATATCACCACTTTACACCCTCAATCTTTTGCAATTGAAAACTCTTCTTCTTCCTCGAAAATTCTCAGTAAACTCACTCACAATACTCTCTCTATACCCAGAAATACATAGGATAAAACTCTCCAAAATCTGATGATAATGGCTCAAGAGAAAACACTTATTTATAGGTTTTACACTCAACATGGGGTTTAATGTGTTTGGCTCTTCATCTTCCCCCATAATCAATATAAATAACTCCATGAAACCCTTCAAATTCTGCCACTTGAGCTGTTGATCATGAAAATAAGCTGAAGAGTCATAATCTGCTTCGAATTCTGATCAAAATCGAGTCCAAATTCATTAAAATCCATCAAGAAATGCGTCAAATACAGTTTAAAGAACATTGTAGGTATGCCTTTTGAGCTTCGGGTCGGATCCGCACCGGCAACCCATCTATTTCTACGCTCGCTGCAATTTACGCGCCTGCAAATGAAAAGAAACGGGCCGACTAAGCGGGCCGGCCCGTTGGACTTTTAAATTTTTTTATATGAGCGCGCGCATTTGCTTGAAGGAGCATCCCGCTCATTTGAAATGAGCGGGGCCCGCTCATTTCGAATGAGTGGGCGCTTGTTTTTTTAATTTTTTTAATTTTTGAACTACTGTGCTTCCATAATTTGTAGAAAATTATCCCAGGCTCCGAAAAATCTGAATGAACAGCCGTTGTAATCGTGGGCTCGAGGTCTAGTCCTGAAAAATATAAAGAAGCACAAATTAGTTCACAAAAATTAATATTTGTGCAAACTATGAGATTAGACTCTAATATTATATGATTTTCTGAATATAACTATACTAGAGCTATTTTTAGCACTTACGTATGCATAAATTGGGGTCCAATAAGGGGGAATAATGTAATATTATGCTGAAATCATACCACCCAACTAGCTATTTGCTAGTCTCTAGCAAATAATGCGATAAATTCGGATTGAATTAAAAATGTGTACCAAACTCATGATATTATAATGGCCAACTCAAAAAGTAATTTCCAAAATGATTTCAAAGCCAATATACACTTCGTATGAAAATAACATATGACATTCCGCCCAATCCAATTCAGAGAAGAGTAAAGTAGTAAGCACCATATGATATCACAAATCGTATCATAGTTTTCAATTTTGAAGGATTTGGTCAAAACAAATGCAAAGCTTCTTCTAACTTGTGAGGGTTGAGATTGCATCACTCATGTTTCTTATTCCTTCATTTATTGCATCATATTCAATTTTTTTTGTTTTGCATACACGCGATAAAGCTATGAAATGCAAACACGACTACCTTTGTGTACACGCGATAACGCTATATAGACAAAGGGCTAAAATGACCCCCCTAAATATCATCTTTGGCATTATCCCCAATGTTTCGTGGGGCCTCGACTACTCAACCTGACTTGGAGAATCATTCGTTTATTCACTTATTATATTTCTTTTTCAGTCTCAACTTGAGCTATCAACTCAACCACCCACTCATTAAAAGTCACCAAACATATGCAACTGTCCAAAATTCCTATCCAATTTAGAACCAATCAACTCAATTGCTTCATCCTACCACACATAACAATAGCTTGCACAAAACTATTCCCTAATTATTTCAAGGAGAATATCATGATATATAAACAAGTTTCATACATGGCATATTAACATTTGATTCCAATGTGAAAAAAAATTAACTCATGTCATTCAAACATATCTAAATTTGATACCAAATAATAATCCGAAAAATCACATGGAATTACGAATTTAGAGACTAAGCAAAAAGGAATGTGATGATGAAGTCTTCTCCAAAATTTTATTTATTTATTATTTTTAGTTTTTATTTTATTTAACTTTTTTAAATAGTAGAAAAGAAAGAAAAAATGAAAAGAAAGAAAAATTGAAAATAAGATTAAAAAAATCATGAGAAAAAGAAAAAATAATTTATACTCTCCCTGAAATCTGAAATAAGCATTGTCCTCAATGTGAAGGAGATTAGTCATAGAGAGAGAACACCTGATTAGTTGCCACCCGAAGGTGGGTCCGTGAGCTCGATGGTGCTCGCCTCCTTGGTCCAAGGTTAATGAAAATGCTTCAATCGTTGACCGTTCACCTTGAACTCACTTCCATCTTTCTCATTTAGCAATAAGACAACTCCATGTGGGAAAACTTCTATGACGATGAAAGGCCCAAACCACATAGAGCAAAGTTTCCCATTGGAAAAGAATTTTTTGCGTTTGTTCTTTCTGAAATTTTGTAATCCTCGTCAGCGTTTAGATGTGTGTGCATATATGTGGCCACCTCCCAACGATGTAAGTTTAGCTAACTTGGGTCGTTGGAGTGTCATGACACTATCTGACAGGAATTTGCTTAATATGCTTGTTCGGTGGTGAGGGATTCGGTTCCTTCGGCTTACGACCGACGACGATCGAGAGTCTTTAAGTGGCAAGGGTGACCCCTCGGCTTATGGATGATGATCGAGGGTCGAAGGTCGGTCAGTTGCGAAGGACTCTGTCTCTTCAACTTACGACCGATGACAATCGAGAGTCGTTCAGTGGCAAGGGTGACCCCTTGGCTTACGGCAGACGATCGAGGGTCGAAAGTCGGTCGTTGCGAGGGACGCGGTCCCTTCGACTTACGACCGATGACGATCGAGAGTCGAAGGTCGGTCAGTTGCGAGGGACGTGGTCCCTTCGACTTATGGCCGACGATGATCGAGGGTCGAAGGTCGATCGGTTGTGAGGGATGCGGTCCCTTCGACTTACGGCCGACGACGATCGAGCGTAAGTCGTTTGGTGGCGATGGGCGAGGCCCCTTCGTCTTACGACCGACGACGAGTGTTACAACTAACGCCGAAGAACGATCTACTTTTTGTTTATCATAGACATGTATAGGACGGGAAATGAACGGTCGATTTACCCCTTTAGTACAATCATTGATAATACTTTCGTAGATGTTCAGCGTTCCAAGGATGAGGGAGTTCCCTATCATCTAAAGTAGCGAGTCGATAGGTGGCAGGACCGAGTATGTCGATCACTGTGTAGGGCCCTTCCCACTTCGCAGCGAGCTTTCCCTACTTGAGGATCTCGGGAGAGAAGGCGGCCTTGCGCAGCACCAAGTCTCCCACACGAAAGCTGCGCTCGTGCACTTTTGAATTGAAGTAGCGGGCCATGCACTCCTTCTGCTCGATGAGGGTCGCCAGTGCCCGTTCACGGACTTCGTCCACTAATTGTAGGTTGAGATCGAGACCCTCTGAGTTTCTTTCTTTGTCGTAGTATTGGAGAAGAAGCGGTCGCTCATTGACTTCGACGAGGACGATAACCATAGATCCGTAGGCCAGCATGAAAGGTGTTTCCCCTGTCGAGGTTTTGTGGGTTGTTCTTTACGACCATAATATGCCGGGGATATCGTCTGGCAAGTTCCCTCGAGCCCGACTATTCTCTTTCGCAGGGGCCCAAGGATGCTATTGTTGGCTGATTCTGCCAAGCCGTTTGACTGTGGATAAGCAACGGAGGCGAAGTGTAGCTTGATCTTCAGCTCTGCACAGAAGTCTCTGAAGCTGGCGCTGTCGAATTGTGTCCCATTGTCCGTTACTATGGATTGTGGGATGCCGAAACAACAGACGACTGACTTCCAAACGAAGTTTCGAGCCTTCTTCCAGGTGATTCGGGATACAGGCTCTGCTTTGATCCACTTGGTGAAATAGTCGATTGCCACTATCAGGTATCTCCATTGTCCACTTGCTAGTTTGAATGGTCCAAGGAGGTCCAATCCCCATTTGGCGAAGGGAACGGGCTGATGATGTGGATGAGATCAGTCAGTGGTGCCGAGCTGATGTTTGAGAACTTTTAGCAGGTCGAGCATCGTCAGACGTACTCGACGGCATCTTTGAACATTGTTGGCCAAAAGTACCCTTGTCTCATAGCCTTCAAGGCTATGGACTTTTCCCTGCAATGGTTCCTGCAGTCGCTCTCGTGGATCTCTTGGATCACATAGTGCACTTCCTACGGAGCTAAGCATTTAAGGTAGGGAAAGATGTCATACCTGGTCCATCGTCTTTTGTACAACGTACCATCCAACAAGACGAATTGATTGGCATTTCGCTCAAGTTTTCGCACCTCCACTGTGTCGGTCGGTTTCTCTCCCGTGCTTAAATAGCGGATTATTGGGTCCAACCATGTGGCCCCCTGATCGAGGCTTAGAAATTCCTATAGCAGCCTGCTAGGATGGAGTAAACGTTGCACGTACACGGTTCGACCGAACCCCGCTGGGGAGGATGATGCCATTTTTTGACAAGGCATCAACTCGATGATTCATCGACCTTGGCACGTGATGAATTTCTACGCACGTGAAGGTGGCAAGCTCAGCTTTAGCGACTTGTACGTAACTCTGCCTTGAGTCGTCACGGGCCTCGAAGGTCCCATTCAGTTGATGGACGACAAGGCTAGAGTCGTTGAACAGTTGGACTACTCTTGCCCCCAGGGATCGAGCCAGTCGGAGTCCGTTGATGGCCGCCTTATATTCCGCACCATTATTGGTGGTTTGGAAATCGAAGCGAATGGCATATTCAAATACGTGCCCCGGAAGTTTGGACGATTATTCCGGCCTAGCTCCCGGCTTGGGTGGATGAACCGTCGACTTGTACGATCCAGGTTCCCTCATCCTCGATTGCGTCTTTTGCCCTGCTGGTGGAGGACGAGGGGATAGCTTCGGTCATTGTGCTAGTCGCACATACCTCTTCCTGGGGGCCATCGTCGTAGGTGAGTTCGACAATAAAGTCAGCGAAAGCCTGCCCTTTGATGGTGGTTCTCGATTTGTACTGGATGTCGAACTCGCTTAGTTTGACCCCCCCCCCCACTTTGTCATTCTCCCTGATCGGTCGTGCCTCTTCAGGGTCTGCTTTAAAGGAGTATCGGTGAGGACCAAGATGATATGGGCTTGTAAATACGGTCGTAATCTCCTGGCGGATTGGACCTATGCAAAAGCCATCTTTTCGATTCTCAAGTAGTTGACATCCGTGCCTCAGAGGACCTGACTGACTAGTAGATGGGCCATTGTATCCCATCGTCTTCTTAAACGAGTGTCGAGCTCACGACCTCCTCGACAGTGGCCAGGAAGAGGATGAACTGGTCGTCCTTGTCTAGTTTGGTCAGGAGCGGCGGGGGTGCAAAGGTACTCCTTCAACTCTGAGAAGGATTTTTTGCAGTCCACATCCCATTCGAACATTCTCTTGCCGATCGCAATAGAAGCTATCGTCTTTCTCCGTACCCTGAAGAAAGGCAATGACCTCTCGACTGACTTGGACATGAACCGTCCTAAGGCTGCTATCCTTCCGTTCAGCCTTTGGAGCTCTCTAAGAGTTGATGGCTCCTTCATCGTGATGACGACAACAATCTTGTCAGGGTTGGCCTCGATCCCTCGGCTCGTCAGCATGAAACCGAGAAACTTCCTCGAACGAACCCCGAATGTACACTTAGCGGGGTTTAGTCGAAGGTTGTATAGTCGGATCTGTGCAAATATCTCCATGAGGTCTGCGAGGTGATCCGTTGTCTTCTTCGACTTGACCAACATGTCGTCGATGTAGACTTCTAGATTTTGCCCTATTTGAGCCTCAAAGACGGCGTTCGTCATGCATTGGTATGTGGCCCCTGTATTTTTCAGACTGAATGGCATTTTGGTGTAACAGAATATACCTCGATCAGTAATGAAGGAAGTTTTCTCATCATCTTTCGGCAACATTTGAATCTGGTTATACCCGGAGACGGCGTCTATAAAGCTGAGAAGTTCGTAGCCCGAGGCAATGTCGACCAGATGGTCGATTCGTGGTTGGGGTAGCTACCTTTAGGGCACACCTTGTTAAGATCGGTGAATTCGACGCACATTTGCCACTTGTCGTTTGCCTTCCTGACCATCACGACATTCGAGAGCCATTTGGGGTATTGGACTTTTCGTATGAAGTGAGCCTCCAGAAGTCGTTCTACCTCTTCGTTAGCAGCTTTCATCTTTTCGCCTCCCATATTTCTCTTCTTTTGCTTCATGGGCTTAGATGTCGGGTCGACCCCCAATTTGTAGGACACTACCTCTAGGTCGATGCCGTCCATGTCCTTCGGGGTCCAGGCGAAGATGTTGGCATGCTCTCACAGGAGGGCGATCAACCGCTCCTTTAGGTCGCGAGGGAGCAGCAACCCGACTGAGACGGTTTTTCCTTCCTCATCGGATATCTTGATACTCTTCGTTTCTTCGACTATGGCTGGTCATCGATCCTCGACCCGTGGGTCGACCGGGTCAGTTTGCTCGATCCTCCTCAGGGTGGCGGATAGCGTGTAGCACGATCGCATCTGCTCATGATTCCCTCTTGCCCTTCCGACCCCCTCGGGGGTCTGGAATTTGATCATCTGGTGGAAGGTCAAGACCACTGCTTTGTAAGGATCGCCTTACCCTTGCAATACTAACAACAACACACTAGAGGGGGTGAATAGTGTAATGGCACAAATTGTGTATTTAAAAATTAAACTTGCAAATGCGGAATTATAAATGCAAGAGGAATTTAAACACCACAATAATCCAAATGCAAACACAAGATGTTACCATGGTTCCCCAAACTTGGGTACATCTAGCCACACCAATATCCACTATAATTCTCACACAGAGAAGTGAATACAATCTCACACAGAGATACCTCACACAGAGAATTTGGATTCTCACATAGAGAAATCATTACTCTCACACAGAGAGACCTCAACACAGAGGATTTAGGATTCACACAAAGAGATATCCTTGCTTTCACACAGAAAGACTTTTGCTCTCACACATAGAGACTTAAACTCTCACACAGAGAGATCACAACCAACCCTCACACAGAAGGTTATACTCTCACACAGAGAGTAACTAGCTCTCACACAAAAAGCTAGGGTTTGAATGAAATAACAAAGTAAAACAAATACTCTTACCTATGCCTTGAGATGAACTTACTCATAGATGAATGCAAGGCATGGAAGAGGATATCCAAGTGATGAGATTTGCTAGAAATGCACTTGGATGATTTCCCGTGAGCTTGACTTCAATGCATGAAGGAGATTTAGAGCTCTAAGAGGGAAATGAGAGAGTTTGAGAGTGGCTTATTTAATCTCAAAAGATTGTCAATAGCATCAAGAAGTTCCTATGAACTCAGCCTTCTCATATATATAGGAACCCTATATCACCTCTCAAAACCCAAGAAAACAGCTAAAAACAAAAAGCTGCAACGGCTAGTTTCTGGGTAGAAACGTCACTGGCAGTCGACTGATGAACAAATGACAATCGACTTCCAACGGCTAGAAAATATCCAACGGTTATAATCTGAGCCACGATAGTCGACTGATGAAGTCAAAACAGTCGACTGTGAACAGGACAGGCGCCTATAAAACCTTCAGCAGGCGACTGCTGTAGGGGATGGAATAAAACAGAGAGTTACACTCTTTCTCCCAATAAACATACAGGCGACTGATGACAAGAATACAGTCGACTGTAAAATAGACATGCGACTGTAAAACCTTAATCAGTCGACTGCTGCAGGAGTGGAGAAAAACAGAAAGAGGCAGTATTTGCACTTACGCCTTTTAGACGACTGTTGACCATTCCACTGGCGACTGTAAATATACAGTCGACTGTTGATGTGTCCTTATATTCTACATTTTATCTAAATGATTACACATCAAAATGATTGCTCATTTACATATTTCATACGCTTTTATGCTATTATTTGGAATAATATGACTTTCGAAGCGTTTATGTCTATTTCAGGGAGTTGGGGCGATATTGGAGCAATTTGGAGTCAATAAGACGATCGGCGCCGTGAGAGCACCAATGAGACTCATGATGGCATGCTCTAGGTGCCAAAGAAGAATACTGGAGCAAGTAAGGGGCAAGAGAGAAGGTCGCTCGATCGAGATATGATGCGGCGAAGGAATCGAGTGACCGAAGTGCTGGAAACAGGACAGATGTGCACTATTTTAAAATCTTCTATCATCTGGGAATTTTCAATATTTTTCTAATATTTTTTCCAGATAGTAGACTGTTCACCTGGGAATTTTCAAGATGGTCCCAACGCCACTAAGAACGCGTCAATCAGAGGTCGGATGAGCCCTGAGGAATTTCTGCAAGATGATGGTGCAGTGCTGAAATTCTGCTGAAATCTGTTTGACACCTACTCGACCGAGTAGGGTGAAAAATCATGCTGAAATGTGTTTTTGACCTCCTATATGGCTGAACAGTTGACTGCTCGACCGAGCAGGATGCTGAAATGTGTATTTGACGTCCTATTCGGCTGAACATCAGGTTGCTCGACCGAGTAGTTGATTGCTCGACCAAGCAGCTGCATACTCGACCGAGTAGCTGCATAATCGGTCTGTGCAGACAGAGCGTGGTTTTGGGGAAGAGCTGCAACCTACTAACAGACTCGACCGAGCATCCTATTACTCGACCGAGCAGCTACATACTCGGATCGAGCGGACCCTATTCGGTCCGAGCAGACAGAGACGTTTTGGGTGATGGATCCAGACACCTGACGTACTCGACCGAGCAGCCTATTACTCGACCGAGTCGCCGTGGGCCCATATTTTGAGTTGCATCCGGATTTTGGGGTTTATTTGGCGAGGGTTTTGAGTGGAAAATTGGCAGCCGTCAGAGAGGAGTTTTGGGAGGAGACTTTTAGATAGATTTTGGGGACTTTTTGTATACTTTTTAGAGAGTTTGTTTTTAGATCCTTTTTAGGTTTTTTATGCGACGATCTTTTGGGGAGTTAGGCTATGCCCTAGGCCCCTCCTTTGTATCAAGATAAGTACCTTTGCCATTTTTAATTCTATTATTATTTCTTTGTGATTTATTATTGTTTAGTCTTTCTTGATGCATGCAATAAAATCTTTGTGCGTTCTATTATCTATTGCTATTGCTATACTTGAGTAGTCTTTTCTAGGGCTAAGGGATTAGCCCATGGATCTTAGGACTTAGATGCAAAAATAGGATTTTTATGATGCGTTGGATATAATTGGGGTTGTATTTTGGTTGGTCTAGCAAAATCCCTAGGAGAAATCGTACTGAGATCGTGCCCACGGTCGGTGGAATCGATTAGCTTAAGGAGTATCCTACGGATTTAATTAGGGAGTTGGTGGATTCAACCGAGGCACGTGACCATGCCCGGCTCGTGCCCTGAGGGGATCCACCGACGAACTATATAACTAATTGACAGCTACTGCCATTGCGTCAATAAGAGCCACCAAAATATCTCGACGCTCTAACCCACGAGAGTGGTATGAGTTGAGAGCGTTCGAACCACGAGAGTGGTGAGAACTTTGTATATCCTTACTGCACGTATCATATGCGCCTATCGTGCGAGCGAGTTAAAGCGATACGTTAGATTCATGATGCCTAGACGCATGAATTCACTTCCTAGATGCTATAATCCCCGATAAAACCAATGCAACGTAAGAGTCCTAGCCTAGCGTCGACGTTCGATGGTCCTAGCGGCGAGTCCTAAATCCCTAATCTTTTTATATTTTATTCTTTTATAATGTGTGGAATCACTTGTTTACGATATCGAGTGACACGACCTTCGCATCCATCACCATTACACCACTCCATACTCCACATCCGCCAATAAACCCGCAATTCTAACTCAACCTATGAGTAGATAGGTAGTATAGCACCGCTTCTCTGTGTTCGATACCGCTTGCCATTATACCGTGCGCTTGCGGTAAACGACATCGTTTCGGAGTTGAATCCGGGCCGATCAAGTTTATGGCGCCGTTGCTGGGGGAGGCGTTTTTCCATATTATCTATTTACCACAATTAGGTTGATTAGATTACGTTAAAAAACAAAACCAAATAAAAAAATTAATACATACATAAAATAAATTGAAGAGATATTTTTCCCCCACCTGCTATTGCTATTATCTTTATCTCTCTTTGTACCACTGACGTCTTTTCCAGGTTGTTTACTTTGCTTGATCAGGTACAGTTGATGCAGCGATGGTGCTTCCAAGGATGTGACCGGGTTCAATACGATCCTATATATACCTCGCTACATTCTATCAGGCTAATGCAGAGTCCTTCAGAGAAGCATTGTGCAAGTTCGAAAGAATGTTAGGGATGTTCCATACGGAGTCAGAACATGAGTGGGATGGTTCTAGGCTATTTGATATCTTTGCTGGAAGACTAAAGGGACCCTCACGTGAGTTTATGAAGAGGATGCAAGTGGAAAAGTTCAGTGATATGTAGTTGGCAGTAACCTTGGAGAAAATGATATATGATGCTCGATCTACCGATTCGCTAACCGTTACGGTAGGTAAACCATCTGACCAAGCATTCATCGATTTTGTTATGGCTAATGTCTCTGATGCATGTACTATCATAGATGGAGTGTATGCTTCACTTGAAGGTGATCATATCCACCTTTACACCATTAACACTCCACAAATAGAGACATCTGAGCTGTAAGAGGAGGACACATACATGGACTTATTGAGAAGCATCGTGGACGCAGTTCGATGCACCGGTCCATTAACGATAACGGCAGGTGACCCTTTTGAGCTTGGATTTCAAAAGTTTATTACTCATCGTATCTCTTTCACAAGCACAATTGATGATGGAGTCTATGCTCTAGTTGAGGGGCACAAGACCCACTTTTATACCATGGCCGAGATACAGGAGCCCATCGAGCCACCTGCACCTACTATTAAGAGGGCCAAGCTGTCACGCCCCGCTTCCCAAAAACGTGGAGGCGAAGCGTGAGAAGGTCCGCTCAGACTTGAAGCTACAAAGCCGCAAGTCCGATAAGCGTCAATCACTTGAAACTGCAGGTCCTTGCAACGCGAAACGAAACAAAGATAATAATAGCGAAAAGAGACAAAAGAAACATCTCAGAATATCCATAATAAATCTCAACATCGCAGAAAAGCCACCAGGCTGAAATAAAAGAGTCTAAAAGAGGCCCAGCATGGCCAACAAAAGTACAAAGTACAGAAACAAAGTAATGGTGCAAGCACCGACATCTAACAGCAACCTAAAGCAACAGCAACGCCAACAGTCTCTAAAACTGGTCTCCGGTGTCCACGAACTCCTCGACGTGCGTAGGCTCAGTGTCAGCAAACACCACGTCCGCTACAACTATCTCTGGCTCAGGGTCTAACATGTGGCACCCAAAAGAGCAAGGGGCACATGTCAGCAAGTCTGGAAGACTTGTGCAAGTGAAACTGAAAGTACAAGTAAGAGCAACCTAGCAGTTCTAGCATGATGCAATGACATGGCAGTTAAAGTATGAGTGCAGCAGGTAAAGTAAAGTAAAGTAAAGTACGAGCATGGCATGGCATGGATGACAAGTATTACATGAATCATTCATAAGACAAGTACAAGACAAGGAAAGTAAGCACCTCGTGCACAGAGATTTCGCCTTTTGGCTAGAGTGGCTGCGCGGGCCAACTCCTAAGCTCAAGTGAACGTTTATCCCTACCCCTCCACGTGTGTCGAGCCAGGGCCTTACCCCCGAACGGGAATGCTCGCTTCTGGAACACGAGCCAGGAAGTGTTTTGCCTTGCTGGTCTAGGGGTGCACCTAGCCAGTCAAGGGAGTACAAGTACAAGTATTGTAGCGTGTGCTACCAATGCGACATTCAATGCATGGATGACATGACATGACAAGTAGTAAGGCGAACAGGTAAGGAAAGTAAACGTGACAGTTTAGTATGCATGAACAACAAGTTTAAAGGTTGGATCTAGCTTCGTTGTCAAGCTAGATCAATTAGGTGACGGATCTAGTTTCGTTGTCAAACTAGATCAAGTAGGCGTCTAGCCAGCTATCATTTCACTGACTAGTCTCTTTTACGCTAAAAACAAGGAAGTGGCCTAAAGACATGGCCCTACACAAGAGTTGGCAAGTTTCACTTGCCTGCAACTATCACGTCAAGAAAACACCGTCCAACGAATCCAAAGTCACGATTCCTACGTGCACAAGTCCACCGGCCTACATCCGTTTTATTAATCTTGATTAGTGATTGCTAAAACATTTAAAATACTTTAAAATACTGATTTTTAGTCTTGCTTAGCATGCAATTGGGTTGGGGGTCCTAGGGGTGCAAAACGTTACCTCAACACGACGCGAAAGCTACACCGGCGTCGGGTAGCGACGCCGGGGGTTGGAATAAAAGATCGCGCTCCAAGTCCAGATTCCAATTAGATTCCTCGCTGGAAATTTCAGAGCAATCGACCGGGCGACGATTCCAGATTCCAAGGCTCGCACGTGCGACGATGGGCTACGACGTGCGACGACGTCGTACGCGATGAATCCTCAAAGAGCAAGCACCTAGGTGGGGCCCACAGTAGTCCTAGGGACCTTTGGGGGACCCACAATAACTCTGGAGAACTTGGGGGGCCCACGGAGGCAAGCGGTGCGACGGATGCGGGGTTGCGACGAGTGGCTCTCGGTCGTACACAGCCAATGCGGGGAGATCTCTCGGTCGTGCGCTGAGAATTGCGGAGCTGCGACGATTTGGGGTGTGCAGCGGCTGCGGGTGGCTGTGGTTAGGGGTGGCAAAATGAACCCGACCCGACCCGACCCGACCCGAACCCGGCCTACTTAGCCGGGTATGGGTATGGGTGAATTCGGGTCGGGTCGAATTCGGGTCGACCCGGTTGACCCGTATAAAATTCGGGTCGGGTCCGGGTTTGACCCGTCAACCCGTTTGACCCGGATTATACCCGGTTTATAAATAAATAGATATATACAATATTCATATCCAAAGCTACAAGGCCGCTTGCTGGGATGTTTGGTCAGCGCGTTCAGTTGTTGCGTTGATTTGTTACATGGTCGCAGGTTCGATTCCCTCTGCAGGCGTTGTATTTATCATTTTTTAGTATGGGCTTGGAGTTTAGATAAATAATTAATTGATGTGTGACTCTCAGATCTGGTTGCTAGCTCAATTGGTATGCTTGTGTTCCCCTTTCTAGGGGATCTTCGGTTCGATTCTGGTTGAAAACGAATTATTTCAAAAAAAATTTTGAAAGAGAAGGTAATGCGGGTCGGGTTCGGGTGACCCGCCAACCCGTCGGGTCGGGTTCGGGTCTTACATTCCCGACCCGGATTAAATCCGGGTCGGGTTCGGGTCTACCCCTAAACGGGTCGGGTCGAAACTGACCCGACCCGAACCCGACCCGACCCGACCCGTTTGCCACCCCTAGCTGTGGTGCGAGGGTTGCTGTCGGTCAGATCGGTAGGGAGCCTCGGTCAGACGCTTGGATGCGGGGCGGGGCAGCGTTGCAACGTTGCAACGTCGGTCGCTGCGGGCGGGGCGACCAGTCAGACGCTGAGCGATGCGGGGGAACGAAGCGGGCACGGTACGGAGCGCTGTGCGGAGCGGGGTGCGGGCAAGCGGTCGGTCAGACCGAGCGAACGGAGCGGTGCGGTGCTGTGCGATGCGAGCGGCGATGGCTGCGGGGCGGGGCTTCGGTCGGAGCGGGGGAACGGAGCTGTTTTCCTCGGTCAGGTCGGGGGCTGAACGTCGCAACGTTGCGACGAATCGTCGCAACGTTGCGACGAATCGTCGCAACGTCCAATTTTGCTTTTGGAAGAGGCTAGGGCTAATTTCTTGTGAAAATAGGTCTTCCTAGGGGTTGCTTATATAGTATAGATGGGTTGACTTGGTCTAGGGCTAAATCTAATAGGATTAGAATATTAAAATAATTTAAAATTTGAATTAAAACTACTCCAACTCACCCAAGGGTTTGACTTGGTCCAAATGAGCTGGAATTTGGCTCAAAAATTCTTTAAAACGTTTAAAACTCAAATAAATTTTATTTGGCCGAAAATAATTTATAAATTAATTATTAAAAATAATATAAAACTTGTTAAAAATATAAAAGTGGTCAAATAAACTCCAAAAATTATAAAATAAATATCGCGGTGCTCGTGACGACGAATGTGAGCTAACTAAGAAGACGGATCTCAAATTCGACGTCAGACGACAAAACTAAAAATAGAAACGTCTCCCGTCAAGAGTGAGAATCGTCACGTCTCGTCGAGTAAGTTTAAATTGTGGAAAAACGACTCGAGAGGTGTCGTTCCAAGATAGTGCCACTATTTAATACTCTCAGAGACGTTCACAACGGCATATCACACAAAAGAGTTCACAATCAAATAAAGTCTAAAATAAACACGTGCACGGCCAAAAGCACGTGCACGAACAACGCACCACGAAAAGTGGTCGTTACATCCTTCCCACCTTAGAATAAAGTCCGCCCTCGGACTTTCTAATATATCTAGTCGCTCTAATAACTACACCAATCAAGTCACATTATATTTCAAACCAGGTATAGCTATTTCAAGTGCTTATATACGCACTAAGTAGTCAAACATTATCACTACTATCACGCATATATATATATATATATATACATTCACATACATTATACACTTATACCTATTAAAGTCAGTCAAATCCATACACGTATCTCAATCATGTATATAAGCATGCACCCCTTATATAACTACTACAAACAATATTTCAGATACTCATATAAGTATGATCTCGCACTAGCACATACAATCATTGCTCTACGTATAGATAGCTACCTATGCATAAACATCAAGGGTATACTACCCTCTAATATTCATCCAATACCAACATCTCAACACATATAGTCACACCATATCATTATTAAATCAAGTTCACCATATCTAATATAAATTCACCACTACTATAATTTCATAATATATATAGTCGTTCATTGCATTCCATTATTTCGCCATACATTCCCATTACGTACGGTCCTATAACTGTATTTACGACACGCCACATATATCATAGTCATCAAGCTTATAACTAAGCACATACCTACCCGTGCATGGTGCACACCCATACACGCTAGCATTTCATTTACGCATACCAATCATACCATTATATTACTAGCACACATACACACCTAGTTTTAGCTAGTACACATACGTTCACACGAGCAAGTCCTTAGTAATTAGCTATACCACAAGACCAACACCTATAACTATATACTGGTGTAGCGACCCACAATCATGTGCGTAACACAACCAGGCACAAACACTCCTATCACTATACATGCATCAAACATCGCTATATTCAAACTACAATCATACATTCAATGCACTTAGAGTATACCCACTCAAGCTTGAGTGAGACTCAGTACACACATCAGAATATTCTATATACGTAACGCGGCATTCATACATATACCAATACCACTCCAACATATGTGTGTGTGTGTGTGTGTGTGTGTGTGTGTGTGTGTGTCTACCAATACAACCATATGCATACCATAGGTCAATCACACTTAATATTTAGTCAGATAACACCCACATAGTTCAATCTAATTATATACCATAATAATAACATTACAGACATCAGTACCCACATATTCATAATATACTCCATAATACATGCATACGTACTCATCGTATAGTCACTCACATGTAACACATATATATATTCACAACATAGCCTACTACCTATAATTAGTATACTAACACATCTATACGTACATAATTAAGATGTGCAATAGTCGTGTATACCTCACGGTATGCACACATGCAACATCTCAAAAAGCAAGCAATACCAATCAAAATTATAATCCTACTACCATATGCATAACACTTATATACTCAGGCAACAAAACAGAACTACTTATGTCTAAACACTAAATATATCAACTTACGAGCACATACTCACACGTACTAATATATGGGTCATATAATAGGCCTACTCACTTAACTATACAAACACATTTTATTATCACCCCTAGCTTACACATGGCTTTACCAAATTCACCCTATACGATGCTTTCTTAGTTTAATAAATTCACCCTATACGATGGCTCAATTATCTTTGGCACCCTCATAATTAGCGCTTATTTCACCTCTCTCCCCAATTTTTATGTGTTGTTTAAGCTTGGGGGGAGAGAGACTATTTTGTTGTGTGGTCCCCATATCTTGTCGTTGTCTTCTATTTATATCATACACACATTGAGGACAATGTGATGTTTAATCTTGGGGAAGTGCATAGTGCACACACTTTGCTTCATTGTGAAACACACTTCGAAATTTCCATATGAACCATGTTCACCTCTATATTTATGTCTCAAATGCTTCATTTTCTATGAAATATCATGGATTTTTTATGAACTCTGATATATGTTAGATTAGAGTTCGATTCCTTGATTAGTGTATCTTAGTTAATATGTTTTTTCATAGTAGAATCCATAGTTTCACAACCATAATCTTGAAACAGTTAAGCTACAAATGAATGAATCAAATCTGAAAATCATTTGACTCCCGCGTGATTTGATTGATACTTCTATTGCTTCATGGATGCTTAGTGATTCAAAAGAAATAGGATAACCCCACGACGACCAAAGTAGTGATGATTAGGATTCCTGAAACCGAGCCATGTCTAAATTCTATGCTTTTTCTTTTTCTTCTGTGAATAGCCAATAAATGATCTTTGATCATGTTTTGCATTCCATCGTGTTTACGTGAGTTTGCAAAAATCCCAAAAATGCAAAAATCAAACAAATATCCTGAATAAAAGGCCCTAGGGGTTCTTCATAACCCAATGCCCTAAGACTGTCTGGTCTGGGATGCATAGGCCGCTTTTTGTATATATTGAGTTATCTCGTGTATATAAAGACAGAAAAATGCATATGAAATATTCACATAGCCTAAAACAATATAAAACTACAAAAATCATATATCCTTATCTCCATTTCTATATAGAACTAAGACATGGCAAAGTTGATGGGTTTTAGGAGTCTTGAAATGGTCGTAGTGTGGCGATGACTTACCTTGATTGAATTTGCTAAATTCATTCCATGAAGTATAACAAAATACCACGCATGATTGAAAACGTTTGATCATGGCGTATTATACTGCTTAAAGAATGAGTTGTGAACATTGGTTTCATTTCTGTAAACTTAGTATATTGCATGATAAACTGTGATATGATATAACTCTAATCTCTTTTTATTGCTTATCAAGTTCATTTTATTTATTGAAATCCACGTTATTTTAATTTGAGCGAGACTTAAGTATTCGTTGTGTATATGTGTGCTAATTTCATATTGACGTATGTTCACGGGATCTTGCATATCTTGGGTTCTTGTTTTTTATGAATTTAAGATTGAACCTCTTGTCTCCATTATACGCCACCGCCTCGCATCTCTATTGTATCCCTCTCCCATGATACCTTCTCACTAGTCTTCCTCGAGGACGAGTAAGAGGTAAGCTTGTGGGATTTTGATGTGTCCTTATATTTCACATTTTATCTAAATGATCACACGTCAAAATGATTGCTCATTTACATATTTCATACGCTTTTATGCTATTATTTGGAATAATATGACGTTCGGAGCGTTTATGTCCATTTCAGGGAGTTGGGACGATATTGGAGCAATTTGGAGTCAATAAGACGATCGGCGACGTGAGAGCACCAATGAGACTCATGATGACATGATCGAGGTGCCAAAGAAGAATACTGGAGCAATGAAGGGGCAAAAGAGAAGGTCGCTCGATCGAGATATGATGCGGCGAAGGAATCAAGTGACCCGAAGTACTGGAAACAGGATAGCCGTGCACTATTTCCAAAGCTGCTATCACCTGGAAATTTTCAATATTTTTCTGATATTTTTCCCAGATAGTAGACTTCAAGACGGTTCCAACTCCACTAAGAACGCGCCAATCGAAGGTCGGATGATTCCTAGGAAATTTCTGCAAACTGATGCTGCAGTGCTGAAATTCTGCTGAAATCTGTTTGACACCTACTCGACCGAGCAGAGGACTCTACTCGACCGAATAGGGTGAAAATCATGTTGAAATGTGTTTTTCACCTCCTATATGGCTGAACAGTTGACTGCTTGACCGAGCAGGATGCCGAAATGTGTATTTGACGTCCTATTTGGCTGAACATCAGGTTGCTCGACCGAGTAGTTGATTGCTCGACCGAGCAGTTGCATACTCGACCGAGCAGCTACCTACTCGGTCCGCGTAGGCAGAGAGTGATTTTGGGAAAGAGCTGCAACCTACTGACAAACTCGACCGAGCAGCTACATACTCAGACCGAGCGGACCCTACTCGGTCCGAGCAGACAGAGCGACGTTTTGGGTGATGGATCCAAACACCTGACGTACTCGACCGAGCAGCCTATTACTCGACTGAGTCGCCGTGGTCCCAGATTTTGAGTTGCGTCCGGATTTTGGGGTTTGTTTGCCGAGGGGTTTTTAGGGGAAAATCAGCAGCCGTCAGAGGGGAGTTTTGGGAGGAGATCTTTAGATAGATTTTGGGGACTTTTTGTATACTTTTTAGAGAGTTTGTTTTTAGATCTTTTTTAGGTTTTTTCGGCGACGATCTTTTGGGGAGTTAGGCTATGCCCTAGGCCCATCCTTTGTATCAAGATAAGTACTTTTGCCATTTTTATTTCTATTATTATTTCTTTGTGATTTATTATTGTTTATCCTTTCTTGATGCATGCAATGAAATCTTTGTGCGTTCTATTATCTATTGCTATTGCTATGCTTGAGTAGTCTTTTCTAGGGCTAATGGATTAGCCCATGGATCTTAGGACTTAGATGCAAAGATAGGATTTTTATGATGCATTGGATAAATTGGAGTTGTATTTTGGTTGATCTAGCAAAATCCCTAGGAGAACTCGTACTGAGATCGTGCCCACAGTCGGTGGAATCGATTAGCTTAAGGAGTATCCTACGGATTTAATTAGGGAGTTGGTGGATTCAACCGAGGCACGTGACCATGCCCGGCTCGTGCCCTGAGGGGATCCACCGACGAACTATATAACTAATTGACGGCTACCGCCATTGCGTCAATAAGAGCCACCAAAATACCTCGACGCTCTAACCCACGAGAGTGGAACGAGTTGAGAGCGTTCGAACCACGAGAGTGGTGAGAACTTTGTAGATCCTTAATGCACGTATTGTATGCGCCTATCGCGCGAGCAGAGTTAATGCGATATGTTAGATTCATGATGCTTAGACGCATGAATTCACTTCCTAGATGCTACAATCCCGATAAAACCAATGCAACGTAAGAGTCCTAGCCTAGCGTCGACGTTCGACGGTCCTAGCGGCGAGTCCTAAAGCCCTAATCTTTTTATATTTTATTCCTTTATATTGTGTGGAATTACTTGTTTGCGCTATCGAGTGACACGAACTTCGCATTCATCACCATTACAACACTCCATACTCCACATCCACCAATAAACCCGTAATTCTAACTCATCCTAGGAGTAAATAAGTAGTATAGCACCGCTTCCCCGTGTTCGATACCCATTTGCCACTATACATGCGCTTGCGGTAAACGAGATCGTTTCGGAGTTGATTCCGGGCCAATCAACTGTATCTTGATCATCAGTCGACTGAAGCGAAAAGCTCAAGTAGATTCAATAGAAATGTTGACTTGAGCAGTGCATCACAGTCGACTGTAGAATGCTCGTCAGGCGACTAGAAATCACCCAGTCGACTGTGAATCCTTCAGCAGGCGACTGTAGGAGAACCAGAGACTCCAAATGAGTTTTTGGTTATGATGAGCCTATTGGGTTGGATTCTATGATAATCCTAAGACTCGCTAAGATGGTTAAATGCATAAGCATGTATGAGTAGACCATCTATCAAGGTATTACATTAACCTTGACTTAAATGAAGGAGAAAGTAATAAAGGAAATAATACATGGATTACGTTGCTTTCCTTAGAGTCTGTAGGTTCAATCTTGATGCCTTGATGCTCTCCATCATCTCCAAGTTTTGACACCCCTTGAGTCCAAGCTTTGGCCCTTCTCCACTTGATGTCCATCCTTGCACCATGTGTTTAGTCTCCAAAAATGATATTTTTGAAAAGTAACTAAGAGACTAAAACAAGCGAGTCATTAGCAACAACAGAATGTTGTGATCATCCTCAAAATAACATTGGTATGAAACTCCAATACTCAACAATCTCCCCCCTTTTGATGATGACACACGTTATGTAAAACATAAAGAAATAAAGCACAATGCTAATGAGCTCCCCCTACTTATATGCACTAATTGTATAATGAGATACACAATAGTAAATACTCAATAAATGAAATAATGAGACATCATGGTGACATATAATAGGCATGGATTACATAAGCCAATTGTAATAGAAAATATCATGCAAACATGAATGGTTTATACAATCCCATATATCTCTCCCTATAGATATATCTCTCTCCCCATATGCATATGTATGAAATACAAGATTTACATAATGCATATATCTCTCCCCCTTGACATCGTCAAAAAGGTGAACATCATAAATATCCCCCTTTGTCATCTTAATCAAAGATGTGACAATATGCAAGAAATAAGGAGATGTATTATACCAAATTTGTAAAATTTAATGGGTATCAATCAGTATCCTATGCTCCCCCTAGATCATAGAAATGGTCAAGTCTTGATTTCTAGGATCTACTACCAATTGTAAGGTAGGAGATAACCAATCTCTAACAATTGAGGTAATATCAATTGTAGACAAAGAATCTTGAAAGATGATCCTCTTTACCAATTGATATATACATATATTGGAGACATGGGCCAAATGTGTATCAAAGCAATAGATATGGAAAAATCAAGCTTCAATGATACACAGTGATATTTCCAAAAGAGAATATAACATGAAACAAGTTGGCAAGTTTAGTTTGAGACCAACAAAAACCAATTGTAAACTATGATCTAAAACACACCCCGAAATGAGAGTCAAAAATGTTTAAAATATTTTAAACATACAACATATTAACTCCCCCATTGACATACATATGGATCAACAAATACGTGTATGTCAATGTATTCCCCAAGGTCCCCATTTTCATAAAAAATAAACTTGAAAACATTTTCAAAATCATGAAACACACACAAATAATGGGTATGCTAAAATAAACATTTAAGCACAATACCCACGCAATATGCATATGTGTGAGGAACCTAAACATTAGGGAACCAAACCCAAGAAGAGTTTGATTTCCTAATGTAATCACAAGAGGTGATCACATCCCTAACTAGAGGGTTGATGTAACTATCCCTCTCTTGCACACTAACCTTAGTGGGAATCCATAAACTCAAGGATTTCCTAGGCAAGGGTTTTGACTTTGCAAGAGGGGTGGATGTGGCATGCTTAGGTGTAGAAAAGAATTGCTTGGCATGCATAGAATGAGGATTTTGCTTCTTAGCAAAAAATGAAGAGTTTTCATTTTTCCTCATCACCTTGTGATTTACATGCTTCTTATTGATGTTATTGTTATACAAGAAAGCATGGTGATTCTTCTTATGTGCTTTAGCAATATTTCTTGAATTTGCACCAAAAGAAGAATTGGAGGTGTGTTTGGTAACCACCTTTGGAGTGTATCCCAAACCTCCTCTATGGTTTGCCGGATGTAGTTTTTCAAGCAAACCGTGGAGTGAATCCATAGAATAAACAAAGCTTTTGAGCTTTTGGGATTCCTCTTTGCATTTTAACGTAAGTTGTTGAATGCGAGTTTCTAAGCTAATGTTTTGAGCTACTAATTTCTCATTGGTTAAGCTCAATTCCTTAACTTGAGAGAGCAGTGTCTCTCTCTCACTAATGTCACAAACATGCAAAGCATCATGATTATTTACACTAGAAGATTCTAAAGCATGCACCCTACTCATAGCATTCTTAAATTTAGCTTTCAATTTATCATATAAATCGACGCACTTACTTGCCAAGTTGGAGGCCACATTGAAGCGGTATTCGAGCTCCTCGTAGGATAGCTTTTCCTCCTCAACTTCCTCATTGTTTTCCTCCTCGCTAGAGCTTGACGAAGAATCTTCACCATTAGCCATGAAGCACATTTCTTCGTTGGAGTTGAGCCACGCCTCTATCTCTTCATCGCTTGAGCTAGAGGAGATTGATGACGAATCATCAAAAGCCGCGAAGCACATGTGAGCTTGCTCCTTGTCTTCCTCTTCTTCATCACTTGATGTGTCCTCATCGGAATCATCAAATGTGCCGACAAGTCCCTTCTTTTGATTCTTGAATTTGGACTTTCCTTTCCAAGGCTTCTTCTCTTTCCCTTTGTAATTTTCTTTGTCGGGCTTGGAAGGGCATTCCGTAGAAAGATGACATTTTCATCTACAATTGAAACAAATAGAATTGTTAGACTTGGAGGCAAAATTTGACAAAGATTTACCTTGCTTGTCCTTGAGGAATGCCATGAATTACTTGAATTGCTTGGCAAGCTCGATGTAATCATCATCGCTAACATCTTCTTCTTCTTCTTCTTCTTCTTCACTCGGAGCTTCCCGTTGGAACTTCTTTCTCCACTTGATTGGCTCCTTCTCGGCATGGAATGCGACCTCCTTTTGCTTATCGGGCTTGGTTGGTTGAATCTCTTTCTTATGTTGAAGTTTCACTTCATACGCCATAAGATTCCCAATGCACTCCTCAACAGTGTATTTGGACAAGTCATTTAACTCCAAAATCCTGTTGGCCTTTGACTCCCATTGAGATGTAAGTGAGTCAAGGATCTTCTCTACACGATCCTCTTGGGAAATCACCTTCCCAAGTCCTTCCAAAGCGTTCACAATTTCAGTGAACCTTGTGAACATCTCCGAGATATTTTCATCTTCCTACATCTTAACCAACTCATATTTAGATCTAAATATGCATTGTTTAGATTTCTTTACCTTCGAAGTTCCTTCATGAGAATTCTCCAATGTATGCCAAATTTCTTTGGCCGATTTGCACATGGAGATGCGGTTGAACTCATTTGAAGTGAGAGCACAATGGAATGCATTCATAGCCCTCGCATTGACTTTGATCGAGTCCTTCTTCGCCTTAGTTCTAGAAGCCGCGGGTGAAGTAGGCTCCTCAAATGGCAACTTTGTAATGTCCCATAGGTCTTGACCCTTCATGTAGATCATCCTCTTGATCTTCCAACTTGGGTAGTTGGTTCCGTTGAAGAGCGGGGGTCGAACGGTAGAGTGGCCTTCTTCATGAGACGTGGATGTAGCGTTGAATGCTATCGTTGTAGTATGCTATAACCTCGGTCTGATACCAATTGTAAGGATCGCCTTACCCTTGCAATACTAACAACAACACACTAGAGGGGGGTGAATAGAGTAATGTCACAAATTGTGTATTTAAAAATTAAACTTGTAAATGCAGAATTATAAATGCAAGAGGAATTTAAACAACACAAAAATCCAAACGCAAACACAAGATGTTACACTGGTTCCCCAAACTTGGATACGTCCAGACACACCAATATCCACTACAATTCGCATACAGAGAAGTGAATACAATCTCACACAGAGGATTTGGATTCTCACACAGAGAAATACTTACTCTCACACAAAGAGACCTCACAGAGAGGATTTAGGATCCCACAAAGAGATATCATTGCTTTCACACAGAAAGACTTTTGCTCTAACACAGAGAGACTTAAACTCTTACACAGAGAGATCACAACCAACCCTCACACAGAAGGTTATACTCTCATACAGAGAGTAACTAGCTCTCACACAGAAAGCTAGGGTTTGAATGAAATAACAAAGTAAAACAAATACTCTTACCTATGCCTTGAGATGAACTTACTCATAGATGAATGCAAGGCATGGAAGAGGATCTCCAGGTGATGAGATTTACTAGAAATGCACTTGGATGATTTCCCTTGAGCTTGACTTCAATGCATGAAGGAGATTTAGAGCTCTAAGAGGGAAATGAGAGAGTTTGTGAGTGGCTTATTTAATCTCAAAAGATTTTCAATAGCATCAAGAAGTTCCTATGAACTCAGCCCTCTCATATATATAGGAACCCTATATCACCTCTCAAAACCCAAGAAAACAGCTAAAAACAAAAAGCTGCAACGGCTAGTTTCTGGGCAGAAACGTCACTGACAGTCGACTGATGAACAAATGACAGTCGACTGTCCAACGGCTAGAAAATATCCAACGGCTATAATCTGAGCCACGACAGTTGACTGATGAAGTCAATACAGTTGACTGTGAACAGGACATGCACCTGTAAAACCTTCAGCAGGCGACTAATGCAGGGGATGGAATAAAACAGAGAGTTGCACTCTTTCTCCCTATAAGCATACATGTGACTGATGACAAGAATACAATCGATTGTAAAATAGACAGGCGACTGTAAAACCTTAATCAGTCGACTGCTGCAGGAGATGGAGAAAAACAGAAAGAGGCAGTATTTCCACTTACGCCTTTCAGACGACTGTTGACCATTCCACAAGCGACTGTAAATATACAGGTGACTGTATATTGATCATCAGTCGACTGAAGGGAAAATCTCAATTAGCGTCAATAGAAATGTTGACTTGAGCAGTGCATCATATTCGACTGTAGAAGGCTCGACAGGCGACTGGAAATCATCCAGTCGACTGTGAATCCTTCAGCAGGCGACTGTAGGAGAGCCAGAGACTCCAAATGAGTCTTTGGTCATGATGAGCCTATCGGGTTGGATTCTATGATAATCCTAAGGCTAACTAAGATGGTTAAATGCATGAGCATGTATGGGTAAACCATCTATCAAGGCATTACATTAACCTAGTCTCAAATGAGAGAGAAATTAATAAAGGAAATATTACATGGATTACATTGCTTTCCTTAGAGTATATGGCTTCAATCTTGATGCCTTGATGCTCTCCATCATCTTCAAGCTTTGACACCCTTGAGTCCAAACTTTGGCCCTTCTCCACTTGATGTCCATCCTTGCACCAAGTATCTAGTCTCCAAAAATGATATTCTTGAAAAGTAACTAAGAGACTAAAACAAGAGAGTCATTAGCAACAACATAATGTTGTGATCATCATCAAAATAACATTGGTATGAAACATCAATACTTAACATGCTTCTATGGCATTCAGCAGCGGTCTTTCGATGATCCCGTTATACGCCGAGTTGATCTTTACCACTATAAAGTTGGTTAGGCGAGTAATTTTTTGAGGATACGTACCGAGGGTCACCGGTAAGGTGATGATGCATGCTATCCGGGCGGAGTGCCTGGTGAACCCCACCAAACGTTATGTGCAAGGCGTCAACTCTTCGGACGATATTTTCATCACATCCAGCCTGGTGAAGAAGAGTATGTCGCACAAGCTTCTGGTGTCAACGAGCAACCTTTTCACGACGATCTCTCTAATCTTGGCCGTGATCACCACAACATCATTGTGCGGTAGATCCACCCCTTCCAGATCTTCGTCCGAGAAGGAGATAGGAGACATTGAGTATCTGGGGCGCTTTCGCCCAACAGAAACTGTCATCAATCTCACAGTGTAGAACTTTGGAGAGAGGTTGATAGCTCCAGGTGCGGGGGACCTCCCATTATCATGTCGATGATCCCCACACCAGGGGATTCTGCGGTAACCTTGGAGGACGTGGTTGGGGGAGTCGACATAGTCGAGTGGTTTGTCGACTCATGTTCCCACAGACAGTACCAAACTGTTAAGATCAATAACGACCGGTACAGTCGTCAAGCTGACGGAGACTCGAAGCGCTGAGCTGGAGCCTAGTCAGCCTTTGGAATGGGACCCACGGTTGGAGGAACCAGGGTCGGTGGTTGGTAGTTGATGATGGTACAACCGTTGATCAACCTAAGAACGACCGTCAGATTGGTCGGTTGAGGTTGAAGAGCCTGATACTCACCTTGGTCGTTGGTGGCGATCGTCGATCTGCACCATAGGAAGTAGTTAGGGGGGTCGGATCTAGGTTACGATCCAAATTCCCTCCGATGCTTAAGTTAGTAAAAAACTTGAGGAAGAAAGGGAGCTTGGTATAGCAGAGATCGACCCACGGAGGTTCATCTCTAGACTAACGAGGCAAGCTCAAATATAGAATGGAGAAGTAAGAAGATAGAGTTCTATGTATTAGCCCTCCTACCTTGAAGTTGGAACCCCTTTACCTTTGTCCGTTGACCTATTTATCGGTAGCTTTTCCTTGATGAGGCGTAACCGCCCCTCATTGATTATGGCATGATCTTCTCCGGGATTCGAGCTAACGGTGGCCCATTTACTCGACCACATTAACCTCTCCTTGAATGTCGGCGCCGCCCAACGATTGTCTGACCCGTTCGCCCGACTGAGTCGTAGCCCACGTGAGTATGGCGGCACCGGGTCGCGGGTGATAAACGAGTCGGGTTTGCGGATACCCAAATCGGGTTCGTATCCATGCACTAACAGTATTTAATTTAATACTATGCAGTATCCATACATTATATCATGTAGTATGTAAAAAAGATATATATTATGTTTATTTAAAAATGCATAACATAGTAATCAATATTATTACAATGGTTTAAAACTATGGAAAATTCCCCAAAATGCAAGAAAAATATACGCATATCAAATACGATCAATATACATAGTACAATACTTCTTATATATGAAACATGGAGTTACACTCATACTTTGACCTTTATCTTTCTTAAAAAAATTGGGACCATTTTTCTCATAGAAGTAATTCTCTCTTTGAAAAAATAAGCTCAATTTTCTCCATATCTTTTATATTTTGAAACCATATGCAAATATCTATTTAAGTTAAAAATTGAGAAAATGTCATTTTCAACACATTAAAAATGTCTGAAAATTTTCGTTAAATTCGTCGAAAAAATCGACAATTAGTGTGAATGATGCAAAAAAATTCCAGCTGAAAAGGACATTCGTATGTAAAGTTTGAATCTAAACTAAAACATTTTATGGTTAGTAGCATCATTAATGCTTAATCACGTTTTTTGTTTCGAATGACTCTCTCTCTCTCTCTCTCTCTCTCTTCCTTTGCTGGCCGACACACGAAACCAAGGCCGACAAAAGAAATAAATGTCGCTTTCTTTTCTCACTATTTTAATATTTCTTTCTTTTTTTGACAAAACAGAGAGGTCAGTTTGAGAAGTGACGTGACATTATAGCACAATGTGGCCACTATGCCATTTTTTATTTTTTATTTTCTTATTTATGGTTATTTTAATTTAAAAATAATAGTAAAACCCAAATAATTATAAAAAACATGTAATATTTGGTCAAAAATAAATATTTTTTCTCAAAATTATCTTCAAAATAATTTTTTCCTTATTTTTGATCATTGATTTTGTTTTCGATTATTGATTTTTCAAATTCCATATTTCGTAAATATAAATTTTTTCTAAAAATTCAAAATAAATATTCTTTTGTAAAAATAAGGTTCTCATTCTTATCAAAGTTGTTAATATAAATTTTTTGCAGTCAGAATGTTTCTTTGAATTTATTGAGAATTTTCGACAACCACGATCAATTTCGCATGCAAATACTTCAACAATATGTCAGAAATATTCGTACGGAAATACATTATCTTATTTATGGTGAAACAAGAGAAGAGCTAAATTGGGCATCAACATCTGCGCTTTGCCGAACGCCCTTGTAATAAAAATAGAGTCGTGCTAAATACACCGAAGAGTCTTCGGTGTATGCAAGGAATACAATGCAAAACGACGCGATGGGAATGATTTCTCTCGTCGTGAAGTGTTTGGTGGGCCCATGAAAATGAAAGAAGAAACCAGGGCGAAACGTGAGCAAAGGTGGGCCCGAAAGCAAATAAGATGTTTTTCTCTCTCCTCTTACGTCTTCTTTGTTTTCACTCTATTCTCCAAGCAACCCAAGAACAAGGCCATCACCAAGCAGCTGACGATAGCCCCCGACGATCACCGCCCTTGTCAATGGCTACTACTCCTCGCCTCCTCCGACAACGACAGCTCGGACGACGACGACGACAGCTCGAACGAAGGCAATAGTGACAGCTACTTCAGCGGTGATTTCAGCACCGACGGCTCCTCTTCATCGTCGTCTTCGGCCTACTCTCCGGAGGTGACATCGGCAGATCCTCAAGTGTTGGTCGTCGCCGGCTGCAAGTCTTGCTTCATGTACTTCATGGTCCCCAAGCAGGACGTCGCCTGCCCGAAGTGAGGCCGGCTCCTGCTCCACCTCATGCCCACATCAATGGCTGCTTCTGAGGCCCCAGGTCAGCAGGATTTGGATTTTTTTCATTTAAAGGGTCCATGTCCACCATTTTCATCAAGCAATCTATATATACCTGTGGGATTAATGTTAGTGTTAATGACAAAGATGAATGAATGAATCTAAAACCAATGAATGATTTAAGTACTCCTTGCTACTGCTCAGTGTTGGTTTTTGTTGAATCCTGCATAAAGAATTCAATGTTAACGACAACCTTGACCCCTCTCCTGCCTCCTGCACCTGCTCCCTTTCCTTCACTCTCTCCAACCGATCTGTTGGCTTACAATCGCTCCCTTGCATTGAGCAAGATGGCTGTCAACTAGGCACTTCTGTAGGCCCATGTCCCGCATGCACTCAAACAAGCTACCATATATGGGGATGGGTACCGGAGCTAGCCAGGCAATCTACGATGGTGGGTTCCAGAATGCAGCAACAGCGCAACAGCTCATGTATTTCCAGTAATTTGAGTTTCTAGGTTACAGATGCATGCTAATATACAGTAGCCTAGTGATTGTCGAAGGTTGAAACCTTCTCTTTTGGTTTTTTTTGCCCCCCTTGTTCTTTGTTTTATTTTCATCTATACATTACTTTCTATTTGCGGTTGGAGTCCCCCCCCCCAAATTTGGTTGTAACAGATTTGGAGGTTGTATGAGATAAATGTGATGAGGACATGCTTGTAGACTTGCCAATAAGTGACAGTGTGTGGAGAACTCGACTAACGGTTTTCATTGGCCTCTATGCTTCCTGGTGGAACACAATTTCCTTGCTTCGCTTGTTCATTGTCAACAGTAGCTTGACATTGGGACCGACTTTATGATTATGCTCATCGGAATGCCATTTAACTAGTGCTAGTCCTTTGGCGGGGGCATGTTTGCATTAAAAGACTAGGGTACTAGTTGCATGATGGAGGAGATCGAAATATTGGGACCAAGTGCTTGAAGAGACTGATTGCATTGCCCATGCATGTGGACTTGGTGGAATGATTTACTGTTTCTGGTTTCGTATTTAAGGGTCTGTCCATTTCATTTTAATCTATTTATTGTTATGACCTCCTCATAATTTGTAACCTTCAAGTTTTTTTCTTGTTTTCAATTTCAGTAGTCGAGATTTGTGAGGGTATCAAATTTGAATGTCCCTCGTGTGCTTTATTTTTCTTCTCATTCTTGATAACAGTGTCTATTATTAGTAATAAGATATTACTGGAGCAGAGGTTCCCCATCATCTGTGTCTTTCTGTTAATGAGAGAGCATACATTAACTAGCTAACAAGGACTTGAGTACTCCCCCCCTCTCTCAGATCATTTTTATTTGGCATCATTGATTCCACTTCTCCATGAACACTCTATTGAAGCTAGTACAAGTTTGCACCACAACATTCCCTACGTGACACACACGCACACACGTTTTCTTTAAGAAGCTCAAGCTTGTACCGAAGGGTGAGATCCTCAACCTCAAGTGACGGGGAGCAAGGGAGTACTGCAACATCTCTCACAACAGCCCTAAACCAAGTTTCTAAGCCAAAACCACCGCTATCATCCCACCATTCATTCTTTGAGCCTTCTCGACCCAACTTGCCAGGAAATCTTGTACCCAACGCTTAGCCAATCTGCTCTGACCTAGGGATTGGAGTGGATCACCTATGATTATAGGCACTGAGAAGAAGATCACGAATCTTAACCAGAGAAAGCGGAGAAACTAATTATAATCTTAACCAGAGACATTGCAGCTTCTCTCCGCTCCAAGATAATTCCAAACATGAGCCATGAAGGGAGGGAGGGAGGGAGGGAGGGAGGGATGGAGATGCTTTTTTTCTCTTAAAAAATATACAGGATTCTAAAAACAATCCCACTGGTATATATAGCTTGCTTGATGAAAATGGTGGATATGGACTCTTCAAATGAAAAAAATCCGAACCTCGCTGACCCGGGGCCTCAGAAGCATCCATTGCTGCGGGCACGAGGTGGAGCAGGAGCCGGCCGCATTTCGGGCATGCATCGTCCTGCTGGGGGACCATGAAATACATGAAGCAAGACTTGCAGCCGGCGGCGACCAACACCTGACGATCTGTCGGCGTCACCTCCGGAGAGAAGGCCGAAGAAGAAGAAGAGAGGACTCGCCGACACTGAAATCACCGCTGAAGTAGATGTCCATGTTGCCTTTGTTCGATCTGTCGTCGACGTCGTCGTTCGAGATGTCATCGTCGGAGGAGGACGAGGAGTAGTAGCCATCTACAAGGACGGCGATCGTCGGGGGTTGTCGTCAGCTGCTTGGTGATGGCCTTGTCCTTGGGCTGCTTGGAGAAGAGAGTGGAAACAAAGAAGACTAAGATGAGAGAGAGAGGAAAAACACCTGCTGTAGCTTCCTTGCGTTCGGGCCTACCTTTTGCTCACGTCTTGCCCATGTCTATTTGTTTGCTTTCATGGACCCACCAAACACTTTACGGGGAGAGAAGTCAGAGTCTCGCCACATCGTTTTGCATTGTATTTCGTGCATACACCGAAGACTCTTCGGTGTATATACCAGGACTCATAAAAATATTACGGCACAGACGGCCGAAACCATGTCCAACCAACCCAAACCCGAACGGGCCTGAAAACGAACCCAACAAATGTCATGAAACTTGTGCCAAGTGTACCCATTCCCGTCGCTACGTGCTGCTCCACCCCTCGTAGACTCCTCCCATCCTCAGCAAGCCACTCTTACATCTGACCGTGAGTATTGGACTTCTCCCTACTTGGTGTTAATGATGAGCAAACATAAATACTTGTGACTAATCCCCTATTTCGCAGTTAATCCATTGCTTAAGCTATTTATGAAGATCTACTAGCAATGGATGACTCTCAAAGTTCATTGAAGGCAAATGAAAATGGAATTGGTGATTGTAGATGTTGATTGACGCTCCATGAAGACTTCAAGCTCATACGATGGATAGAAGAGAGAATTCGTGAATGTAAATTTATTTTATCTCTTCTAGTATGTAGCTTAGAAGTAGAACTTTGATGGAGCACTCACACACGTCGTCATTTCTGTCTTAGGACATCATTAGATCAATTGTCCTTTGACCCCATTCATTTCTTAGTGATTGTGCTTGGATTATTTATAACAGTCGACTGCTGAACGTTTTACAGTCGCCTGTCACAAAAACAGTCGACTGTGTTTTGTTCTACAGTCGCCTGTTATGCACAAACTTTCACAAACTAGTTTTGGGCCTTTCATTTTATTTCGCACAGGCAACTGATGAACGATTCACAGGCGCCTGTCCTAGTGACAGTCGACTGTGTTTTGTACATCAGTCGCCTGTCTATCCTTCTGCCCAAACTTTGTTGATTTGTCTTTTACGGCCAGTCGACTAATGTTGAATATACATTCGACTGTCCATTGGATCAGTCGACTGTGTATACTGCAACAGTCGTCTGTCTGTGAGCCAATTTATTGACTCAGCTCTCTGTAAATTCTCAGGGTATTTGATAGTCGTCTGTATAAGGAGTTACAGTCGCCTGTTCTGATTAATAGTCGGCTGTATTATCATCATCAGTCGTCTGTCCTGTTATCTTAGAGGATTTACAGATTTATTCAACTTACCATTCTTTCGGCCAGTCGCCTGTTGATTCAACAGTCGACTGTCTTTGCTTAATCAGTTGACTGTCCACGTGGTAAGTTACAGTTATGAATTCTTACCTACCCATCCTGACTGTGCAACAGTCGACTGTGGTTTCTTCAACAGTCGACTGTCACGAGTTCAGTTTCTATTCGTTGAGAATTTTCTCACGGATTCCAAAAGGGTTTTTCCCTAAACTGTTTTGTGGATTTGAGAAACCTATATAATGGGATGTTATTCCATTAAAAGGTTACCAAGTGACCTAAGCTATTGCAAAATCTCTAAAGATTTCATTTCCAAAGTTTAAAGCTCTTAAATCCAAAACCCTAAGAATTCCAATCTTTGATCTCTTGCTCTCCAACCTAGAACCAAAGAGTGATCCTCTAGGTATTTGGTGCAGTCAAGAGAAAGGGCTTTCTCCTCTATTCCAAGCGAGTCTTCAACACACAACACACCACTCTGTCAAGTTTTACTTCAAGGCATAGATGATTGTAAGTGTTGCTTTCATTATTTCATTACTTTCGTAATTTGAATTTGCTCTCGGGTTGTGAGAGTGGTTTGCTTGCTCCCAAGTTGTGGGAGTCAAGGACATCGATTGTATTCGATTTCACTTGTAGGGTTGCTACAAGTGGGGTTTAAGGAAACCTCGAGTTAGGGTTCTAACTTGAGTATCCGGAGGTATCCGGGTGGAAGGGACGTAGGATTACTGGGAACAAGTCGGGAGGTGACTTGGGTAATCCGAACCCTAGAAACATAATTGTGTTTGCATTTGTTTCTTATTTGGGTTTAAGTTTAATTCCGCACTATATTGTTGGTTAGCATTTTAATTTGGTGTAACTATCGTTTTAAATTGCTTAAACACTATTCAACCCCCCTTCTAGTATTTTCTCCCTAGACAGGAACTTTACAATTGGTTTCAGAGCGCAAGGTTATAGCTATGGCATCCAACAACAACAACGTTTCTCTGTCGACTTCGTACAATAATCATGATTGTGATGGAGCTTACACTCTTTTCGAAGGTCAATCTACGGTACGTCCTCCACGTTTCAATGGCACTAACTTTGGCTATTGGAAGTGTAGGATGGAGACGTTCCTTATGAGTGCTTCACTTTGGAGAACCCTCCACAAGGAGTACGTCGAGCCCACCAAAGAGGATTTCGAGAAATGGTCGTCTTCCGAGAAATCCGCCGAAGTCTACAACGCTAAGGCAATGAACGCTCTTCATTGTGCGTTGGACCCAAATGAGTTCAACAAGATATGCACATGTAAGAGTGCATATCAAATTTGGAACCATCTCATCGTTACCCACGAGGGAACGAATAAGGTAAAACTTTCAAAGTTATATGTTGCCGTGCAAAACTTCAATTTATTTCATATGCAGGACAATGAGACCATTGCATCGATGTACGGACGGTTTACTGACATCATAAATGAATTGGAAGCAAACTTAGCTTCTCAAAATGTCATCTTGAGAGATGAGGTGAAAAACCTCAAATCTCAACTAGATCAAACACATCCAACGGATAATAGTAATCTAGTCACACGTCACACACAATTGGGTTTAGAGAATGATTCTCTTAAAACCCAAGTGCACGAGCTCAAAACACAGGTGTCCACCTTGGATACCAACATTTCTTCTCTAGAAGAGAAATATGAGCTCATGTCCTCCCGTATTGTGAGATTCAATAAGGGAAAATGACAATTGGATGATTTACTTGCAAACCAATTTCTGGCCACACATCGTGTTGGTATTGGCTTTGTAAAAGCAAACGCTTCCAATGATCGCACCTCCTATAGTGGTGTCACTATAGACTTTGTGAGGCCTTCCTCTGGTGCATCCACAAGTGGTATCAAAGACACTATAGGTAGCATACCTACCAAGAAAGTCACCACTTCACCTTCTCTTCCTTTTGGCAAAAAACCCACTAAGGGTGGAAACCAAAAGTAAGGCCACGCTTACATGTACACTAACACTCATCCACGTAGGAAACCTCCTACTTCACAAGTGGATAATCATGCCACTTTTTATGCTCCACACCCACAGACACGTACAAAACCACACATGAGAAATACTCATGTACGTGCTCCTATACACCCGTATGCACATACGCATCATTCTTACATGTATGCTCATCTTACACTTGTCATGCATGATCCATATGCTTCATACAACATGCATGTTCCCAAGCATATATATCACTCTCGTATGTCATATGCATATCCACCACCTCATGTTTATGCAAGAAACCACGTTACCAAGAAGCATGCACCACATAGAAATTCAACAAGTATGCATGCAACTAGGAAAAGAACTCCCAAAACATACACCATTTGGGGTCTAAGAACACTAGCCTAAATGATAGGAATGCTTATGTTGATTCCTATTTTCATGACGTTATTAGGAATAGTAAGTATGTTGGGAAGCGGAAGTCCACTTGGACTTGGCTTCCAAAGGGCTAATCCACTTGGACCCAACAAACATTGGGTACCATGAGCTTATGGTATATTATATAGGTACCCAAGAGAAAGAAGAAGAGCAATAAAGGTCAAACTAGCTCTAAATGGAAAGGATGGATCCTCGATAGTGGTTGCTCCAAACATATGACGGGAGATCCCTCATTGCTCTCCGAAGTGATTAGCATCAAGGATGGTGCAACGGTCACTTTTGGAGGTAATCAAAAGAGAACCATCATTGGAGTAGGTATCGTTGGTAATCCTTCAAAACCCTTAATTACTAATGTATTTCTTGTTAGTGGTTTGTGTCACAATCTCATTTCCATTAGTATACTTTGTGACAAAGGTGAGAAGGATTGTGTACTATTGTTGATTGTGATTCAAATGTTTTATTTTCCGGTATTAGGCGTAAAAATATTTATTATTTGAGCTTGCCTAAAACCGCAGAACATTGCTTAGTTGCTAACATAAGTGAACAGCTATTATGGCATCGCTGTTTTGGTCATGTTCACTTCAAGCACTTATATAAGTTAGCTAAGCATGATATAGTCAAAGGTTTTCCTAAAATTGCTTTTAATAAGAAAAACTTTAGTGATTCATGTCAAATAGGTAAACTTAGTAAATCATCTTTTAAGCTTAAAGAAGGAATTACTTCTAAGAGGCCCCTTGAACTTCTTCATCTAGATTTGTTTGGACCAACTAGAACCGCTTCTTTAGGTAATGCTCATTATGTATTAGTTGTCGTTGATGACTTTTCTAGATTTACGTGGGTTTCATTCTTAATTAATAAGAATGAAGCTTATGAAGAGTTTACCAAATTTGCAAAGAAGATTCAGAATCTCTTAGGATCCACCATTATCACTATCCGTAGTGATCATGAAGGAGAATTTGAGAATGAATCTTTTACTAAGTTTTGTGCTGACACCGGGATAACTCATAATTTTTCCTTCCATCGGGCACCACCACAAAATGGTGTTGTAGAGAGAAAGAATAGGACTCTTATTGAGTGTGCACGCACTATGCTCCATGATAGTCATCTTGGACTACAATTTTGGGCAGAGGCGGTGCACACGGCATGTTATGTGCTCAAAAGGATCCTAGTGAGACCCCGAACGAACAAAACTTGTTTTGAGTTGTTTTATGACAAAAAGCCTCAAGTAAAATATTTTCGTGTTTTTGGTTCAAAATGTTTTATCAAGAACACTTTCGGTAATCTAGATAAATTTGAGCCAAGATCCGATGAAGGAATTTTTGTTGGATATTCCACACGTAGCAAAGCCTACCGGATATACAACAAAACTTATTCAAAAATTGAGGAGTCACTACACGTTTCATTTAATGAAGATTTTGATTTTTCTCATGATGATGATGATAGTGTAGATGTCATTTATGATACTCTTAGTAATGTTAAGCTTAATGATTCGATTATTGAGACTAACAATACTAATGAAATTGTTGAAGATGTTCCTAGTGATGCAGGAATACCCAAAGCTTATCTGACCGTTCGCAATCATCCCCATACCCAGATTATTGGAGATATTGGAGTGGGTGTTCGAACGAGGTCGAGGATTGAAGAATTCTCTCATTGCGCATTTGTCTCTACCATTGAGCCAAAGAACATCCAAGAAGCTTGTGAGGATAGCTCTTGGATAGTGGCAACGGAAGAAGAACTAATGCAGAAATGAAGTTTGGGAACTCGTTCCTCTTCCAAGTGGTCACCAAGTCATTGGGACCAAATGGATCTTCAAGAACAAGACGGATGAGAACGAGGCACAAGGAACAAAGCAAGGTTAGTAGCTCAAGGCTACCGGCAAGAGGAATGTATTGATTTCGAAGAATCTTTTGCCCCCGTAGCTAGATTAGAAGCTATTAGGTTGCTTTTATCTTTTGCATCCCATAAGAATTTTAAACTATTTCAAATGGATGTTAAAAGTGCATTTTTAAATGGGATTGTCAATGAAGAAGTTTATGTTTCTCAACCTCCCGGTTTTATTCATGAAAAATTTCCTAATCATGTTTTCAAACTTAAGACAGCGTTGTATGGGTTGAGACAAGCTTATAGAGCTTGGTATGATCGACTCAAGACATTTCTTTTGAATTTAGGTTTTAAAACGGGAGAAGTTGATTCTACACTCTTCATTAAAGATTATGAAAATGACATTCTCTTGATTCAAGTTTATGTAGACGATATAATTTTTGGTTCTACTAACTTTAATCTTTGTCAAGAATTTTCTAAGTCAATGAAGGATGAATTCGAGATGAGCCACATGGGAGAGCTCACTTATTTCCTTGGACTGCAAATTCGACAAATGTAGAATGGCACCTTCATACATCAGACAAAGTACACAGGGGAGCTTATAAAAGCGATTCGGGATGGAATCGCCGTCAAGCAAACGTACTCCCATGAGTACTACTACCCACCTTCACAAAGATGAAAACGGAAAAGATGTAGATGTTCGTCTATATCGAGGTATGATCGGTAGCTTACTTTACTTAACTGCTAGTAGGCCCGATATCATATTTTCCGTATGCTTGTGTGCTAGATATCAAGCTATACCTAAGGAGTCACACTTGATTGTGGTTAAACGAATATTTCGTTATCTCAATCAGTCTCTAGATTATGGGTTACTTTACCCTAAATCTAGCACATATGAGTTAATCTCATATAGTGATGTTGACTTTGCCGAATGCAAGTCCGACAGGAAAAGTACTAGTGGCACTTGCCATTTTCTAGGAAATCCCTTAGTTTCTTGGTTTTCTAAGAAACAAAATTTGGTGTCATTGTCCACGACTGAAGCAGAATATATTGTCGCAGGTCTTGCATGTGCGCAAGTTCTTTGGATGAGACACACTCTTATGGACTATGGTGTCAACTGTGATACTTGCACGATCATGGTTGATAACCAAAGTG
Source organism: Scilla litardierei (assembly GCA_030789695.1). Taxonomy (NCBI): domain Eukaryota; kingdom Viridiplantae; phylum Streptophyta; class Magnoliopsida; order Asparagales; family Asparagaceae; genus Scilla; species Scilla litardierei. The sequence continues at coordinate 788,824,433 of CM061142.1, read as the reverse complement.
TCTTTCCAAGAATCCGGTATACCACTCCCGTACCAAACACATAGATGTGAGACACCAATTTATAAATGATCATGTAGCTAAGAAGGATATCATCTTAGAGTACATTGAAACCCAAAAACAAATTGTCGACATCTTCACAAAACCTCTTAAAGAAGATTCATTTGTGAGGTTGCGTTGAGAATTAGGAATTATGGGTGAATCTGAAATCTAGAAGCTCATTATACTTGTTATAACACTCTTTGAGCTCATATCATCTTGTTGCCTATCTTGATTTGATTTATCATATATATGTGTTTAAGAAAGGCAATTGTGATTTATGTGATTTCATGATTTCTTTGAGATTCATCTTAGAGATTTGTGTTTCAATTGATTTATCATATTACATTGTTTTTATGATGAGTTTGTGATTAGAGTATAGGTCCTAGGGTGAGTGTTCTTATTCTCTGGATTTCTATCTCACTGTGCATTTTTGGACCAGGACAGACGACTGTCTTTCCTTCGACAGTCGACTGCCCTACTCTAATTTTCTCATTCAGAAATTTGTATCTTTCGCACAGACGACTGATGACTGTTTTCCAGTAGACTGTTATTTTAACAGGTGACTGAATTTTAGTCATCAGGCGACTGTTCTCTTTGTCGAAACTTTACAGTTCTCTCTGTCTTTTTGATGAAGTTTATTGATTCTCGGTCAGTCGACTGATGTGTATTGTACAGTCGACTGTCCCTCGGACAGGCGACTGTATGTTACTCAACAGTCGACTGTCTATCATCCTTAGCTTTTTCTTATCACTTCATCCAGTCGACTGGATATTGTTCATCAGTCGACTGTCTATTGTTGTGACGGTTCACTGCTGTGATCTGAGCCGTCGATTCTTTGATCAAATGGCCCAGATTTATTCTCTCTTTCATATATACTTCGAGACGGTTCTTTTCAACTCGACGTTTCTCTCTCATCCGATTGAACCGCTTCGACTTCTCGCTTTTTTCCTCAGCCGTCGCCGTCGATCTCCTCCTCCACGCAAGTCGATTGTTTCGTCGTTGCGTCTTCGTGTCGTCTTGACTTGGTTTGTCTTTCTTTCTCGAGCCTATCGTTCGATTTTTGTCCTTTGATTTCTCGCCGGAATCATGGCCTAGCTTGCTTGACCTAGCCTTCGATAGTTCGAGTGAGATCATGGATCCTTTTAGTCATCTGTTTCCTAAAGAATCTTTCGATTTCCTCAATGATCCGGCTCCTTCGTCTCAACCCGCTGATCCGGTTCCGACCTCGCCTCTATCTTCTAGAGAATTTCGTCATGTCATAGTCGGTGGCCCCTTCCCTTCTGAGAATGCTGCTGAACACACTTCTCAACCAGCTGATCATCCTCCTCGATCTCCACCTTCCGTTCCCCTCGAGGATTTTCTTCTTGGTCGGCTGTGTGATCGTGTCACCGCTCTAGAGAGACTTTCCACTTCTATGAACGAGAAGCTTAATCTTCTTTTGGAGCTTCAGTACAAATCCTTTATGCATCATGGATTTCCCATCCCCGCCGAGCTTCAGGCTCTGGTTTCCAAGTCTGAGGACACTGCCCCTGCTCGTGTTCCTCCTCCTCCAGGCTTTGTGCCTGCACCCTCTTTGGTCCAGACCCCTGTTGTCCAGACGCCCTGTTCCTGCTCCTGCAGAATCGTCTGTCGCTCATGCATCGTCTTCCAAGAGGTAGACTTCTGCTTACCCTACCCGACGCTCTGCCAGGCTCATGTTCCACTTTTCTGGACGTCCTTCGGACACTTCTATCATTCACATTGACTGACGATGCAGCTGTTGCCTGTTTGATCACTCACCCGACGACCTAGATTCTATGTTGGTTTGTTTTTGATTCAGATGAGTGGGTCTTCACTGTGTTTGATGGATTAAGAGTTTATCTGGATGATGTTTGGATATTTTGTATGATGATGTACGATGATATCATGATGTATTTTTTGGATCATGACGTATGTATTTTGGTTGGACATGTTGATGTCCACATGTATATGTACTCACATCGTCTTTGATATATGTATATGATGTTGCTGTTTAATCATGTGTCACACATTGTATAATTGATTATCTTATCTGTGTGATTTTTGCCATATTGTCTCCATGTATGATATAATCCCTCCCGATGTGTTTTTGAGACAATATAGGATTTGATATTGGTTTATTCATGCTATCTCTGATGTGATGCATTTTTGAAACTATTTTTTGTTTTGTATATCTAAAATGTTGATATTGGACTTCAATTCCTATATTCACATACGTATATGATGTGCTTTTATGAGTTTTGATTCCATATATCTTTATACTCCTTGATTGTTGTTAGTTAGTATTTAGCATGATTTTTGTTGTTGTTATTTACTCCCACCTTTTTGGATAATGCCATAGGGGGAGAGAAATAAACATACAAGATTCATAATGAATGTGCTAAGTATGTTCTAGCACTTTGAATCTAAGATTGAAGTTGCCTTAGATTCAGGGGGGAGTAAGATTACAATGAATATGGATTTTAATTCCTATATTTCTTGAATTAAATTCATTCGTATCTTACTCATTTGCTTCAATTGATATGTAGATGCCCTATTATTTGTTGACTAACTTGATTGGCATCTATGTAGGGGGAGTAAGTTTTCATTACGCACAATTATTTATCTTTTTGTTTATGTTTGTTTGTCATCATCAAAAAGTGGGAGAATATTGAGTATTGGACTTCTCCCTACTTGGTGTTAATGATGAGCAAACATAAATACTTGTGACTAATCCCCTATTTTGCAGTTAATCCATTGCATAAGCTATTTATGAAGATCTACTAGCAATGGATGACTCTCAACGTTCATTGAAGGCAAATGAAAATGGAATGGGTGATTGTAGATGTTGATTGACGCTCCATGAAGACTTCAAGCTCATACGATGGATAGAAGAGAGAATTCGTGAATGTAAATTTATTTTATCTCGTCTAGTATGTAGCTTAGAAGTAGAACTTTGATGGAGCATTCACACACATCTTCATTTCTGTCTTAGGACATCATTAGATCAATTGTCCTTTGACCCCAGTTCATTTCTTAGTGATTGTGCTTGGATTGTTTATAACAGTCGACTGCTGAACGTTTTACAGTCGCCTGTCACAAAAACAGTCGACTGTGTTTTGTTCTACAGTCGCCTGTTATGCACAAACTTTCACAAACTAGTTTTGGGCCTTTCATTTTATTTCGCACATGCAACTGATGAACGATTCACAGGCGCCTGTCCCAGTGACAGCCGACTGTGTTTTGTACATCAGTCGCCTGTCTATCCTTCTGCCCAAACTTTGTTGATTTGTCTTTTACGGCCAGTCGACTAATGTTGAATATACATTCGACTGTCCATTGGATCAGTCGACTGTGTATGCTGCAACAGTCGTCTGTCTGTGAGCCAATTTATTGACTCAGCTCTCTGTAAATTCTCAGGGTATTTGATAGTCGTCTGTATAAGGAGTTACAGTCGCCTGTTCTGATTAATAGTCGGCTGTATTATCATCATCAGTCGTCTGTCCTGTTATCTTAGAGGATTTACAGATTTATTCAACTTACCATTCTTTCGGCCAGTCGCCTGTAGAAGTAATTACAGTCGCCTGTTGATTCAACAGTCGACTGTCTTTGCTTAATCAGTTGACTGTCCACGTGGTAAGTTACAGTTATGAATTCTTACCTACCCATCCTGACTGTGCAACAGTCGACTGTGGTTTCTTCAACAGTCGACTGTCACGAGTTCAGTGTCTATTCGTTGAGAATTTTCTCACGGATTCCAAAAGGGTTTTTCCCTAAACTGTTTTGTGGATTTGAGAAACCTATATAATGGGCTGTTATTCCATTGAAAGGTTACCAAGTGACCTAAGCTATTGCAAAATCTCTAAAGCTTTCATTTCTAAAGTTTAAAGCTCTCAAATCCAAAGCCCTACGAATTCCAATCTTTGATCTCTTGCTCTCCAACCTAGAACCAAAGAGTGATCCTCTAGGTATTTGGTGCAGTCAAGAGAAAGGGCTTTCTCCTCTCTTCCAAGAGAGTCTTCAACACACAACACACCACTCCTTCAAGTTCTACTTCAAGGCATAGGTGATTGTAAGTGTTGCTTTCATTATTTCATTTCTTTCGTAATTTGAATTTGCTCTCGGGTTGTGAGAGCGGCTTGCTTGCTCCCAAGTTGCGGGAGTCAAGGACATCGATTGTATTCGATCTCACTTGTAGGGTTGCTACAAGTGGGTTTTAAGGAAACCTCAAGTTAGGGTTCTAACTTGAGTATACAGAGGTATCCGGTGGAAGGGACGTAGGATTATCGGGAACAAGTCGGGAAGTGACTTAGGTAATCCGAACCCTAGAAACATAATTGTGTTTGCATTTGTTTCTTATTTGGGTTTAAGTTTAATTCCGCACTATATTGTTGGTTAGCATTTTAATTTGGTGTAACTATCGTTTTAAATTGCTTAAACACTATTCAACCCCCTTTTAGTGTTTTCTCCATAGACAGGATCCTTACAAGTTTGCACCACAACATTCCCCAAGTGATACACACGCGCACACACGTTTTCTTTAAGAAGCTCAAGCTTGTACCGAAGGGTGAGATCCTCAACCTCAATTGACGGGGAGCAAGGGAGTACTGCAACATCTCTCGCACCAACCTTAAGCCAAGATGCTAAGCCAAAAACCACTGCTATCATCCCACCATTTCTTCTTTGAGCCTTCTCGACTCAACCTGCCAGGAAATCTTGTACCCAACGCTTAGCCAATCTGCTCTGACCTAGGGATAGGAGTGGATCACCTATGATTATAGGCACCGAGAAGAAGATCAAGAATCTTAACCACAGAAAGCGGAGAAACTAATTAGAATCTTAACCAGAGACATTGCATGCTTCTCTCTGCTCCAAGACAATTCCAAACATGAGCAATGGAGGGAGGGAGGGAGGGAGGGAGGGAGATGCGTTTTTTCTCTTAAAAAATATACAGGATTCAAAAAAACAATCCCACTGGTATATATAGCTTGCTTGATGAAAATGGTGGATATGGACCCTTCAAATGAAAAAAAATCCGAACCTCGCTGACCCGGGGCCTCGGAAGCATCCATTGCTGCGGGCGCGAGGTGGAGCAGGAGTCGGCCGCACTTCGGGCAGGCGTCGTCTTGCTTGGGACCATGAAGTACATGAAGCAAGACTTGCAGCCGGCGGCGACCAACACCTGACGATCTGTCGGCGCACCTCCGGAGAGTAGGCCGAAGAGGAAGAAGAAGAGGAGTCACCGGCGCTGAAATCACCTCTGAAGTAGATGTCCCTGTTGCCTTCGTTCGAGCTGTCGTCGGCGTCGTCGTTCGAGCTGTTATCGTCGGAGGAGGACGAGGAGTAGTAGCCATCTACAATGACGGCGATCGTCGGGGGCTGTCGTCGGCTGCTTGGTGATGGCCTTGTCCTTGGGCTGCTTGGAGAAGAGAGTAGGAACGAAGAAGACTAAGATGAGAGAGAGAGAAAAACACCTGCTGTAGCTTCCTTGCGTTCGGGCCTACCTTTTTCTCACGTCCCGCCCCTGTCTATTTGTTCGCTTTCATGGGCCCACCAAACACATCACATGGAGAGAAGTCAGAGTCTCGCCACATCGTTTTGCATTGTATTTCGTGCATACACTGAAGACTCTTCGGTATGTAAAGGAGGACTCATAAAAATATTACGGCACAGACAGCCGAAACCAGGTCCAAACAACCCAAACCCGAACGGGCCCGAAAACGAACCCAACAAATGTCATGAAACTTGTGCCAAGTGTCCCCGTTCCCGTCGCTACGTGCTGCTCCGCGCCTCGTAGACTCCTCCCATCCTCAGCAAGCCACTCTTACATCCGGCCGTCCCATTGTGTGCCTCAGATCTGCATCTTCTCTCCGAGTCTGTACTTTCGTCGAACAGATGATGGGCGCCGAGACCTACGTCGGGTTCGGGCCCGATCCCCCTCCCGCCGACGAGCTCGAAACCCTCGCCCTTTCCGACCACCAAGATTCCCACTACCACAGCGCACTCTCCGCCGTCTCCGCCGCCGGCGATCCCCTCCTCTCTCTTCCATCTACCGTCCAAATCCCCACCTTCCCCTCCATCGATCCCCCATCATACTCCGACGCCGTCAACTCTCCGTCATCGTCAACTCCCAGGCGCTTTCACACTTCCGACTATCTCAAGATCTCCGTCACCGAACCGAGAAAAGAACACGATGTCGCCCCTGCTTCCCTCGTCCCTGGCTCCGCCACCCACATCACCTACCTGATCTCGTCCAAAACCCGCGATCTCTCCGAGTTCCGAGTCCGACGCCGGTTCCGCGACTTCATCACGCTAGCGGATCGGTTGGCGGACTCTCATCGCGGGCTCTTTGTCCCGCCCCGGCCTGATAAGAACACGGTGGAGAGCCAGATGATGCAGAAGGAGGAGTTCGTGGAGCAGCGGAGGGTGCAGCTGGAGAAGTATCTGTGGAGACTGGCGGCGCATCCTGTGATCGGTAAGAGCGAGGAGCTGGAGTTGTTCCTGAGGGCGCAGGGGAAGCTGCCGCTGGCTGCGAGCCTCGACATGGCATCGAGGATGCTGGACGGGGCAGTGAGATTGCCGAGGCAGCTGATGGGGGAGGGGGCGGTAGTGGCGAGGGACGAGGTGGCGCAGCCGGCAAGAGGGGGGAGGGATCTACTGAGGATATTCAAGGAGTTGAAGCAGTCTGTGACGAATGATTATTTGGGGGGTGCGAAGCCGGCAGTTGTGGAAGAGGATAGGGAGTTCTTGGAGAGGAAGGAGATGGTGCAGAATTTGGAGCAGCAGCTCAGCTCAGCTTCTCAGCAGGTAATGAATGATACGTGTGTGTGGTGTTTGTTATGGATTTTATTGATTAAACTTGGGAAATTGGTTTTCCTTTGTTTACAATTGAATTGAATTTCTTTATTTTCATAGTATGAAATCATCCATTAAAAGTTCTCCATTTAGTAGGTTTTTCACCCATCAGTTTTACTTCCATAAATTCTCATTTAATGATAAATTCTTTCGAGGGAGCCAAAAGTTGAAATTGTTTATCAAATCATATGAGAAATTAAAGAACCAAAACTAGTCTATTGGCAAAATGAGAGCAATAATAATGGAGAGCCCATTGGCAACTCACAAACACGATCACACGCACAAGAACCAATAAGAAGAACATCACCACAAATCCATCCACCAAGTAAAGGGTAAAATGGACCCGATAGCAGTTCAATTATAAGTTATTTTTATATTTCTTCGCTGGCTGACTGCTCCTAAAGATTTAGACAAGCCATCATAAGTTGAGTTAGATTTCTGATTCATTTGTATAAGAATTTTTTGATCCAGATACCAGATTGACCTATGGCTGTACCCCTAAATCCGAATGGATGAACATACAACATTTGAAATATTAGTTTCCTACAGAAGGGATGAGATATGATTATAAAGTGAAAATACTGGGATATGATTTATTTGTCATCAAGAAAGATTTGAGAATAGAAAAACATTCAAATAAAAATCGTGTCAATAAAGTAGTGTGGCATAGTTAAACATGTAACCTTAAGATTTCCTATTCCGACAAGACTAATCACTCACTATCTTCATCAACATTGATACATACCTCTTGATTAAATTACCTAAATACATATATAATTAGTTTTGTCAGAAAGATTGTTATTTTGCAACAATGGCGACGAATACATATATTGATGTAGCTGATCTCAAAAGTCTGGGCTAAGGTATTTATTATAGTTGCAGTTATCCCTTTGTGACATTAGCATACTAGATTATTTCTTGGACATACATGTTCCTTCTTTACATGGGCATAACAAAGGGAACACAATTTGCAAAGGCAACTAACTTATTCCAATATCATTTGCTGTCACGATAGTTTTAGCAAACCTTAAACCTCATCATCTTCTTATTTACACCAACTTAAATAGGAAATCATTTGGTCTTCAATATGCATCATTTTTGGAAGGCGACTTGGATGGAAGTCATTGGCAATATTATTTATGCGTGCTTTTATATCCATGTGGTCCCACGTTAACATGAGCACTAGCATATTTGTTAGACTCAAGAACTGTTTTAAATGTCTCCAACATGACCCGACATCATCGTTGTGAGCACACACACCCCTATGACATGCATGTCGATTTATCCTGTGGTGTTTTTAGTCAATTTCCTGGCATCTTGCTTTCAAACCCTACATTTCACCCAATATTTGGCCGATATATTCTTGACATGGTATTTTGTGCATGAATTATAACAGTATTATAATTGTTCTTTTATTTGTTTATTTATTCTTCTTATTTAATATGTAAAAGTTAAACATACTTAATTGTTTGTTTGGTTGCGCACCATGAATATGCAAATTACAGGTTTTACATTTAGGTTTTACAATTTCATTAGATCAACTTCAATTGGATACTACATTTACCTTAATTTTTTTAATGCTTACACACACATACATATACGTACATGAACACACACATGAAATATTTATCTTCCATTCTATTGTAATGGCCGATATTTACTTAATGTATTGACATACCCGATATTTGCTTTCTGATATGGCATACCTCAGATAGAACATTGGACTCCATTCCTTGGAAGCCATTTAGACCAATTCTCAGTTGGCCCATCTGAGGAAAAGGTCGCATTAGAGATCACTTCCAGATGGCATTAATCTCTTCGCTAATTAGTATTTTTTAGTATTGTTGGCATCCTGATGCATTGAGTGTATTCTTATGCACATGATGTTTTCAGTTAGTTTTATTCATTTAATCTTTCAATCACAGGCTGAAGCGCTAGTTAAAGCTCAGCAGGATGTTGAAGAAATAATGGGACAGTTGGGACTGACTTTCATCAAACTGGTAAAATTAGAAACTGAAGAGGCTGTCTATAATTCTCAAAGAGTACGAGCTGCTGATGCAAAACATGTAGCAACAGCTTCTGTTAAAACCAGCAGATTATACCGAGAATTGAATTCTCAGCTGGTCAAACATCTGGTAAATATAATAAATAAATAATGAAGTCATCTTAGCCTGACAGTTCAATATTGGCCTAGCTTGAAGGTGATGGCAAGAGGCTCTATATTTCATTAATATATGGTATTATGGTTTGGGCAGGATACCTTGCATGAATACCTAGGGTTGATGTTGGCCGTACGTGGTGCATTTGCAGATCGCTCCAATGCTTTATTGACAGTACAAACTCTTGTATCAGATCTCTCTTCCTTGCATGTAAGGGCAGAAAAACTTGAAGTGGCATCTTCAAAGATATTTGGTGGGGATGAGTCGAGAATCCGCAAATTAGAGGAAGTAAGAAGAACAATAAGAGCGACGGAAGATGCTAAAAGTTGTGCAGTCAAAGAGTATGAAAGGATCAAGGTAAGATCTAATTTTCAATTTTCCCACTGACAGACAAGAACAAATTGACGGCTGTTATATAGCTGATTCTACTGAAATTAGATGCCATTCTGCCTGGTGCTTGTAGCTGTTTATTAACAATTACTCAATCTTCAGTAACTTCGGAATATCAAGCTAAATCAAGAACTTTAAGGTATTAGATTATATCTGGGTTAATAACTTAAAACATCCCTAACATTTTCTCAGAAACCATCATGGGCGATATAATTTTCTTTTGATCACTTAACGTCTTTAGGCCCGTCAATTCCTCTTACACTGTCAAATATTAATTGTCACATTACTAAAATTTTCTTCTTCCCCCTCATCATCTTCTTTCTAACTCTACCTTCCTTTTTTTGAAAAAAAAAAATTATAATGGGAAACAGGAGAGCAGCTTAGGTTCTTTCTCCCTCCCTCTCTCACAATCATGAACTCGATAGCTGAGAGCTAGTGACTGTTTTTTGTCTTCTTTCTTCACCCACTTCCTCAAAACTATCCATACTCTTTAACTTTCCCCCACAAATTACTAACTTTTCTGAACTTATAATTGCTAATCAAAGAATTAATCCAAAACACTACTCCCACACATCACAAAAAAAAACCATCAACTCTCATTTGATCAAAAGAAACAAAAAAAAGAGTAAACAAAGGAAATTGGAGGAAGAAAAGGAAGACTTCATTGGTTTTCTCTCACACGCCTGAACCCAATAGCCAAAAGCTCTTGGTCCCAACTAAGATCTTGGGTTCATGCGAGAGAGAGGGAGAGCCTGAGTTGTTATCTTGTTTCCAATTATGTTTTAAAAAAGAAGATGAATAAGATGGTATTTTAGTAATCTGGCGATTAATATTTGACGGGTTTCGGGGAATTAACGGCCCAAGAATATTAAGTGATAAAACAACTAAATGGACATTAGTGATTTCTAAGGAAATATTAGCGTGTTTCGAGTTATAACACCATTATTTATTGCTTATTCACACTATACCGAAACATCTATTATACAATTGAGGGATGATGATGGGACATTTGTTCCATTAGGACAAAATAGTGGATAGAGCGGTGGTTATGGTTTGGCCAACTCATCAAGGTGGGGCCTACTTGGGGGGGGGGGGTTTGAGTGAGATTTTTGGTGTTGTTGTGGATCCCCAAGGAAAAGGTCCCCACATTAATGGTTGCCATTGTCAAAAAACCAGACACTTTCCTATCTTACATGATTGCCATTGGTCATTTTTCACTTTGCCCCGATGTTTTTTGCGTTTACCTCTACTTTTTCCCATTTTACTTCCCGACAATATACACACATTTTTCTCTCCTTTGACACTGTGCACGGGCCCTGCATCTTCTGTGGGGGTTTTTCCTTTATACAAAATAACATCTTTGTTCTACTAGGACAAACGAGTGGATGGAGTGGTGGCCATGGTTTGGCCACCTCATCATGGTGTGGCCCCCTTGGGGGTGGGTGGAGAGTTGGGTTTGGTTTGGAGTGTTGATGTAGAGCACTCAAAGAAAAGCCCACACATTACTATGAATTACAAGCTTGCCATTGCCAAATAATCCTCTCTCCCACCTATTTTACGGGTATGCCATTAGGATTCATGCCTTTTGCCCCCCAACTTTTTTGCAAGTTAACCCATGTTTTTCCATTTTTAACCTCCGACGCTATCACAGTACAAACACCCACACTGCTCACTCCTCGGTTGCGCGTGTGCACTGCATCCTGTGTGTGGGTTTTTTCCCTGTGCACTCTGTGCATGAGTTATTTCTAGTATTATATCAAAAGAAACCAAAGATTGGTTGCAAACTGAAGGAATCTACATAAATTTGGTATCTTAGGGCAAGTTTTCTTAATTATTATGTTGATGAGACCTAAGAAGAAAAGCAATTCTAGCATGTTTATGGATGCATAGTTAATGCCATTTCTACATAAATAATGTCCTTAAAAGAATTTGGGTTTAACTACATATATACGTTGTATGGTTGCAGTAGCTTCTGCAAAAAATATACATAATATCTTGAAACCAAACCAATGTTGAAATATCTAGTGTATCATGGCAATAGTATTGCAATAGTTTTTTCCTGCCAAGACTCCTGATCAGATATTCATAGTAGCACTTCAGTTACAAAAAAATGCATATTCAGTTGAACTTAATTGCATTGATGATGTTATTGCCCACTTGGTTCTTTGATTGAAATATTATTTCACCAGAAGTGTGATAGCAGTTATGGCAGTTCCTTCTCTTTGGAGACCTTCGGCTGTAGAATGCTATAGCCACATGTAAGCTGTAGGGTTCACAGAGGAAGACAGAAAGACAGAAAGATGGATATTCCATTTGATTGATGCTGGAAACTCGAAAGTCAATTGAGTTTCTCTTTGCTAGGTATTGGAACATGAATTTTCAAATAGCAAGCAAATGAAATGAGAAAACCTGGATGGCTTTAGCCACTTCCGTGGCTGAAAGCATTTAACTATTTAACAAGTTTTTATGTTTGCTCTGCATTAAGTGAACTTGCATTTAGATTGGGAATACTACAAAGTCATATCATCACTTAAAATTTTAGAATGCGAACAGAGTAAAGAAAAGTATCGATTCTATCAAAAAGTCAAGATGAAGCTGTTGAACTCTGCACCACTTTAAGAAGGCCTAGGTACATAGTGTATTCCTTGTTTTATTTACCATACGTTTTTGTATATGTTTCTATCATCATCATCACCTCTTTCAATTCAGAAGCTAACATATAGTGCTTTAGTACTTTAGTCATTTGCAGCAACATCTTTTGACTCGGGACATCCCACTATTCCTATCTTTGTCCACATATCTAGCACGGCACTCACTGATGCTTCTTTTTAGAGTGTAGATTGATAAATCAGATTGAAACATACTTATGGAGAAATAAAACAAGGAGAAAAAAGAAAAAACTGGGATAGAGAATAGTGAAAAAGAGCAAGCAAAAAGAAAAGGAATATTAACTTATTTAACTTACTATGGTAGGTCATTTAGCAAACAAATCTAGCTGTTACGGGATGTTGCATTATTTGTTAATTCCTACAGGCGCTAACCCACTGATGCAGGATGCTTAGGGTGAACAATGGAAAAAAATGGCACTATGGCTTGGCCTACAAGGCAGATACATAGCAATAATCTTTTTAGAATATCTGTATGCTATATGTATCTTCGCTTATAATGTCTTGATGCGTTAAGAATAGTTTTCAAGTTCTTGTAGTATTACCATGTGAACAGTTGGTTCCTGGTGGATGGAAATGCAATCTGTGTTTGACTCTTGTGACTTTATGCGTGCATCAAGACTTGAATGCACTTCATCAGAGCAAATTTATCATCTTTCTTAAGCTTAGGAGAGATCAGAGGATGACAACTGTCTGTTTCGAATTATGGCAAGTGCTTCTATTGCCCCTCTTTTCCCTGGGTAGGTAGTTGGTAGTAATTATGAGTGGGTTGATGTCATGTCGACACCTGGTCGTAGAACTTGGCAAAGCCTTAAGTAAATCCTTAATGTAACCTTGCTTCACCCACGTCCTCATGCTGATGATGATGATGATGATGATGATGTATTGCTAATTTGCTATTCTTTGCACATGGACATAATAACTCTTCCTCCAAAATTCCTTCCCAGTAGACACCATTTCCATGTCATATGAATAATTTTATTTATTTAAATTTTTTTTTGGGGGGGTCTAAATTATGTTCTAGGATCAGATCATCGGTACCTTCTTGAATGTTACCTTTTTGTAATGTTATTCCTTTCTTTCTTCGACTTAATACTTCATTTTGAGTTTCAACGAGTTCCAGAATATTTTATCTAGGTTTCACTTTTAAACAAGTGATGTTTACATTGTGGTTTGATGTTAATGGGTAAGTTTAGCATAAAACTTATATTTACATTTTAGAAATATTCAAATGCCAATCATAATAGCCATTTTCCGGTATTTGTTTGTTCTTTTTCATCCGTTGTTTCGAGGTGGGGTATCAGTAAATCTGTTCTTGATTAAAGTAAATCTGCTGAAGTCCAGGTCCTTTTAGGGGACACAGATTTCAACGCATATTGGACACCTGGAGGTTATAGACACTGTTTGATAATCTAAACTTACTGAAAAACGATGAACATAAATGCATGTGCATGTATTGCATTTGCATAATGAATTTTGCTGAAGGGGACCACACTTCTGTACCTAGCTTTGGATATTCAAATTTTCCTCAGTTATTCTTGCTGTATTCAATGGATATTCCTATTCAAATAAGGAAATTACTTGAAAGATGTAAAGAATAAGGTATATAATATTAATTAAACTTGACATATCTGTTTCCCTTTCAATTCTGTAATTGTAAACATTCAATAGTTAATAAAACGGTGTTCATTCATAGTACATACATATAATAAGGTCATTTTCCATTAATCATATGACAGTCTATATTGAATCATGTTTATAACACGTGAAAAACAGAAATATGTAACACACATTCTAACAAGTGCAATTGTCTAATGTGTAAAACTTCACGATATATGGTTTGGATACACACACACACAAAATAATTCGCAAAACACAGAGAAATATGTAGCAAATACTCTAACACGTGCCATCATCAAATGTGTAAACTTATCCCAAAAAATCATGATTTATGGCTCAATGTGCTACACACACATGCATATACACACATGTGTGTGTGGAAAAATGTGTATGTGCTGGGCTATCGCACATGACCCCCTTTAATTCATTGTTTGGGTATGACCTGCACATTAAGGACCCCATCAGGCTATGTGAGAGGGTAGTTATGACATATGGGGCTACGGCCCATATGCTGTCTAGAAAACTTCACCCTCGTATTTATTCGTATGATAGAAACCGTTTATTTTGATCTTCATATTCTAAAAACTCAAAATACTCTAATGAACCCAAGCGGTTTTGTTCGTTCATCCACCCATCATACATTTAACGGTTCCACAAGAATATAACTTTTTACGATTGGTGGATGAAAGAGTTGGTTTCACCCAACATTCGATGTTTTGGGGTTTAAAATATAAAGATCAAAATAAATGGTTCCGATTGTCCGAAAAGATTTAGGAGGATGGACTTTATGCCGCATATGAGGCCTTAGCTCATATGTCATATGATACTCCATTATCCTCTCTCTCTGTGTGTGTGTGTGTGTGTGTGTGTGTGTGTGTGTGTGTGTAATGGTACTTGCTTGTTATTTAAACTAGCCTTGTCATGACATAGGCTAGAATCATATGATATGCCATATCAAAGCCACTGGTATGATCTTGTTGGGTATGAGGTCCTTTGTTCGTAATTGCTCCTCAAGCACTTACAATTATAAGCTATTTGGTTTGCAATAGAGGGAAGTGCAGCATTTGCTGCATGCAACAAATATTCCATTTAACATTTGTCACGATGAAATGGCGCCAAATCCTTGTTATTGCATGTTGACTTTTGTTTAGCTTTTAGGGGCAATTTTGAAATGATTCAATGAGTTGGCATCAGATTAATTGCAGCCTTGCAGCATTTTGCAGCCAATTTTGTCGCAACATTTGCTACCGTCCCTTTGCAACAAAGCTGCATTTTGCAGCTTTTGCAACATCTTTTGCAGTTTAAATGTTGGTAAATGAACCAGCCTGCAGCAAATCCATTTCCCATGTTCTCATCAGATGCATTGATAAAATTGTAAAGGTTGAAGTTGAACACATCATCAATAGTCAGCACTTTTAGAAAATTGCGCACAAGAGCATATCATGAGCTTGAAATGGAAGAACATTTTGAGGTGGTTCCTCTTTTAGAAAAATGAATGCCACTTTTTAATCTGACAGGTTTATGTTGATTATACTCTCATGTAGGTTAGTCGGGATACTTGAAGGACCAAAATCATGTGATTGGAATGCTTGCATTGTGAGTTTAAGAAAAACTACATTTCGTTAAGAGCTATATTCCAAAGCATACTGATGAGATCATCACGTATCAACGAACGAAGGCATCACAAGAAGGATCACGAGATGAAGAACTAAGCCGATGGCAATTTTGCAAGTTTTGGGCATTTTTGCAAAGTTTGGGTTTTGGAGGGGGATTTTGTAAATTGGGCTAAAACTGCCCTTATATGTTTTGGGGGTGGGGTTTTCATTATTCTCTTATGCAAAACTTGAGTGATTAACCCTAGTTTAGAATAGTAGAACCTTAGATCAAGTGAGAGTGAACTTTCTCTCTTAGATTCAAGCTTGGAGCGTTGGTTTCCTCTCAAAAGAAACCGTAGTTCTCTTTTGATATTTAAAAAGTTCTCATTTCGCATCTTTCAAACCCTAGCTTTCTCAGCAAATTGGTATCAGAGTGAAGATCCACCATGACAAACACAAGATCTATGGAGAAGAAAGATGCCATAGAGGAGAAAGCTGAAGAAATTGAAGCAACTCTAAAAGAATCCATCAAGGAGTTACAAGAAAGAAGTGATGAAATGTTCTCATCTTTGGAGAGCATGTTCAAATTCTTCATGGAGACTCAAGCGAATCAGCGTAGTGAGAAAAATGGGCCCAAGAGCGACGAGATTCAGGATAATTTTTCAGATCTGAGCCAAAAGGAGCCGTCTTTGGACAAGGGAAAAAGGCAAATGGTGCTCGTGGAGGACGTGCCACCGGAGAATGACGAAGAAGAGAGCGAATGGGAGCATTTTCCCATCCTCCAGCTTGAGAGGGGGGATCGACAGCCCATAGGAGGACCGCCCCCCTCCAAACCCGAATGGGGGAGGGGCGGCGATGCTATTACTGGGCGCGTCGGCCCTCCCTTTGGCCAGGTGCCATCGCTGGACACCGGCGAAGGTCCGGCGACACACCTGGGGTTCGCCGGACCACGACGAGCAATTGGGGGCCCGACGAGCCCCCAACGACAAGTTGGGGGGCTCGCGAGCCCCAGCGACCACTTGGGGGCATCGCGAGCCCGTAGGAGATCAAGGGGGCACTGGTCCCCGGTGACTGCGTCGGGACATCAATGGCCCCGGTGCAGCCGCAGAAGGCGACTGAGCTCCCCCATAATTCCAGCGGGGCGGGGGGCCTTTTCCGCAGCTGCAAGAGGGAGCCTTCGGGGATTTTATGTGGCGGCGACCTCTGGCTGCCTTTCGGGGAGGCGTCAGGCTATTTTTGGGACCTCCACGGTCCGATGTGTCATACGGAGGAGACTTCGGAGGCCGAAGACCTCCCGGGGTTGTTGATGAGTAGTTTCAGAACTTTAGGGGACGCGAAGGAAACCCGTGGGGCGCGACAGTCTATGAAGGAGGGCCAGAAGAACCGTGTGGAGTGAGAGAACATCCACAAAATGCTTTTCAACAATTCCACTACGGCCAACCTAGAGCGAGGGGGAGCAAGGGGTGAGTGGACCCGAAAACAAGGTGCGAAAACCGAAGAAGTCGGTTTTCGACGGGGAGGCCCACACTGATGGGTCTCACTTGCGGAGCGGTACTTTGAGGCCCATCAGATGGGAGAGAGGGAGAAGGTGCATGCGTTGAGCGTGTGTTTGGAGGGGAATGCGTTGTCTTAGTATTTATGGAGGTAACAATGGCGACCGATACAGTCATGGGATGAATTCACATATTGCATGCTGTATCGCTTCATAGACACCCAGAGGGACAACCTGCATGAGCAGCTTTTGACGCTACGGTAGGTGGGCACGATGAGAGACTATCAGGAGAAATTTGAAGCACTTTCTGGCCGTGTGACGGGATGATGATCGATGAGACCTTGGTGGGAAGCTTTATGAAGGGCCTGAAAACTGGCATTCAGGGAGAGCTTCGGGTGCAGATGCCGAGTGGACTGCTAGAGACGATGGACCTGGCTCAGATAGTGTACATGCTAGCAGCGGATCGACGAGCCAAGGGAACTTGAGGCAAGTCAGCTTTTCATGGCTCGACAACTCTAGGAGTGCAGCGGGCCCCTGCAGGGGGTCCAGACGGGAACTCATGTGAGCATTGAGAGGAGCAGCGGACCACAGCCTAGTGGACAGTTTAGGCGCATGACAGAGGCAGATATACAGAATAAGAGGGTGAATGGGTTGTGTTTTAGGTGTGACGAGAAGTATGCCCTAGGGCATCGCTGCCGAGATCGTACAGTCCAGGTGCTACTGGTAGAGGATGATGAAGAGGAGGTGGAGGAGCTGAGCGAGGGAGGTGGAGCAGGAGTCATCTCATTTGGAGGTAGCAGGGGTGTCACTCAATTCCGTAGTAGGGTTCACTCCGAACCATACTATGAAGTTGATGTGGAGAATCTCTGAGCAGGAGGAGGTGGTATTGATTGATAGTGGGGCCATCCACAACTTTATCTCCAACCGTGTGGTGGAGCAGCATGAGTTACAATTGGTTGACACCGGCAGCTTTGGAGTGATGATGGGAACTGAAAGGTATAGCGGAGCAAGGGAGTATGTCGTGGCGTGATTTTGACCCTACATGAGATACATGTGGTGGAGAAGTTCTTGCCACTCGATCTGGGCAGCACCGACGTGATTCTAGGAATGGGATGGCTGTAGTCTTTGGGAGAAACGAAGACGAACTAGAAGTTGCTGAGGATGGAGTTCACGCACGTGGGAAGGTTGGTGACGCTTCAAGGGGACCCTGGTTTATGCAGATCTAGGTTTTCCTTGAAAACCATGGCGAGGGCTTTCGAGTCCGAAGGAGGAGGTTTCTTGGTGGAGCTACATGGTCTGGCAGTGGAGGAGGCAGAGCCGGAGCAGAAAATACCGTGGGAGCTACGACATGTCTTATTTCAGTTTGAGTAGGTGTTTCAGACGCCTTACGGGCTTCCTCCCCCACGAGACCACGAGCACGCCATTGTGCTCCGAGAGGGTGTCCCTCCCATCAGCGTATGGCCATACCGCTATCCACAGGTGCAGAAGGGGGAGATCGAGAGGATGGTGGACGAAATGATTTAGGCGGGGATGATACAGCCGAGTGTGAGCCCTTTCTCGAGCCCAGTGCTGTTAGTAAAAAAGGACAATAGCTGGAGATTTTGTGTCGATTATTGGGCATTGAACAAGTAGATGGTGCCAGACAAATTTCCCATTCCTGTGATCGACGAGTTGTTAGAGGAGTTGCATGTTGCAGTGGTCTTCTCTAAAAATTGACTTGAAGTCCGGTTATCACCAGATCCGGATGAGAGATGAGTATGTGGCGAAGACTGCTTTCAAGACACACGAGGGCCATTATGAGTTCTTGGTCATGTAGTTCGGCTTGACTAATGCACCCGTCACATACCAGGCATTGATGAACAAGGTGTTTCGACCCTATCTGAGGAGGTTTGTTCTGGTATACTTCGATGACATCTTGGTTTACAACCAGTCGATAAAGTCACATGTGGAGCATTTGACGACCGTGCTGAGGGAGTTGTAGGAGCATCATCTGTTTGCTAATCGGAAGAAGTGCTCGTTCGGCCAGCGAGTGTAGAGTATTTGGGCCATATTGTTTCTGCGGAGGGCGTGTCAGTGGATGATTCGAAGATAGCGGCCATGGTGGATTGGCCACTCCCTACCACACTTCGGGCGTTGCAGGGATTCTTAGAACTGATAGGCTACTACAAGAAGTTCGTCAGGGGTACAACACCATTGCATGGCCATTGACGGAGCAGCTGAAGAGAGACAATTTCTATTGGGGAGAAGATGCCACTCGAACTTTTGAGACCCTTAAAAGGGCACGACGAGCGTTCCTGTTCTTGCGCTTCCGGATCTTACCCGGCCATTTGTGGAGACAGATGCGTCGAGCTATGGCTTGGGCACCGTGTTGATGCAAGAGAGCAGGCCGATGGCATATTTTAGCCACGTGTTATCGGCGAGGGCTCGGCTCAAGTCAGTTTATGAGCACGAACTGATGGCAATTGTATTGGCAGTGCAAAAAATGGCGACCCTATCTACTTGGCCATCGATTCGTAGTGAGGACAGACCAGATGAGCCTCAAATACCTTTTGGAACAGAGGATGGTCACTGAGGAGCATCAGAAGTGGTTGACCAAGCTGCTAGGTTGTCACATTAAGATCCAGTACAGGCCATGGATTGCGAACAAGGCGGCAGATGCACTATCGCAGAGGGATGTCGATTCACACTTGTCGGCCTTGTCAGTACTAGTTCTGCTCGATTGGGACCTTGTTGAGAGAGATTGAGGAGAATGAGGGTCTAGCCAAGATCAGTGTAGTACTACTATAGGACCCAGCAGCACACCCATGGTATTCGTTTGAAGGGCAACGTCTCTTGTACAAGGGACGTTTGGTGGTACCGTGGGGGTCGGTTCATATCCCGAGGGTGTTACAGGAGTTTCATGGGAGCACGGTAGGTGGCCACTCTGGGGTCCTAAAGACCTACCAGCACTTGGCTCGGGAGCGTTTCTGGGAGATGCGGAAGGATGTGGCAGAAATGGTTGAGAAGTACGACATATGCCAGCGCCACAAATATTTATCAACAGCTTCTGGGGGTTTACTACAGCCTCTCTCGTTGCCTGACCGAGTTTGTGAGGATGTGTCCATGGATTTCATTGACAGCTTGCCGAAATCAGAGGGGTACTCAGTTATCATGGTGGTGGTGGTGAATAGGCTGAGCAAGTATGCATATTTTGTGGCATTGCGACATTCCTACACTGTCGTGACTGTGGCGATAACATTCATCAAGGAGATAGTGGGGCTTCATGGGATCCTGAGCTCTATTGTTACGGATCGGGATAAAGTTTTTCTTAGCGCCTTTTGGAAGGAATTATTCGGGACATTGGGGATAGTACTGAAGAGGAGCACCGCTTACCATCACCAGACTGACGACCAGACGGAGGTCGTCAACAGGACCTTGTAGACATATCTGCGGTGTTTTGTTTCTGAGTATCCGAAGCAGTGGGTGAGGTGGCTAGCTTGGGTGGAGTATTGGTACAACACGTCTTTCCACACCTCTGCCCAGACCACTCCTTTCAGGGTCTTATATGGGCGGGATCCACCGCATTTATTTCACTATGGTCACCGCTCTACCCCAAGTTTCCAGGTGGATCAGTATCTTAAGGAGAGGGACCACACTTTGGAGGAGTTGCGGCAACACTTGACGAGGGCGCAATAGCTTATGAAGAGTCAGGCAGATGAACACATACGAGATGTGTAGTTCAAAGTGAGCGGCATGGTGTATTTGAAGCTGCGACCTTACCGGCAGCGCTCCTTGGCACGTAGGTGGAATGAGAAGTTGTCGTCCCGATATTTTGGGCCGTATAAGGTAGAGACCAGGATTTGCCAGGTGGCGTATCGACTGAGGTTGCTACCAGATTCAGCTATCCACCCTGTTTTTCATGTGTCGCAGCTCCGTCAGGCTATTGGAGACTATGCCTCCTCGTCACTACCCCTGACACTCACAGATGACATAGAGGTGCTTTTAGAGCCGGCCGAGCTCAGAGGGATTCGTTAGGGGAGCACGAGAGGTGCTGATTAGGTGGACAGGCCTTCCAGATCATGAGACGTCTTGGGAACCTTACGATGTTATTGTGCATCGGTTCTCAGACTTCCACCTTGAGGACAAGGTGGTTCTTTTGGGGGATGAGATCATCATGTATCAACGAAGACGTCGCAAGAAGGATCGCGCGATGAAGAACTAAGCCGAGGGCATTTTTGTGAAGTTTTGGGTATTTTTGCAAAGGTTAGGTTTTGGAGGGGTTTTTTGTAAATTGGGCTAAAGCTGACCTTATATGTTTAGGGGTGGGGGTTTCATTATTCTCTTATGCAAAACTTGAGTGCTAAATCCTAGCTTAGAAGAGTAGAACCCTAGATCAAGTGAGAGTAAGTTTTCTCTCTTAGATTCAAGCTTGGAGAGTTGGTTTCCTCTCAAAAGAAACCCTTGTCTTGTAGTTCTCTTTTGATATTTATAAAGTTCTCATTTCTCATCTTCCAAACCTTAGCTTTCCTATCACATACCAGGAAGAAAGGTTTTGTGGTCCATGATACATTTAGAATTAGATAAATACATTTAGAATTAGATAAAAAGCAATGTTGAACGTTGAGAAGGTGTTGAGCCCTTAAAATGCGTAGGAAGGGAAACGGTTGGAGAAGTCCAACTAAATACCAAGGCTTAGATGTATCCGGTTAACTAAGCAACCACCTCATTTTAGTTGCTATTTTTCAGATAGAAATGTTGTCTTCAAAAATAGTGGGAACTAAATCAAAAAAGAAAAACAAAAAAAGGAAGGAATTTAAACTAAGGCAGATATGCGCTGTATCGTGAGTCAATGATATATCAATATAATTTCATTACTAGATTTGTTTTTGTATAAACAAATTAAAGTTGCCGTCTTTCATGTCAAAGATACATATTTGTGTATCTTGCTGCCTAAATAATTTTTGGCATGCTTAATGCCAGCTAAGTACCATTGGCGCTTTTAAATTCTGCTGCATTCAATATCGAGGCAGCTTTCCAGCACCTGGAGACGGTTCTGTCGCTGGCCTAAATGTTAAGCTATCTTCATAGTCCTTTTTATGTGTCACTAGGATATATAGGCATTTTGCTTTGGACATAATATAAAAACCAATGCTACATTGGTATATCTATTATACAAATGAGGAGGATGTCCCTTGTGGCATGTTTGTCCCATGTGACAATGTCACATCGCCACATGAGACATCCACCTCACCCAAAAAATCACCCATCCAAGCCACTTATTTACATGGTTGCCATCCCCTCAAAAAACCCCAAAAAACCCCAACTCACTTATTTACATGTTTGCCATTCACCCCAAAAATCCAAAAACCACCCACTTATTTACATGTTTGCCACCCCCAAGGTTTTTTGCATTTTAACCCCAAGATTTTACACCTTTTACCCCCGACGATACCGACACACACCCACATTTCTCACTCCTTTTCGGTTCTCGTCCACCGCATCCTCTTCGTGGGGGGTTTCTTTGCTCTGTGCACTATGTGCACGGGTTATTTCAAGTATATATATAAAGAACAAAGCCTTGTTCTTTAACTTTTGTGGTTGTCGACTCTACTTGAATCCGTTTCTTCCATCGGCCCTATCATGGCCCATCTCCTTGGTTTTTATTATATCCTTCTTAATTTTCTCGTACTTCCTTTTCTTTTCATCCATACTCTTTGAGGCTTACATATAATTCTCGCACGATTGAGATCCTATCATATTACTTTCTTCTAACTAATTGATTATAATATGAAAATACCCCTCCACCTAAGGCAGTGAGATTGGCTAATGATGGGTTCTACCTTGATCATCTATTAGTTTTGTTGGTCTGTTTTAGGATGAACTGGATTAAATCAGCACAAGAGAGCATAGTGGTTGTTGTCGTACTAAGGGTAGTTTTTAAAGTTAGAATAGTGTGCCATTTTTTAAATAAAAATATGTTGACGTCCTTAGATTTCCAAGAACAAAAAAGGAACATAAGCGTCCAAAGCCTTATTTTGGGAAAGCCTAATTGTTAGTCTATGCAAATTAGTCAACAATGCTTGTTTTGTTATGTTGTTATTTATATATTCTGAATTTTGAGTGTTTCATTTAAAACCATTATCATGAATATCTTTTTGACAATGTAATATTGTTGACACAATTTCTGTTATTTCAGTATTCGTGACCTCCCATTATTTCAGTATTTCTGACCTCCCATTATTTCAGTATTTGTGACCTTTCATTATACCTAGGGTGGTAATAAGGACCTGATCCGAATTGGGTGTGGGCGAGGGCAAATCCGGATTTGGGTCGCGCCCAGCAACCAGCCAGCCGGACCTGGTTTTTAACTGGGTGAGGTTCTGGGTTGACGGCTTAACCTGGGATTATCTGAATTCAACCTGATCAATATTTGTTTATACTTAGTATTTAAACACAAGAGCAAGATAGCCTAGTGGTTGGTTTAAGCGCATATATTACCTAGTGGTTGAAGGGTTCAATTCTTATGTTTTACATTGAATCTATTAATTTTTTCATTGACTATTATTATCTGAAATTAATACATGTAAAGAAAGGTAAACTTTAAATACTAAATTTGTTAGGTAAATTGGTTAATATTTGTTAGAAGGTCAGGAGATAGTATTCTATCTTTGTAAGAGAACATAATTGTTTGTCCAAAAAATTGTTGATTCGCACCGGACCAAAAGCTGCCTGGGCTAGAGTTGATTGTGTAAACAGGTTCGGTACTACTGACCTAGATTTTTCCTGGATTGGTTGCATTTTATGGTATCCAGGTCAGGTCTGGTTTGGGTATATCCTAATCCGGGTTGGGTCAAACTTGATCTGACCTGTTTGCCACCCTCAAGTATACCATTTCCATTGTAAATTCCTACCGAATTTTTGGTATTTGATTACACAGCGGGGCAGTTTCACACTTGCTCTCCATATTTTAACAAAGCTTGGAGTGTACCTCTATATGTTTCTGATGGATAATATTGATTTTACTTCACATTCCGGTTTTAACACCTTGCCAAATCCTCCAAACAATTGCAGAAATCAGTGATGGATGACACTGATTATAAAGACTTGCTATGATATTATTTTATAATTTATAATTGAACTTGAAATGTCCTAATTTGTTGGCAACATGAACGCAGGAGAACAATAGGTCTGAACTCGAAAGGCTTGAAATAGAAAGACATGAGGACTTTCTCGGCATGCTGAAGGGATTTGTAATGAATCAGGTATTTACTTTCTTATGACGCTTTTACTATGACTAAAGTTCTATATGCGGCAATTACTTGCATTTACTACAGTCCTCCGCAATACCAACTGAGCTAAGGTCAGGGTTTTTACTTGCATTTCTAAAGCTTTGTTAGTATTGTATGCAGTCATGTGCCATTCTTTGTGACTTTTGTCTCTGTCTATGAAGGGTTTTGGGAGTTGTTAATAATATACAAAATCGTGTTGGGACAGTTAACCGTTTCTTTGTTTCTTTTAATGAGTGGGCAAAGGCAAAAACTTGCATATCTGAAAGTCATATCCTGTGAAATGGTGTGTGAATGTGGTACGAAGGGCTATTGGCTAAAGGCAACTACTTACTGGAATATTAAGATTATTTAATACATCAATTTTTCAATAAGTAGCAATGTTTCCATCATGATTATATCCATAAAGTCAGGTTGTGGTATCAAGTTGTGGTTTCTGTATAGTGTTTATCAATTATTCCAGAAGTTAGTATATGAAGTAGCTAGTTTTATCAATTATTCCAGAAGTTAGTATATGAAGTAGCTAGTTTTTCCAGATTTCGTCCGCACTCTGAACTAATGGATATGAATTAAGTGAAATCAAGTGTTGTCCTGTGTGTTGGAATCATGATGTTAAATCTGGAACTGCCTTATTAAAGAGCTCCTCCTATTGAGGAAAAGGGAACATGCTTTAAGAAATGTTATAATCTCCGTCCAAACCCTCTAATGTTTGTCTGTAAAAATGCCTTAGTTTAGCATATATTTAACTACATAAATAAGTGAGGCAGGAGACTCGAATCTATGTAGTTGGCAATTTGCTTTTACAAGGTACTGTAGAGGGCTATATAAGGAAAGTTCATCATTCTGCAAAGGTCAGTTACTTTTGACTGCATCTTGGAACAGTTGGACCTTGTTTGGAGAGTTTGGATGTGTCATAATCTGGAAGATGGTTGTTGCAGCTGCATCAAGATCATTGCAGATAAATGGGCTGACTGGATCAGGCACGATCTTGGGGGTTTAACTTGGGCGGGTTTAACTTGGGCTTCTCTCTGAGGCTTTTTAGCAGGAACATGATTTTTTCCCCAAAAATAAGGTAGATGCATGGGACGGAGAAAGAAATGCAACAATTGTGATTTGCTGTGACTTGGGGATGGGAAGAATGTCAGTTAAATACTAAACTATAAATAATAAAGCAGAAACCTAGTTTTGGAAAGCAAGTTGAGTAACGAACCGGAACAAGGGAAGAAAGAACATTGTAGCAATGTTAGAGGTCTTGGTTTCGGTTTCGTTCTTTCAGGAATTTAGGTTTAGGTTTCGGTTTCGGTTTCATTCGTTTCGGTGGGTTCGGATGTTAGTTTCGTTTCGTCCGTATCGGTAGTTTCAAATACTTAAAACCTATTAAATATTATCAAATACTAAAGTATTAAATACTTTTCTACAAGTTACATATTTTGCTAAATATGTATAAATATATTACAATTTTTTGCTAAATATATTTTGCTTTGTATGTAGCATCTTGATCCTCTTGTAGCATCAGATTGTTTCTCATTTCTTCTTCCTCGAGCCTTGCTGCTACAAGAGATGTGCTGCACTCTTTAACAATTCGCTTGATGATATTAAGCTTTTCCTCAGAAGTCTGAGGCCCTTCAATCTGCATAAACATAGAAGGAGATAAGAAAAGATAGCTAACAAAAACATTTGAAATGCGAACAGACCTGTAAAAAAATGAATGCCACACCTATAAAGAACGAAGGGCAAACATGTAAATAAGTTGGTCTGCAAACTGAGCAAAAAGGTTGATGTACAACACGAATGATTTTAGGGATTTGAGGAATTTGGGGGAAAGAAATAAGATAACTCAGCTTCACACCAAGGATCCAAGGCTTCACACAAATGGGGACCTTTCACAAGCCTTGGGGATTTTTAATCTCAAGCTTTCATGGTCTTAAAACAAACAAGTACATGGCTTTAAATAGCCTTACAACCCATCAACCTTCAAGTTCTACCCAATGTGGGACTAAACGAAAGAAACAAATAAAAGTACAAAGTCCAACTCTACTCAAGTATCAAGTGGGCTCATGCCCATTCATAGCGAACTAGGCTGGGGATCACGGCGTCGTCTGCGTGTATAAACCCTGATGTCCCCATCAACTCTCCCCGTGTGGGAGGAACTCGACTCCGACAAGTATAGGGCATGTTGGCTGTCATAGTACTCGAGCAAATCTGGATCTAACCTTATGCGATCAATCTGCTCTCTATGGGGAGGTATGGGTGGTAGAGGAATATGATGTGGAATATAGAGGCACTTAACTCATCCTGGGAAGGCTCAAAGAATGGGTCTGTGGGTATTGCTGCTGGACCCTTATAAGCCACTAGATCTTCAATATTAAAAGTAGAGTTAATGCCATAATTTGCCGAGAGATCTACCACATGCGTTAAAACCAATTATATTTAAGATTTTGAATTGGCCAGCACTACAAGCCTGCCACTTCTTTATGATTTCAGGAGGAAACTTGTCAGATCTAAGTCACATCATAACACAATCACCCTTATTAAGCTCTTTGAAGCGCTTATGGGCATTTGCACTAGCTTTATATTTTTCATTGCTTGAGTGAATTCTCTTACTGATCTCCTTATGTAAATCATGAATGTGTTGCGCAAATGCCTCAGCTGATTTAGACTCTTTATGATGATGCGATATGTGAATGCCGTCTATAGGCTTTTTAGGTTTGTAATCGTGAACTACCTCAAATGGACTCATGCCAATGGTCCTATTTATTGATCCATTGTATGCAAACTCGGCAGTAGACACCATAAGATCTCAATTTCTGGGATTTTCAACCACTAAACATCAGAGAAGATTTTCTAAACTATGGTTCACTACCTCAGTTTGGCCATCAGTTTGGGGATGATAAGTAGTGGAGAACTTGAGCTTAGTACCCATCATATGCCATATGGTTTTCCAGAAATATCTTATGAATTTTACATCCCTATTAGACACGATAATCTTGGGCAGACCATATAAACGGACAACCCCATCAAAATAGAGTTTGGCAATGTGTGATGCGTTTGAGGTTTTGGAACATGGGTTGAAGTGTGCCATCTTAGAGAATCGGTCCACAACGACAAAAACAGAATCGTGTTTTTTAGGTGTGCGTGGAAGTCCTAGCATGAAATCCATATCAACGTCTTGCTAGGGGCAGTCTGGCATATGTAATAATGTGTAAAGGCCAGTATTCTGCTTCCTATGTTTGGCCATCTACAGACTCGACATTGTCCCATTAGTGTGGTAACATCTCTTTTTAGGCTTGGCCAACAGAACTGACTCTCTATAGACTCAATTGTCTTATCTCTCTTGAAGTGTCTTGATAACCCCCAACATGTATCCCCCAGATAATAAAATCTCTTACAGATGTACTAGGATACTTAGGTTGGTGGCCCTAAAAAGATACTCATACGACAGGAAATAACCATCTCACACTCGCACTAATTCATCCTGAAGGACATCATAAATCTCACCAAAATTTGGGCATAACATAATCCTCCTTGATTTTCTTGTATCCTATGACTTGGAGAGCAACTTTGCGACTGAGTGCATTAGCGGCCTTATTCTCAACCTTCACCTAATGATTGACGACAAATGTATACTCCTGAAGAAACCCAACCCAATGAGCGTGTCTAGAGTTTAGTTTTTCCTGGGAGTTGAGATATTTCAACGCCTAATGATCCAAGTACAACATGAATTCTTGCGAAAGGAGATAATGTCTCCAATATCGTAAGGCCTGTACAGCCGCATAGAATTCTCTATCATACGTGGAGTATTGGAGTTTGGCATCATTAAGTTTCTCACTAAAATATTTCACATGGTGCCATTGACTTAAACCTCCACCTATGCATATGCTCGAAGCATCACATGCGACCTCGAATGCTTTCATGAAATCCGGGAGATGCATAATAGGCGCTTTGGTTATACTTCTCTTTATATCCTCAAATGCCTTGGTAGCAGATTTAGTCCATGTAAATTCTCTTCTTTTCATACAGTCAGTGATTGGGGACATGATAATGCTAAATTGATGCGGCCCAAGGGGGTGCGGCCCAAGAGGGGTTTCGGGTCTATGCAAGGAGGCGAAGGTGCGGGTCCACTGATCCGATGGCAAACTTGTAAATTCTGATACTTCAGGGGGCTGTTTCGTCCTTGAATTCTTGTGCAATTAGCCTCCAATAAGTAAGGGCCGGCCGGCCCTAGGGGATAACCGAAGATTTGAGATTTGTGTGTTATTTTCATCCTTAAATCCTATATTAGTTTTTTAGTTAATTGTCTCTCAATTTCCTAGTGATATTTAGCCTCTAGATTATTTGTAGAAGTAATTATTCTCATTTCAGATCTGAAATTCTTATTAAAAATCCCATTTTAATTGTTCTTCATCATAAAAATCCCCCTTTTAGTCCACTAAAAAGACATGGTCATATCAATTTGGTATCAGAGCACCAGATCCATGGCGAACACGAGATCCAAGGAGCGGATTGATTTGTTGGAAGAGAAGTTTGAGAAGTTTGACAGCAAAATCGGCGAAGAACTCCAAGAGGTAAGGAAGGAAGCGGCAGAACAATTGGATCGATGCTTTTCGCAACTTATGTATCTCATGCAACAAAACTTGGCGGCAACAAATCAAAGCATTGCTGCTAACTCGACGGCAACACATTAAAGCATTGCGGCTCTTGAAGAAAGGCTAGAAGAGAACATAAAGGCGTAATCTTTGGTGAAAGGGAAGGAGAAAGAAGAAATTTTTGTAGATGGACTCCTCGACGACTCCGATACGTATTTTTTAGAGGATGAAGAGGGGACCGATAGGGAGGATCATCAGATCGAAGGCTTCCAGACACTCAGACAGCGATGCCTGATAGATCCAGAGGGTTGGAGAGCACATCCAGCCACTCTCCCACCTCCGGGAGGTGCACTGAACCCTGGGGGCCGACTGACCCCCCGATAGCATGGAGGGGGGCCGACAGCCCCCACCAGTGCCAACCGGGGCTTCGACAGTCCCAGTTGTAGCAAACGGGTGGCTGGCGACCCAGATCTGGGGTCGACAGCTCCTGCTAGGCCCAATCGAGGCTCCGACAGCCCCAGTTGCAGCAAACGGGGGCCGCCGACTTCGATCTGGGGTCGGCAGGTCCCGTCGCCCCAACTTGAAGGGATGCCGACCCTCAGGGGGCCCCAACAGGGCCCGCCTCACTGTCCCGAGGGCCCGCCGACCCAAAAGGGGGGCCGACAGGCCCCGCCCCCTTTCCAGAGGTCCCGTGGGCCTGTACGGGGCCCGACAGACGCAGCTGCCGTCGTTCCTACCACTGATGGGACCGTTGGAGCCTTTCAGCCACCCGGAGCACACCATCAACTTTTGGGGGGACCAACGGCCTTCCCCCATATTTTGGGGGATTACAAGAGACTGGAGGGTGCATCAAGGGCACACCAGAGCAGACCAGGAGAAACTATGGACGACAACTTGGAGACGATCGGGGTGATGGAGCGGTTTGGGGGGACTTACCGTTGGATGATGCAGATGGAGTAGCTCGGAATCCAGCCGCAAGGTATATGTATGAGGGACCGCATCAATTTCAGCAGAGATTCCATGACCATCCACAGGAGAGAGGAGGATTTGCTGGGGAGAATCGAATGAGGAAGCTGAAGATGCCAGTTTTCGAAGGGGAGGATCCCGATGGTTGGTTATATCGTGTGGAGAGGTTTTTTGAGGTGGCCATGGTACATGAGGTGGACTGGCTCAGGGCAGTGGGAGTCTGCTTGGAGGGAGATGCGCTGGGATGGTTTAAATGGACACAGCAGCAGAGGCCGTTTCATACGTGGTCGGAGTTCACTACCCTCTTGCTGGAGCGTTTTGGGGAGGTGCATGCTTGTGGAGCTTATGAGAGGCTGTACGTGTTGAGGCAGGATGGGACTCTGAGAGACTACATCAAGAAGTTTGAAATGTTATGTAGCAGAATTCGTAGGATATCAGGAGAGTCCTTGCAGGGGTGCTTTATGAAGGGGTTGAAACCCATCATTAGATCGGGGCTAAGACAACTAAGAACTTGGGGATCTGCGAGAGATGATGAGGCTGTCAAGAATGGTGGAGGATCATCAGGATTCAGAGAGGAGGGCTCATGGGGGCATGAGGAGGCACCTCTTTTCGAGGACAGGCGCCAACAGGAGGACCGAGAGTGACCACTACTCCAGGAGCCACAACAGCCAGTAAGGGGAAGAGGGTGGAGCCACGACCAGGAGGTCAGAATGGAGGATGACAGAGGCGGAGATTAGGGACAAGCGTGCCAAGGGACTGTGCTTCAAATGTGACGAGAAATTCACTCCAGGGCATCGGTGTGGTAACTGTACTCTTCAGATTTTGATGGTGATTGATGAGGAGGAGAAGGACGATGTGATGGTGCTTGAGGCTGGTGAGGATGAGGGGCAACATGAGCACCAGCACTTGGACATAGCTGAGGTTTTCCTCAATTCCGTGATGGGGTTCACACCAAACCATACCATAAAATTAGTGGAGAAGGTGGGCGACCATGACGTGATTGTATTGGTGGACAGTGAGGCTACCTACAACTTTATCTCCAGCAGACCAGTGGATCAACAGGGGCTACAACTGAGTGATACGAGGAGATATGGAGTATTGGCCACATGTCAGGTGGCGCATAACAACGGTGTCTGTCGGGGCATTATCGTGACGATTCAGGGGATACATATCATCACAAATTTTCTTCCTCTGAAGTTGGGGGAGTACAGACATCATTCTGGGGATGAAGTGGTTGCAGACATTGTGCAAGACCAAAACCAACTGGAAGATACTAGATTGGATTATTAGGACGGGGGGAGGTCAGTTGTTTTACAGGGGAACACCAGCTTATGTTGTTCCTTGGTGTCTTACAAGGCCATGACACGCGCTATTCACACGGCAAGAGGAGGATACCTAGTAGAGCTGCAGGAGGTGACATTGGAGAAGAGGACTGAGGACCAGTAACAGATGGTGGCACATGAGTTAGAGTAGCTACCAAGTCAGTATAAAGATGTATTTCAGACTCCACAGGGGCTTCCACCACCCAGGGATCATGAGCACGCCAGTCTTGCGTGAGGGGGTGTCTCCCATCAGTGTTCGACCATATAGATACCTCCAGGTACAAAAGGATGAGATCGAGATGTTGGTGGGTGACATGTTACAGGTAGGGGTGATTCAGCCGAGCGTGAGCCCATTTCTAGCCCAGTCCTGCCTGTGAAGAAAAAAGATGGAAGTTGGAGATTCTGTGTTGACTACCGAGCACTTAATAAGGAAACTGTACCTGATAAGTTTCCTATTCCAGTGATCGACGAGCTTCTTGACGAGCTCCATAGGGTGTCGATATCCTCGAAGATTGATCTGAAGTCTGGGTATCACCAGATCCGAATGAGGGCTGCTGACGTGCCCAAGACGGCGTTTAAGACTTATAAGGGGCATTATGAGTTCCTCATCATGTCGTTTGGCTTAACGAATGCTCCATCGACTTTCCAGGCCTTGATAAACAAGGTGTTTTGGCCATATTTACAGAGATTTGTCTTGGTTTTCTTTGATGACATGCTTATTTACTGTCGCAGATTGGTGGAGCATGTTGGACATTAACAGTCGGTATTGCATGAGCTACATGAGTATCAATTGTTTGCAAACAGAAAGAAGTGCCTTTTTGGACAACTGCATGTGGAATACTTGGGACACGTGGTTTTAGCTGCAGGGGTGGCAGCAGACCGGGAGAAGATTGCCGCAATGCTAGACTGGCTGCGACCCACGACATTACGAGGCTTACAGGGCTTCTTGGGCATTACATGGTACTACAAGAAATTTGTCAAGGGATATATCACGATCGCTTGGCCATTGATAGAGCAGCTATATAAAAACAGTTTCGAGTGGGGTGAGGAGGCTACCAGAGCTTTTGAGGCCCTGAAGCAGGCGATGATGACTGTGCCAGTGCTAGCATTATCGGACTTCAGCAAGCCCTTCATGATAGACACCAATGCTTCAGGATATGCGTTGGGGGCTGTGCTGATGCAGGACCAGCGGCCAGTAGCCTATTTCAGTTGGACTCTGTCAGCACGAGCCAGACTGAAAACAGTGTACGAGAGGGAGTTGATGTCGATTGTGCTCTTCATTCAGAAGTGGCGGCCTTATTTACTTGGGAGGAGATTGTTAGATCCGGCCCAGTTTTGGGCCTATTTTATTATGATTTGTGGTATTTTATTATGGTGGGGGTCATGTGGTAATTAGACTTTTAGTTAGGATTATTATAAATAAGAGGGGAGTCTAGCCGGCCCTATTATGCGAAAAATTGTGAGTGTTTCAGTTATTTGAGAGGAGAAGGTTCCTCGAGCTAAGGAGGGTGCAGACGTCCCCTATCAATCAGCGTCTTGGGAGTGCGATTACCCCTTTAAGTGTAATCAATCTATCTTTATTCTCATTTTATTGTTAATAAATTACAGATCTCTTTTGGGGCCTACCATTTTGGTACCAGAGCTAGCCCCATGATACGACACACGTTGCGGAAGGGGCGGCCTGGGGAAGGAGCGACCTAAGAGGGGGCGACCTGGGTGAGACCAGAGTGGGCCACTTATAGTGGACACCCCAGAGTGGGCCGTCGTGGCGGTAGTTGTCGAAAGCGGAAGGGACGACCTAGAGAAGGAGCGACCTAAGAGGATGCGACCTGGGTGAGTCCAGAGTGTGCCACTTAAAGTGGGCACCCCAGAGTGGGCCACCGTGGACGGCGTTGTTGGAAGCGTGGTGGTATGTTAGGATCCCAAAGATAGTCCCGCATCGAAAGTGCAAAAGAAAAGTAGTTTAAGTATTAGAGGGCCTCTCCACATAATACCAATTTGTTTTGGGTTGGATGCCCAATAATACTTATAACCAAATGGGGTGTGAGCCCAGTGTTATGGGCCTAGTATGGGATGTGCCCTTAGCAAGGCTATTGTTAGAAGTCTAGTATGAGATGAGTTCCTAACAAATAGGCTAGTGTTGGAGGTCTAGTTTGGGATGATTCTCTATAGGCCAGTGTTCTGGTTATTTATCGTGAGGACCGACCAGAGGAGTTTAAAGTACATACTGGAGCAACGCATGGTCATCGAGGAGCATCAGAAATGGCTCTCCAAGCTGGTTCATTACACCTTTGAGATACAGTACATGCTAGGATTGGAGTACAAGGCAGCAGATGCTCTATCATGCAGAGAGGAGACAATAGAGGTGGCAGCCACATTCGTTCCGGTCCTATTAGACTGGGAGCCCTTGGGGAGGGAGATTGAGGTTGATGAGGTGTTGGCACGGATACGAGAGACACTACAGCAGGCTCAATAGATTATCTCGGGTACACTATGTGCGGACGGAGGTTGCTTTTATCAGAGGAGGCTAGTGATACCCAGGGATTTCACCCACATTCCCTTGATATTTCAGGAGTTCCATGGAAGCTCAGTAGAAGGACACTCGGGGTTACATCAGACATATGTGAGGATGGCAAAGGAGTTGTACTGGCCGGGGATGAAGCGGGACATTGCTAGGTTGATAGCAGAGTGTGACGTTTGTCAACGTCACAAATATTTAGTGATGGCTCCCGCAGGACTACTGTAGCCACTGGCCCTGTCGAGAGAGTTTGGGAGGATATTAGCATGGATTTTATCGAAGGGCTACCACGTTCAGAGGGCTTCATTGTTATACTGGTAGTGGTGGACCGCCTCAGCAAATATGCGCATTTCGTGCCCTTGCTGCATCCTTATACATCGGTCATTGTAGCTACAACATTCATGAAGGAGGTGTTCTGCTTACATGGGTTTCCTGCTTCGATAGCGTCAGATCGCGATAAGGTTTTCATGAGCAGCTTTTGGAAGGAGTTGTTCAAGGTGCAGAGGACTAAGCTGAAGAGGAGCACGTCCTATCACCCACAGACAGATGGCCAGACCGAGGTGGTGAATAGGAGTGTGGAAACATATTTGAGATGCTTTGCTTCAGACTCACCGAAGCAATGTGCCATGTGGTTGGCATGAGCAGAATATTGGTACAACACTTTGTACCACTCGGCAGCGTAAAGCACCCCTTTTCGCATTCTTTATGGACGAGACTCTCCCCAGTTGTTTCACTACAGCAGGGGCATGACTCTAGTATCGCAGGTGGAGGAGTATTAGAGGAGCTGGATAAACATCTGGAGGAGCTGAAGAGACATTTGTTGAGGGTCCAGCAGATTATGAAGACTAAAACTGATGAGCACAGGAGAGATGTGCAGTTTGCAGTGGGAGATTGGATCTACCTTAAAGCTGCGGCCCTATAGACAGAAGACACTGGCTCATAGGAGCAATGAGAAGTTGGCGACCTGCTATTATGGGCCATTTGAGGTTACCACTTAGGTTGGGAAAGTGGCATACAGCCTGAAGTTATCTCTTACATCCACCATCCACCCAGTGTTTCACGTATCGCAGCTACGTTGGGCTATTGGCGACCACACACACTCTCGCCTACTCTTCCTCCCACATTGACTGATGACATGGAGGTGTTGTTGAGCCACATGACCTAAAGGGGGTTTGGCAGAACGCGGAAGGGAAACAAGACGTGTTAATTAGATGGCGGGATTGCTGGACTATGACGCTACTTGGGAGGCTCGCGAGGTGATACGAGACCAATTTCCAAACTTCCACCTCGAGGACAATGTGTCACTTTTTTGGGGGAGCAATGATGCGGCTCAAGGGGGTGCGGCTCAAGAGGGTAAGGCCCAAGAGGGGTTTCGGGTCTATGCGAGGCGAAGGCGCGGGTCCACGGACCCGATGACAAACTTTTAAATTCTGATACTTCACGGGAGCCGTTCATCATTGATTAATTGTGCAATTAGCCTCCCATAAGCAAATGGCTAGCCGGCCCTAGAAGATTACCGAAGATTTGAGATTTGTGAGTTATTTTCATCCTAAACCCTAGATTAATTTCCTAGTTAATTGTCTTTCAATTTCCTAGGATATTTAGCCTCTAGATTATTTGTAGAAGTAATTATTCTCATTTCAGATCTGAAATTCATATTAAAAAAATCCTATTTTTATTGTTCATCATAACAATCCCCTTAGTCCACTAAAAAGTCCTAGTCGTATCGTAAACCCCGCTATGAATCAACATTAGAATGTGGCTAACCTATGAAAAGTCCCAACCTCGTGTATGTTGCGGGGTTCAGGCCAATCTATTATCGCTTGGACCTTTTGGGGATCCACACACTCCCTCTGAGAAAACAATAAAACCTAAGAACGCCATCTGTCATGAAAGAACACTTCTTGAGGTTTGAATAAAGGCTCGCTCTCCTCAGGATAATGCATACATGCCTCAGGTGATCTATATGATGCTCCCTAGATCGGCTATGTATAAGGATGTTATCAAAGTATACGACTAAAAATTTCCATTTGAATGGTTGTAGTACTTAAGTCAGTACTTAAGTCATTACTCTCATGAATGTGCTAGTGGCATTAGATAGGCCAAAGGGCACGACCATCCATTCATATAAACCATCCTTCGTTTTGGAGGCCATCTTCCATTCGTCTCCTAGGCGGACTCTAATATGATGGTAGCTACTCTTAAGATCAATCTTTGAAAATATTGTCACCCGTCATCATATCCAGCATGATGTCTGGCCTATGGTTAGAAAAACGATACTTGACCGTGATCTTGTTAATGACACGGCTATCCACACATTTACCATGATCCTTCCTTTTAGGTGTGAGGAGAGCCGGCACAGCACATGGGCTCAAACTTTTCCTGATAAAACCTTTAGCTAACAATTTGTCAATTTGCCTTTTTAACTCAGCATGCTTAGTAGGGTTCATCCGGTAATGAGGCAAATTGGGAAGTATAGCTCCCGGGACTAAGTCTATGGCATGCTGAATATCACGCATGGGTGGAAGACAGTCTGGGAGGTTTTTAGGAAAAATGTCATGGAATTCCTTCATTATTGTCGTTATCTCTCCGGAATTTCCTTTTGACTAGTCTCACGAATCTCCATCGCAACTAATGCAACATGACTGAGTTGTTTCTTACTTTTACAACTCCTTGGGACTTATAATATCCAAGCTCTTGTCCTTAGTTGCTTCCTTCTTTTCAAGAGCGGTCATCTTGGTTGTATATGATTTCGCTTGATTTTTTACCTTCATGAGTGAATACACACGAGGTCGAGCGATCGAAAATCGTGACATCCATATCAAAAAGCCAATGCCTCCCCAAGATGATATGTCAAACATCCATAGGCACCAAATCGCACCAAATCTTGTCCTTATATGATCCAAACTGAATAGGGACAAGACATCTCTCCTTGATGGCAATGGATGATGCATCCACCAATGATAACTTATAGGGGCAAGGGTGGTGGACTGACTATAGACGTATGCGGGTAACATGCTTAAGATGATACCGCATTTATGCAACTTCCGTTATCAATGACCACCGTACTATGTTTGTCACTATGCGTCACAAAGGTGTGAAAGATCGCAGTCCTACGCCAGCCATCACTCTTTTTGGCCTGAGCCAGGGCACAATGCACAACACCAAGTCTAGGGTTTTCAGAGCATGTATCGGTAAGCTCTACTCGTGTGGGTATGCTCTGAATACAACCTAGTCTAGCCGATTCTTCATCGATCCTATAACATGCCTCACTGGCTCATAAACTTCTTCCTTCTATCTATTTAGTCATCTTCCTCAGGGTCATGTACAAGTAAGGCCTTTGAAGAACAGCTTTCTGCGAAGTGACCAAAACCTTCACACTTGTAGCATTGTGTACGGGGTCCGGCTCTAGATGACTCACCCATAATTCCTTTTCCATTGTCACTCGTGTGGGTGATGAGCTTCTCGGGTCTGATCTAGACTGGGATTAACCCTGGGGTGATTTGCTATCAGTTAGTACTGGGCGATGGGACAACTCTCGTGGATTATAACGTCTGGCAACTAGGGCTTGATGAAAGCTATCAATATCCTGCATGATCTGATAAGCCTGCTCAAGTGTGTGACCTCACGAATAATGAGCTTATATCGAAGGTCAGGTCTAAGACTAACCCTAAACTTAGACAATGTCACACTCACATCTTCTTTAACATTGCATATCATCATGTACTCGTCAAACTTATCTTCACACGAGCGAACAGACCCACTTTCCTCAGTAAAATTCTGCCATTGGTCAAGTAGTCCCTGGTGATAGGACATGTGTAAATACTTCTCCTTCACCTTTTCTTTCATCTCATCCCACTTGCCTGTGGATTCGTGTCTACCCTGGGCTAACATGCACTCAACATTCTGCCAATACAACTTGACAGGTCCAATAAGCTGCATCCTCGTAAACCTCACTTTTCTCTTCTCAGACATATCATACTACCCAAAGTAATAGTTCATGTCGGCCATCTAATCAATAAAAGTATGTGGATTCATGCAGCCATCAAAAGTGGGCGCATCCATCTTAATGACCTTGATCATACTCTCGACTTGGTCACGTCAGTCATGTCAGAGTCTCTCTCTAGATCGCCTAGGTGGGCTAGGCATCCATATGTCATGGCGGGGTCTCTCTCTAATTCGCCTAGCTTGGCTAGACGTATTATGTGCGCGTGAACCCTCATCTGACGCCCTCTATCTGGTGTTCTTTAGACGTAGCACTCGGTTTAGACACTCGCGAGATTCGGACCCACTTTCACGGACTTGGGGGTTTAAAGCAGCTAACCGGTTAAGGACATCTCTTAGCGTAGGTGGGTCAGCATCCATGATATCTGAAGTCTGATAAACTCTGCCGCTACGTATGGTCATGCAGTGTAATTATTCCTAAAAGATGGATACCTAGCTAATGTTTCTTTTTTTGGATTATAGATGGGATATTGGCAACTAATACAACTTCCTATATGATGCATGTAAATGATGATGAGATCAACTAGCAGAAATCAATGAGCAAGTCAAATTCAAGCTATTTGCAATTCTTACAGGAACTTTAAAGATTTAAATTTGGGGAATGTAATGATGTTTAGTAGAATGCAATGCGAATATTCAATTTTCTTAATGAAAATAAATTCTTGTACCACTGTGAATGCATGATTGTAGCTCTTTTTAAATATCAACTTATTAGGGCTCTAGGCAAAAATGTGGTTCTATGTTTGTTTGCAAAAGAAGGCTAGCAGCAATTTTGACAAGTGGCTAGGAAAAATTCATAGCAGATCATCCTGCAAGAAAGATGAACATGTCCAAGTAGGGTGGTGGTGTGTCTGTGGCTGAGTCCTCTAAGCACGGGCGCGAATCGTTTGGAATTTGGGATTCGAACGTGTCTGAAATCGCCAAAATACGGAGGCTGCGCAGAAAAACTCTGAAAATAGCAGAAAATCGGCAAAAATAGTGATGGCTCACTGTTGAGCCGTTGACTAGTCAACGGCTTGGTGGCTCGGGCTGGCGGCTCGGTTGAGCCAGGTCAGGGTTAGATCAAGACGAGCCGATGAACAATACTCGACTCGCTTCTTGGTTCGGCTCGCCTCGCAACTCCGGTTCGGCTCCACCTCCTAAATGGCTCGATCGAGCCGTACTGTAGCGCGGTGACGCCAATGGCGTTTTTCGACGATTCTGGTGTCGGCTCGTCGCGGGGTTTGTTGCTGTGGAGTCGCCTGAGGGAGAGGAAGATGATGGCGGGGCTGCCGGCTCCGGTGGTGGTCGGAGGTGGCATCGGCATGCGAATGAAAAGGAAATGGCGACGGCGGCTGGATCTCTGGACGCTGGCGAGAGCGCGGTGAAGTTGCGACGATGGCGGCAATGATTCGGGAGATCGCTGTAGGTGGAGGAGTGGAGCAGTGGCTGCAGAAGATGATGCTAGGGTTAGGGTTTTGATTGGCGACGATAATGGCAGCTCGTACTAAATTAGGGTTTTTTTTTGAAAATTGGGAGAGGATTTGGAGAAAAGAAAAAAAATCGTTTGGCTCTGATACCAAATTTGATGTAGAACACGAACAATTGTAGGGATTTGGAAAATTTGGGGTTAGGAAATAAGATAACTTGGCTTCATACCATGGATCCAAGGCTTCACACTAAGGAGGACCTTTCATAGGTTTTGGGATTTTTAATCTCAAACTTTCCTTGCCTTAAACCAAATAAGTACATGGCCTTAAATAGCATTACAAATTATCAACCCTCAAGTTCTACCTGATGTGGGACTAAACGAAAGAAACAAAATAAATGTACAAAGTCCAACTCTACTCAAGTCTCAAGTGGGCTTGTGCCCATCTATAGAGAACTAGGTTGGGGATCACGACGTCGTCTGCGCGTATAAACCTTGATCTTCCCATCAAAGGTCTGTTCACATATCAATTCCCCCCCGAAAAAAATCTAGAAACCCGCCATTAATGCTACCATTCACATTACACATTTTGCTAAACATAGTTCATTTATTTACAAGTTCTCAATTGAAATGGCAAACTTGTACATAATGAACTTATGTTAGCAAAATGTTTAATGTGAGTAGCAACACTAGTGGTGCAGTGCACCGACTCCCTATACCCTCACGTGGGGTCACCACTTCCATCTTCTCTCGTCTCATCTTCCCTATTCTTTTCTTCCACTAAAGCACTCACGCACCTCTTAGATGAAAAGTAGGGCTCAGATTTGTGCCCTTTGTTTTGCAGCAGTGGCGGAAAAAAGAAGGGTGCAAGCCCTTTGTTTTGCAGGTGGCGGCAAAAAAGAAGGCCGCGATGTGATCAATCCCGTTTGTTTTGCAAGCGGCAGGCTCGACGGCGGCGGCGGTGGAAGAGGTAAGTCCTTTTCATTTCATTTTATTTTTCTATTTCTTTTCCCTTCTCTTTTTCTTGTTTCTTCTGCATTTTCATCGAAAAAAATTGTCTACAATTTTTACTCATTTCTCTCTTTCGTTTCGGCCGGAACGGCACCGTTCCGGCCGAAACCGAGGAAAGCCTCCCATTTCGTCTCAGTCTGCACGCACCGAAATCGAGACGAAACGTCCGATACCGAAGGGTATCGGACAAAACCTTAAACCTTGCATTGAAGTGCTTTTTCTTATGTGTAGTGGTTGCTTCATCCTCTTTACGTCAAAATTATTATATATCTAATGTCAACAGTATTGAATAAGTGGGTGTATTGGATAACCAATATAAGAAGTCTTGTTATGTAAAAATGTACCCGTCTAACCTGAAATGGATCATTCAATTTGAAGATGAATATAACAGCGTTGCTACAACACCGAATACGTTTATTATCATACAACACATGATTGTTATTTTATTAGACAAGGGATCTAAGGAGCTTTTGACAACTTTATTGACCGATACAAACTGTAGGCATCTTGGGATATGAAGATGTCAATGCCTTTGATTTAATATCCATTACTGACTTGTAGATAGCTTATTTTTATTCTTCATTAAATTACTCTGGAGCGAGGACCTGAAATATTTCATGAAGTTCGGTCTTCATCTACTGAAAGTTGAAGTTGACTGTAATCATGAGTCTTTTACCGACCTTACCATCATCTGTTCTCCATGTCTAGGGAATGAAATTTTGGATCAAAGGGAACACACTACTCAGTCTCCTCGCTTTATGGGAATTTGTAAATTTTATTTGATTTGTTAGCAGCAGTTAGCTGGAGATACTACAAGAATCAGAACTGGTCTTTCAGCAGTTTATTTTTTGTTATATCAGTTTTGTATTAAACTGTTTCCATTTTCGTCATCCCAATTCATCATTTTCTTCTCTCTGTTCCACTGTTCTTTTTTCCCAGCTGGTTTCTTCCTATAGATACCCTCTTCATTTTTGCTTTTGTTCTCTCTTCGTTCTTGGATCCTATCCGTTCTATATCGTCTTCTGTGCTCCTCCTGGGCCTCCTAATTCTCATTCCCCCCCCCAGCCGGAAAAAAAAACCCCAATTTCTCGTCATATATCCATGTGTCCATCTTCTACCCATTGGTGTCCATCTTGCTTCCTAGATATTGACTTTTTCCGAGTGAAATTGCATAACTGCAATGAGAACCTTCATGTTCATGTTTAAGCTGCCTGGTTAGACATTACCAGCTTTCTAACCAGCCGGTCTCTGTTTTATTTCTTTCATCATTGAAATTTATTGTCCATATTTTTTGACCTGTTACGTCCCTTTCTAAATATAGCAACTTGCTATCTTCAGTAGTTTTCTTGAAATTTTCCCTTTTTCCTTGATGTCTTGTAACGCTGCAGTCATTGTTCATATAGAACTGATTTTTGGACCTTCAAAGTTCAAACATTTGCATGCATTCGCACATGCATGTGCTTGTTCATGGTAAGAATGCTATATGCTTTCACTTTGATGGAGGAAGTAAATTATATGAAGAACAGTAACTAGGTTGCTTATGACACATGCTGCTGAATGGAACTGAAGATTACCTTGGGTAACCTGATGCTTGAGCTAGCCCTAAGCTCTATTGTGACATTCATGCTAAGGTATTATTTGTAGACAGGCAGACAATAATATGTTTGTCAAACAGGTGCATGGAAAAGAACACCTTCCTCCCATGAGCTTATACTTCTGCACCTAAGAACTATTGTATTCTATATGTTGGGCTTTATTTGCTGGTTAGAGTGTACATGAAGTGCTGATAGTACATAGGAATATCCTGGAAGTTGGGTTATGGTTGAAGTTCTGAGAACGAATATCTAATATTATTTGTGGTTAATGAGTGCAGGCCTGATATTTTTCAATGGGTTCAAAATGTGAATAGGGCTCAACTCAGGCCTACTTTGGCAACAGAGTTTGCGAAACTTTGTGAAACTGGAGTTTAGTTTAAGTTAAAAATGAAACCAAGTTTTGTATTAATACAAACGTCAGTTTCATTACGAGTGTATGACATTAGAATCTATTTTTCCTAATCCCAAACATCAGGTT
The DNA here is from genome assembly GCA_030789695.1 of Scilla litardierei. Classification (NCBI taxonomy): domain Eukaryota; kingdom Viridiplantae; phylum Streptophyta; class Magnoliopsida; order Asparagales; family Asparagaceae; genus Scilla; species Scilla litardierei. Next base: position 788,782,466 of record CM061142.1, on the reverse strand, counting down.
ATGAATCTTCATTTTCACATCCAAACAAGACCTACTTCAGAATCTGAGGTTTATGCCTCAAACTCTAGGAAACCATTATTTTGAAACTAAACTGTGTTGCTAAACAAGGCTTGCAAGTTGACGGTAACAGAGCTAGAACTGTAGATAATTTTGCGACATGATCTGATTACAAAAACACATGCAGTATCTTAGGAACTATTTAATGCACTTGCAGATGCATTTGTAGCTTTTATTTCTACAATTAGAGCATGTCATGTGTCTGGTTTGACAATCTGCAGTGTAGTTTCAATTGTTTTGAATGAGAGTAGTATTTTATGGAAAAGTTTAATAAAGGCTCATGCAGTGTTCTACCGTTTCAATTTTCAGTTCCTTCTAAAACTTTGTGTGCATAGCGATCAATTTGGATGGCCGCAGTCATAAATGCAGCAAACCAAACAATTTGGCAGCAATTTACAACAGCCCATAGTGAAACTAAAAACACAAAAAAAGAAAGATAATGGAAGTTTGAAGGCAGACATCAAAACATCTTGAGAATGCAAAGCTATGAACACAAGGCAAGCATCAATCCATGAACATATGACATGTATGCCTGCCCAACTGCGTTTAAACATGGACTCACATTCAAATAATAAGCTATATTAAGTCTGAAGTATTCACCACCCCATTATGAAGGAATCCTTTAAGCCTGGTTGTCGGGGGATTAATTGAGTCGAGGATAGAAGGGACTTGATTTTGCAGCCATTTCACTATTATACTAAAAATCTTGCTTTAGCTTGCATTATCTGCATGGGCGGCAGAGCAGAGCAGTGTGGCCATTATGTGGTATCTATGGATAGAATTGGACCCAAGTAGCGACTAATCTCTCAATATTTTTAGCCTGAAGCACTTGGCGTGTTGTTTGACAGGTTGCATATTCAGAAAAGATTGCAAGCGTATGGACAACAGTAGTAGAAGAAACAAGGCACTATGCACAAGATACAGCTTAGCCGATGGGGCTGCTCAAACACCGGATGGGTGGGAACCAATGGACATCAGTAGATTTAGATTAGATGTATATTTGAGTTCTGTAACCTTTTTCACCGAGCGGGTATGTGTGTACAAATTGTTTATGAAGTTGCCGGTTTGCAATTGAACATTTTGGGTGCAACTCATCTCTCCCCTCTCCTTTGCTGGTGGCTGTGTGGTTGTGTGATCGTAGGCAGTAAAAAGAACTAAAGCTTCAGCACCGAAAACATGAATCCTTGTTGCCTGGAAAACACTGGCGGTTTCTTACGAGTCTTGTTTCTTCTGAATGCAAGCAGCACTCATACATCAATCAACGAGAGAGGGACGAAGATGTTAGTTATGTACACATCACACGGCACAATCTAGGCAAAGCTATCAAAACTGTCAAGAGATGGGTTGAATTCTCCATTGGAAGACTAATCACCGGCCGTCATTGATGTTCCAGGTTTCTCAGACAATCAAGCTGCGGCCGTAGATGTTCCGGCATCATCGGATGATCCTACTGCCGCTGCGGCCGCAGATGTTCCAGCAAAGGTACTGCCAGCCAACTCTGGCCTCATCTCCTGCAAGTGCTGCAGCACTTGCTGGGCCTCCGGCCTAGCTGATGGCGATGAATCGACGCACTGCAATGCCAACTTCAAGACATCGACCATCTCATCCCCAGCCTCCGCATCCTTCATCAGTTCGGGATCAAACACCTCATTAGTCCACTCTTCCTTCACAACGGACGCCACCCACTGCGGCAGCTCCATCCCATTGTTCATCGCCCCGCTCGGAGACTTGCCAGTTAATAACTCCAGCATGATCACCCCAAAGCTGTACATATCAGACTTCACGCTGGCTTTCTTCATGCTGTGGAGCTCAGGCGCCCGGTAGCCGAGCGCGGCCGCGGCCGCAATGGCGTTGGAGTTGGCGGCCGGTGTCATGAGCCGTGACAAGCCGAAATCTGCAATCTTGGGGTTCAGGTTGTCATCGAGCAGAATGTTGTTGCTGGTCAGATTGCCATGAATCATGCTCATATCGTTGTGGAGGTAGCTCAGGCCACGCGCAATGCCCATAGCTATGCCCAATCTCGTTGGCCAGTCGACCAAGGTTTCGGGCCCTCGAGCTGCAATCAAAAGAAAGAAATGTGCACGTTCACGTTCACGTTCATCATTTTAATGGAAATACAGGATCATGAAGCTTACCATGCAACAAAGCAGCGAGACTCCCCTTGGACATAAAATCAAACACCAGCAGCTTCTCTCCTTTAGGCCCCAGGTAGTAAGCCCTGAGCTCAAGCGAATTCGGATGCCGAGCCTTCCCAATGGAGTTCACTTCAGCCTCAAACTCCTTCGGCCCCCTCGCATACCTCTCCCTCAACCTCTTCACCGCAACCTGGCCTCCGTCCTCCAGCATCGCCTTGTACACCGTCCCGTACGTGCTCTTCCCCAAAATCTCCGCCGTCGCACACAAAAGATCGTCGGCCGTAAACACCCTCGGCCCCTCAAAATGCACCAGTTTCCCTCCGCCATCCCCCGCCGCCGGCCCCGCCGCCGCCTTTGCTTCAGCTTTTCCTTCTGGAGCTTGCGTCACTTCAGCATCGCTCTTCCTGCTCGAAGCACCCTTCGTTTGCCTCAACAGGCAGCAGAGCAGAAGCAAGCAGATCATAAACAGAAGCCCGATTGCGATCCCGGCCGCAATCAGAACAATGATCTTTACGTTAAGCTTTCCCTTGTGTTTTGATTCGGCCGGGACTGATTGAGACGGGAGATTCGGCGAGATGCAAGGGACCAGATCACTGTAACCACAGAGATCAACATTTCCCACAAAGGAGCTCGAGTTGAACTTCTTTGCAAGAACACGAGGCACGGGCCCTGAGAGATTGTTATAAGATACATCGAAAGAAAGGAGACTGGCTAGGCGGTCGAGAGAGCTCGGAATCTCTCCGGTGAGGTTGTTTTCGGATAGCTCCAACGCCCGAAGCCTAGGAAGACCGCCGATCTCTCTCGGTATGCTTCCATTTATCCGGTTGTCGCTCAGAACGAGCTCTTCGAGCATCGGTTGGGCGGCCAGCGAGATGGGTATTTGCCCAGAAATCGAGTTGTGGCCGAGATCCAAGACTCGAATCTTGGTTCTTCCACAAGAATCAGGAATCGAGCCCGAGAGGTTGTTACGCTGAAGGAAGAGCAGACCGAGGGAGGCGATTTGGGTCACGCCAACAGGAATCGAGCCGGAGAGATGGTTGCTGCTAAGGTTGAGCCGATAGAGCTTGGTGGAATTCAATGCGGCGGGAATGCTCCCCGAAAGCAAGTTGTTGCTGAGGTCAAGAGCCTGAAGAACGGCGCAGTTGCCGATCGACGCGGGTATCGAGCCCGACAGCCGGTTGTTGAACAGATGGACGCCTCGGAGATCGCGGAGGAACCCGACGGAGGAGGGGATTTGGCCGCCGATGGAGTTGTCGTGGAGGTTGAGCTTCCGGAGCGCGGTGAGCTGGCCGATCTTCTCGGTGATGTGGCCGCCGAGGCCTCTCCAGGGGAGGCTGATGGCGACGACCTTGCCGCGGACGCACTTGATGCCGGCCCAGGCCCCGGAGCAGGCCCCGACGCCGGTGCCGTTCCAGGACCGCAGGAGTCCCCTCGGGTCGCTGATGGCGTGCTTGAAGGCCTGCAGGCCTTGGTAGTCCTGCTGGGTGATGATGATGCCGTCTCGGGGCTCGGCGGCTGCTGGGCCGCCGACGGCGAGGAGGAGGAGGAGGACTACGGCGTGCAGTAACTTGGTAGCTTCCATTGCGAGAGGAGCCGAGGGAGGGAGGGAATGGGGAGTTGTTTGGGGGAGTTGAATTTGAAAAGGGCAAGTGTAGAGGGGGTGTTTTTTTTAACAAAAAAAAGTTTATTTTTCGAGATTTGGGTCTTCAACGGCTAGTTTTGCTGGGAGCAGGAGGCTGCAGGTGCATGATAACGGGAGCAGGCAAGGTGTCATCCAACGGCTACGGTAGCCCTTTGGGGGTGGGTTTGATGATTAGTTGGTTTTATTTCATATTGGGTCATATTTAAAATAAGTAGATGGATCATGATTTGGATCACTAACAACTTCTGTAATCGAAGAGGAAGCACTTTGTTTTTTTTGTTAATTTCTTGAGACGGACATGGTGAGTAGGGTTGGTCAGAAGTGCCCACGTTGGACCCGGGTGGGGCTTATTGGGCTACGGATGGGTGTTGCAACGTATTTTAAGCGTATAATGCAAGAAATACGGATTTGTGGTGCGAGTAGTCGATTTACCAGCATTGAGTTTGCGACAATTTTCACATGGGAAGGGAAAATGATGATACGCATGCTATTGATCTTGGATCTACCTGGATTAACAAGAGTTAATAAGGTCTCTGAACTTGATAATCTCTGACATTTAATTTGGAACACGCCATTGTAAGGTTATGATACTAGTAATCTAAACTGTTTAGATCATGCATCAAAAGATAGAAAATTCAATATTTTCTGTCTAGCAATCATACCAAGGATCTGTTGGTGATATTGAGATGGCAAGCTAAGCACTAGAAGGGGGTCATTAGTGTTTCTTAAATATAATGCACAAATAAAATAAATCCATCTAAATTTAGCTTAGTCTCTTAAGGATGTTACTCCGTAAGAACTTAATCAACTAAATATTAACTACTTGCAAAGAAATAATAAGAGTTAGAATTATGCGGCGGAAATTAAAACACAAATTTGTAAGTAATGAAATGTAGACAAGAATTACAATGCGAACATATTGATTTTATACTGGTTCACCTATCTTGGGCTACTCCAGTCCATAACCTCTGTTGACGGATGGAGTCGTCGAACAGTGAGGTGGAGCTAACGAGGACACCTCTGATGACGTGGACATACATCAGTTGAAGAGTGGGATCCACGGTGGTTGGAACCCGGGTAAGTAAGAGCCAAGTCCAAGCTACTAGGATGAAGCCCAACCTAACTCTGGATCGTTCTGAGCGATCTATTGAATTTCCTGCAGCACAGACAATTGTCAGGGGGTCGGATCTCGGTTTCGACCCAAATTCCCTCAGATGCTTAAGTCAATATGGGACTCAAAAAGGGTCGGGACATATGGATCGACCTAAAGGGAGATCCTCTTGTTGCTGTCGCACTTAGCTATGTAGGAAGAAATATAAATGGAAGTAGAGAGAGAGAGAGAGAGAGAGAGAGAGAGAGAGAGAGAGAGAGGTCTGAGTACCTAGTACCTAGTCCAGCTCTTCTTTCACGGCGGCGAGATCATCTCTGGAATTGGAGATAACGGCCGCCCATTTATTCTGACATTACTAATCGATACCTTGATGTTAGCGGGGCCCAACGGCTGGATGAGTTGGTGCCTTGATTGGGTAATTAATCCCCCCACTCTTGGTGGGCCCCGGGCCATTGGGCTAAGGCCTGGCGCTCCAAATGGGTTCCTCCTTCTTGAAAGAATATTTCCATCCGCTTCGTGGGCCGGCCCAATGTATTAACAACCTCATTGTTGGTATTTTTCATTAACCAACTCTCACCAAAGAGAGCAAATTGCCTCCGATGAAGGCGTACAGACACCTAGCTTCTCTTCTAGGAATTTCTCAAGCACAACACTACCTCTTCTTTAAAGATGACCTCAAAGAGGCTTTTTACAATACAATTACAATAAGTGAAAATTCAAACACTTAAGCACTTACCACCACTCATTTAGTGGATTTATAAAACACTTTTTGTATGAAGATGGAGTGCAACAACTTTCCTATAGCCAATTGTTGAATCATTGGGCCGACATTCGAGATAACTCGGTCGACAGATGATTATGGCCCGCAAGGCCCACCAAAGAAGCCCGATACCGACTCAGTCAAAGCCCAATGGTCAGTCGATCGTTGAGTCCACCCCACCCGAACGTGGGATTAAAGGTGTGCTCGTAAACTCGGGGATGTGCACAACATTTGTTCCTATTAAAGGGAGAAGATCGTGGCCCCATGGGTGGCTGTTATCACACCAATGTCTCCAAAGGGACCCTAAATGCCTATAAATAGAGGGACGTGTCCCAATTCTTGTAGAGGAATATGCCATCGGATCATTTGTATTTGATGCAAATGATAATTTAAGCCTAGATAGGGACTATTTTGCATTTGATGCAAAAGAGATTAAATGTGTTTTAAATTGTTTAAAACAATATTTAATAATATAAAACGCAAGGAAAAGTTCACGGGTAAGACAGGAATGTCCCGGTCTAGACCCAGGTTCGAACGGCGTCCAAATCGGACACCAGATGCCCAAGTTACGCCCAAAACAGCCCAACGGGTCAGACCAAACAGACCCAGAGCAGACCAGATCTGTTCTAATCTGCTGGTCAAAACCAGAAGAGACAAGGCCTGGGCAAGCCCAGGCACTGGCCTGGACTTGCCCAGGGCCTGGGCAAAAGCCCAGGCCCGCTTGGGCTAGCCCAGGCCCGCCTGGGCTAGCCCAGGCACAGGCCTAGGGCTGAGCCCAGGCCGCCTGGGCAGAGCCCAGGCGCGGGCCTGGGCTCGCCCAGGCCGCCTGGGCGAGCCCAGGCGCGGCCTGGGCTGATCTTCGCGCGCTGGACGCGTGGGGCCCACCTGTGGGCCCCAGTTTTAGGGTTTTGAACCCTTGATGGGTGCAGAATTTTTGACGGCTCAGTTTTTGTGAAAAACTAGTCGTGGGTTGATCTTTGGACACTCAATTGGAGGGTCAAACGAACTCCGTTTGACGAACGGTTTTTTCCTATGCGTTCACCGTTGAACGCTCGTCGTATTGATAGGTTGTATCAATCTTGAAGCTCAACGGTGAGTGAGTTAAAATTCACGGAAGTTTGCACTTTGTGAAGTGCAAACTAACTTGATTTAATTAACTCTAATTTTTAGTCCCACATCGGAAATTGAGTAGAGGGGAGGGGTCAGCCGCCTATATAAATAAGGGGTCTGCCCCCTTCCTCTAAACTCGTCCCAAGCTCTAGATCTGAGCGGCTCTCGTAAATGTTGGAGCACGCTCGGATCTAAGCTAAATTAATATTTCTCCTCTCCCTATAAATTTCTGCCTTGCTCCTGAGGGCTCTAGCAAAGCCGCAAAGGAGTTTGGATTCAGATCCGAAATCTAGGCGGAGGTTTCACTCGCGTGAAACTTTCTTCGGCGGTGGGTGGCTCGGCGACATGGGGATTGATCGCCTCGGGATGCGGAGCGGTTCGAGGAGCGGTGCGGGGAGCGGTTCAAGGAGCGGTTCGGCGTGAGACGGGAGCAGCTCGGAAGACGGCGCGGAACATCTCGGAAGTTTTATAATTACTCGAATCTCGTGAGACGAAGAGTCGAGTTAGACATCATAACTGATGATGACTTAGTTAACTTCCGGGATGAAATTCGGAGAAGTAACTCCGATTTAAAAACTTGATGCAACCAGAATAGGTCCGTGTGCGTAAATATATTTTGGAATTTAGTTTACGTGCCCAAGGAAAATGTTTCCTCACTTACTGCAAGTAAATCTTTAAGTTGAAAGATTGGTGCAGAAAAGGAAAATAGGGAAGTGCAATCATGTTGGTCGAGAACGGTTTTTCCATACTAATTCCTATAAAACGGATTATAATGAAACCGTTTTCCACCAGCAGATGTGTACAGAACTACTCGGACCAAACTCGATGTAAACGCTTAAGTTGACCATGAAAATTGGAGCATTCACTTACAAGTTCGTTTTTTCTAAATATGATTTAGACGGACCAACTTATATGAATTAACCAGATAATTTTCAAGGTCAGTGGGAGCGTGTAAATTACATGTGAGGCATCAAAGGGATGGAACATATATTTTGACAAAGTGATCAAAAGAGTTTTGATTCTTTATCAGAAATAAATATGAGCCATTTGAAATGACCAGTAACTAATTTAAATGATTATCGTAAGGTACGATGAATTGGATAAGATTCAAGTAAATTAAAATATTATGGATTCTGAAAGACCAAATGAATTATTTGAATGAGATTCAAATGGTTGGTCTAAACATAGAAACCCTTAAGTCTATAATGTAGACGGTTTTAGCAGATCCACTCATGAAGGCTCTACCACATGAAGTCGGGAAAACTTATGTGTAAAAACGGTATGAGATACCGAGATAAATGGGCCTGAGTGCAAGTGGGAGATGTTGAGAGATGATACCCTCGAGGCTATCTATCTTCATGTGTGCATAGCACAAACATCTTGTTCGAAATAACAGTAAGCCGTTTGGTAAAAAATTTATCTAAGTTATGTTATAATGTAGTTAACATTAGATATTAACTTAGGTAAAGTCCTGAGACTTTATGCAAGGTCAAACAGGTATCGAGATGAGTATCTCGATCATGGAGAAATGTTTGACCGTCTGTAGCATAAGTCTAAAAAGGGTTCGTGATCGTAGATGTTTCGAGACTCGGATATCGAAACATCGGATAGACCATTGTGTCTTAGTCTTCACCGTATAGCGGTGGCGATGATCTCATGATCGCTTGACTTGGCGAAGTCGTTGACAAGACACAGGTGCTCATTAGAGAATGAGTTCACTGAACGATCCACAAGAGTTATCATATGGTTATATTGACCAATCTGTCAATGATGACTCTGAGTGATGATAGGCTAGTTGGTCTTTTGACTTGAGGTCATTTTGACGAACCTATGCGTGAACGGTGCCACTTAGATCAAATGACCTAGCTTCGAGGCAAGCCGCGTCGAAAGGTCTTTGATTGGGTGACACTTGAAGCGTATGAGGAGAGTAATGACCAAGAGAGGATTCGTCTCTCCCGGTCAATGGGAGTTAGTGTCGTAGGGTTAGTTCGATCTTTGGTAAAAACTCTGGCCAGAGTATGTTGGAACAAGTCCAACATGATTTGACTAAAGATTGATAGAAACTAACCGGAGTCAAGTTATTGGGGTTGACAATTTGACCGTACCCTAGACTTGATCTACACGACATAGTTTAGACGAAAAGACTATAACTGTGGAATTCATCACGGAAACATTCAGGGTGGTCCCGACAATACTCATGTCAATGAGTTAACCACATAATGATGATTCCTGAAGCAGGGACGACAACCACTGCTTATGGTCACTGCCGTATAGGGCTTCGAGCTCAACCTGTTGTAAGGGTCAGGCTGTAGGGTCTCACACAGAGTGCGATCTTCGTCTAGTAATAGGTAGAAATTAGTTAGGGAGAATAATTTGCATTTGATGCAAGGGATAAAATATTGCAAAAGATGTTTGCAATCATCTCCTGCATTCGGGATAAATGATCCTGAGTGCAAGTGGGAGATGTAGAGGAATATGCCCTCGGATCATTTGTATTTGATGCAAATGATAATTTAAGCCTAGATAGGGACTATTTTGCATTTGATGCAAAAGAGATTAAATGTGTTTTAAATTGTTTAAAACAATATTTAATAATATAAAACGCAAGGAAAAGTTCACGGGTAAGACGGGAATGTCCCGGTCTAGACCCAGATTCGAACGGCGTCCAAATCGGACACCAGATGCCCAAGTTACGCCCAAAACAGCCCAACGGGTCAGACCAGACAGACCCAGATCAGACCAGATCTGTTCTAATCTGCTGGTCAAAACCAGAAGAGACAAGGCCTGGGCAAGCCCAGGCACTGGCCTGGACTTGCCCAGGGCCTGGGCAAAAGCCCAGGCGGCCTGGGCGAGCCCAGGCGCAGGCCTGGGCGAGCCCAGGCCCGCCTGGGCAAGCCCAGGCGCAGGCCTAGGGCTGAGCCCAGGCTGCCTGGGCAGAGCCCAGGCGCGGGCCTGGGCTCTGCCCAGCGCCTGGGCAGAGCCCAGGCGCGGGCCTGGGCTCGCCCAGGCATGGCCTGGGCTGATCTTCGCGCGCTGGACGCGTGGGGTCCATCTGTGGGCCCCAGTTTTAGGGGTATGAACCCTTGATGGGTGCAGAATTTTTGACGGCTCAGTTTTTGTGAAAAACTAGTCGTGGGTTGATCTTTGGACACTCAATTGGAGGGTCAAACGAACTCCGTTTGACGAACGGTTTTTTCCTATGCGTTCACCGTTGAACGCTCGTCGTATTGATAGGTTGTATCAATCTTGAAGCTCAACGGTGAGTGAGTTAAAATTCACGGAAGTTTGCACTTTGTGAAGTGCAAACTAACTTGATTTAATTAACTCTAATTTTTAGTCCCACATCGGAAATTGAGTAGAGGGGAGGGGTCAGCCGCCTATATAAATAAGGGGTCTGCCCCCTTCCTCTAAACTCGTCCCAAGCTCTAGATCTGAGCGGCTCTCGTAAATGTTGGAGCACGCTCGGATCTAAGCTAAATTAATATTTCTCCTCTCCCTATAAATTTCTGCCTTGCTCCTGAGGGATCTAGCAAAGCCGCAAAGGAGTTTGGATTCAGATCCGAAATCTAGGCGGAGGTTTCACTCGCGTGAAACTTTCTTCGGCGGTGGGTGGCTCGGCGACACGGGGATTGATCGCCTCGGGATGTGGAGCGGTTCGAGGAGCGGTGCGGGGAGCGGTTCAAGGAGCGGCTCGGCGTGAGACGGGAGCAGCTCGGAAGACGGCGCTGAACATCTCGCCTGCCCCTGGTGGGCTCCGAAAAGGTGCTCTCTCTCAAGTGCAAGAGTCCGTACAAGTAGTAAAATCTGGGAGTCCAGATGTCGAATCCACGGGAAGAAATCTGTTGCAACCACAATTCAAATCAAATAGAAATCTATCGGAGAGAAACTAAACACTTTTAATGGTGGTGATGGTGGTGTGAATGGGGATACTTGAATGATACGAACAAGGAAAATACGTGTATGGAAATACTTATAAAGAGTTTGCACATGGTATGGGTTCGCTAGGGTCAACGATTCGTATTAATTTGGTCGATGAATATATCACAATGAATTCTCTTTTTGAGAGCAAATCACCGGGAAAAATATCCAATATAACTCAATGAATTCTCCTTTTGGGAGCAATTCATCGGAAGATGCCATTTTGGGGGTTCAAACACAATATTCAAAAAGATCGTCGCTAAAGCTATAATACGATATGAAACTCTCTTTTGGAGAGATCAAAACTACGGTATGAAACTCCCTTTTGGGGATATCAAATCTCACCCTTTTGGGGCGATCATCAACTTAATTAATTCTTTTGGAATCTAAAAAAGTCGATTTACGAACAACGATTACAATTTTAGCGACGTTTAACGATTTAGCACAAGGAATTTCAACAAAATAAACACGAATAATATCCCCTAACTACTCCATACCATGCACAAATAAGTTCTAGCTACTCATCGTGCAATAATAAACAAGTTTCATAACAAAGTACTTCAATTTCATAGCAAAATACAATAGAAAACACCAAAATACGGGATAGAAGTTGAAGAAAATATCACCAATTCTCCTTGAAAAGACTTCAAACTCTCTGAAAATAATAAAACAAGCCTTTGGAATTTTACAGAATTTTTCAGGGGGAGAATACGGCTTCTAGAGCCTCCAATACGCTTAAAATACGCCCCAATCTGCTTGAATACGCCCAAAAAACCCTAAAATACCTTATATACGCTCATTGCGGGTTTAAATAGGCTTAACAGGTCTAAACCCGCACCATTTACGCGCCCGAAGTAATCTCAGCCGCACATCTGGAGCGGAGCAAACCAATACCGCACGATCAAAGCGGGATTCGTTGTAGAGATGCCACGTGTCCCCCGCTATCGGATCCATCCGCCCGCGCCCGCATCCATCTTCGTTACGAATTCAACTCGGGATGTTGGTAGCCGTTGGATCGGAGATCCGACCGCCTAGAAGAGGCCACGTCGCCGTTTTAATCGGAGATCCGAACGCTGCTTCGAATATTGCGGGGTGATCTCGGGCCGTCCGATCATGCATGGATGGCTCAGATACTGCCACGTCGCTCGATTTTCGCCGCCCTCAGTTGCGCTTCGGGGAAAGGATGCGATCCGTTGGATTAGAATTTGACGGGCCAGATGATGCCACGTCGACCGCTTCGTTACCGCGCTCGCTGCTTCAATCGCAGCCGCTGGAACAAAGATCAGCGGCCATGATTTGGCCACGTCGCCGTATATCCGCTCTGCACTGGCGAGATTAGCGACCGTTGGATCATCATCCAACGGTCAGGAAATTTTAGAGATGATCTCAAGTATCGGGCCGTTCGATCGGGCGGAAACCCCTAGGATTGCGCCACGTGTCGGCATGTGATAGGTTGGGGACCGTATTTTCGTATTTCCAACGTATTTCTTCATTTAAATAGTATTCTGCATTCAAAAATTCATAGTAATTAGCACAGATCTCAGAAAAATACAAATAAATAGTCGTTGGAATCGTGAGATCGAGACCAAGCTAGGAAAAATATAAAATGTGCAGAAATACTTCGTTAAATGCTGTTTTGTGCTCAAATAGTGTGTTTTCCCTAATAAATAAATGTGTAGAAAATACGGATGAATTAGAGAAAAATGTAGCATCACGTGAGCACAAAATAGGGATAAATGGGGGGTTAAATATGTAATATTGAACCCGAATCACACCCCCCAACTAGCGATTTGCTAGTCTCTAGCAAAAAGAGCGATAAATACGGACGAATAATAAAACAATAAGTTCATTCAAATTGCTCATGTCATGGCTCAATAATACGCATTCCAACATGGTCTTGGCCATCAATATACACATCCATGAACAAAATCAATCACACGATATTTTCTCTAATTTAATATGAATAAATAACATGCAAGCATCGTTTTGCGCAAGCGAAAGTATAACACGTCGTTATATACTAGTTTTCGTGTTTCCAAGGAATTGGCCTATCAAAACAATCACTCAAATTATGGGTATTGAAGTTGCTTAGTATATTCACCATTCTTTTCTTGTATTCGTTCCGCGTAACGCGCATCAAGCAACATTCGCAGAAAAGGTATAACTTGGATCGCTCCATCAAATGAGTGAGTTTCCGGTCAATGGCTCCCAAATCAGACGATCATAGGGCATTAGGCCAAGAAGGACCCCTCGGACTGTACTACTCGAGCCAACCAAGTTATGTATTAGTGACATACTCATTTATTCATTTTTCATCGTTCATTTGTCTTTTCATTCATTTTTCTTTTCTTTCTTTTCTTTCTTTTCTTTCTTTTCTTTCTTTGTAAGCAACTCAAAACCCATCAACATGAATATAAACATTAATAATAAAGGCCAAATTCCTCTTCAACTTGAAAACTATTCTTAAAAATCGTGTATACTTAAGCTTTTTCCATCACATTAGCATGCATGAAATCAATTCAAACTATTTCGAGATAATCATGGAAATTGAAAATTTTCATGAATAGCATATTAACGGCAATTCCATGAAGGAAAAATAATCAACTCAAGCCGCAAACAACTTTTAGAACACAACTAATGTGTAATCATCCGTATTAGATGCATATGAAAGAGTTTTAAAATGATGAGATTTGGTGATTTATTCTTCTCAAAAAAAAACAAAAAAAAATCCTAAGTCTCATACACACCCCCAACTAAAGATGGACATTGTCCTCAATGTCGAAAGGGGTACGAGTTTATTCACGCAAGCAACCTAGAAAGCATATAAAAACTACACTACTGGAAAGAACACACCGTGATCAAATGGCGGATCCCGAATCTTTGATGGTGGAGGAAGTTGTTCAATTTGCTCCTTGCGCTCCTCGGCGATTATTCTTCCTCCAACGACTAATTTGGACCCCAGCAACACAACTCCAAGCATCTCTATAAGTTGTTTATCAGTGTCCTGCGAGAGATGAGTTATGTCAGTCCAAATTAATTTAAGATTCCTTTCAATAAAATTATTCCAAACGTAGTCATCAAAATAAGTGAAATGAATTAAAGCAAGTTGACGACTACTCCCTGAAAGATTTGCACTACTCTCTGTACGATGCTCGTTCATTGTGGAGAGGGATAAATGATTTTGGGACAAAACTGGAGGAGGGCATGGTTCTGAATCCATGGCGATAATCTCAAAACCTTTGTCCCTAGCTGTCTCCTCCTCTCGTTCATCCAAAATTGCTAGCTCGTCCTCTCTTTTGCACACACTTTCTGCCATGTGGATATTTTTATTCGTGTCATCAACGTGACATGGCTCGCTCGATATTCCTGCAATAGAAGATGAACTCGTATTAGATTCTTGAAATCGAGTTTCAAAAGCATTACCTTCTTCTAAGCAAGCGGCAATCAAATTAAGATTTTCAATGGAATTTTGAATTTGCCGACTCCGAGCAAGGAAATTCTCCTGGAATTGATGGGATGTGGCCTCCTGTGTCTGAATAATCAAGTAAGCTTCCTCTTTCAAGGATGGCAAAGGTACGTCTACACTTTGCTCTTCTTGATCGAGGCACGAAGGCTCCGTTGAATCGCTCTCTGAAGTCTCTTCCACGGTTTCTTCGTTTTCTTGCAGAGACTCCATGTATTCCCACGCCACTGTCGGCGTCATGCCTCCCAATAATTCCTGCAACTGCGGTTGTAGTCCATCTAGGAGGAACGCCATAAGCTCTTCATTTGTGTACCCATGCTGCGGATAGCTCGATATAATGTCTGTGAACCTCCTCCAGGCCTGAAAGAAAGTTTCACAGTCAGTTTGATTAAAATTAACAATTTTGAGCTTCTCCATTCTATGTTTGTGTGCATTAGCATATCGTGCATCATAAAGATTGTTTGTGCAATAGAAGTTCATATATTCCATTTTGAAATAAAATAAAGGGTTATTTAGTACTGACCCCCTGTGTTTTCTCGGAAATTAGTAGTACCCCCCCTATGGTTTCAATAATTAGTAAGACCCCCCTGCCATAGGGGGGTGATACTAATTTTTGAGAAACCCTGGGGGGGTGATACTAATTGTGGAGGGGGGTCTTACTAATTATTGAAACCATAGGGGGGTACTACTAATTTCCGAGAAAACACAGGGGGTCAGTACTAAATAACCCTAAAATAAAATAAAATAATAAAAAAAAGTTTATGTACAGTAAAGTGGAAAGATCTCACCGAAGGTCCTCTAAATGAAATAAACCGTAGTCACAAACCATTCCTCCCCGGCAACGGCGTCAAAAACTTGGTGGGCTCCGAAAAGGTGCTCTCTCTCAAGTGCAAGAGTCCGTACAAGTAGTAAAATCTGGGAGTCCAGATGTCGAATCCACGGGAAGAAATCTGTTGCAACCACAATTCAAATCAAATAGAAATCTATCGGAGAGAAACTAAACACTTTTAATGGTGGTGATGGTGGTGTGAATGGGGATACGTGAATGATACGAACAAGGAAAATACGTGTATGGAAATACTTATAAAGAGTTTGCACATGGTATGGGTTCGCTAGGGTCAACGATTCGTATTAATTTGGTCGATGAATATATCACAATGAATTCTCTTTTTGAGAGCAAATCACCGGGAAAAATATCCAATATAACTCAATGAATTCTCCTTTTGGGAGCAATTCATCGGAAGATGCCATTTTGGGGGTTCAAACACAATATTCAAAAAGATCGTCGCTAAAGCTATAATACGATATGAAACTCTCTTTTGGAGAGATCAAAACTACGGTATGAAACTCCCTTTTGGGGAGATCAAATCTCACCCTTTTGGGGGCGATCATCAACTTAATTAATTCTTTTGGAATCAAAAAAGTCGATTTACGAACAACGATTACAATTTTAGCGACGTTTAACGATTTAGCACAAGGAATTTCAACCAAATAAACACGAATAATATCCCCTAACTACTCCATACCATGCACAAATAAGTTCTAGCTACTCATCGTGCAATAATAAACAAGTTTCATAACAAAGTACTTCAATTTCATAGCAAAATACAATAGAAAACACCAAAATACGGGATAGAAGTTGAAGAAAATATCACCAATTCTCCTTGAAAAGACTTCAAACTCTCTGAAAATAATAAAACAAGCCCCAGGGCTGAGATTCCGGGTATGTGTTTAAGTTTTCATTTAATTATTCGCAGTAGTTAGATCCCTCTTGGGGTGGTCAGATCCACCCCAAGTTGGCAGAGTTCCTGGCTAATAGGGTCTGGTTCCTTAGGGTTGCATGTTAATTAGATTAACATAAAATTTTTCCGCTGCATTTCTGTCTATGTTCCGTCCAACTTAGGACGGGACTAGAGTTTTTGTGCCCTAAGGGTTCCAGTAAACCCTTCAATTCTAAGGTACGAGGTCTAAGACATAGAGCTCTACTTTCTCAGCTGATACTTCTTATACATTCGAGCTTGCGTCGCCAGTCCTGGGACGAACCTCCGTGGGTCGATCTCAGCTGCACCAAGCTCACTCTCTTCCGTAAGTTCCCACACTAACTTAAGCATTGGAGGGGGTTTGGGTCGGAACCCAGATCCGACCTCCCTAATGTATATCTGTGGTGCAGATCGACGGTCATCATTCAACGTCGAGGGTCATCATCAAGTTTCCCAGCCTCAAACAATCGACACATCTGCTGCTCGAAGGTCGATTGAGCTTCACATCCTCATCAACTATCATCACCCAACCCAGGTTCTTCCAACCAGGGTTCCACTTCACCTGCTGACGAGGCTCCGACTCAGCATCTTGAGTCTACGTCAGCTTGACAACTGTCTCCGTCAATTTTGGCCTCAACAGTTGACATCGTCTGTGGGAAATGTTAACCAGCTTGACGTCCCAAAGCAATGCAGAAGCTATAATAGCTGGATGATTCGGAGTGAATATTGCGTAATTAACCCCCTAATTAGTCCTATTTTGTGCTCATATAATGCTTAACTGATCTCTAATGCGTTCGTATTTTTCTCATCATCATTTATTAGAGAAATTACTCTATTTGTGCACAAAACATGAATTTTATTGAGTATTTCTGCATTTTTATATTTTTCCTAGCATCGTCTCGATCTCACGATTCCAACGACTATTTATTTGTATTTTTCTGAGATCTGTGCTAATTTCTATGAATTTTTGAATGCAGAATACCATTTATTGGAAAATAATTAATTGGGCACGAATCTTGGCGCGCCACGCGGAGCGATCTCGAGCGTCCGATCGAGATCCGACGGCCCGCATCAGCGGCGCTCGAGAATTAAAATGGGGGCGACGTGGCTCCATCGGAGCCGTCGACCCCCGATCCAACGGACGACGCTCGCCCCGACATTTCGAAGCGCAGCCGCTTAGATCGCTCCGAAGCGGGCACACGTGGCACACATCTGACGGCTGCGGACTCGATCGAACGGCTGCGGTCGTTTCCAATTCGAATTCGAATTAGGGCGTGCACGAATTTTGGAGCGCACGTGGCGCTCCGTGAGCCGATCCCGCATGATATCAACGGCCAGGATCTCGAGCTGTTAATGGGTGCGGGTTTAAAGAGAAGCGGATGATTCTAAAGGAGTTTTGGGCTTTAAAGTGGAGATTTGGTGATAAATTCTTGAACTTATACCCCGTATTTGGTGTATTTTATCGTATTTTGGCTATTATAACGATGTATTTGGCTATGAAATCTGATTTTATTTGTACCATGCGTGGCTAATCTCCTTGTGCTATGGTTGTGATGTAATTAGGAGTATTTATTTGATGAATTTCATGTCTTTAGCCTTATTTTCATGTCAAAATTACTCGTAACATTGATTTCTACAACGTATTTGTTGGGTATTTGCTTATTGTCGATATTATTTACATCCCGTATGGCTAGGCCCTGACAAGGCTAGCCAATTCATGTTCACTAATCTGAACTTATTGTTGCGTTTATCGTTTAATGAAATCAATGTTGCTAGTGACGCGTATACGGCCACGTTGACTAGTTTTCATCGTTTCATCTTCCGACGCCTTCGTGCCCTGACCGGACGAAGCGTTGAGTTATATAAAAGACATGATATTTCAGCGATTATTAACTCCTAATGAACTCACAACCGTAGCACATTCACTTCATACGTGTTGGAGTTGACGTAGTTAGGGTGTCGTAATTATTGGTTTCTATATCTTTTCGCCCTATCTTAATTGTATAATTCTTTGGCACGTTTTCATACGCTTGATCGCCATATTTTCCGACGTTCTCGTGCCTTGACCGGACGAAACGTTGAGTTATAGAAAAGGTATTGATATTCATTGATTGCACACACCCTAACGAAATCAAACCCAACACATACTCCCCATATTTGTACCCCACCAAAGTTACCGTAAATATCGTAGGATTTTCATTTCTTATTCCATACTCTTGATCCTATATCTTTGTGTTCGATAGGTGGTTGGTTAACACCGTATTATTACTCTTTTCAGATTGACGATCGTAGTTTTGCAGGTCAGTTGTCCCGTGGATTCGATACCTGGACTCACCAGGATATTACTTGCACGATCTCCTGCGCTTGGGAGTAGTTCTCACAACATTTGAGACGAGGCACTGGACCCAGCAACACCAGACCGATCGAAGGTCGAAGGAGAAACCAAGAGTGAACAACGTCCTGGTGGAGGACGTCACGGACTCCACAACAACACCACCACAACCGGCAGAGGCCCCGAAGGAGCCTGGGGTGACCCGAAAGGAATTCACTTGGTTCACCGAGCAGGTCGATAGGAGCCTAGGCGCATTGGCAACTTTAATACGCCAAAACATGGGGATCCCATCGCCTGTAAATGAGCCGTTGCCGCCTCCAAACCTGAACCCGACGCCAACCAAGGGCTCGGCTTTCCTCTGAGATCTGGGGGACCCAAGGACAAATCAACTGGCGATTAACCTCCACAATTCGACCCCCGGCTGACTCGTCTCAAAATGTGTGAGCGCTACTCGCAAGTGTAGGAGATCGAACAAGTAATAATCCCGGTGAGTCCAGGTATCGAATCCACGGGACAACCGACCTGCAAAACCACGAACTTCAGTTTGTAAAGAGTACTAAAACGATAATAACCAACCACATATCAAGTATAAAGATATGGTATCAAGAGTTTAAAATAATAAAAGAAAATCCTTCGATAATTACAGTGAATTCGATTTTGGGGTACTAATATGGAGAGTATGTGTTGGTAGTGATTTCATTAGGGTGTGTGCAATCAATGACTATTAATACATTTTCTATAACTCAACGTTTCGTTCGGTTAGGGCACGAGAACGTCGGAAAGTATGGCGATAAAGAGCATGAAATAGTACCGAAAAGGGAATCACGTATAACGTCGATTTCATTATGAAAATAAACACGAGTGCCCTCTCGGGTTACGATACATCCTCCCGGATCGCATCACGTATAAGTCCTCAAAGATCATATTCGATTCAAGCATGCCTACGTCTCCGTATAACATACCCAAATAAGATATATGTAGAAATCGACAAACTACATGATTATAACATGAATATAGGGCGAAAAGATATAAAAATCAATGAATACGACACCCTATCTACATCACAACCAACACATATGAAGATTAACCACGCATGAAGAGAATATATTCAGTATTCATAGACAAATACATCATCAAAACCTCAAAGTACGTGAATAATACTCAAAATACAAGCCAAATACGTGAAATATAAGACTAAAGATAGGAAAAATATCACCAATTTTCTCCAAATAGCCCCAAATCTCCTTCAGATGATAGATATAGCCTCTGTCCCCAGGGCCTCCAAAAATTTCACGGCGAAATACTGCTCCTAGAGCTCCCAATACGCCAGAATACGCTCAAAAGAGGTGTAAATACCCTCTGGAATACGTGGGTATTTATAGGGGTATAATGTCGGCTACCGGATGCGAAAAAATCTCTCAAATCCGCTTCAAAATGGCTTGGATCCGATAACCGACGTTCGGATCAAATCCTGACCGTCTGATGCGTGCGGGATTGCGTGTGGGCTTGCCAAGTATCCATGCGGATCGGATCCGCATCCGCTCTGCTAAGCTTCTCCAAGTCGCCCTCGGATCGAATGTGGGCCGCTCGATCTTGACGCAAGGGTGAGGATTAAACCACGTCGCCCGCCTGCGGATCGCTGAAGCGACGTTGTCGAGCGCCGTTGGATCGCTGATAGACGTTCAGGATGAGGCCACGTCGCTCGCATTCACCCCGACGATGTGCATTTACAGCTGCTCGTGTGACGCCATTGGATTAAGAGTGGGACGGTGCAGATGAGGCCACGTGGCCCGCTGGATATGTAAATCACCCCACTGCTTTCGAATTCGAGCGGGGTTCGTACGGGCCGTTGGATTGTCTCTCAGCGGCCACGATGTCGCCACGTCGCTCGCCTTCGTATCTGCGTTTGGTGAGAAGAAGACCCGTTGGATCGAGATCCAACGGTGTTGAACGTGCCGCGTCACCCGAGCGTGGAGATCGTTAGATCTGAGCGGGAGTTGCTCAGATTTTGCCACGTGTCCATCGCTGCGTATTTACGCGTGTATTTACGCGCGTATTTGCGTATTTGAGTATTTACTGGCGTATTTCTCCATTTAAACTGTATTCTGCATTAAAAATTCATAGTAATTAGTACAGATCTCAGAAAAATACAAATAAATAGTCGTTGGAATCATGAGATCGAGATCTAGCCATGAAAAATATAAAAAGACAGAAATACTCAATAAAATTCATATTTTGTGCACAAATCAATGGTTTGCTCTAATAAATGATGATATACACAATACGAACGTATTAGAGGCCAATCAAGCATCATATGCACATAAAATGGTGCTAGTTAAGGGGTTAATTATGCAATATTCACCCCGAATCACACCCCCAACTAGCGATTTGCTAGTCCCTAGCAAAAAGAGCGATTAAGTCGGATGCTTAGTAAAACAATAAATTCTATCAATTGCTTATGACATGACTCAATAATACGCTTTCCAACATGATTTTGGCCATCAATATACACAATCCATGAATAAGATAAATCACATGATATTTTCTCTAATTTAATTTGAATAAATGACATACAAGCATCGTTTGCGCAAGCGAAAGTATAACACGTCGTTATATTCTAGTTTTCTTATTTCCAAGGAAGTAGCAACTCAAAAAGATCGTTCAACTCATGGGCATTGAAGTTGCTTAGTTTACTCACCATTTCTCTTTTTTTTCTTTATCTTTATCTTTTCTTTTGATGACTTTGAATGATCCATGTAGCGAGCTTTCAGTTAATGATTCCTAGGCCAGACGACCTTCAGACATTAGGCTTAGAAGAGCCCCTCGAACTTAATAACTCGAATCATCTAAGTTTTATTTTCTTATTTTTTTTTGAATGCACTCCCCATTCATCCATCTTTCGACGCGAATCTCCAATGCTACCTGGCGTGAACAAAAGATTGCACGTGCTAACTCCCAAGTGTAGGAGGTCGCCAAGTAGTAAATATCCTAGTGAGCCTAGGGTCGAACACGGGGACAACTTGCTTACAATCAACAATGGTCACAATTAGCTTAAGCGGTGTGAGAAATACCACCCTTTGGAGTGAGGATTGGTTGAGTGAATTTTTAGAACACACTACCTTTAAGCATGCAAACAACGAAATGTGTAGGATAGCAAACAAAGAGGAGAAATGTGAGTGTTCATGGTTTCATGGTGTAGTCGGGCTTATAACTTCAATTCAAATCACTACGATCCCTCTTCCGCCTAAGGAGAGAGTGATCGGCTAATTTGGCATTTCATCGAACACATTGAGTGCGAAAAATGTTGAATGAAACATATGAGAAAACATCAACAATTAGCACAATAGAGAGGGTCCACTAGGATTAGCCTCTCTTTGGATTTCCCACTAGGGTTCCAATTGATCAAGCCTAACTCAATATTTCATTCACACATGAGAGATTAAATTCAAGCTAGAAATGAAATTTATAAGCCCAACAGAGATCCATCCACCATAAACAAACACAAGAGAACTAGACACTCATGATGAACAAAAACACTATATTTGATTTCAAAATCAACATCCCAATGTTTTTACAAATAACAAAATTCAACAAGAGAAATGGGAAATATAAGCTTAAGCACAAGAGAACCCCCTTTTGATCTTCTCCTTTGATCTTCTTTCTTGAGCTTCACCCCTTCTCCAAGATCTTCCAAGCCCTAGAAATTTTTCCTTGAGAGCAAGAATACCCAAGGCAAGCCCTAAAAAAACTGCTCCAAAAAAACTAACTCCCCAAAAACGTCTTCAGCCCAAAGAAAAAAAACAGAGAACAATTTGAACCAGGTCCCTGCTCATTTTTGTGTTTTTCCGTTCGCCCAAGAAAATTCTGGGCCAAAACAAAATACTCTGCCGAAGGGGGGGGGGCTGGTTTTAATTTTCCGGGGCCCGCCCCCCCCATCTCATGCGCCTGGCGAAAATGGGGGGCGCCCCCCCCTTCCGAGCTTCCGCCTGGCGGGCTGGCCCGCTGGGCGTTAAACGTTTTACTTTATTTATTTTTTATAACTCATTGCGGCCCTCTCAGAAGCGGGCCGCGGGCCTCAAGGCCCATTAAACCTTTTTCCTTTATTTTAATTCCCAGAAATTCCCTTATAGCTCCAAAAATTCACCAAAAATAGCCCCGAGCCCTAAAAAATTCTGGAAAAATTCCAGAAAATCTAGAAAATTTCTAGGAGTACCTGAAAAATAAGAGGAGCTAAAATTAGTCCATAGAAATCGTATTTTATGTATAAAAATATATTAGGCGTTAATAATCCACAATATCACGAAAACGCACGTATCAACGCAAAAATTAATACGATATACACATAAAATACCCAGAAATGGGGGGGGGAGGAATAAGCAATTTATACCCCGAATCACACCCCCAACTAGCTATTTGCTAGTCCCTAGCAAATCAAGCGATACATTCAGATTAAAATGGAAACGTGCATCAAACTCACAAAATTCTCATGGCATATTTCAAAAGTTATTTCCAAGTGATCTCAAAGTCAATATAACCAATGTATGAAAGTAAATAACGAATGACACACTCTTCTATCCAATTCAAAGAAAAGTGAGGCAATAAGCCCGTATCACATGTGTCGGGATATCACGATGTCAAAAATGCTAATCTTCAAGGAAATGGCCAATACAAAAGAATTTTTTCTCTAAGTTGTGGGGGGATGAGATTTGCAAAATTCATGTTGGTTATTCACTCAATTATTCGTACTCTTTTTCTTTTCATTTTCTTTTCTAGTTTCTTTTTTTATGTTTTTGTGCACTCCCCTAAATCTTTTCTTTCGTGTCCTCCCCAATGTTTCGTGGGGCACCGACTACTTGACAAGACTAGAGGAACGATGCACCTTCTCTTTTCTACTTTTTTGTTGTTTGTTTTTGTTGTTGTTTTATTTGCATACACGCGATAACGCAATATATGCAAAAAGGTGAAATGATTTCTAAATCTCGTCTTTGGCGTCCTCCCCAATGTTACGTGGGGGCACCGGCTACTAAACTTGATTAGAAAGGAAATTCACTTATATTACTCTCATTCTCATTCACGAATTAGCAATTCATCCACCCACTCCTAAGAAGAAAACAATGCATAACAAATTGGCCATCTCCTATCCAATCAAAAACTATATCATTTATCCCAACATGAAATTTCTTACACCAAACTTTTCCCAAATTGTTTCAAATAGAGCATCATGACATATGAAATAGTCTCATTCATGGTATATTAGCATTTGAAATCAAATTGGAAAAGAAATTAAAACACGCCAATCAAATATCCATGAGTTGATACCAAAATAGGATTTAAATCCAAATGTATGCATGAAGATGTAGCATGTAAGGGATCAAGCACAAAGCTAGCAAATGAGCAAGGATAGTCGATGTTAAGCTCGCAAGATAT
Organism: Scilla litardierei; assembly: GCA_030789695.1. Lineage (NCBI taxonomy): Eukaryota > Viridiplantae > Streptophyta > Magnoliopsida > Asparagales > Asparagaceae > Scilla > Scilla litardierei. Next base: position 788,758,751 of record CM061142.1, on the reverse strand, counting down.
TGGAGATGACAAAAGGGATGTCTCCACACAAATTTTTTTTAATAAACAAAACAACTAACTATACATCCTAAACATCCTAAAACAATCTACAACCCTCCCCCCAACTAAATATATTCATTGTCCTCAATGGATGAAAGGGTGGTAGAAGCAAAAGTTGGAACAAACACACCTATTTAGTCGCCGCCCGAAGGCGGGTCCGCAAGCTCCTCGGTGTTTCGCTCCTTAGCCCACGAATCAAAATAAGGCTTCAAACGTTGTCCATTGACCTTGAACTCGCTCCCATCTTTTTTGTTCACCAAGGTCACCGCTCCATGATTGTAGACATGTTTTTACCACGAACGGCCCGGACCATCTAGATCTCAACTTTCCTGGAAAGAGATGGAGCCGGGAGTTGTATAATAGCACGCTTTGGCCCGGAAAAAATTCCCTCCTCAAAATCATTTTGTCATGCTCAAATTTCATGCGCTCCTTGGCTAATTTGGCATTGTCATATGCATCCCGCCGCAACTCCTCCAATTCACAAATCTCATGTTTAAATCTTCTAATGTCCCGAATCGACCAAAAGTGAGGAACCTTACCGGAAACCAAGTAGTTTGCAATATCGACGTACCACGGCAAGGAAGACACAGCGAAAAGTTGCACATCCGGAAATGCATCATGAATTGGTGCAGTGGCGGGTTCGTTCCCGAAAGTAAGCCGTAACTAATGATCCGCCACCAAGTTTTCCACGCCCTTCTTATCCTTGATCACACCGTGGAATTCCTGCAAAAGTAATATCCATCTAATAAGCCTTGGTTTAGCGTCTTTCTTTGAAAGCAAATATTTTAGGGCCGCATGATCCGTAAAAATGAGAATAGGTGACCCTAAGATGTAACTCCTAAATTTCTCCAAAGCAAACACTACGGCGAGCAATTCTTTCTTCGTTGTTGTGTAGTTCTTTTGGGCTTCATTGAGAGTTTTGCTCGCGTAGTAAATCACACATGGTACTTTCTCCCTCTTTTGACCAAGCACCGCTCCCACGGCAAAATCACTTGCATCACACATAATCTCGAATGGGAGGCTCCAATCCGGCACCTGCAAAATGGGAGAAGTAGTCAATGAGCATTTCAATAATTCAAATGAAGATTGACACTCACGTGTCCAAATAAATTCTGCATCAAGAGTTAGCAAATGGCAAAGGGGTCGGGAGATGGCACTAAAGTCCTTGATGAAACGACGATAGAACCCCGCATGCCCAAGAAAAGATCGCACATCCCTCACGGTTTTTGGAGCCGGTAGCTTTTCAATTATCTCAACTTTGGCTCGGTCTACCTCCATTCCTAGCTTTGAGACTTTATGTCCAAGAACCATCCCCTCCGTAGCCATGAAGTGGCATTTCTCCCAATTTAGGAGGAGGTTCTTCTCAGTGCATCTACTCAAAACCAAAGAAAGGCTAGACAAACAACTTTCAAATGAGACTCCAAAAACTGAAAAGTCATCCATAAAAATCTCCACAATCTCAACCATATCACTAAAAATACTTAGAACACATCGTTGAAATGTGGCGGGTGCATTACACAAACCGAAGGGCATCCTACGAAAGGCAAATGTGCCGAAGGGACAAGTGAAAGTGGTTTTCTCTTGGTCCTCCGAGGCAATTTCTATTTGATAATAGCCCGAATACCCGTCCAAAAAGCAATAAAATTCATGGCCCGCAACCCTTTCTACAATTTGGTCAAGGAATGACAAAGGAAAATGGTCCTTGCGGGTCATGGCATTAAGTTTCCGGTAATCTACACACATACGCCAACCGGTGGTGGTTCGCGTAGGAATCAATTCATCATTCTTGTCCCTAATGACGGTGATTCCGGACTTTTTGGGCACGATTTGGATGGGACTCATCCACCTACTATCCGAAATCGGGTAGATGATACCCGCATCCAACAATTTTAAAAGTTCATTTTTTACAACCTCCTTCAACGTCGGGTTAAGCCGACGTTGCAACTCTCTCGAGGGTTTTGAATCATCTTCCAAATAAATGTGATGTGAGCACACTAAAGGGCTAATTCCCGTGATATCCGCTAGTGTCCAACCTATAGCCTTTTTGTGTGTTCTCAATACATCCAACAAATCGTGTTCTTGCTTAGGTGTGAGGTTAGAATTTATTACCACCAGGAATGTCTCATCCTCTCCAAGGTATGCATACTTCAAATATTCCGGAAGTTGCTTTAGATCCAATTTGGGATGCTCCGAAGATGATGGCATTTGAGGTGGGGAGTCCGTAGGCAATGTCTCGAATCTCGGAACCCATTTGGTGCTTGGTCCCGCATGTGTCTTCTGCACAAGAAAAGATTCATCAATGTGCTCACAAAAAGAGTCAAGAAATTCCAAAGCATTATCAAATTCGGAACCGAAATGATCTTCAACACATGAGTCTATAGGTTCCGAAGCCAAAAAGTCAACCATGTTAACTTCATCGTATTCCCCTTCTCGGTGTGGCAATTTGCATGCATTGAAAATATTATGTTCAAGAGTCATGTTGCCAAAAGAAATTTTTAGTTGGCCACTCCTACAATTTATCAAGGCGTTGCAAGTGGCCAAAAATGGTCTTCCTAGGATTATCGGGGTGGGATTCCCCGATGTGGGTCCTTGAATGTCAAGGACAATGAAGTCAACGGGGTAATAAAATTTGTCCACTTGGACAAGCACATCTTCCACACAACCCCGTGGAATCTTCACACTCCTATCCGCTAGTTGTAAAACAACCGGCGTGCTTTTTAGTTCACCCAATCCTAATTGAAGAAAGACCGGGTAAGGCAATATGTTAACACTCGACCCCAAATCCAAAAGTGCTTGACCTATCCTCTTTGTGCCTATGGTGCATTCAATTGTAGGGAATCCCGGGTCTCTACATTTTTGGGGAGTGTTGTGTTGCACAATGGAGCTCACTTGCTCCGTTAAGAAAGCCTTTTTCTTCACATTCAAATTCCTCTTTACCGTGCACAAATCTTTAAGAAACTTAGCATATGTTGGAATTTGATTAATAGCATCAAGTAAAGGGATATTAATTTGAAAGCGTTGAAAAATCTCCCTGATTTCCGCTTGATACTTGTCCTTGGATGGCGGGGAGAGCCTTTAAGGGAAAGGTACCGGAGTGGAATAAGGCTCGGGCTCCTTGGATGGATTCTTCATTGTTGTGCCTTCACCTTGCTCCTCCTCTAGCACCAAGTCCGGTATTTGTTCCTTCTCTCCCACTTCCTCCACTTGTGGATCTTTAGGTGGCTTCACATTTTCAAAAAATTTTCCACTTCTCAGTGTCGTCACCACTTGGCATTGCTTCATTGAACCCCCCGATGACGAAGAAGAGTTCATATTGGGGTTGGGCAATGGTTGGGATGGAAGCTTCTCTAGACTTGCGGTCAACTTCACCAAGTGCTCCGCCATTTGTTGATTTTGAGTTTGTTGGAGTTGTTGGAATTGTTGGAATTGTTGGCTTTGAGCTTGTTGCACTTGGATGAGTTGTTGTAAAGTCTCATTCATGGAGTTCATTTGGGTCTCACTCCCTTCCTCTCTCTTTCTTTGAAAACCGCCTCCTTGGTAATTGTTGTTGAAAGGAGGAGCCTTGTACGGTTGATGAGTTTGTTGTGGTGGCCCTTGATGTTGCGGTTGTTGAGGCCTCCAACTCAAGTTGGGATGATTCTTCCAACTTTGGTTATATGTGTTGGAGTTGAAGTTTTGTCCAAACACTTGATTTGCCTCCGCATTAGGCTCTCTCAAAACCTCCTTCAATGTGGGAATGGTGGGGCAATTTGATGTATCGTGCCCCGTAGTCTCGCAAATAGCACAACTCTTCTCCATGGCTACACTCTTCACCGCCCTCAACTCCATGACTTGGATCTTCTTTTGCATAGCTTCTAACCGGGCTTCCATAGCATCATCGGTCTTCAAGGTGTGTAAGCCACCACGAGTTGGTTGTGATGAAGATGAGTCGCCTCTATCAAACTCCAAAGTTGTGTCCCATGTTTGTGCATTCTCCGCCACCATCTCCAAATAATCCCATGCATCATCCGGTTCCTTATCAAAAAAACTCCCCGTTGCACATTATTTCCAAAAATTGCTTTGATGTCGGTAAGAGTCCTTCGTAGAAGAACCCAATGACACGGCATTTCTCGAATCCGTGGTGAGGACATGAGAGTAGAAGTTCCTTTAGCCTTTCTCAAGTTTGGTAGAATGTCTCATTGTTGCGTTGGGCAAAGCTCATGATTTGCTTCTTCAATCCCTGTGTCCTGTGCAAGGGAAAAAATTTCTTTAGAAACTCGGCTTGAAATTGCAACCATGAAGTAATTGAGCGTGGTGGTAAAGCATTAAGCCAATTCTTGGCTTTATCTTTGAGAGAAAACGGAAATATTTTCAAGTATATCGTGTCGGAGCTCGTTTTCCTATCAAAACATGTGGAACATACATCTTCAAACTCCTTTATGTGAAGATATGGGGTTTCCCTCTCCAACACATGGAAAGTGGGTAGGAGTTGAATTACCCCGGGTTTAAAATTAAAGGAGTTTGCATCCGTAGGTAACACAAAGCATGAAGCCGAACTAGACCTGGTGGGTCTCAAAATATCCCTCAAAGACCTAGGGACATCGGCTTGAGAATTAGTGTCATGTTTACTAGTATTATCATTGTTCATGTTTTCTTCCTCCATGACGTGTGTGCGCGTTAGTCTATGTGTTCGAGGTGTTTGAAGCCACATAAACTAACCAAGCAAGCGATGGTATGTAAAACGAAAACAAACAAAGTGAAATTTATATACGATTATGTATGAAAAGATGATATAATCACAAAGTAAAGCTAAAAGTACTGTAATCGTCGATGGTAAAACCGTTGTCCCCGGCAACGGCGCCAAAAACTTGGCGCGAACAAAAGATTGCACGTGCTAACTCCCAAGTGTAGGAGGTCGCCAAGTAGTAAATATCCTAGTGAGCCTAGGGTCGAACACGGGGACAACTTGCTTACAATCAACAATGGTCACAATTAGCTTAAGCGGTGTGAGAAATACCACCCTTTGGAGTGAGGATTGGTTGAGTGAATTTTTAGAACACACTACCTTTAAGCATGCAAACAACGAAATATGTAGGATAGCAAACAAAGGGAGAAATGTGAGTGTTCATGTTTTCATGGTGTAGTCGGGCTTATAACTTCAATTCAAATCACTACGATCCCTCTTCCGCCTAAGGAGAGAGCGATCGGCTAATTTGGCATTTCATCGAACACATTGAGTGCGAAAAATGTTGAATGAAACATATGAGAAAACATACACAATTAGCACAATAGAGAGGGTCCACTAGGATTAGCCTCTCTTTGGATTTCCCACTAGGGTTCCAATTGATCAAGCCTAACTCAATATTTCATTCACACATGAGAGATTAAATTCAAGCTAGAAATGAAATTTATAAGCCCAACAGACATCCATCCACCATAAACAAACACAAGAGAACTAGCCACTCATGATGAACAAAAACACTATATTTGATTTCAAAATCAACATCCCAATGTTTTTACAAATAACAAAATTCAACAAGAGAAATGTGAAATATAAGCTTAAGCACAAGAGAACCCCCTTTTGATCTTCTCCTTTGATCTTCTTTCTTGAGCTTCACCCCTTCTCCAAGATCTTCCAAGCCCTAGAAATTTTTCCTTGAGAGCAAGAATACCCAAGGCAAGCCCTAAAAAAACTGCTCCAAAAAAAACTAACTCCCCAAAAACGTCTTCAGCCCAAAGAAAAAAAACAGAGAACAATTTGAACCAGGTCCATGCTCATTTCTGTGTTTTTCCTTTGCCCAAGCAAATTCTGGGCCAAAAAAAAAATACTCTGCCGAGGGGGGGGGGGGGGCTGGTTTTAATTTTCTGGGGGCCCGCCCCCCTATCTCCTGCGCTTGGTGAAATGGGGGGGGCGCCCCCTCCCCTCCGAGCTTCCGCCTGGCGGGCCGGCCCGCTGGGCGTTAAACGTTTTACTTTATTTATTTTTTTATAACTCATTGCGGCCCGCTCAGAAGCGGGCCGCGGGCCTCAAGGCCCATTAAACCTTTTTCCTTTGTTTTAATTCCCAGAAATTCCCTTATAGGTCTAAAAATTCACCAAAAATAGCCCCAAGCACCAAAAAATTCTGGAAAAATTCCCGAAAATCTGGAAAATTTCCAAGAGTACCTGAAAAATAAGAGGAGCTAAAATTAGTCCATAGAAATCGTATTTTATGTATAAAAATATATTAGGCGTTAATAATCCACAATATCACGAAAACGCACGTATCAACGTCAAAATTAATACGATATACACATAAAATACCCAAAAATGGGGGGGGAGAATAAGCAATTTATACCCCGAATCACTACCTGAGGCACGAAGACCTGGCTAATCAATGAACTCAAGGGAACGATGAATTTTTTCTTTTTCACCTTTTTTCTATATTATTTTTTTCCGTAAGCAACTCAACACCCATAATATGAACATAAACATTAGTAACAAGACCAAATTCCTCTTCAACTTGAAGACTGTTCTAATAAAATTGTGTATACTTAAGCTTTTTTCATCACAGTAGCATGCATGAAATAAATTCAAACTCTTTCGAGATATTAATCATGGCCATTGAAATTTTTCATAAATAGCATATTAACAGTAATTCCATGAAGAGAAAAATAATTAGTTCAAGCCACAAACGATTTTTAGAACTCAATCAATGCATAATCATCCGATTGTGGTATATGAAGGAGTTTTAAAAGATTAGGATTGGTGATTTATTCTTTTATTTTGCCTTGTTTTTTTAAAAAAAATCCTAAGGTCTCATACACTCCCCCCAACTAAAGATGGACATTGTCCTCAATATTGAAAGGGTACGAGTTTATTCAAAAGAAAACATCCTAGAAAGCATATAAAAATCTACGCTAATGGAAAGAAACAGAACTCGGTATCATTGTCCACGACTGAAGCGGAATATATTGTCGCGGGTCTTGAATGTGCACAAATTCTTTGGATGAGACACACTCTTAGAGACTATGATGTCAATTGTGATACTTGTCCTATCATGGTTGATAACCAAAGTGCTATATATCTTTCCAAGAATCCGGTACATCACTCCCGTACCAAACACATAGATGTGAGACACCATTTTATCAATGATCATGTAGCTAAGAAGGACATCATCTTAGAGTACATTGAAACCCAAAAACAAATCGCCGACATCTTCATAAAACCTCTTAAAGAAGATTCATTTGTGAGGTTGCGTGGAGAATTAGGGATTATGGATGAATCTGACATTTAGGAGCTCAACTTACTTGTTATAACACTTTTTGAGCTCATATCATCATGTTGCCTCTCTTCATTTGATATATCATATATTTGTTTTAAGAAAGGCAATTGAGATTTCTTTGATTACATGACTTTTCAGATTGTTTTAAGAGATTTGTTTAATAAACGATTTATAATTTGATGTTGATTTTATGATGAGTTTATTATTAGAGTATAGGTCGTAGGGTGAGTTGTGCATATTCTCTGGATTTTAACTTCATTGTGCATTTTTGGACCAGGACAGACGACTGTCTTTCCTTTGACAGTCGACTGCCCTACTCTATATACTCTGTCTGCAGATTGTATCTTTCGCTCAGGCGACTGGTGACAAATTTACAGCCGACTGTTTGATCAACAGGCAACTGCATTTTAGTCATCAGGCACCTATCAATTTCGTCAGTAGTCTCTGTCTTTTCATCAATTTTATTGATTTATCAGTCAGTCGACTGAATGGTATAATACAGTCGACTGTCCCTCAGACATGCGACTGTATGTTACTCAAAAATCGACTGTCTGTCATCCTAAGCTTATTTCTTATCACTTCATCCAGTTGACTTGTCACACCCAAAAGAGAGAAGGGGCACATGTCAGCAAGTTGAAAGACTTGTGCAAGGAAACGGAAGAAAGGTAAACTAGCAACCTAGCAGTTAAAGTATGGTGCATGGCAAGTAAAGTAAGGTGGTAACAAGTAAAGTAAAGTAGCAAGTATCAAGTGGTAGGGGTGACATGTAATGTCAAGTACGAGTAAAGTACAAGGGATCACTCAACGAGTGCCCTATTACCCGCAGGCTGTGTTCAAGTATCAAGTATAGGATTATACCCACGCAGGAACAAATAGTACAAGTATGTAGCGAAGCTACGCAATCACGATGAGTATTCAAGCATGCAATGACATGAACAAATATTCGCGTACCGTTAATTGTATTTAAACGTGACAGGCAAAATGCAATGACATGAACATATTCGCGTACCGTTAATTTAAATTAAACATGACAGTTAAAATGCAATAGCAGTTAAGGATGAATGGATGACATGAACAGTTAATACGCGTACCGTTAATTGAAAGTAAACGTGACATACAAGCATGATGAGGGTGACGGACCAAGCTTTGTTGTCAAGCAGGTCAAAGGCGTCTAGACGGCTATCCTTTCACCGTCTAGTCTCTTTTACGCTAAAGCAAGGAAATGGCCTAAGACATGACCCAAATCAAGAGATGCAAGTTTCACTTGCCTGATACCGAGATTGACGAGCAATGAAGATCGTCACACAAGCTAACTACGGAATGGATCACTGTTATGGCAAAACAATCATTAGCACAATGATTGTAAATAGGTTTCTTATTAGAACCCTAATCATCTAACAATCCATTTTATTAGGGTTTCACAATGTCGATGTGGGTTATGCTAAAACTAAAGGAATCGAGTATTACCGTGAAGAAGCGAAGGAACGATGCCGAGCAACCACGGCAACAGAAGAACGATCCGGCTCAGATCTGGAAATGAGGGGAAAATCTGGAGAAATGGGGTTTGATGTGGATTTTGGGGGTTTGATGAAGGTTTGGGGAAGATGGAAGGTGGGTTGTGACAAGGGAGGGTTTGGATGATGAAGGATGAGCTTGGGATGAAGGTTTAATGGTTTGAGGAAGATGGGGGCTCAATGGGGGAGAAATTAGGGTTTTAGGTCGTGAGGGAGGAGAAGAAAACGTTTGGAGGGGTATTGATAGAGTTTGGTGGCGGCTAGGGCAAAACTAGGGTTTCCTGCACTGCTTAGTCGGTCAAAGAACAACCACTGACCGACTAGTTTGGGAACTAGTCGATCGGTTGACCAACGCAGACCGACTAAGTGTAAACAGTAGCTCCAGTCGAAATCCTGAACTAAGAGTTAGTCGGTTAAAGAACAACTACTGACCGACTAGTTTGACATCTAGTCGGTCGATGAACGTTCTTAGACCGACTAAGAGTAAACAGTAACTCGACTGTACAGAGGAACTAAGAATTAGTCGGTCTGAGTACAAAACTTAACCGACTAGTTTGACAACTAGTCGGTCGAAAGATGAACTTAGACCGACTAAGAATGAACAGTACTGATACCTAAAATTAGTAGACGAGTTAGTCGATTAAAGAAGCATTGCTGACCGACTAGTTTGCAACCTAGTCGATCAACCAACGTTCTTAGACCGACTAACGACAAACAGTAACTCCTGAGAAATTAACAAAGCCAACTAGTCGGTTCAAGAAGGTTTTCCGACCGACTGGATCGTCATCTAGTCGGTCAGTGCCCCTTCTTACACCGGCTAATGAGCACCAAAAGTTCCGATACGGAGCGCGGAGCTCCGGGATCGATTTCTAAGACTCCTAGGCTTGATCTAACAATAAGATATGACAGATACGAAGCCCGTCACGAATGACTCGCTCCAAACACGCCGACCGACAACCAAATATATATAGTCCTCCCCAACTTAAGAAAAATTACGTCCTCGGAATTTCCCAACACTCACGTGTCCGGGAACAAAAGTGGGAAACGCTCTCGCATCTCATCCTCATTCTCCCAAGTAGACTCTCCAGGCGAACCGTGCCGCCACATCACTCTAACAAGATCGACGACCTTGTTCCGAAGTGACTTCTGACGCCTGTCACTAATGTATCTACGTCCTTCCAAAGATGGCGGCAAGGCTAAGCGATAAGCTACATCGCCAACTCTCTCCAGAATATCAAACGGTCCAATGTATCGCGGGCTCAACTTCCCTCGCTTCCCAAAACAAATCACTCCACGATTCGGGGAAATCCTCAGAAACACATGATCGCCCGGCTGAAACTCCAAAGGAGCCTCCATAATCATTTCCAATGCCGCGAAAGGCGCCAGCCAATAGACGCCTGGTAGCTGTTGTTGTAAGAGAACTCCACCAAGTGTAGATGGTCCTCTCACGAACCCTTGAAATCCAATATGCACGCCCTCAGCATGTCTTCCAAAATCTGAATTGTCCTCTCGGACTGGCCATCCGTCTGCGGATGGTACGCCGTGCTGAAACTCAGACGCGTACCCAAGCTCTTCTGCAAACTCTGCCAGAACTGAGATGTGAACCTCGTGTCTCTGTCCGACACGATACTCACGGGGACTCCGTGAAGTCGCACGATCTCCTGCACGATTCACGTTACATCACTATCCAAACTAGGAAAAGGAAATAAAAACGGAGAGTAAAAGAATTTACCTCCTGATTTGGGTTGAATATTGCGTATTTAACCCCTCATCTAGTAATACTTTGTGCCTATATGATGCTACATTGCTCTCTAATTCATACGTATTTTTCTACACATTTATTTATTAGAGAAAACACACTATTTGAGCACAAAACAATAATTAATGGAGTATTTCTGCACTTTTTATATTTTTCATAGCTTGGTCTCGATCTCACGATTCCAACGACTATTTATTTGTATTTTTCTGAGATCTGTGCTAATTACTATGAATTTTTGAATGCAGAATACCATTTAAATGGAGAAATACGCAAGGAAATACGAAAATACGGTCGGCAGCGAATCAGAAGCCGCCACGTGTCAGCATCGGAGCGGTTCCCGCTCGCATCGAACGGCGATTAGCGGCGGGGAGTATACTGGCGACGCGGCTCGCCCACAGCCGTTGGATTTCCATCCAACGGCGGACCGCACGCAGCAGCGAACGAAGCGGGCGTAATGAAGACCGTTGGATTCTAATCCAACGGACGCGATCGACGCGATGACGCAAAGCGGAGAATGGCGTTTACGGGCGACGTGGCAGCTTCCTGAGCGTTAGATGACGATCGGACGACGCAGATCAAATGCGAATTTGAATGCAACGTGGCGCAACGTGTTGATCGAGCGGCCGAGATCCTCGCAAGCTGGGCTCGTTAGCGGAGCGGGTGTGCACAGCTTTTAAAGCAACACGTGGCAACGCCACGTTAGATCCCGCATGGATCAACGGCTGAGAATTGCCCCGCTCGAGATCAGCGGTCCAGATCGATTCGGGCGCGAATTTGGTGCGGGTTTGAACCCGTTAAGCCCAATAAACCCGCAATCTCTTTATTTAAGCGTATTCTAGGGTTTTTGGGCGTATAATTGGCGTATTGGAGCATCTAGGAGCCGAAATTTCTTCTGCAAAAATTCTGTAAAATTCCAGAGCCTATTTTCTTATTTCCAGAGAGTTTTGAAGTCTTTTCAAGGAGAATTGGTGATATTTTCTTCAACTCTAGCTCGTATTTGGGTGTTTTAGCTTGTATTTTGCCCTTAAACCTCCGTATTTTGCTAATAAACTTATGAATTCTGATCTGAAATTTGTGTATTTCTGCACCATGAGTAGCTAAATATTTTATGTGCATGGTATGGAGTAATTAGGTGATGTGAATCGTATTCATTAGTTGTATTATTGCGCTTAATCGCTATATTTGCTAAAGTTTAATCGTCGCTCTTAAATCTACTTTTTCATATTCCAAAAGAATTGATCTAGTTGATGATCACCCCACAAGGGTGAGATTTGATCTCTCCAAAAGAGAGTTTCATACTTCATATGTACGTTTACAACTTTAGCGATATACTATTAGAATTGATGCGTTAACTCCCAAAAGGACATCTTCCGACGATTCGCTCTCAAAAGGAGGTTTCGTTGTGTTATACTTGATCAACCAAAGCTTACGATTCGCTGATCCTAATGAACCCATGCCATGTACATGCCTTTTATATCTATTTTTCACAAACTAGAGTTCGTTGTTTGCATTGATCGCACGTAACAATCCCATCATCATACACTTTTCATACCACCTTCACCATCACTATTAAAGTGCTTAGATTTTATTCGTAGTTACTCTATTTGATTTGGACTTGTGGTTTCAACAGATTCTCCCGAGAATTCGACATCTGGACTCCCAGATTTTACTACTTGAACGGACTCTTGCGCTTGAGAGAAGCACCTTTCGGAGCCCACCAAGTTTTTGGCGCCGTTGCCGGGGAGAACGGTTTGTTACTACGGTTTATTTCATTCAGAGGGCCTTCGGTGAGATCCTTCCACTTTATTGTATATAAACTTTTGTTTGCTTTCATATAAAAAAATATTTGTGCTAGTTTATGTGGCATAGGACTCCTAGGACACATAGGTTGACTCGACGTTTTGATATGGCTAATAATAATATGGATGAAAATTTTAGCAACAATAACGAGAATAATGTGCAACCTGGAGTGCCTAGGACTCTAAAAGATTTACTTCGACCCACTAGGACTAGCACGGCTTCATGCTTTGTTTTACCTGTCGATGCAAATTCTTTCAATTTTAAACCTGGGGTGATCCAACTCTTACCCACATTTCATGGGTTAGACAAGGAAAATCCATATCTTCATATTAAAGGATTTGAGGAGGTTTGCTTGACATGCTTTGATGGGAAAACTAGCGAGGACACGATATATCTTAAAATGTTCACATTTTCATTAAAAGACAAAGCTAAAAATTGGTTGAATGCATTGCCATCACGCTCTGTTACTACATGGATTGATTTGCAGGCTGAATTTCTAAAGAAGTTTTTTCCTATTCACAGGACACAGGGACTGAATCGGCAGATTATGAACTTTGCGCAGAAAAGCTAGGAAACATTCTACCAGACATTTGAAAGGTTCAATGAGTTGCTGCTCGCATGTCCGCACAATGGCTTCGACAAAAGCATGATTATTGGCTTCTTCTACGATGGACTGCAGCCGCAAATGAAGCAATTAGTAGAGATGATGTGCAATGGGGGATTCTTTGATAAAGAGCCAGATGAAGCTTGGACGTACCTGGAGGAGATAGCAGAAAATGCACAGACATGGGACACTACTTCAGACTACGAGAGAGGAGGCCACTCTGCACCATCCCAGCCCACACGAGGAGTGGTATTCAATTTGAAGCAAGAGGATGCGTTGGAGGCAAAGATGGAGGCCATGATCTCAAACAAGCTTCATGCCATGAATCTGAAAGAGGCCAAGGCGGTTGAGATAGAGCAGACTTGCGCACTTTGCGACGTTAGTGGCCATGACACCAGTGCATGCCCCACACTTCCAGCCTTGAAGAGCATGCTAGGAAATCCTACTGGGGTGAATCAAGTGTCTTCGAATTAGCAGAACTTCAATTCCAACAAGGGGTGGCGCAACAATCCAAACTTGAACTGGGGCCCCAATCAACAGACTCAGCAGCAGCAGGCTCCCCCTCAGTTCCGACAACCTCAATACAACAACAACAACTATCAAGGTGGGAACCAGAGGAGGGACCATGAGCCAGTGCAACAACAGCAGATGCAACCATTTGGCGATGCGCTTCAGCAGCTTATCCAATTGCAACAAGCTCAGATGCAGCAGCAGCAGGCTCAATTTCAGGCTCAGCAGACTCAGAATCAGCAGATGAGCGAGAGCTTGGCGAGGCTTACAGCGACATTAGAAAAAGGTAAGCTTCCATCTCAGTCAATTCCAAATCCTAATATGGGCTCATCTTCTTCTGCAGGTAACAATATGAAGCCTTGCCAAGCGGTGTCCACTTTGAGGAGTGGAAAAGAGATTCAGAAGCCTGATCCACCGAGCAGACAAGCTGAGTAGGAAGAGGGAATTCAGATCCAAGAAGAGGGAATTAAAGAACAAGAGGAGGTGCAGGAAAAGAGCACGGACGTGGGTGTGAGCAAAAGCATCATTAAAGAGAAGGAACCCGCAGCATATGTACCTGCAGCACCCTACCCTCATCGGCTACTTCAGAAAAGCAAAGATAAGTATCAAACTGAGATTCGAGAAATTTTTCAGAAGTGCCAGATCAATATTCCATTGCTTGATGCTATTAATCAAATACCTGCCTATGCTAAATTTCTGAAAGATTTGTGCATTGTTAAAAGAAAGTTAAATGTGAAAAAGAAAGCATTTTTGACTGAACAGGTTAGCTCTATTGTGCAACAAAATACACCACCTAAATTTATAGACCCTGGATCACCCACCATCACTTGCACCATTGGCACTAAAAAGATTGGAAATGCTTTATTGGATTTAGGATCTAGTGTCAATATATTGCCATATCCTATTTTTGTGCAGCTTGGGTTAGGACAGCTAAAGCCTACATCTGTTATATTGCAACTAGCTGATAGATCTATTAAAGTTCCAAAGGGATGCATTGAGGATGTCCTCGTTCAGGTGGACAAATTTTACTACCCCGTGGACTTTATAGTTCTAGACATCCAAGGACCCCAAACTGCCAATGCTACTCCCATCATTCTAGGTAGACCATTCCTAGCGACATGCAATGCTTTAATAAATTGTAGGGATGGTCAACTGAAAATTACTTTTGGCAACATGACGTTGGATTTGAATATTTTTAATACTTGCAAGTTGCCACATGTGGATGATGAGATTAAGAGGGTGCATATGATTGATTCGTTGGTGGATGATTATATTTGTTCTGAATTTTGTGATGATGCTTCTATTGTTGAGACTTTTATTGGTGATTCTGATGACATATCTTTTGTGCAGGAGAACGTGAAGGAGCTCAATGCGGTATGGGAGCCTAGGTTTGAGGCTTTGCCACCTAATGCATCAATTCAAATTTCATCTGAGGTGGAGGATCCAAAGCCCGAATTGAAGCCACTTCCTGACTATCTTAAGTATGCTTTTCTTGGAGATGAAAACAGCTTCCCTGTGGTAATATCTTCTAAACTCTCTCTAGAACAGGAAAGCTCTTTACTTGATGTGCTGAGGAAACATAGAGGTGCTATTGGTTGGTCCATTGCTGACATAAAAGGTATAAGCCCTATTGTATGCATGCATCACATTTATTTAGAGGATGACGCCAAACCCACTAGCGAAATGCAACGTAGGTTAAATCCAACATTAAAAGAATTGGTGAAAGGCGAGGTTTTAAAACTATTAGATGCAGGCATTATTTATCCTATTTCTGACAGCAAGTGGGTTAGCCCTACACAGGTTGTTCCAAAAAAGTCTGGCCTCACCGTGGTTAAAAATGAGAATAATGAGCTTATCCCAGTTAGAGCCACCACAGGTTGGAGGATGTGCATAGACTATAGGAAGTTGAACACCCGAACTAGAAAAGATCATTTCCCTCTTCCATTTCTTGACCAAATTTTAGAGAGGGTAGATGGACATGAGTACTATTGCTTTCTAGACGGTTATTCAGGTTATTATCAGATTGAGATTGCACCTGAGGACCAGGAAAAGACCACTTTTACCTGTCCCTTTGGTAATTTTGCATTTAAAAGAATGCCGTTTGGTTTATGTAATGCTCCAGCTACTTTTCAGCGATGCATGCTCAGTATTTTTGATGATATGGTTGAGAAAATTGTTGAGGTATTTATGGATGATTTTTCAGTTTATGGTAGCTCTTTTCATGATTGTTTAGCTAACTTGGCTCTTGTTCTTGACATGTGCATTGAAAAGAACCTCCTATTGAATTGGGAGAAGTGTCATTTTATGACCACAGAGGGACTTGTCCTAGGTCACCTAGTTTCTAAAGATGGTATACAGGTAGACAGAGCCAAGGTAGCAGTAATTGCGAAGCTACCAAGTCCTAAATGCGTGAAGGACATCAGATCATTTTTGGGACATGCAGGATTTTATAGGCTGTTCATCAAAGATTTTAGCGCTATATCTAGCCCTCTTTGCAACTTACTTGCTTTAAATGTGGACTTTATTTGGACACCTGAGTGTCAAATTTCTTTTGAAACTTTAAAGAAGTTGCTGATTTCTGCTCCTATTTTACAGGTACCAGACTGGTCCCTACCATTTGAAATAATGTGTGATGCAAGCAATTACGCAGTTGGTGCAGTCCTAGGCCAAAGAAAAGACAAAGTTCAAGTAGTGATTTACTACGCCAGCAAGACACTAAATGATGCTCAGAGGAATTATACGACCACAGAGAAGGAGTTGCTTGCTGTAGTATTCGCGGTGGAAAAATTCAGGAGCTATATTCTGGGATCACTAATTTTGATATATACTGATCACTCTGCTTTAAAATATTTGTTGTCTAAAAAAGATGCTAAGCCTCGATTGATACGATGGATTTTATTGTTGCAGGAGTTCAATGTCACAATCAAGGACAAGAAAGGCGTGGAGAATCTAGTAGCTGACCACTTATCACGATTGACAGTATGCCTTGATTCAGCAGATGTGCCTTTGAAGGACTCCTTTCCTGACGAGCATCTTTTTAGCGTTTCCACCTCTCCATGGTATGCTGATATCGTTAATTATCTTGTAACTGGTAAGACCCCTGACACTTGGTCTCTTCAAGACTTTAAACGGTTCAAGTACGAGGTAAAATATTTCTTCTTTGATGATCCGTACTTATATAAATATTGTAGTGACCAAATTGTTAGGAGATGCATTCCTGATCATGAAATAACCAGTGTGATACAATTTTGTCATGATGGAGTGTATGGTGGACACTTTTCAGCGAACAAAACTGTGGCAAAAATCTCGCAATGTGGCTTTTATTGGCCAACTATGTTTAAAGTTACATTTCATTATTGCAAGACTTGTGCTGCATGCCAACAATTAGGGGGTATTTCTAAACGTAACATGATGCCTTTAAACCCCATTTTGGAAATTGAAATATTTGATTGTTGGGGCATAGACTTCATGTGACCTTTCCCACCTTCATTTGGGTATGCTTATATTTTGGTTTGTATTGATTATGTTTCTAAATGGGTGGAAGCTATTCCTTGCAGGTCGAACGACACTTCCATTGTGCTTAAGTTCCTCAAAGAGAACATTTTCTCTAGGTTTGGAGTGCCAAAGGCCTTGATCAGTGATGGAGGGTCTCATTTTTGCAACCGCATGTTCGCTACTTTAATGAAGAGGTTTGGGGTCACACATAAAGTTTCTACTCCGTATCACCCCCAAACCAATGGTCAAGCAGAGTTGGCAAATAGAGAGATCAAAGGAATTCTACAGAAAACGGTGAATCCATCAAGAAAAGATTGGAGTTTGCGCTTACCTGAAGCGTTGTGGGCCTACAGGACGGCCTACAAAACAATTTTGGGGATGTCACCTTACCGTCTTGTATTTGGGAAGTCTTGTCACTTACCTGTTGAGATAGAGCATAGATCTTATTGGGCTATAAAGAAAATGAATTATGATACTGATGTCTCTTTTTCTTATCGCAGGTTACAATTGTTGGAGCTGGAGGAGTTGAGGAGAAATGCGTACGACAACGCTAAAATATCAAAAGAGAGGATGAAATCCGTCCACGACATGATGATCTTGAGGAGGGAGTTCACCCCAGGCCAAAAAGTATTGCTATACAATTCCAGGATGCACATCTTTCCTGGGAAGCTTCGCTCTAGGTGGTATGGACCTTTCGTCGTCAAAGAAGTTTTCCCACATGGCGATGTGCTCTTACTAAATGAAAAAGATGGAAGAGAGTTCAAGGTGAATGGCCAGAGATTGAAGCATTTTCACGAGCCTTGGACCAAGGAAGCGAGCACCATGGATCTCACAGACCCACCTTCGGGTGGGGACTAATCAGGTGTGTTCTTTCCATGCTTCCCTCTTCCTAACATTGAGGACAATGTCTATTTTTAGTTGGGGGGAGGGAAATAACTTTTAGGATTTTTCTTTTTTTAGGATTTTATTTTTTTATTTCCCTTTTTGCATTGAAAATTTTTTTTTTGAGTTAAGAAATATCACCAAAGTCTATCTTTACCTAGAAATGACCCTCATGTGATGAAATTTCTCGATATTTATTCACCACCATACACATATGATCTATTTTCCTCCACCACTATTGTTAAATATTTCAGTCTCATTATACATGAATTTGAGTGCTTGTGGTGAATTTCTTTTTACACATCTCAATGGCAAGATTAATCGATGACTTAATGAATCTAAAAATTATGGATTAGCAAGTGGTATGCTTTCATTGGAACACACCAAAGTTCATGTACCAATAATTCATAAATTAACTGGAGCATTGTTCTTTATCTCGTATTCATTGCCATTTGCATGCTTGGTGTGATTTTGGGTAGAAAAACGTACCACGTCATTTGAAATGATTAGGATGCCCATTCTTGTGAAAAATTAAAGAAGAGGAAGTTATCTTGCCACGTTGTTTATGCACACACAAAAGAAGAAAAAATGAGATGAATGAGAAAAAAAATGATGAATAAATGTGCTATTAAAGAAATAACTCGGTTGGCTCGAGTAGTACAGTCCGAGGGGCCCTTCTTGGCCTAATGCCCTATTACCGTCTGATTTGGGAGCCATTGACCAGAACCTCAATTATTTGATGAAGCGATCCAAGTTATATATTTTTCCGCGAATGTTGCTTGATGCGCGTTACGCGGAACTATGGAAAAAAGCGAAAGAAAATAGAGAATAAGTGTGCATGATTAGCGAGGCAAGAAAATTTCCAAAGCTTAAAGAAAACGCAAGATGTGGTGTGAGTCCCTATGAATAGAGATTGACGTGTGTATGTCTTGATACAATCCTATTTTTGATGCTTGCTTTACATGAAACATCTACGCTCCAAGTTAAAATATTTGATTGAACGGTGTGGGCCATTGATTTTGTATACTATGAGCCATGAAGTAATTGATAGTGAATTTGAGTCTATTTTATAACCATTTGAGATGCTTGACATTCATTTTTGAAAACCCACAAGTACCATTACTTGATGAGCTTGAAATTTTGGTATTAGTGTGCGGTTATCTCTTTTGTCGTAGTAGTATGATGATGAGTAATTTGAGATCTGATAAGGTGATCTAGGCGTATTTTTAATCGCTCCTTTTTGCTAGAGACTAGCAAAACGCTAGTTGGGGGGTGTGATTTGGGTTGAATATTGCGTATTTAACCCCTCATCTAGCAATACTTTGTGCCCATATGATGCTACATTGCTCTCTAATTCATACGTATTTTTCTACACATTTATTTATTAGAGAAAACACACTATTTGAGCACAAAACAGCAATTAATGGAGTATTTCTGCACTTTTTATATTTTTCATAGCTTGGTCTCAATCTCACGATTCCAACGACTATTTATTTGTATTTTTCTGAGATCTGTGCTAATTACTATGAATTTTTGAATGCAGAATACCATTTAAATGGAGAAATATGCAAGGAAATACGAAAATACGGTCGGCAGCGAATCACCTCCATATATCTCCTCACTAGCGCCTCAGTGGACTGTCCCACTCGGAATGGAATAAAATGCGCGGATTTGGTCAATCGATCTACGATCACCCAAATCGTGTCATTCTGCTTCGGACTCCGAGGTAGTCCAGTCACGAAATCCATAGTGATGTGTTGCCACTTCCACTCCGAAATCAGAAGTGGTTGCAGCAACCCTGCCGCACGCTGATGCTCCGCCTTCACTTGCTGGCAAACCAAACACTTGGCCACACTCCGTGCCACACTCCTCTTCATGCCATGCCACCAAAAGTTCAGACGAAGATCCTTGTACATCTTGGTCCCACCAGGATGCAAAGAATACGGCGAACTGTGTGCCTCCACCATCAACTCCTCTCTAATATCCCCAGCTGGCACACACAACCTGGCTCCAAACCTCAGCGAGCCATCCTCATGAATCAAAAAGTCAGTCCGCAGATCAGCTTCAACCTGCCCTCGAATCCTTACCAATTTCGGATCTTCGACCTGACTCGCCTTAATCCGATCCACGATCGTTGACTGCACCTGCATGTACATCAACGAAGAGGCCTCCCCAGGAAGAACAATCTCCACACCAGACTCGCAAAAATCCTGCTGCAATCTCCACCGCGAGGTCAAAACCATCACCGCGGGAAGCCTACTCAAAGCATCTGGCACCACATTCACCTTGCCAGGGTGAAACTGCAAATCAATCTCGTAATCTGTCATAAGCTCCAACCATCGACGCTGTCGCATGTTGAGCTCCTTCTGAGTGAAAATATACTTCAAGCTTTTGTGATTGGTGAAGATTTTCACTTTCTCACTCAGCAAGAAGTGCCTCCAAATCTTAAGAGCAAACACAACGGCAGCCAACTCCAAATCATGCGTCGGGTAATTCTTCTCATGAACCTTGAGCTGACGAGAGGCATAAGCCACAACATGCCCGTGCTGATGCAACACACAACCGAGACCCTTGCCAGAAGCATCGCAAAAGATCTCAAATCCACCGCTGCGATCAGGCACAACAAGAACAGGGGCAGTCGTCAACCTCTCCCTCAGAACACCAAAAGCATCCTCACAATCACCCGACCAAACAAAAGCAACATCCTTCCGCGTCAACCTGGTCATCGGCTCGGCAATACGGGAAAAGTCCTTAATGAATCGCCGATAGTAACCAGCAAGACCAAGGAAACTCCGGATCTCAGATGCTGACTGCGGAACAGGCCACTCCCTGATGGCCCTGATCTTCTCGGGATCCACTGAAATACCATCCTCAGTCACCACATGCCCGAGGAAAGCAACTCTGTCCAGCCAAAACTCGCACTTCGAAAACTTAGCATACAACCGATGCTTCCTCAAAATCTCCAATACAGTCCTTAAGTGCGAGGCATGCTCCTCCTCCGACTTCGAATAGATCAGAATGTCGTCAATAAAGATAACGACAAACTTATCTAAAAAGTCGTAGAAAATCAGGTTCATCAGATTCATGAAAACTGCGGGTGCGTTAGTTACGCCGAAAGGCATAACCACAAACTCATAGTGTCCATACTTCGTCCTGAAAGCTGTCTTCGGCACATCCTTCTTCACCTTCAACTGATGGTAACCACTCCTCAAATCCAATTTAGAAAACACCCTCGATCCTCCCAGCTGATCAAAGATATCATCGATGCGAGGCAACGTGTATTTATTCTTAATAGTCACCGCATTCAGCTCCCGATAGTCCACGCACATGCGACGCGAACCATCCTTCTTCTTCACCAACAGCACCGGTGCTCCCCACGGAGACACACTAGGGTTGATGTAACCCTTCTGCATAAGCTCATCCAACTGCCGACGCAACTCCTCCAATTCTGCTGGCGCCATACGATATGGTGCCTTCGAAATGGGCTGCGCACCTGGGATAAGATCAATAGAAAACTCCAAAGCTCGATCAGGCGGCAATCCAGACATCTCCTCGGGGAAGACGTCACCAAAATCTCGCACCACAGCTGGCCACTCCAACTCCATCTGCATAGCCACAACATTCACCGGTCTGGCCCGAAATCTGACCGGACCCAGCGAACTGCTACCACGACTGAACTCAAATACCGGATGTCCGGGAATCTCGAACACCACCTTCTTCCTCCGACAGTTAATCGTAGCATAGAAGCTCGCAAGCCAATCCATCCCAAGGACCGCATCGTAGTTGATGATGTCGTGGACAATGAAATCAGCACAAAGCTCACGTCCACAAACCACCAACGGACAAGAATTGCACCCACGATGCACCGAGACCACAACGTTCCCTATGACGATATTCCAACTCTTAGGAAGAGAGGACGTTGACAAGGAATGCTTCTCCACGAAGCTCCGGGCCAAAATGCACATCGACGCACCTGAGTCAAGAGGACTCGTGCAGGAAATGTGCAAACCAAAACCACACCTAGCAAACAGTCTAACAATCAAATCCTATTCTAGCAACAAGCATGAGCAAGCAACCAACATGATCAACAATCAAACTAAGGAAGAAAAATAGCTAGAATGAGCGTTACCTGTAATAACCTCATCCACGGCCATGCTCTCCTCCTCAGTCATCAGAAAGGCCTGCCCTCTCAGCGGAACAGCCTGCCGAAAGGCCTGTCTCTGTGGAACAAGAGGCGCTCCACGTCCAACGGGCACAGGAGCTCGCTGCTGCAACGGCTGTGCTGCAATAGGAGCCCGCCAAGGCTGCTTCGACTTGGGACACTCCCTGATGGTGTGGGCAGGATCTCCGCAGACAATACACTGTCCCAGGAACCTCCTACACTGATCCCTGAGGTGTCCAGTCCTGCCACAGAAATGGAAAGTCTTCAGAATAGGCCCTCCTGGCCTCTTGAACTGCACCGGATGATTAGGCTTGAAACCAGGCCTAACCACCGCCCTGGCCTGCTCCATAGGCCTCTTCCCAGCTCCTGAAACATGTCCCTTCCTCTGGTTCAAATTCAACTCTTGCCGCCTCGCATCAATCAGAACCTTCTGATACGTCTCCAGGTCAGAAGAGGTCACAAAGCTCTGAAGCTCCAAGGCAAGTCCCTGAAGAAATCGCTGAGCTTTCTCATCGGCATCTTGCACCATCTTAGGTGCAAACCGACTGAGCCTCGTGAACTCCTGGTGGTACTGATCCACCGACAAGCTCCCCTGCTTCAGATCTATGAAGCGCTGCAGCATCACCTGCCTAGCAGCCTTCGGAAAGAACTCTCCATCAAATCTGGACTTGAAGGTAGCCCAAACTATCGGCTCCACCAGCATCTTCTCTTCAGCATCCCACCAGTTTCTGGCATTGTCCTTCAGCTGCCTCTTAGCCAAATCAACCCATCCAGCCGGGTTAATCTTCGCCATCGCCAGGTTATCCTCAATGTTTCGAATCCACTCATCGGCAGCCAGAGGACCCTCAGACCCATCAAAATATGCGGGACCCAGCTCCCGAAATTGCTTCGCTCCCGGCTCGGAGCGAGGGGCATCCGGAAGTGCCCGGGCAGCTCGAGCAAGTGGAGCATTCTGGACTTGCAGGAGCACGCCCTGCGGCACTTGCATCATCTGGATCATCATCCGCATCATCTCTCCATTGGTGGGTTCCCGCTCAGGCTCCTCATCATGAGGGGGCGCACCACTACCTCCACCACGGGTGAATCGCCTTCCTGCCATCTAGTGACACAGAAAACGAATCAGATTAGACTCATAGCTTATGACTCGGATATCGAACTTATTCGTTGGACAATCTTATATTATTATCATTATCCCTGATAATTGCAGTTACAGAGAGACCTGCATGGGCCACCACTAAAACCTGTCACGCCCCGCTTCCCAAAAATGGAGGCGAGACGTGAGAAGGTCCGCTCAAGCGTGGAGCTGTGAAGCTGCACGCCTGATAAGCGTCAAATTAGTATAAGCAGGTCCCTGTAAACGCAAAAGGAACAACAACAACAATAATAATAGAATGAGACGGATATGAAATAACCAATCCCAAAGTTTGTCCACAAAATATTCAACATCACAGAAAAGCCACCAGGCTAGCAGGAAAGAGTCTAAGGCCCAGAACAAGGCCAAACAAAAACACAAACATAACAGAGTATCAAACTAGGTGCCACGCACCGACAACTAAGCAGTCTAACAGAAGAAGCTAAACGAAGACACTAAGACTGATCCCCAGTGTCAACAAAGTCCTCGATCAACGCGGGTTCTGACTCAGCGTCAGCGAACACCACGTCCTCAGCAAGTAACTCAGGCTCGGGCTCTAACATGTGTCACCCAAAAGAGAAAAGGGGCACATGTCAGCAAGTCGAAAGACTTGTGCAAGGAAACGGAAGAAAGGTAAACTAGCAACCTAGCAGTTAAAGTATGGTGCATGGCAAGTAAAGTAAGGTGGTAACAAGTAAAGTAAAGTAGCAAGTATCAAGTGGTAGGGGTGACATGTAATGTCAAGTACGAGTAAAGTACAAGGGATCACTCAACGAGTGCCCTATTGCCCGCAGGCTGTGTTCAAGTATCAAGTACAAGGGATCACTCAACGAGTGCCCTATTGCCTGCAGGCTGTGTCGAGCTCGTCTTCTGGAACACGAGCCAGAAAGTGTATTTGACATAGGATTGTGCCCACGCAAGGTGGGTGCCTAGCAGGAACAAATAGTACAAGTATGTAGCGAAGCTACGCAATCACGATGAGTATTCAAGCATGCAATGACATGAGCAAATATTCGCGTACCGTTAATTGTATTTAAACGTGACAGGCAAAATGCAATGACATGAACATATTCGTGTACCGTTAATTTAAATTAAACATGACAGTTAAAATACAATAGCAGTTAAGGATGCATGGATGACATGAACAGTTAATACGCGTACCGTTAATTGAAAGTAAACGTGACATACAAGCATGATGAGGGTGACGGACCAAGCTTCGTTGTCAAGCTAGGTCAAAGGCGTCTAGACGGCTATCCTTTCACCGTCTAGTCTCTTTTACGCTAAAGCAAGGAAATGGCCTAAGACATGGCCCAAATCAAGAGATGCAAGTTTCACTTGCCTGATACCGAGATTGACGAGCAATGAAGATCGTCACACAAGCTAACTACGGAATGGATCACTGTTATGGCAAAACAATCATTAGCACAATGATTGTAAATAGGTTTCTTATTAGAACCCTAATCATCTAACAATCCATTTTATTAGGGTTTCACAATGTCGATGTGGGTTATGCTAAAACTAAAGGAATCGAGTATTACCTGAAGAAGCGAAGGAACGATGCCGAGCAACCACGGCAACGGAAGAACGATCCGGCTCAGATCTGGAAATGAGGGAAAAATCTGGAGAAATGGGTTTTGATGTGGATTTTGGGGGTTTGATGAAGGTTTGGGGAAGATGGAAGGTGGGTTGTGACAAGGGAGGGTTTGGATGATGAAGGATGAGCTTGGGATGAAGGTTTAATGGTTTGAGGAAGATGGGGGCTCAATGGGGGAGAAATTAGGGTTTTAGGTCGTGAGGGAGGAGAAGAAAACGTTTGGAGGGGTATTTATAGAGTTTGGTGGCGGCTAGGGCAAAACTAGGGTTTCCTGCACTGCTTAGTCGGTCAAAGAACAACCACTGACCGACTAGTTTGGGAACTAGTCGGTCGGTTGACCAACGCAGACCGACTAAGTGTAAACAGTAGCTCCAGTCGAAATCCTGAACTAAGAGTTAGTCGGTTAAAGAACAACTACTGACCGACTAGTTTGACATCTAGTCGGTCGATGAACGTTCTTAGACCGACTAAGAGTAAACAGTAACTCGACTGTACAGAGGAACTAAGAATTAGTCGGTCTGAGTACAAAACTTAACCGACTAGTTTGACAACTAGTCGGTCGAAAGATGAACTTAGACCGACTAAGAATGAACAGTACTGATACCTAAAATTAGTAGACGAGTTAGTCGGTTAAAGAAGCATTGCTGACCGACTAGTTTGCAACCTAGTCGGTCAACCAAAGTTCTTAGACCGACAAACGACAAACGGTAACTCTTGAGAAATTAACAAAGCCAACTAGTCGGTTCAAGAAGGTTTTCCGACCGACTGGATCGTCATCTAGTCGGTCAGTGCCCCTTCTTACACCGGCTAATGAGCACCAAAAGTTCCGATACGGAGCGCGGAGCTCCGGGATCGATTTCTAAGACTCCTAGGCTTGATCTAACAATAAGATATGACAGATACGAAGCCCGTCACGAATGACTCGCTCCAAACACGCCGACCGACGGAAGAATCTAGAGAATCACGACGAAACGAACGAAAATGAAAACTATGGAGACGGAAATGGAAATCACATTCAAGGAGAAGCAACCAAATATATATACATATATAATAAAATCCATACATGAAAAACCAGTCGTTACATGACTGACCCTTGTTCATCAGTCGACTGTCTCCTATTGTGGCGGTTCACTGCTCTGTTCTGAGCCGTCGATTCTTTGATCCAATGGCCCAGATTATTTCGCCCCTTCATTAAATCTTCGAGAATTTTCATTTCAAACCCACGTTTTCTCTCACCTCCGATTGAAACCGTTCGTCTTCCCCGCTCAAATCCACAGCCGTCGATCTCTCCGTCACCGATCTCCTCTTCGTCGTCTGTCGATTGCTTCATCGTTGTCTCTTTGTGTCTTTCGAATAGGTTTGGTTTCCTCTCGTTGGCTCTTTCATTCGTTGTCTATTTCGGACGTCTCCTTTCAAATTGTTCGATTGACTGTGCAATGGCTCACAAGACTAAGGGCAAGGGAAAGATCATTGCTTCTAAGCGCCTTAGGGTTCCTAAGCCTACTTTCGCCAAGACCAAGAAACCCTATAAGGCCCGTACCAAGCAATCCGAATCTCCCTCTCACTCTACTTCGCAGGGGTATTCTCCTTCTGAATCTTCTTCTTCTGACACTGAGCCCTTCATCAAGCGTCAGCGCAAGCCCATTGGTGTTCGCATCAATGAGCATTGTGCTGAGGCTCCTCCTTCTCCTTCGGTGTCGAGTTCCGAAGAAGAAACCCATGTCGTGCCACCCTCTGATCCCCTCATTCCCATTTGCCGAGATGATTTATGCTTGGCAAAGTTTCACTCTCTCATAGGGATCAAACTTCTTCGAGAGCGATATATAGTTTTTCCCGCCTTCACCGCTGAGAGACTTTCAGAGATTTTATCTGCTACCCGATTGGCTGACCACTTTCGCTTCTCTCAGAGTGAATCTCTTCGGGCTTATCCATTTTTGGTTAAGCTCTTCTATGCTAACCGCATTCACGGTGAGTATTCTACCACTGGAGTTATTGTTACTATTGTCCAGGGGACTTCCATTCGCATTGATCCCACTCTCTTAGGGACCATTCTTAGGATTCCCTCCACTGGATCCCTTCCTTCAGACATTTCCATTTCTGATGTCGATGAGCTAGATCAGTCTGTCCGCCGGGACATGTTTCGTGAGATACCCTCAGCTCTATCTTCTGGTGTTAGGTCGTCCATGTTCTCGGCTAGTGGTTGGGCTATTCACCTTGTGGTGAAGTCCAACATCCTGCCGAAGTACGGATCTTCTGACCAGCCTTCCCAGGAGATACTGAGGTGTATGTACGCGATCTTTTCCGGGATGTCCGTGAACTGGGCCGGTGTCCCCCTTGACAGGATGGACGAGGTTGAGTTCACTTCTTCCTCCTCTCACATTCCCTACGGTGGACTTCTTACACTCGTCTTTCGTCATTTTGGGATTGACTTGTCTCCCTTCGAGCCCATGCCTTTTGGGCCTCTTCTTGATGCTTCTGCAAAGTCGAAGTCCTCTTCGGCTCTGCAGTCTGCATCTAAGAAGAGGAAATTGTCGTCTGCTCCATCTTCCTCCATGGTTCCTCCTGCATACCAGCCATCTATCTCTGCTACCTCTGCTACATCCTTTCTTGACATACTCTTTGACATGGTTTCTGGTCTATATATGTTGGCTTTCCTGTCTTTCCAGCATCAGGGCATGCCTTTCCCTGATCATCTGAGACGTTTTGTTCCTCCCCAGCCTTGTGAGCCTCCTCCTCCCATCATCACTGATCTCGTTGTGCATCCTGGCGTAGCAGCTACTCAGGGTGCTCATGCTGCTCCTCCTCCAGAGGATACCACTGTTGACCCAGAGCCTGATTCTTCATCTGCTGCTCCTGGAGACACTCTCTCATAGATTTTTTTAGTTTTTGAGTGATGTTTGTATGATGGATATTTGGTGATGATGTCTGAGTATCATGATGTTCTTTTGATTTTTTTTTTATGAACGTAGTGTAGTGATGTTCATATGACTTTGTACTCATGTAGTTTTTCATATATATATATATATATATATATATATATATATATATATATATATATATATATATATATATATATATATATATATATATATATAGAAAAAGGGATATGAGCATTCCGTGTAGGAAATTTTCTACACCGTCCTCATAAAACTTCAATTTCCAATCTTGTTTCCAATAATCACCACCGTTCATTTTGATCTACTTATCATGGATGATGAACATACCAAAAATCAAGTGAATCCAACGCTATTTTACCCTCGATCCGATTGTTACAAATTCAACGTTTTTAGACCAATAGAACTTTTTGTCACGAGCCGATCGAGGGTCAAATCCCCCTAGGGTTCATCCATATTTGGGGTTTTAGAATGTGTACAATAATCCTAAGCAAAAAAATTTCAAAATCATAAGTGGAATGTGGTGTTTTTGAAGGACGGTGTAGGAAATTTCCTACACCGAATGCTCACCTCCCTCAAGCCCATATATATATATATATATATATATATATATATATATATATAATATTTCAGTTTATGTGTCTGTTTCACACTTTGTATAATTGATTATCTTATCTGTGTGAATATTGAGATATTGTCTCCATATATGCTGTATTCTCCATGTGATGTGATTTGAGATAATACGTTTTCTTCGTATATCTAAAATGTTGATATTGGACTTCCATTCCTCTATTCACATAGGTTTATGATGTGGTTTTATGAGTTTTTAGTTTTATATATCTTTAAACTCTCTGATTGTTGATAGTTTTTATTTAGCACGATTGCTGTTGTTATTTTACTCCCACCTTTTGGATAATGCCATAGGGGGAGAGAAATAAACATATAGATTCATAATGTTTGTGCTAAGTATATACTATTAACACTTGAATCTAAGATTGAAGTTGCCTTAGATTCAGGAGGAGTAAGATACAATGAATAGGGATTTTAAATCCTAGATTTCATGAATTCATTTCATTTATGCATATCTTACTCATTTGCTTCAATTGATATGTAGATGCCCTAATAGACTAACTTGATTGGCATCTATGTAGAGGGAGTAAGTTTTCATTAAGCACAATTATTTGTCTTTTTGTTTATGTTTGTTTGTTATCATCAAAAAGGGGGAGAATGTTGAGTATTGGACTTCTCCCTACTTGGTGTTAATGATGAGCAAACATAAATACTTGTGACTAATCCCCTATTTTGCAGTTAATCCATTGCCTAAACTTATTATAAAGATCTACTTGCAATGGATGACACTTAAAGATCATTGAAGGCAAATGAAATGGATTGGATGATCGTAGATGGTGATATGAAGCTCCATGAAGACTTCAAGCTCATGCATTGAATAGAAGAGAGAGTTCGTCAAATGTAAATTTCTTATATCTCTTCT
Source organism: Scilla litardierei (assembly GCA_030789695.1). Lineage (NCBI taxonomy): Eukaryota > Viridiplantae > Streptophyta > Magnoliopsida > Asparagales > Asparagaceae > Scilla > Scilla litardierei. The sequence goes on along the minus strand of CM061142.1, from coordinate 788,729,631 downwards.
AGTATGTAGCTTGGAAGTAGCACATTGTTGGAGCACACACACATCTTAATTTCAGTCTTAGGACATCATTAGATCAATCGTCCTTAGACTCCAATTCATTTCTATATTGATTGTGCATGTATTGTTTATAACAGTCGACTGGTGAACGTTTTACGGTCGACTGTCCCAAAAACAGTCGACTGTGTTTTGTTCTACAGTCGCCTATTATGCACAAACTTTTACAGTCTAGTTTTGGGCTTCTCTGCTTTAATTCCCACATGCGACTTATGAATGATTCACAGGCGCCTGTCCAAGTGACAGTCGACTGTGTTTTGTTAATCAATCGCTTGTCTATCTTTAGCACAAAGTCTATTTCTCTGATTACTCTGGCCACTCGACTTATGTTGGATTTACAGTCGACTGTCCATTGGAATAGTCGACTGTCAATGCTGCATCAGTCGTCTGTCTGTGAGCCAATTTGTTGACTCAACTCTCTGGAAAATCTCAGGGTTCTAACAGTCGTCTGAAGAAGGAATTACAGTCGACTGTTCTGATTAACAGTCGACTGTCATCTCCTCTTCAGTCGTCTGTCCTGTTATCCTAGATGTTTTCCAGAATTCTTCAACTTACCCATCTTTCGGCCAGTCGCCTGTAGTAGGATTTACATTCTCCTGTTGGTTTAACAGTCTACTGTCTTTGCCTCATCAGTCGACTGTCCACGTGGTAAGTTACCGTTATGAATTCTCACCTATCCTATCTGACTGTGCAGCAGTCGACTGTGATTTCCTAAACAGTCGACTGTCGCGGGCTCAGATTCTATCTGTTGAGAGTTTTCTCACGGATTTCAAAGCGGTTTTGCTGAATTCGATTGTAGGGTTTTGAGAAACCTATTTAAGGAGCATGTACTGTTCCATTATTAGGTTACTTATTCTTCCAAGTTTCATTTTGCTAAATCTCTCAAGATCAAAGCTCTTAAAAACCCTAAAGCCCTTAGAATTCCTATCTTCATTCTCTTGCTCTCCAACCTAGAACCAAAGAGACATCTTCTAGGCATTTGGTGCAGTCAAGAGAAAGGTCATTCCTCTCTTCCAAGAGAGCCTTTCAAGACACAACACACTTCTCCTTCAAGTTCTACTTCAAGGCATAGGTGATTATAAGTGTTGCTTTCATATTTCATAACTTTCGTTATTTGAATTTACTCTCGGGTTGTGCGAGTGGTTTGCTTGCTCCCAAGTTGTGGGAGTGAAGGTCAATCGATTGTATTTCGATTTCACTTGTAGGGTTTCTACAAGTGGGTTTTAAGGAAACCTCAAGTTAGGGTTTTAACTTGAATATCCGGTTGTTAACCGGGTGGAAGGGACGTAGGATTATCGGGAACAAGTCGGGAAGTGACTTGGGTAATCCGAACCCTTGAAACATCCTTGCGTTTGCATTTGTTTCATTTTGGGTTTATTTCTATTCCGCACTGTTTTGTTGGTTAGAAATTTAAATTGGTGTAACTATCTTTTTAAATTGCTTAAACACTATTCAACCACCCTTCTAGTGTTTTCTCCATAGCCAGGGTCCTTACAGCAAAGACATCTGTGTTCTTCCTTAGGAAAGTGATCAAATGTTCCCTTAGGTCAGAAGGGGGTCTTGACCCAATAGAAACCACTTTTCCTTCCTCATCTAAGATATGAATTGATTCGATCTCTTCGACTGTGGTTGGTCATTGGTCTACCGGATGGCCCTTGTCGTCATGGAGATCGATCGGGTTTGCATGCTCCGTTCTCCTAATCGCGACAGATTAGAGGTAACATGATTTGGATTGCATCTGATTCCCTTTCACCTTTCCGACTTCTTGGGGAGTCTAAAATTTAATCATCTGGTGAAAGGTGGAGACTCCCGCCTCTACAGATTTGAGAATCGATCGGCCAATGATTCCATTGTAAGCGGAGTTGATCTTTACCACGATGAATTTGATTAGGCCAGTGACTTGACGCAGGGACTGTCCAAGGGTGACATGCAATGTGATCATGCCTGCAACAGGTGCAGCGTGTCCAGTGAAACCAACCAGTGGGCCATGACATTCTTTCAACTCGGATGAAGCCAATCCCATTCTCTCCAAAGTAGTGAAGAAGAGCACGTCACACGAACTTCCCGTGTCGATGAGCAACATCCTCACTTTCACTGTGCCAATGATGGTGCTGATGACGACGACATCATCATGCAGCACTTCCACACCCTCCAAAACTTCATCATAAAAAGAATATGGGGTGTGACATCCCTTGGACGCTTCCGTCCCACAGTAGTGGTCATCACCCTCCCAGAATAAGAACTCTGGAGAGAGGAAGACAATTCGCAGTGTGGTGGTCCACCTAGTATCATGTCAAGGACACTAACACCAGGCAGAGTCAAGGGATTCTCCATGGAGGGGACGAGCCTTCATGTCCCTTGATTGGTGGGGCAAGTCGACATCGCCTTTAGACTGCGGGATGTTGACTTCTGCAGTTTCCATAGACGGCGCAAACTGTTGACGGATAACTTCCGACAACAGTGAGGTGGAGCTGACGTGTCTGCCTCTCGTGACTTGGGGCTATGTCAGTTGATGGATGTGACCCGAAGATGGCTGAATCCGAGTCCAAGGAAGTTAGATCCGGAACAGTGAGAGCCAAACTCGAGCTACTGGGATGAAGCTCGACCTAACTCTGGGTCGTAGAGAACGATCCTTCGATCGACTTGCTGGGTCGTTCGTCGAGCCATCTGTAACACATACAGTCGTTAAGAGGGTCGGTTCTGGGTTCCGACCCAAATTCCATCTGATGCTTAAGTCAGTAAAGGACTTAAGAAGGCCAGTGGCAGTCAAGATCGACCTAATGGGAGTTTGACTTGGTGCCGTCACGCCGAGCTTTTTAGAGGAAGAAATATAAATCTGAAGTAAAGAGAATAATTGTCAGCGTACCTAGTATTCAGTACCTCTAGAGTGTGAACCCTTTTCTGTCCTTCTTCCGCCTATTTATAGATGATGATTTCTTATCCCTCGCGTTTGTAGAAACGACCTTTTCATTATTACGGCATGATCTTCCTTGAAATGAGGGTAATGGCTGCCCTCTTAATTCGCCATCATTAGCCAAATCCGCGCGGTTAGCGGGACCCAACGGACAGATGAGCTGGCTCATTCACTGGGTATGAGCTTACCATTCTTGGGCGGCCTCTGGGCTATTGGGCCGAGGCTCAGCACTTCAAGTGGGCCTCTCTTACCAAGCAGAATACATCTCCCCGTTTCGTGGGCCAGACCCATGTATTAACAATATTGAACATGAAAATTAATATCATGATCTTGCACAATCTGACAATCTGCTATGTGTGATTCGAACAATGAACTAAGTTGTTTGAACACCATTTTTAGAACGTGATTGGAACATTGAATTGATAGAAACCCAACATAAGATAAGAGTTCGACCAATATGTGAACTCATATTCATTTTAACACAAGTGAGACAATGCATATAAAAGAAAAATATTAATAAATGGTCTTTAACGTTTATAGTTTCAGTAATGTTCTTCTTACTAGCGTAGCTCCCATATACATGGAAGAACTTGAGTTATTTTTAACTTTGTAGGGGACACCCTATTCTTTCTATAATCCTTAAGATAATACGATCAAGCTCGTGATCTGCCAACCTTCAACTAAAGTTGTGCCTTAACCTGAAACTAAGACATTAGAAAGATCCTCAGAATCACAAACTTAATTTGCCCCCGAGTTTTGTCCTCAGTATCACAATATCACAACACCACAAGTTTTGTCCCTCGAGTTTTTGGCCGCAAGCATTTCAGCTCTCATATCAGCAACCGCCGTTCAAATTCATACCGTTGGGTGCCGTCGGCTGCTCGCTCGGTTGGTGAAACACCCACGCGCGCAGATCCCCACTCCCCCATCTCCCGTTTCCCTCTATAACTTCAGCTCCCACGTCCTTTACAATCAAACCAATCCCAATCTCAATCCCAATCCTACAGCATCATCAACATGGCCGGCGCCAAAGTGATGCAACCGCCAAGAGTAGAGAGCATCGCCAGCTCCGGCCTCGCCGCCATTCCAGCCGACTACGCGCGGCCGCCGTGGGAGCGTGACCACCTCGGCGACGCGCTAGAAGAGCTCAAGAAGGCCGAGGCCGGCCCTCACATCCCCATCGTCGACCTCAAGGCCTTCGACGACGAGTCGGCCGACGAGAAGACGAAGTGCGTCGAGGACGTGAAAACCGCAGCCAAGGAATGGGGGGTGATGCACGTCGTGAACCATGGGATTTTGCCGGAGCTGATCGAGAGGGTGAGGGCCGTCGGCAAGGGGTTCTTCGACCTCCCGGTCGAGGACAAGGAGCGGTACGCAAACGATCAGTCGGAAGGGAAGATTCAAGGGTACGGAAGCAAGCTGGCCAACACCGCGAGCGGGCAGCTCGAGTGGGAGGACTACTTCTTTCACCTCATATTTCCCGCCGACAAGGCCGACCTCTCCGTCTGGCCTAAAGAGCCCGCCGAGTACACGTAAGTTAACACACAGTCAATACCATGCACAAGTTACAAGTGTATGCTTATGCGTCGTGAACTTGCACAGCGAGGTGATGCAGGAGTTTGCGAGGGAGCTGAGGGCTGTAGCCAGCAAGACGCTGGCCATCCTGTCGCTAGGCCTCGGGCTGGAGGAGGGGAGGCTGGAGAGAGAGCTCGGAGGAATGGAGGATCTATTGCTGCAGATGAAGATCAACTACTATCCCAAGTGCCCTCAGCCCGACCTCGCGCTGGGTGTCGAAGCCCACACTGACGTCAGCTCCCTCTCCTTCATCCTCCACAACGACGTCCCCGGCCTACAGGTCTTTTACGACGGCAAGTGGGTGACGGCCAGGCTGGTCCCCGGCACCCTGATCGTGCACGTCGGAGATAGTCTCGAGATCCTGAGCAATGGCTTCTACAAGAGCGTGCTCCATCGGGGGCTCGTGAACAAGGATAAGGTGAGGATCTCGTGGGCGGTTTTCTGCGAGCCACCGAGGGAGAAGGTCGTGCTCAGGCCGTTGGAGGAGCTCGTGACAGATGAGTCGCCGGCAAAGTATCCGCCGCGCACGTTTGCGCAGCATCTCCAGCAGAAACTGTTCAAAAAAGCTCAGGATGATTTCACAGCTGAAATATGATGATCAGTCGGTGATGGAGCATGTATCGTAGTTGTTTGCATTGGCTAGTCCTTGTGAGCTAATTGTCATACATGTTATGCAATAAAAATATATGTTGAATTCTGCAAACAAAGGAAGACAAGTTTAATGGAAATATCCTCAAAAATACGGGACCTAGAACATCGATATATGGGGAGGCTTAAGTACCACCTGTATGCCTTGCACGTAAGGTGTTTGGCTAAATGCTGGAGTGAATTTTGAACTCCGCTACAGTAACTCTGCGAAGGTAACTTTTGCAAATAGGTATCGTCCAAATCCGAATAAGATCCTACATCTGCTACATTAACCATCATCTGAACACATTACCACATGAGCGAAGACATTGGTCGTCAAAGATCAGGGTCATGACAGCTTGTAAGTCAAGAATGCATTGCAACCATGAACTTCTAAGATACCACTAATGGCAAGTCTTCAATCTTGGATGACATTCAAGTTTTGTTGTGAAGCTCTATCGCCTTAACTTCCAACAAGACCAGGATCATCATCAAAGAACCATGTACAAATGCCTCGCCCGAGTTTTATGACCTAGAATGCAGCCTAAGCACCATGTTCAAGCAACATTTTCCAAGCGCCTTAGTTAGATATTATGCTTTGATGATGATCAAACATTATGATTGGACTAATGTGTTTGTGCAGTTATTATTAGGATATTGTTAGAAAAAGACAAAGGACCAAAGACCACGTAGGGATGACAACAAGTATTTGGATGCTAATAACATCATCAAGGCAGCAAGATGACCTGGAGACATCTAAGACAAGGGACATAGAGCAAAAGATAACATCAAGATCAAGATTGAAGAATTGCATAATTGATGTAATCTTTAGTTTTGTCAAAGTTGTTATGTAAAACCATGAAGATGCCACACACATTCACAAGAAACCTTAGGAAACCTTAGATTTATCATGGTTTTAATCCATATCAAAACCATAGGTATCTAGCCCAAAGTGTGCATTTTTATCATCATTAGTCGACCAGTGTAGAACCCATAGTCGACTAATACAAGGACCCTTAGTCGACTAATACAAGACTGAGACTTTGGCATATCACATTAGTCGACCAATGTCTTATCATTAGTCGTAATCACTAAGCGACTAATCAACTAACTGTTGGCTGAGTTAACTTTAGAAAACTAGTCGTTTTCCATCCTTCATAGAGGGGTTTTTTTGGACATTCTCTTTCACAATATTTCCCCTGTATAATAGGTATTTATTATTAGTTATTCATAAAAGAAAATAGAGAAAATATATATAGAATAATCCTATTTTGTCCTTGTGCTCAAGCTTCCATTTCTCTCTTTGAGACTTAGATTTCTTTTCTCCATTGCTCAAATCCTTAGAATAGAAATCTTCTCCCATAGCCACATTCATACACACAAGCTTCATCTTCATAGGCTACAAAAGTATTGTAAGAGTATTGTAAGTATTTCTTATTGCATCTTTACATCAGTTGTAAGGCGTTACTTTCGGTTGGACAGTGGTTTGTGTTTCTCATCACAACATGTTGAGATTGGGGTTTTGCAATTAGCAAGTATGTTTACCAAGTTACAATGTTCTCTTTTGCGGGTTTGCAAGAGATTTATAATGAAAATCTCAAGCGGGATTGCTTGGGAACTGGACTAGGTCTAGGAGATCAAACCAAGATAACTTGCTTGTGTTTGCTATTGGTTTGTTATCTGGTTTAGATTTCTATATCTTGTTTACTTAACTTTTATATTGTGATTATTCTTATTGATTATTCCTCAGCAAGTTTTTATTGAGAATTGGATTGTTAAAATCTTATTACTAACCGTAACTACTAACCGTAACTGTTTAGTGTTTAAGTTACCCATCCACCAGGTAGGGTTGCTGACACATGGTATCAGAGTGGGTTAAAGGATGCCGTCAATAAGCTACACATTACAATTCCCGGAAGGACACTCAACGACAAGTCCCCAATATTCGATGGTTCCAACTACAGCTATTGAAAAATGAGAATGACGATCTAACTCAGATCCATTCACTACGATTTATGAAACTTCGTGAAGATACCCTATAGCGAACCTACAACATCCTTCTCACAATGGACAGACGAAGAAAGACGAAGAAAAACAACGGCAACCATCAACTCAAAAGTAAAGAATATTTTACTTTGTGCTTTGGATGACAATATTTTTAGTCGTGTGTCAAGCATTAGATCAGCAAATCAAATTAGGCGTACACTTGAAAAAGCTTACGAAGAGTCAACATCCATAGAAGAGGAAGAACAAGAAGGCATAAGCATGTGCTACATGGCACTTACAAAGAGGTAACATCCGAACTCGATGACCTCCTCTTAGGTTTTAATGAGTTATATAGCAAATATATGAACCTAAATATAACATATAGATCATTAAAATATAGCATGATAATTTGAAATATGAACATGTTATGTGTACAACTAAGTTAGCAAATGTGCATTTAACTAATGAAAACTTAATTGTAGAAAATCCAAAACTTAAACAAGAAAATTCTCTACAAAAAAGGGACTAAAATAGAATAAATACTAAAATTGAAGAGCTACATAAAAACATATTTTTATTTACATTGAAGTATGAGGAGATTGTTATTAACATTGAAAAATTCAACAAAGGCAGATATAAGCACCATTCTTTAATGTCAACATATTTCTAACTCCAAATTTGGATTAGGTATAATAGTAAAAAGAAACAGGTTCCCAATACTTTAGACGTAAATTAAGATAAAAAGAAAATTTATGCTTTTATGTATAAAAAATATGCATGCAATTAAAAATCCACCATACATGAAAAATTGGATAGTGTAAACATGTGGATTTTAAAAGATTTGAACAAACAAAGTAAAAAAATGCTTATGTTAACAAATTTATGAAAAATGTGCACAACTTTAAGAATTATATTTACGTGCATTTAAGGAAATAGGATCCAAACTGGATTTGGATTCCTAATGATTGATTTTTTTGAATCCAATAATATAATTTGGGTATGTAAAACAAATACTTAAAGCTTATTGTTTGAATACCCAATATAAAACAATGTTAACAAAAATTGTTAAATCAAATTTTAATCTTGGATAAAAACAAGAAACTTAAGTTACAAAAAGTTAAGAAGAATAATAATAATTTAATAATAAATTATTTATGAGAAAATTTTTTGCACTTTTTCAGAATGACACTGACAACTTTGATGACTCAGTTTAGTCGACGAATGAACGTGCACAAGTCAACTAATAAGGCTCGAAAATCTTATCAGTCTGTGTTATTTATGTCAAGTCAGGGATAGTATGCATAAAGTCGTCTAAACTGTTGGGTCCACAAGTGTTGAAATATTTAAGTTTTTTTATTTATATATATATTTGTCATCAAAAAGAGAGAATGTTGAATACTGAAATCCCTCAATATATGGTTTAATGATGATCAAACGTAATATTTGGACTAATGTGTTTGTGTAGTTGTTAGGATATTGTTAGCAAAGGACAAAGGACCAAAGACCAAGTGTGTTCCATGTCCTTTGTCAGTTTGCGTATTTATGGAGCAAAAAAACACATCAAGATCAAGATTGAAGATTTGCATAATTGACGTAATCTTTACTTTTGTCATAGTTGTTTATGTAAAGCCTTGAAGATGCCACACACATACATAAGAAACCTTAAGAAAAACTTAGATTTATCATGGTTTTAATCCATATCAAAACACTAGGTTAATAGCCTAAATGGTGCATTTTTATCATCATTAGTCGACCAATGTAGAACCCTAATCGACTAACAAGAGTGGGACTTTGGCATATCAGGTTAGTAGACCAATGCCTTACCATTAGTTAATTAATGGCAAAACACTAGTCGACTAATGGCAAAACACTAGTCGACTAATGGTTAAGCATTAGTCGACTAATCAACTAGCCGTTGACTGAGTTGACTTTAAAAAACTAGCCGTTTTCTAACCGTTATAGAGGACCTTTTGGCATTCTCTTTTACAGTATTTCCCTTCTATAAATACAAATTTATTCTTAGTTATTCAACGAAGAAAATAGAGAAGTAGAAATATAGAATTATCATATTTTGCCTTTGTGCTCAAGCTTCTATTTCTCATATCTTTGAGCCTTAGATTTTTATTCTCAATTGCTCAAACCCTTGGAAATATGAATCATCTAATATAGCCACATTCACTCACAAGAGCTTCATCTTCAAAGGCTATAGTAGTATTGTAAGTATTTCTTATTACATCTTTACATCGGATGTGAGGTGTTGTTACTCTTCGTTGGAGAGTGGTTTGTATTTTCCATCTTAAGGTGTTGAGATTAGTTTCCAATTGGCAAGTGTGTTTACCAAGTTACAATGTTTTTTCTTGCGAGTTTGCTTGAGAGGTATAGTGAAGATCTCAAGCGGGGTTGCTTGGGGTCTGGACTAGGTCTGGGAGTCCGAACCAGGATAACTTGCTTGTGTTTTTGCAATTGGTTTGTTCGCTGGTTTGGATTTTTATATCATGTTTAATTTACTTTAATATTGTGATTATTCTCATTGTTCATTTCACCGTAAGTTTTCATTGAGAGTTGGACAGTTGAAATCTTATCACTAACCGTAACTACCTAGTGTTTAAGTTACCCATCCACCAGGCAATGATCCTGATAGCTTGTCGGTGCCACAGCTAAGTGCCCCTACAAGCACCTCATTAGAATGCCATATCCGAGTGCCACATCTAAACGTCATGTTTGGGCGCCCCTTCCAAGAGACATGTCCAATCATACCATTTAAGCACCTCATCTGTGCACCCCATCAAATGACAACGTCCAATCACACTATCCGAATGCCCTGTCCAAGTGTTATTCTAAGCACATGGCTCTCAGCATCCTGCCTATCCTGCCTGAGTGCAAGAAGTGACACCCCCTACCCAGGTGCGAGATCTTCTACACCAATTCAGAGCATGAGGATCAACACACACATCCAACCATAGTGGGCTTTACAACAATGAAGTTCACAAGGTAAGGACTTCTCCATATCATGCTAAAATTTTTTGTTGAAGTAAGGAGCATGCTCAACCTGTGAAAAATGTCAGACAATTGTCACATTGATTATCATCTAGTCGCCATGCATTATCAGTCACCCATCATATCACCATGCATGCTAAAGTCTCAAAATCTCCAAGGCACCATCTCCCCAATTTGATAAAAAAGTTACTGAAATATACACTTATTCTTTACATGTCGAAATGCACTTATTCTCTTCCTTTCAACCAATACATTGCTTCGAACAAAAGGCAACAAAGATAAACCCCTTCATCTTGCTAATTCGACTTAAAATTCATGAAAACCAAGCATTTTGATTCCAAAAGGGGGCAACCATCAAGATACAACAAGCCAGTCCAATTCATCCAAAGTCGACTTGGACAAATAGGAAGGGAGATTAGTGTTGGTATACAGACCCGTCTGGCATTGCATGATCTGGCAAAGAACCTAATAAAGACACATTAGGTATTAAAGATGCACTTTAATAGGCCATGGAGGAGGTGCTAGAACGCTACCAACGACAACTTAGCTAGATATTGCCTCAAAATGGTAAGTGGATGGAGTGTTTCTAGGTTTTCTATTTCTTATATCGACGCCTAAAATTGCAAATATCAATTATGTCCAACATATGCTAACTTGAGCATTGAAAGAGCTGAAACCACACCCCATTGTCGGCATGACTAACAACTCGCCACAAACCAACATCCATGCCCACCCTACACACATACTTCAACATCCCCAATACGAATGCATAGCAAATGTAAATGCCTAACATGCACATCTGTTTGATCCATCGTTTAACAAATGGTCACGCTTAAATCATCTGCGGCACATGAAACATGTACCAGTAACAAACAAGATGCAAGACTATTGAGCACCTGGACACACAACACATGTGAAGAACGTCATGAAGACAAAAGGAAAAATAAAGCCTGATCAAATCAATGGCAGCCATCAACCTCGAACACTGAATGAGGACCAAAGTAAACAGATCTGATCACCTTTTTCCAAATGGTACCAAATTTTCAATGGTTCTAATATAATCGGATCCAAAACAATCGTAAGCATTCATCTTCATCATCGTCATCAATCTCAATCGTTAAAGAGTAATTACACAGATTCAATTAAAAAAAGATCCATAGCCAAATTTTAAAAACCATAACTAACCTCACCAAGATCGATCCGCATCATCAAACCCTAATCCCACCGGCTGGTCCCCCGGAGGCTCCACCGAGAAACGACAGCAGCCCGACCCCGGCCCCACCAACGTCCTGCTCGTCAAGGAACAGATCCTCCGGTACCCTGAACGCCCCGTGCACGCAAACAACCCCGGCTCCGACCAGCAGCGCCGATATCAGAAGTGATCCCACCGACGTCATGAAGAAGACCACGACGCTCAAGAGAACCAGACCACCTAGGGTTTCTCGATCGGAGAACTGGCGGCCGAAGAGGACGAGAGGGGGGTCGGAGGGGCGGAAGAGATAGAGGGAGAACCAGGCGGCGAGGAGGGAGAGTATGATGAGGAGAGAGAAGGGGTGCGAGAGGAGAGAGAAGGCGAGGGCGAGTCCGACGATGACGGAGTAGTTGACGCGAAAGTAGGCGAGATTCGACTTGAGCCGGGAAAGAGCGACGGAGAGGGAGTCGGGGCGGTTGAAGGCGGAGCGGTCGACAAGCTCGGACCAGGGCCGGCGGTGGGAGAGGGAGGAGCGGAGAGAGGAGACCAGGCGAGAGATGAAGAGGCGTGTCGCAGGGGCAGAGATCGGGGTGGCGCCGGCGGCGGAGGCAGCGGAGTCGGAGGGGGCTGAGATCGGGAGGAGCGCGGCCTGAGATGTTCCGGTCGCCATTGATACAGATTTTTAGAGACTGAGAGCGGAGGAGATCTAGGCGAGAAAGAGAGTGATGTTTCTTTGAAGGGGCAGTTATTATTGGGGAATAGGGGTTCGAAATTGGGATTGGATCCGGCTGATGAGTGGAGGAAACAAGGAGTGGCGTCGGCGCGCGTGCGATTCACGTGATAGCTTTTAGTGGCAAAGGAAATTTGTTATTGGGAGTCCGTTTTACTCCGCGCATGCCACCATTTACAAGTTTGCCGTTTACGTGGTATGTGCGTGGGAAATTGCGCACGATTTGGTACAGCCACTATTTATAAGTTTGTCATTTAACATATAAATATCTTTCATCTTCTGTGCGTTCTTCTGTATTTATTTTATACATTTTTAGTGAGAGTCATTTATGCATTTCATTATATAAATTCTCACTTTCTATGTCATTTCACAATATTTCTGTTTCTTTTCACTCTTGGTGTGTTTATGTACATTTCAGGTTAAAATCGAGTTATTCAGAGCCATTTAGGGCATGTTCTTTTGGTGGAGTGTGTGCGAGATTCCTCTATTTCGGCATTATTCATGCTACTTTAGCGGGTTTTTTCTGCTTGAATTCCTTTCGCCTGTTCGTTTGGTTCATTTGGAAGATGGGATTACTTGCCTCGTTGGCTCCTATGTGGATGCTTGCTGGCTGCGATTTTCTCAACTTTGTAATCCTCGGGTTTTGCGGGGATTACGCTAGGATTCCAAAAGAACAGGCCCATGGTGGAATGTGGGTTTGGGGAAAGTTGCAGGGGGTGGAATCTTGGAGAGAGAAAACTAGTGTAGTGTGTTTCTTTGGTTGGAAAGTTGGATGGAAAGTGGGTTTGAGAATGGATTGTGGGGCCCACTAAACTTTCATGTGTTCTATTGGTTGAAGAAAGTTCGATGAAGAAAGTGAGAATGTGTGGTTTGATGAACTTAGGTGAACATAGGTAAGTTAACCCCCTAATAAAATGCCTTAGCCATAAATCAATATTCCAAATGGGACCCACAAAGGCAGCTAAGGTGAAGAGCCAGCCGTATGTGAGATGATAACACCAAGTGGGACCCACAAAGACAGGAATCCTAGCGTAATCCCCGCAAAACCCGGGGATTACAAAGTTGAGAAAATCGCAGCCAGCCAGCAGCCACCAGGAGCCAACGAGGCAAGTAATCTCATCTCCCAAATGAACCAAACGAACAAGCGAAAGGAATCCAAGCGAAAAAAACCCGCTACAGTAGCATGAATAGTGCCGAAAATGGAGGAATCTCGCCCACACTCCACCAAAAGAACAGGCCCTTAGAGTCAAGGAATGACTAGAAGAAGTAAGGAGAAGCAAAATGATTAAAATAAAGTTGATTTGAAGAGAAATGAGCCACGATCGTGTGTGCCATCAACACGGCAGTGTGCATTGCACTGGATGCAAACGAAAGAAAAGAAGTAGCACACAGTCGCGTGCACACGCGACCATATGAGGAAGCATAAATAAAGACACCCACACAACTAGCGCACACGATCGTGTGGGTCGTGTGGGCTGTGTGGAGAAGGGTCGAAAAAAGATGTGACACGATCGTGTAGCAGCCTACACGACAGTGTCATTGAAGAATACAAAAGCAATAGAAACATGCCTCTTCTAAAATTTACAGTTGCATATTTGTGTGTGGGAGCCACACGACCATGTCGATCTATAGCAAGAAGAGGGTCCATGTAGTGCTTTGAGTCGACACGACCGTGTCGATTGCTCGACACGGTGGTGTAGCGACTAATAGGTCGGGTTTCTACCAGACTCCTACCAAGGTTTTTGGGTTTGTATTTATACTCTTTGTGCACCTGTTTTGAGAGGAGAGTGACTCGTCTCGAAATATGAGAGCGATATTCCCAAGTTTCAGAGATCGAACAAGTAATAATCTTGGTGAGTCCAGGTATTGTATCCACGGGACAATTGACCTGCAAAACCATGAATTTCAGTTTATAAAGAGTACTAATACGATAAGATACAACAACCTTTCGAATGTGAACTAATGGAGTAAAGAGTTTCTAATACTAAAGAGTGATCCTAAGATAATTACGGGGAATTCGATACTAGGGTGTCAATATGGAGAGTATGTGTCGATTGTGCTTTCGTTAGGGTGTTTGCAATCAATTATGTTGCGGGGTAGAACTCGCGTACAATTAATTTGTATTATGGGGAACCAAGGGCACGATGGTTATACTAATGACGGGATTAGGGTAGGCTATTTGACAAGTGGTTGATGGGGTGATGAGGCTAAACTTGTTGCGGAAGCAGACCACGGTATCGGATCCAGTAGGATGCAGCAAAGGGACCGTCCAGCCTAGGATGAGGGCGAGCATGGCCGGTGGTGGCGAGCTGACCTGCGCAAGGAGCAACTCGTGATCACCCCATTAGCAGTGGCGTCAATGCTCATCTTCACTTCTCGTGAAAGCCCATTGTAGAATGTTTGAATCAGGAGCTAGTCCGGTACTCCATGATGTGGGCAGTTTCTTTGCATATTCTTCAATCTCTCACATGCCTCATATCCAGTATTAGCCTTATGGCGTCGTTGGTGATGATATTCATCTTCAGAGTATCCATCTTTTCCAAAAAAAGTATTCAGATGGTCGTTGGGGTTTCCATGGGTGGCCCCCCAAATTGGTCATGTTGGACAAAGCTGATCAACGAATGCTTCAATTCAAAATTATTGGCTTACACCAACTGCCTTGTAATGCTAGATGTTGACTGTAACGACTGGTTTTTGTATGATTGGATTATCAGTGTGTTTTGCTTGTGATGGTGGGTTCTCTCCTTGTGTGGTTTCCATTTCCATAGTTCTCGCTTTCATTTATCTCGTTGAGAATTCCTAGCTTTCGTTTTTGTTCCTTTTGATGTGATCTTCTAGGTCCTTCCTTAGAATCATTGAATTCGGAGTAAGTCACTCGTGACGAGCTTCATATCGATCATATCTTAGAGTATAAATCGATCCTAGAAGCCATGGAAATCTTCCCGAAGCTTCGCGCTTCGAATCGGCACTTTTCGTGCACGTTAGTTGGTTCAAGAAGATCAACCGACCGACTAGATTCCAATTTAGTCGGTCAGGAAATCAACTGGAACCGACTAGTTCATTCAATCAATAATTCAGGAGTTACTGTTTACTCTTAGTCGGTCTAAGAACGTTCATCGACCGACTAGATTCAAAACTAGTCGGTCAGTACTTGTTCATGGACCGACTAACTCTAAATCCTATTTTCGTTCAGGAGTTACTGTTTGCACTTAGTCGGTCTGCGTTGGTCGACCGACCGACTAGTTGCCAAACTAGTCGGTCAGTGGTTGTTCTTTGACCGACTAACCAGTGTTAAAACCCTAATTTCTGGGCAGCCGCCAGCCTAGCCTATAAATACCCCTCCCATTCGACTTCTTCTTCTCCAACACGACCCAAAACCCTAAAAACTTCCCCCTTCAGCCCCCATCTTCCTCCAAGCTCCATTTCTCCATTCCAAGCCCTAGAATCATCATCCAATCCATCCATTCACTCTATCTACCTCTCATCTTCCCCAAAATCTCATCAAACCCATCAAAATCCCCAAATCCCCCAAAACCCTAGTTTCCCCAAACTTCTCCAATCTCTTCCAGATCTGATCCTAGGGTTCCCCGGAGTGTTTCTTCCGCCTTCTCTCGGTAAGAAATCGTTCTACCGTTGTTTTCATAACTTATTGATAATTTTGGTGAAACCCTAATTGATTTCATGTGTTTGATGTTTGTCTCCCCCAACTCAGCGATCTCCCCCGTAGATAGCTCCCGTGTGACGAAGTGGTCGTCATCCCCGGTGTTAGGCAAGTGAAACTTGCTACCCTTGTTGTTTAGGCCGTGCTTAGGCCATTACCTTGTTTTAGCGTAAAAGAGACTAGACAGTGAAAGGATAGCTGTCTGGGCGCCTTTGATCTAGCTTGACAACGAAGCTAGATCCGTCACCTTCATCATGCTTGTATGTCACGTTTAAATTCAATTAACGGTACGTAATTATCTGTTCATATCATCCCTGCATCTTTGCCTGTCATGTTTAAATTCTATTAACGGTACGCAAATATCTGTTCATGTCATTGCATAGTGATTATTCATCGTGATTGCGTAGCACACGCTACAATACTTATATTCCTGGCTCGTGTTCCAGAAGCGAGCCCTGTAGTTGGTAACCCCAACGCTCGGATACCGGCTAGGTGCACCCCTATGCCAACTACACTTCCTGGCTCGTGTTCCAGAAGCGAGCACAGTGAGTTGGTAATCCCAACGCTCGACACATATGGGTGGGGTAAGAGATAAGCGGACTGAGCCCTGAGTTGGCCTGATCCGCCACTCCGGCCAGCAGGTGGACTCTCTAGTGCACAAGTGATTAATAGTGGTAGAGATAAGCGGCCTGAGCCACGAGCTGGCCAGCAGGTGGACTCTCTATGCACTAAGTGTTTAACAGTGACAAGTGATTAATAGTGGTAGAGATAAGCGGCCTGAGCCACGAGCTGGCCAGCAGGTGGACTCTCTATGCACTAAGTGATAAGTGATAAGTGATAAGTGATAAGTGATAAGTGATTAGTGATAAGTGATAAGTGTTAAATGATAAGTGATTAGTGATTTGGTAGCTTTTGCTGCATCGTGCGTGCTTGCCTCTCTTTTTAAACTGTTGCATCATACTTAACTGCCATGTCATTGCTTAATACTACAAGTGCTAGGTTGTTAGTTACTTTCAGTTTCCTTGCACAAGTCTTTCCAGACTTGCTGACATGTGCCCCTCTCTCTTTTGGGTGTCACATGTTAGACCCAGAGCCAGAGCTTTGTTGCAGGGGATATGGTGTTGCTGATGATGTTGCTTGCTGGGGTGGTGAGTGGACACCAGGGGCCTGTCTTGAAGACCGCTCGTGTTCACTTCTTTGTTAGGTTTGCCGTTAGCCGTTGGTGCGTGGCACCCTTATATGTATGTTATTCTTTGTTGGCCATGTTTGGGCCTTAGATCCTTTTCCTTTAGCCTGGTGGTTTTTCTGCGATATTGTAATTTGTTTATGGACATTTGGAGATTCAATGAAATGTCGTCTCAATTCCTTATTATCATTGTTGTTTCGTTTCGCTTTGCAAGGACTTGCCATAATAAGTGATTTTTATACGCTTATCAGACTTGGAGCTTCACGGCTTTAAGTCTGTGCGGGCCTTCTCACGTCTCGCCTCCACATTTTTGGGAAGCGGGGCGTGACAGGTTTTAGTGGTGGCCCATGCAGGTCCATTTGCAAATGCGAACTATCGGAACAATGATAATAATTATGGAATGTCCATTAAATAAATTAGAACATCCAATTTATAAGCCTTGAGTCTAGTAGTTTTCCTATGTCACTAGGTGGTAGGAAGACTTAGTTAGACGTCCGTGCTTGCTAGTTAGAGGCCCCTGATTGTTAGTTAGACTCCCCGCTAGGAGTTGATTTGGTCGTCGTAGGAGTTACCTTAGTGGTTCCTGTCTAGCTTTGACTAGGGTAGACTTCTAGAATTCCTTGGTCTCTCGCTTGGGTTCATCGATTTCGGACCAAGCTGAACTCATTTCATCGCTGTCTAGCCCTCAGGGAAGTCTTAGTGCTTAGTTCCATAATCTTTAGCTGGTTGACCGTAGGAGTTTCCGTAGATTTTCCTAAGTCATATCCTAGGCGTGTTTATGCTTTGATCATCCGACCAAACCCCTTGCCTCGATTCCCATGACCGCCATGTTTCGATAATCATTGATCCTTCGAATGTCCCCGTTTGCAAGGCTTAATTTCTTTTAAAGTTATTTTTCGATTTCCCTTATTAAAGTTTTCGTTAAGTTTAAATTTTGTTTTAAACCCGCTACGTATATACTTAAAATTTCTCACTTTTCGATTGAGTCAAATTCCTTGTCGATTTCGGAGTCTAATGGTTGAAATTATAATTGCTAACTCGTAACCATTTACTTGTCTATATTTTCGCATTTCGGTTTAAGGACTCCAATACTATTTTGGAAAATTCGATGTACCATTTTCTAACTATGAGATCCATTTTAATCGCATAGCATACATACTTTAAAATCAATTCTAAGCTAAATGGAATTTC
This sequence comes from Scilla litardierei, assembly GCA_030789695.1. NCBI lineage: Eukaryota > Viridiplantae > Streptophyta > Magnoliopsida > Asparagales > Asparagaceae > Scilla > Scilla litardierei. Next base: position 788,711,518 of record CM061142.1, on the reverse strand, counting down.
AATTGTTATATGTATACTTATATCTCGTACTCTTTCGTTGACTTAAATTAATTTTTGAAATTCGAAAGTTTTGACGAGATTTTGATTACTGTTTTATAATGTTCTACAGCCTATACCTTTCATACCTATTTGAATATCTTGTCCCTTTTTCATAAATCGATTTAATTCTGAGCCGCAATTCTATTTTTCCAAATTCGATTTATGAATTTTCCTTTCTTATTTATGCTATTCAAATGACTCGTCGCACTCCCTTAATATACTTTTCAAGTCACAGATGATTTCAGCTTTCAACAAATCAAAGTTATGTTCAAACATTTTCCCGACTACAGATTTTTGGAAAATTACGTTCCGTAACAACTTCCCTTTTCCTCAATTCACATAACCACCTCATTACAATTATCCTTGATCTTTCAAATGTTTTCCGTTGCAAATCTTGATTCTTCCAAAGTTATTTTCGAATGCTTTCCTTATTTGAAGTTTCACTCAATTTAAATTTTGTTCTAAACTTCTTTAAATATGTCTCCCTAAATTTCGATGGAGTTAAAAGTCGTTCTTGAATTTTGAAGACTTTTGGTCGTAATTTTAAAATTACTATCTTGTACTATTTTTCTAACAATGTATCTTTCGCATTTCGATTTTTAAACTTTATTACTATCCTGATGGTTCGATATACCGTCCTTTTTCCTAACTACAAAAATTTATTTTAACCACTTATCTTACATACCTTTTGGGGTATTTTTCCAAACTAAATGGGTTTCAACTAATTTTTGTATATACATCAATTATAGGTTCGACGTACTCGTTAAGTTTAAATTTGTTCGAAACGCTTTTGATATATGTAAGGTTTCATGCTCCTTCGCCGACTTAAATTATTTATGTTTTAAAATATCGAAACTTGTGTTGAGATTTTTAGATTAGAAGTTTATAATATTTTCTGCACATACCTTCGTATCGATATAAATGTCTTGTCCCTTTTCATATACCAATTTCATTCTGAACCGTATTTCTATTTTCCTAACTCGATTCATAATTTATTTTCTTACTTGTGCCATTAAAATTTTATTCGAAAACACCTCGTGCTTACTCTTAATAAACTTTTCAAGTCCCTTTGGACTTCAGCTTTTAGCAAGTCGATTTTATGCTCAACATTTTCCATATTTCAGATTTTTGTTTAAAAAAAAAATTTTATTACTATTTCGAAATCATTCCTGACTTAGACCCTTCATAAAATGGTTTAAAAGTTTTAGTACTAACTTGATGAGTTTAAATATCTTTTTCTCTTTCCATACTACTAAGATATTATCTTTCCATTCACCATACACACTTTTAAGATAATTTCTGAAATATGACTTCAATTATTTTTATATATCGGTACCACGTTCGTTTTGCTCGTACATTAAGATCTTGTATAAATCAATTTTGTTGGCAAATCCGGATTTCTCTAAAAGTATTTTCGACCTGGTTTATTTGGGATTTCTCTTCAGTTTTAAGATTTGGAAAACATTTAGCATGCGCTTAAATTCTCCACACTATACTTGATCTGATTTCAATCTTTGAATCTCAAAACCTTTCCAAAAATTTTAGATTGCTGCCGCACAACATTTCTGACCTATGTTTTAATGTTCGAGTAAATGATTTCCTTTTTCCTCATGATGATTTTATATAAGCCAATAAACCCCTTTTCCTCTTATTACATATATTCGCCTCAAACTCGTTTTCAAACAATTTGTCTTATCGACCTCTGAATATTTTTTTTATACAAAAAGGGACTCCAACTTTTAAAGTATAACGGTCTTCAAACCTTTCGTGTTTTAGAATGTGTTATTTACCCTATTTTCCATATGTCCCAATGGAGCATCATTACGTCATTACACGACCGTTTTCGTGCTTTACGATCCTTCTATTCGTTACGCTTTTGATTTCGATTTCTTACCTATTGTCTAGCCCCTAGAGCTTGTCGTTGCCTGTGTCAACCTTGTTATAGTTTGGTGGGCCCATTAGTTAAGTGATTATGTCGTCGTAGTCTTGGTTTCGTGGTGTGTATGTAGTGGTATGGGTGTTGGCATTTGTATGTTGTGTGTAGGTAATTTTCTGCTTGTGTATGATGTGATATACGTATGGTAACAGAATGATAATTTTGGTTGGTACTACTTGTTTTATGAGATGTCGTATGCGTGTATATCAGGAGGTATACCCGACTATTGCATCTCTTAAACTTGTATGTAGTTGATGTGTTGATATGGTAATTATAAATGGATGGATATGATGTGAAAATATGTGATACGTGGATGTGTATGCCTTGGAGTGGTATTGGTATGTGTATGGATACTGTTTTACGCATATAAATGTCCTGCTACGATTTGAGTCTCACTCAAGCTTGAGTGGGTATACTCTATGTGCTTTGGTATAATTGTATGTGATGGTGAATAGGGATGGATGATGTATGTATGGTGTTTGAGTTGTTTGTGCTTGGTTGTGTTACGCACACGATTGTGGGTGGCTATACCAATATATAGTTATAGGACTATATGTGAGGTGAAAATATGGTGAAATATTTGCATGTACTTGAATGACAAAAAAAAGGGGTGAAATTATTTTCAAATAAGAGGTGCTGGTTATTTTCTTATAGTAAGTAATAAGTGTTTATTGTTGTATGAAATTGATTGACTATAATAAGTATGAGTGTACTATGTGCGTGAAAATATGTGTGTGGTAGTAATATTTGATTTCTAGTGCGTATATGTAAGCACTCGAAATGAAAGTACTTGGTTGAATTTATGATGTGAAATTGGTTGAGGGTAGTTACCAGAGCGACTATATATATATATATTAGGAAGTCCGAGGACGGACTTTATTCTAAGGTGGGTAGGATGTAACGACTGGTTTTTGTATGATTGGATTATCAGTGTGTTTTGCTTGTGATGGTGGGTTCTCTCCTTGTGTGGTTTCCATTTCCATAGTTCTCGCTTTCATTTATCTCGTTGAGAATTCCTAGCTTTCGTTTTTGTTCCTTTTGATGTGATCTTCTAGGTCCTTCCTTAGAATCATTGAATTCGGAGTAAGTCACTCGTGACGAGCTTCATATCGATCATATCTTAGAGTATAAATCGATCCTAGAAGCCATGGAAATCTTCCCGAAGCTTCGCGCTTCGAATCGGCACTTTTCGTGCACGTTAGTTGGTTCAAGAAGATCAACCGACCGACTAGATTCCAATTTAGTCGGTCAGGAAATCAACTGGAACCGACTAGTTCATTCAATCAATAATTCAGGAGTTACTGTTTACTCTTAGTCGGTCTAAGAACGTTCATCGACCGACTAGATTCAAAACTAGTCGGTCAGTACTTGTTCATGGACCGACTAACTCTAAATCCTATTTTCGTTCAGGAGTTACTGTTTGCACTTAGTCGGTCTGCGTTGGTCGACCGACCGACTAGTTGCCAAACTAGTCGGTCAGTGGTTGTTCTTTGACCGACTAACCAGTGTTAAAACCCTAATTTCTGGGCAGCCGCCAGCCTAGCCTATAAATACCCCTCCCATTCGACTTCTTCTTCTCCAACACGACCCAAAACCCTAAAAACTTCCCCCTTCAGCCCCCATCTTCCTCCAAGCTCCATTTCTCCATTCCAAGCCCTAGAATCATCATCCAATCCATCCATTCACTCTATCTACCTCTCATCTTCCCCAAAATCTCATCAAACCCATCAAAATCCCCAAATCCCCCAAAACCCTAGTTTCCCCAAACTTCTCCAATCTCTTCCAGATCTGATCCTAGGGTTCCCCGGAGTGTTTCTTCCGCCTTCTCTCGGTAAGAAATCGTTCTACCGTTGTTTTCATAACTTATTGATAATTTTGGTGAAACCCTAATTGATTTCATGTGTTTGATGTTTGTCTCCCCCAACTCAGCGATCTCCCCCGTAGATAGCTCCCGTGTGACGAAGTGGTCGTCATCCCCGGTGTTAGGCAAGTGAAACTTGCTACCCTTGTTGTTTAGGCCGTGCTTAGGCCATTACCTTGTTTTAGCGTAAAAGAGACTAGACAGTGAAAGGATAGCTGTCTGGGCGCCTTTGATCTAGCTTGACAACGAAGCTAGATCCGTCACCTTCATCATGCTTGTATGTCACGTTTAAATTCAATTAACGGTACGTAATTATCTGTTCATATCATCCCTGCATCTTTGCCTGTCATGTTTAAATTCTATTAACGGTACGCAAATATCTGTTCATGTCATTGCATAGTGATTATTCATCGTGATTGCGTAGCACACGCTACAATACTTATATTCCTGGCTCGTGTTCCAGAAGCGAGCCCTGTAGTTGGTAACCCCAACGCTCGGATACCGGCTAGGTGCACCCCTATGCCAACTACACTTCCTGGCTCGTGTTCCAGAAGCGAGCACAGTGAGTTGGTAATCCCAACGCTCGACACATATGGGTGGGGTAAGAGATAAGCGGACTGAGCCCTGAGTTGGCCTGATCCGCCACTCCGGCCAGCAGGTGGACTCTCTAGTGCACAAGTGATTAATAGTGGTAGAGATAAGCGGCCTGAGCCACGAGCTGGCCAGCAGGTGGACTCTCTATGCACTAAGTGTTTAACAGTGACAAGTGATTAATAGTGGTAGAGATAAGCGGCCTGAGCCACGAGCTGGCCAGCAGGTGGACTCTCTATGCACTAAGTGATAAGTGATAAGTGATAAGTGATAAGTGATAAGTGATTAGTGATAAGTGATAAGTGTTAAATGATAAGTGATTAGTGATTTGGTAGCTTTTGCTGCATCGTGCGTGCTTGCCTCTCTTTTTAAACTGTTGCATCATACTTAACTGCCATGTCATTGCTTAATACTACAAGTGCTAGGTTGTTAGTTACTTTCAGTTTCCTTGCACAAGTCTTTCCAGACTTGCTGACATGTGCCCCTCTCTCTTTTGGGTGTCACATGTTAGACCCAGAGCCAGAGCTTTGTTGCAGGGGATATGGTGTTGCTGATGATGTTGCTTGCTGGGGTGGTGAGTGGACACCAGGGGCCTGTCTTGAAGACCGCTCGTGTTCACTTCTTTGTTAGGTTTGCCGTTAGCCGTTGGTGCGTGGCACCCTTATATGTATGTTATTCTTTGTTGGCCATGTTTGGGCCTTAGATCCTTTTCCTTTAGCCTGGTGGTTTTTCTGCGATATTGTAATTTGTTTATGGACATTTGGAGATTCAATGAAATGTCGTCTCAATTCCTTATTATCATTGTTGTTTCGTTTCGCTTTGCAAGGACTTGCCATAATAAGTGATTTTTATACGCTTATCAGACTTGGAGCTTCACGGCTTTAAGTCTGTGCGGGCCTTCTCACGTCTCGCCTCCACATTTTTGGGAAGCGGGGCGTGACAGGTTTTAGTGGTGGCCCATGCAGGTCCATTTGCAAATGCGAACTATCGGAACAATGATAATAATTATGGAATGTCCATTAAATAAATTAGAACATCCAATTTATAAGCCTTGAGTCTAGTAGTTTTCCTATGTCACTAGGTGGTAGGAAGACTTAGTTAGACGTCCGTGCTTGCTAGTTAGAGGCCCCTGATTGTTAGTTAGACTCCCCGCTAGGAGTTGATTTGGTCGTCGTAGGAGTTACCTTAGTGGTTCCTGTCTAGCTTTGACTAGGGTAGACTTCTAGAATTCCTTGGTCTCTCGCTTGGGTTCATCGATTTCGGACCAAGCTGAACTCATTTCATCGCTGTCTAGCCCTCAGGGAAGTCTTAGTGCTTAGTTCCATAATCTTTAGCTGGTTGACCGTAGGAGTTTCCGTAGATTTTCCTAAGTCATATCCTAGGCGTGTTTATGCTTTGATCATCCGACCAAACCCCTTGCCTCGATTCCCATGACCGCCATGTTTCGATAATCATTGATCCTTCGAATGTCCCCGTTTGCAAGGCTTAATTTCTTTTAAAGTTATTTTTCGATTTCCCTTATTAAAGTTTTCGTTAAGTTTAAATTTTGTTTTAAACCCGCTACGTATATACTTAAAATTTCTCACTTTTCGATTGAGTCAAATTCCTTGTCGATTTCGGAGTCTAATGGTTGAAATTATAATTGCTAACTCGTAACCATTTACTTGTCTATATTTTCGCATTTCGGTTTAAGGACTCCAATACTATTTTGGAAAATTCGATGTACCATTTTCTAACTATGAGATCCATTTTAATCGCATAGCATACATACTTTAAAATCTTTTCTAAGCTAAATGGAATTTCAATTGTTATATGTATACTTATATCTCGTACTCTTTCGTTGACTTAAATTAATTTTTGAAATTCGAAAGTTTTGACGAGATTTTGATTACTGTTTTATAATGTTCTACAGCCTATACCTTTCATACCTATTTGAATATCTTGTCCCTTTTTCATAAATCGATTTAATTCTGAGCCGCAATTCTATTTTTCCAAATTCGATTTATGAATTTTCCTTTCTTATTTATGCTATTCAAATGACTCGTCGCACTCCCTTAATATACTTTTCAAGTCACAGATGATTTCAGCTTTCAACAAATCAAAGTTATGTTCAAACATTTTCCCGACTACAGATTTTTGGAAAATTACGTTCCGTAACAACTTCCCTTTTCCTCAATTCACATAACCACCTCATTACAATTATCCTTGATCTTTCAAATGTTTTCCGTTGCAAATCTTGATTCTTCCAAAGTTATTTTCGAATGCTTTCCTTATTTGAAGTTTCACTCAATTTAAATTTTGTTCTAAACTTCTTTAAATATGTCTCCCTAAATTTCGATGGAGTTAAAAGTCGTTCTTGAATTTTGAAGACTTTTGGTCGTAATTTTAAAATTACTATCTTGTACTATTTTTCTAACAATGTATCTTTCGCATTTCGATTTTTAAACTTTATTACTATCCTGATGGTTCGATATACCGTCCTTTTTCCTAACTACAAAAATTTATTTTAACCACTTATCTTACATACCTTTTGGGGTATTTTTCCAAACTAAATGGGTTTCAACTAATTTTTGTATATACATCAATTATAGGTTCGACGTACTCGTTAAGTTTAAATTTGTTCGAAACGCTTTTGATATATGTAAGGTTTCATGCTCCTTCGCCGACTTAAATTATTTATGTTTTAAAATATCGAAACTTGTGTTGAGATTTTTAGATTAGAAGTTTATAATATTTTCTGCACATACCTTCGTATCGATATAAATGTCTTGTCCCTTTTCATATACCAATTTCATTCTGAACCGTATTTCTATTTTCCTAACTCGATTCATAATTTATTTTCTTACTTGTGCCATTAAAATTTTATTCGAAAACACCTCGTGCTTACTCTTAATAAACTTTTCAAGTCCCTTTGGACTTCAGCTTTTAGCAAGTCGATTTTATGCTCAACATTTTCCATATTTCAGATTTTTGTTTAAAAAAAAAATTTTATTACTATTTCGAAATCATTCCTGACTTAGACCCTTCATAAAATGGTTTAAAAGTTTTAGTACTAACTTGATGAGTTTAAATATCTTTTTCTCTTTCCATACTACTAAGATATTATCTTTCCATTCACCATACACACTTTTAAGATAATTTCTGAAATATGACTTCAATTATTTTTATATATCGGTACCACGTTCGTTTTGCTCGTACATTAAGATCTTGTATAAATCAATTTTGTTGGCAAATCCGGATTTCTCTAAAAGTATTTTCGACCTGGTTTATTTGGGATTTCTCTTCAGTTTTAAGATTTGGAAAACATTTAGCATGCGCTTAAATTCTCCACACTATACTTGATCTGATTTCAATCTTTGAATCTCAAAACCTTTCCAAAAATTTTAGATTGCTGCCGCACAACATTTCTGACCTATGTTTTAATGTTCGAGTAAATGATTTCCTTTTTCCTCATGATGATTTTATATAAGCCAATAAACCCCTTTTCCTCTTATTACATATATTCGCCTCAAACTCGTTTTCAAACAATTTGTCTTATCGACCTCTGAATATTTTTTTTATACAAAAAGGGACTCCAACTTTTAAAGTATAACGGTCTTCAAACCTTTCGTGTTTTAGAATGTGTTATTTACCCTATTTTCCATATGTCCCAATGGAGCATCATTACGTCATTACACGACCGTTTTCGTGCTTTACGATCCTTCTATTCGTTACGCTTTTGATTTCGATTTCTTACCTATTGTCTAGCCCCTAGAGCTTGTCGTTGCCTGTGTCAACCTTGTTATAGTTTGGTGGGCCCATTAGTTAAGTGATTATGTCGTCGTAGTCTTGGTTTCGTGGTGTGTATGTAGTGGTATGGGTGTTGGCATTTGTATGTTGTGTGTAGGTAATTTTCTGCTTGTGTATGATGTGATATACGTATGGTAACAGAATGATAATTTTGGTTGGTACTACTTGTTTTATGAGATGTCGTATGCGTGTATATCAGGAGGTATACCCGACTATTGCATCTCTTAAACTTGTATGTAGTTGATGTGTTGATATGGTAATTATAAATGGATGGATATGATGTGAAAATATGTGATACGTGGATGTGTATGCCTTGGAGTGGTATTGGTATGTGTATGGATACTGTTTTACGCATATAAATGTCCTGCTACGATTTGAGTCTCACTCAAGCTTGAGTGGGTATACTCTATGTGCTTTGGTATAATTGTATGTGATGGTGAATAGGGATGGATGATGTATGTATGGTGTTTGAGTTGTTTGTGCTTGGTTGTGTTACGCACACGATTGTGGGTGGCTATACCAATATATAGTTATAGGACTATATGTGAGGTGAAAATATGGTGAAATATTTGCATGTACTTGAATGACAAAAAAAAGGGGTGAAATTATTTTCAAATAAGAGGTGCTGGTTATTTTCTTATAGTAAGTAATAAGTGTTTATTGTTGTATGAAATTGATTGACTATAATAAGTATGAGTGTACTATGTGCGTGAAAATATGTGTGTGGTAGTAATATTTGATTTCTAGTGCGTATATGTAAGCACTCGAAATGAAAGTACTTGGTTGAATTTATGATGTGAAATTGGTTGAGGGTAGTTACCAGAGCGACTATATATATATATATTAGGAAGTCCGAGGACGGACTTTATTCTAAGGTGGGTAGGATGTAACGACTGGTTTTTGTATGATTGGATTATCAGTGTGTTTTGCTTGTGATGGTGGGTTCTCTCCTTGTGTGGTTTCCATTTCCATAGTTCTCGCTTTCATTTATCTCGTTGAGAATTCCTAGCTTTCGTTTTTGTTCCTTTTGATGTGATCTTCTAGGTCCTTCCTTAGAATCATTGAATTCGGAGTAAGTCACTCGTGACGAGCTTCATATCGATCATATCTTAGAGTATAAATCGATCCTAGAAGCCATGGAAATCTTCCCGAAGCTTCGCGCTTCGAATCGGCACTTTTCGTGCACGTTAGTTGGTTCAAGAAGATCAACCGACCGACTAGATTCCAATTTAGTCGGTCAGGAAATCAACTGGAACCGACTAGTTCATTCAATCAATAATTCAGGAGTTACTGTTTACTCTTAGTCGGTCTAAGAACGTTCATCGACCGACTAGATTCAAAACTAGTCGGTCAGTACTTGTTCATGGACCGACTAACTCTAAATCCTATTTTCGTTCAGGAGTTACTGTTTGCACTTAGTCGGTCTGCGTTGGTCGACCGACCGACTAGTTGCCAAACTAGTCGGTCAGTGGTTGTTCTTTGACCGACTAACCAGTGTTAAAACCCTAATTTCTGGGCAGCCGCCAGCCTAGCCTATAAATACCCCTCCCATTCGACTTCTTCTTCTCCAACACGACCCAAAACCCTAAAAACTTCCCCCTTCAGCCCCCATCTTCCTCCAAGCTCCATTTCTCCATTCCAAGCCCTAGAATCATCATCCAATCCATCCATTCACTCTATCTACCTCTCATCTTCCCCAAAATCTCATCAAACCCATCAAAATCCCCAAATCCCCCAAAACCCTAGTTTCCCCAAACTTCTCCAATCTCTTCCAGATCTGATCCTAGGGTTCCCCGGAGTGTTTCTTCCGCCTTCTCTCGGTAAGAAATCGTTCTACCGTTGTTTTCATAACTTATTGATAATTTTGGTGAAACCCTAATTGATTTCATGTGTTTGATGTTTGTCTCCCCCAACTCAGCGATCTCCCCCGTAGATAGCTCCCGTGTGACGAAGTGGTCGTCATCCCCGGTGTTAGGCAAGTGAAACTTGCTACCCTTGTTGTTTAGGCCGTGCTTAGGCCATTACCTTGTTTTAGCGTAAAAGAGACTAGACAGTGAAAGGATAGCTGTCTGGGCGCCTTTGATCTAGCTTGACAACGAAGCTAGATCCGTCACCTTCATCATGCTTGTATGTCACGTTTAAATTCAATTAACGGTACGTAATTATCTGTTCATATCATCCCTGCATCTTTGCCTGTCATGTTTAAATTCTATTAACGGTACGCAAATATCTGTTCATGTCATTGCATAGTGATTATTCATCGTGATTGCGTAGCACACGCTACAATACTTATATTCCTGGCTCGTGTTCCAGAAGCGAGCCCTGTAGTTGGTAACCCCAACGCTCGGATACCGGCTAGGTGCACCCCTATGCCAACTACACTTCCTGGCTCGTGTTCCAGAAGCGAGCACAGTGAGTTGGTAATCCCAACGCTCGACACATATGGGTGGGGTAAGAGATAAGCGGACTGAGCCCTGAGTTGGCCTGATCCGCCACTCCGGCCAGCAGGTGGACTCTCTAGTGCACAAGTGATTAATAGTGGTAGAGATAAGCGGCCTGAGCCACGAGCTGGCCAGCAGGTGGACTCTCTATGCACTAAGTGTTTAACAGTGACAAGTGATTAATAGTGGTAGAGATAAGCGGCCTGAGCCACGAGCTGGCCAGCAGGTGGACTCTCTATGCACTAAGTGATAAGTGATAAGTGATAAGTGATAAGTGATAAGTGATTAGTGATAAGTGATAAGTGTTAAATGATAAGTGATTAGTGATTTGGTAGCTTTTGCTGCATCGTGCGTGCTTGCCTCTCTTTTTAAACTGTTGCATCATACTTAACTGCCATGTCATTGCTTAATACTACAAGTGCTAGGTTGTTAGTTACTTTCAGTTTCCTTGCACAAGTCTTTCCAGACTTGCTGACATGTGCCCCTCTCTCTTTTGGGTGTCACATGTTAGACCCAGAGCCAGAGCTTTGTTGCAGGGGATATGGTGTTGCTGATGATGTTGCTTGCTGGGGTGGTGAGTGGACACCAGGGGCCTGTCTTGAAGACCGCTCGTGTTCACTTCTTTGTTAGGTTTGCCGTTAGCCGTTGGTGCGTGGCACCCTTATATGTATGTTATTCTTTGTTGGCCATGTTTGGGCCTTAGATCCTTTTCCTTTAGCCTGGTGGTTTTTCTGCGATATTGTAATTTGTTTATGGACATTTGGAGATTCAATGAAATGTCGTCTCAATTCCTTATTATCATTGTTGTTTCGTTTCGCTTTGCAAGGACTTACCATAATAAGTGATTTTTATACGCTTATCAGACTTGGAGCTTCACGGCTTTAAGTCTGTGCGGGCCTTCTCACGTCTCGCCTCCACATTTTTGGGAAGCGGGGCGTGACATTGACCCATTAAAGGGCATGGAGAATTCTAGAAGAGACCTAGCAAGTGGTGGATCATTGTTAGGTGGAGGAGGTGCGGGTGGATTATGAACTTCTTCTACCATGGATTCGAGTGCCAACTTCCTTTTCCTTTCGGCGTTGCACCGGTGTGCAGTAGCTTCAATCTCATGATTTAGTGGAAGCAAATTCTTAATACCCTGCGATCTCTTGTGCATGCACAAAAGGGAAAAACCAAAATAAAATGTTAGTAGAACCAAAATTGATAGCAAAAGAAACAGAAAAAGAAAAAGAAGAATGCGCGGTCTAGCAACAAAGAACGAAACTAATATCAAGCCGTGCCTCCCCGACAACAGCTCCAGAAACTTGTTGTCATCCCAAAATTTATACCGTAAGCGCATAGTGAGATTGTAGCGCTAAACGGGTCGTCCTCAGGGAGGCCGTCGTTGATTATCGGCTTTTCTCAAAGTTTGTCAACTACACGATCGATAGGTTGCTTAAGGAAGAATAGCGAGAAAAATATCAACAAAGAAAGGCTCTATGACCTAGGATATCCTCACCATTGGATTAAAGTTAGGATTGTTTAGGATTGACCAATTGTTGAATTCAAGAGAATCGGGAGAGATCGTCTAACCTAAGGGCATTCTCCTATCCCCCACTTCCGTGATGCAATGATATGATATTTCCTTATGTTATCCATATCCCCCACTCTTGTGATGCTACGATAGGACTACCTAACACATATCGATGCCAACTCCCATTGATACATCGATACTGTTATGTGCATTATGCCCGACGAATGTCCTCAATTTTCCTCAACTCCACTTTCGTGGATTAGGATTCGGATCTATGTTAGGATGGCTCTAATTGGTGCTTGACTCTCGTCAGCCGCATCGACAGTATGTACCAATGCAGAGATTGAAAACCCTAGATTAGCCCCGACTCCCACCGTCGACTAATCTAATTATCCACAAAGGGGGAAGTCAATTTGCATTGATAATGATCATCCTAACATATCCATCAACATCAATTATTCAACAATTAATCAATAAATCTCCAATCCATAGCTATCTCCAATGGGGTTCACCACATGGCCCTAGATAAGAGACTACTCACACTCCATGGAATAAAACTCAATTAGATTCACAATAGAATAGCCATGGCAATAGAAATTAACCAAAAACAATCAATCAACAAATCTACAATAACAAGATATTAAGAGAATTAATTTCTATTCAAGGATTAGAGCTAGAATCCAATAGAACAAAGAGAACAATTAAAGCAGCAGAGAACAAAGAATGAAGTACACTAGATTCCAACCTAAAAAGCTTTGAAAAACTCTGTCAAAAAGCATCCTCTAGATCAGATGAAGAAGAAAGGTATTTATACCCTCCAAAAATACCCAAAAACCCCAAAAATACACATGGCGGCGCCCACAAAAAACCAGGGGACCCAATTAGACGAGACGTGTCGTTTACGACGCGGTCGTTTCGCTAAGGCGCGTAACATTGGGATTTTCAACTACAGGCGACGCGGTCGTTTCGCTAAGGCGCGTAACATTGGGATTTTCAACTACAGGAGACGCGACCACGTCGTTTCGTATTCATCTCCTTTAATTCTTCATCAAAACGGTCGCGTGGATCAACCGTTTGGCGTCAGCAGCTCTTGGATCGATGTGGTCGCGTTGTTCTCTAAACGACCACATCGAATTAGGTTGTTCTTCTCTTTGGCTCTCCAGCGACACAACTGTTTGGATTCATAACGCGACCGCGTGGAGTGGCTTTGCAGCTGCCTGGGGCTGTCCTGGTGACGTAGTCGTGTGGGTGATTCCACGCGACCGCATGTGACACTTTTGTCTTTTTTTTCCCTTGAATTGGTACCTGATTGCTCCTTGCTTCATTTCATCTCTTTTTCTCCCGTTCTTGGATCCAAAACATCATGTTTTCTCCTGCAATACACGTGAGATACCCAAGAGTAAAGCGGAACTAGAATTAGGAGAAATAGATAGAATGAAGGATGAAATGATATTAAATGCACATGAAATGAGTATAACATATATACATACATAGCACACACACACACACACACACCAGTTGTTTTTGTTGATCTACCATGTGGGGTTGCTTTTATAGATATACTCTTTCAGCTAGCCCTTTCGCATCAGGACCTTAATGTTCCACTTATAAAACTGGTAGTCTTCTATTTATTACTGACCTCCTTATGGTAGTCATAGAATTGAGAGAGATTGTGTCCTTTGGGTGGAGCTTTGATCCTCTTAGGTGCATAAAGAAGACCCTTCAAGCAAGCTACCTTCATAATCTTGGGTAAATGAGTGTCGACTAATCTAATTATCCACAAAGGGGGGAGTCAATTTGCATTGATAATAATCATCCTAACATATCCATCAAAAACAATTATTCAACAATTAATCAATAAATCTCCAATCCATAGCTATCTCCAATGGGGTTCACCCATGGCCCTAGATAAGAGACTACTCACAATCCATGGAATAAAACTCAATTAGATTCACAATAGAATAACCATGGTAATAGAAATTAACCAAAAACAATCAATCAACAAATCTACAATAACAAGAGATTAAGAGAATTAATTTCTATTCAAGGATTAGAGCTAGAATCCAATAGAACAAAGAGAACAATTAAAGTTGCAGAGAACAAAGAATTAAGTACACTAGATTCCAACCTAAAAAGCTTTGAAAAACTCTGTCAAAAAGCATCCTCTAGATCAGATGAAGAAGATAGGTATTTATACCCTCCAAAAATAGCCAAAAGCCCCAAAAATACCCCTGGCGGTGCCCACAAAAACCTAAGGGACCCAATTAGACGAGACCGCATCATGAACGACACAGTCGTGTCGCTAAAGTGCGTAATATTGGGATTTTCAGCTACAGTCGACGCGACCACGTAGATTGGCCACGCGACCGCGTCGTTTTGCATTCATCTCCTTCAGTTCTTCATCAAAACAGTCGCGTGGATCAACCATTTGGCTTCAGCAGCTCTTGGATCGACGCGGTCGCGTTGTTCTCTAAACGACCGCGTCGAATTAGGTTGTTCTTCTCTTTGGCTCTCCAGCGACACGACTGTTTGGATTCATAACGCGACCGCAGCTGCCTGGGGGCTCTCCTGGTGACGTAGTCGTGTGGGTGATTCCACGCGACCGCGTGTGACACTTCTGTCTTTCTTTTCCCTTGAATTGGTACCCGATTGCTCCTTGCTTCATTTCATCTCTTTTTCTCTCGTTCTTGGACCCAAAACTCCATGTTTTCTCCTGCAATACACGTGAGATACCCAAGAGTAAAGCGGAACTAGAATTAGGAGAAATAGAATAGAACGGAGGATGAAATGATATTAAATGCACATGAAATGAGTAAAAAATATATACATACATAGCACACACCAGTTGTTTTTGTTGATCTACCGTGTGGGGTTGCTTTTATAGATATATTCTTTCAGCTAGCCCTTTCGCATCAGGACCTTAATGTTCCACTTATAAGACTGGTAGTCTTCTATTTATTACTGACCTTCTTATGGTAGTCATAGAATTGAGAGAGATTGTGTCCTTTGGGTGGAGCTTTGATCCTCTTAGGTGCATAAAGAAGACCCTTCAAGCAAGCTACCTTCATAATCTTGGGTAAATGAGTGTAGAGCAGCATATATTCAGTGGCTTTTGGTGTTGTGTTGCCCTTTGTGGCGAACACAACTTTGTTTTTCTGTTGCATCTGATCTCCCAGTAATCGGTGTTGAGTATTGAGTCACTTCTAGGTGTGTTTTGATGATGAACAAACTATGTTGTGTACTAATGAGTTGTGGATATGTATGAGAATTAGAAAGAGCACAAAATCAAAATGATGATCACACAAAGACTTATGGAGCCAAAGTATATAAGAAAGCAAAAAAAGCACATGAAGACTATGAGAAAGTGTTGATCAATCAAGGAGCTCAACCAAGCACAAAAGCTTAAATGACTCAAGAATCAAAGACAAGAGATCGAATTTCATGGACTACATCAATTGAACCAAGTGTATGCAATTTGATGTAAGTTGTATCTTGTCTTAAATTCATGTAAAGCCTTGTCTTGAAGCTCACACATACATAGGATCACTTTAGAAATGTTCTTAAATAGGATCACTTTAGAAATGTTCTTAAATGTTTTAAAAATATTTTTAAATAGTTTTTCTAAGTTTAAATTAGCCAAATATAATGTTTCATAGGCTAGTCAACTAGAACAAATACTTAGTCAACCAGCTAAACCCGATAATCATATGCTAGCATGCTTGTCAAGCTAGTCAGCTAATGTACATGGACTTGTCAACTAACTTATGCGCTAGTGGACTAGTAAGTGTGCAGTAGTCGACAAGATATTCTAGAGAGCAATTAGCTTTTTCGCATGCATGGCCTAGTCGACTAATGTCCAATGACTAGTCGACTAGCTGATGACTAGTCGACTAGTAGATGCACTTTAGTCAACTAGAAACCAGCCGTTGGCCAAAATGACAAATCCGAAACTAGTCGTTTATAGCCGTTGACAAGGGTGTTATTGGTATTATGCCCTACCCAAATCTTGTGCTATAAATAGAGGATAGTGCTAGGATTTTTCTAACAAGGATTATAAAAAAGAAAACAAGTTTTTAAGATTTCATTTGCTCTTGTGTTCAAAATTCTCAAAATAAAAATCCTTAGTTTTGGCCTTCTACTTCAAAGCTTCTAAGCAATTTTCTTGACCAATTTGTTTTGATCTCCTAGAGTTTTCATCCCCTAATTTATAGATATCAAAATCAACTCTCTCTTGATCTCCTAATGCTTTCATCCTTATTATTTGAGATCAAAGAAACCAAGCCTTAGCCACATTTTACACTTTGAGCTTTAATCAAAAGGCATTTGGCAAGTGATAAATCTTATCAAATGAATGTTTGTAAAATCCACAAGTTGTGGTGGTGGTAAGTTTGTGAAATCTTCAACATCAATGATGAAATTGACTTGATCCATCAGCTAAAAGACTATGCGAGGCTAAAGATTGTGCATTTCGAAGGTGAGTTAATTTCTTTTTATGACATGAGTCATGGCCACCATAATCATCTTGTATACCTTCTGAGTTAATTCTAACATCAATGAACCACTATCAAAGCCTCCAGGGCTGTTGATATCTCACAGCTTTAAGGATAGGAGCTAAGCGGGAGTTCTTATGGACATCCTGCTTGAAATGATGTGATGTGAGAAGGTGAGTAGTAAACCTGAGGGGGGCACTGAATGTATTAGTCTCATGTAGAGTCATTTATTAAGCCATGAAAGACCTTATAGAGGACACATCAACGTTGTGGAAGTGCTGCATTATCATCTAATGGGTTGTTTCTTTGCAAGACTTTGGTTTGGGATTTACTGTTGTGAATAGTAAATCTTGGTTGGAATCTTGGGGAGAGCGAAGATGAGTTTTGTGTTTCTTTTGTTGGAAAATGGGTTGGAAAGTGTGATTGGGATTTGTTTGTGGGTCCCACACTAAAGTAGTGTGTTTCTTTTGGTTAAAGTGTGATTGGGATTGTTGGATGAGGAAAGTTGGAAGTGTGTGCAAGATTATTAAACTAAAATATTTAAATTGTTGTGAACGGTTATTTAACCGGGTTGGTTGAGATTCTGGGCCATCCTAGAGATGGGCCCATATCTGTGTAAGCACATCTTGTATTCTCCCCATTGCCTATAAATAAAGACCTGAGGGCTCCTCCCTCAGTAGTTAATTCATAACACGTTATCAGCACGAGCCTCTAAAAATTTTCTTTTCCACAAAATTTTTTTTTCGTTCGTTGCGAAGGCGAAGGCGAAGGCGAGACGTGAGATCCACAAGGGCGGTGCTAGGCTTCCTCAATCGAGCGTCGTCATCCGCGTAAGGCTTCGAGCAACCGTCGCTATATCCGGAGGACGGATATATAGGTAAATATCCCTAGATCTCAAAAGATCGTTATAGGGATCGATTGTCGCCTTGAAAACGACGAATTTTTCATCCCAAAAATCAATTTTTTAGGGTTCTTTGATCTTTTTGGTCAAACCCTAAAAATTAGCCAACCGGTGGCTTCCCCCCCCGTCGCGACGTTCCCCCCTTCTTACAGGGGGGCGGCAGCCGGCCCCCCCCCCCCCTGCTGGGGGGCGGCGGCCCCCGAGACCGCCCCCCCCCCCCCCCCCCCGCTGGGGGCGGCGGCCCCCGAGACCGCACCCCCCTGCAGGGGGCGGCCCCCGCCGCTCCCCCCTATAGTGGGGGCGGCGACCCCTGCGGCCGCGCCCCCTGCAGGGGGGAGGCGGCCCCCGCCGCCGCGCCCCCTGCAAACCCTAACAGATTCAAAAAAAAGCCTGCCTGAAGCCCACAGGCCGGCTGTGGGCTTCAGGCCCACAGGCCGATTTATTCAAAAAAAAACCTGTGGGCCTGAAGCCCACAAGCCGGCTGCGGGCTTCAGGCCCGTAGGCTGTTTCCTACACACACAAAAATTGCCGGGGGGGCATAGGCTATAAACAAGCCTGAAAAGGCAACTGTTTGGCCTAAAATTAATTTAAAAGGGGCATTTAAGGGCAAAATATTCGTGAAAACTCACGGTAAGTTACGGGACAATTATCGGGCAGTCAAGGACTTTTGGGGGATATTTGGGGGGCTTTTGGGATGATGAGGGAACCTAATTTACTCATACAAAGAAAATGTTTATTTTGGGGCTCCTAATCAATTTAATTGGTTAAACCCATTTACTTTACAACCCTTGCATCGTAATTTCTTTTACATGCTTTACATCTCTGTCAAATTATGTGGATATTATATGCGTGGTTGTGCATCATATTTAAAACTTAATAATTAGGAAGATCTTGCGACCGCTCTGCCGTTAGTTATCTAACCTAACGGTGTATGATGTTGCCCAGTGGTCCAATAATTATTAAGTGATTAAATATATTTTTTATATATCCTCATGTGAATAAACTGCCTGTGATGTCTGTGAATGAAAATGTTGATAAGCACAATATTTCTGCATGAATTGCTAAATGTGGCTTTTGGATCGGCCGTTTAGTCCCACAGTTTATTTCCCGCACTTTTCTTTTACTTTTGAGAGAAATTGTAGTGAGGAATTTATGTAAATGTCAAAGAGAGAAGCCCAACTTCTATGGAGACGGAGGCCACGTTTGAAGATGGAGATATCATATGGGACCCACGGGGTTTCCAAAGTTGTATTTTCATTTCTTTAAGCTGCAAATTTGTATAATTTGGACTGTGGACTTTTGGACTTTTTCTTGTGGGACTGGCCGATCCACACGTTTAGCTTTTCATTAAATATTTCCTCCGCATGAAAATGTTTTTTTCTGATTAATTATTAATTCATGCATGTTTGTGCTCTGCTAGATAAATGGCTAAAATTGCAAGCGTTGACTTTGAAGTGCTGGATGCATCAGGTAGAAACTATCTAAGCTGGCAGCTAGATGTTAAGTTTCACCTGCGGGCCAAGTCCCTCATCACTGCTGTGACTGAAAAAGAAAATGTTAGCGATATAGAGAAGGCGCAAGCCATCATCTATATTCGCCCCCATGTGGACAAGACCTTAAAGGCTGAGTACCTTACGGTCGAAGATCCACTTGAGCTATGGACCGCCCTTGAGGATAGGTATAAACATCAGAGAGATGTTATACTCCCAAGGGCGAGATATGAGTGGGAGAACCTGAGACTACAGGACTTTAAGTCCATTGCTGAGTACAATTCAGCACTTTTTAGCATCACTTCACGCCTGAAGTTGTGTGGTGAAAAAGTCTCAGAGGATCGCATGCTGGAAAAGACGTATACGTCTTTCCATGAAAAGGATGCGATACTCATGCAGCAATACCGTGAACGTAAGTTCACCAAATACTCAGAGCTGCTGTCATGTCTTCTCATGGCCAAGCAAAATAGAGAGCTTCTCCTCGCCACTTACAATATGCGCCCTCCCGGCACTGCCCCCTACCAGAAGCTCACCATACCTCTTCCTTCAAAAAGAAGAGGGATAATAAAAGAAAAGAAAGACCACAGAAAGGGGGACAACAAAAAAGAGCCAAGGGCCCACCACAGCAGCGCAAGAATGAAGGGAAGCGCAAGTTCACCTGGCGCAGGAATGATAACAAGAAAAATAATGCACCCCCACCCAAGAGGGACTGGGAAGACCAGTGCCATAGCTGTGGCATGTCAGGCCACTGGTCCAGAGTGTGCAGGACCCCAGTGCATCTCCAGGAGCTTTATAAACAAAGCAAGAAAAAGAATGCTGAATCAAACCTGGTGGCTGCGAACAATGCAGTCAAGTTCACAGCCAAAGACTTCGAGTCAGATGATATGCTTGATTAGCCAGCTTTATTTATCTTAGCATTTGCAGCATTTTATTTCCAGTACAATCCTTTTTGTTTATGAGAGCTTATATGTAATCTGAATTCCGTCAAATAAAATTTAGTTTCTTTCTGAAATGCAAATGTTTACTCATCTTTCTAGATGGGATGCTCTCATGACTGCTTAGTAGACAGCGCGTCGACACATACGATCCTTCAGAACAAATGCTATTTCCATAGCATTACTCCGTATAAGAGCCCTGTAAACACAATTTCAGGGCCATCGGACATAATTGAAGGTTCTGGGAATGCAACAGTGTTGCTCCCCAATGGAACTGAAATAAAAATTGAAGATGCACTTTACTCTCCAAATTCCAAGCGAAACTTACTAAGTTTCAAAGATATCCGTCTTAACGGATTACATTTGGAAACAGCAAATGTAAAAGAAAATGAATTATTGTATGTAACGTCTCAAGTCAATGGAGCTAAAACCATACTTGAACGTTGTGAGAGCCTTTCATCGGGCCTCTACCATACAAAAATTCGGAGAGATGAAGCAAACCTGACGGAGCACCTGAAGGGCCCGACATCGGCCAAATTCTTACTTTGACACGATAGACTTGGCCACCCCGGATCTGTGATGATGCACCGCATCCTAGCACAATCCCATGGGCATAACCTGAAGAACCAGAAGATTCTTCAGAAGGGAGAACTCCCCTGTGTACCCTGCTTTAAGGGTAAATTAATAACACGGCCATCACCACTTAAAGTGGATATTGAGTCTCCTAGCTTCCTTGAAAGAATACACGGAGACATATGTGGACCTATCCACCCCCCTAGTGGGCCCTTTCGGTACTTTATGGTACTAATTGATGCATCTTCAAAATATTCGTATGTATGTCTACTTTCAACCCGCAACTTGGCTTTTTCAAAGCTCTTGGCACAGATAATAAAGTTGCGGGCGCATTTTCCAGACAACCAAATTAAGAAAATACGTCTGGATAATGCGGGGGAATTTACCTCTCAGTCATTTCAAGAATATTGCCATGCAACGGGAATAGAAATCGAACATCCAGTGCCGTATGTTCACACCCAGAATGGGTTAGCTGAGTCGCTAATTAAAAAACTCCAATGGATCGCACGTCCATTGCTGATGAAATCCCAGTTGCCGGTGGATGCATGGGGACATGCAATTCTGCATGCTGCATCACTAATAAAAATAAGACCCTCGGGAGGTCAGAGTCTATCCCCAATGCAACTTGCATATGGAACGCCGCTGAACATCTCTCACTTGAGGATCTTCGGCTGCGCAGTTTATATCCCCATTGCACCACCACAGAGGACCAAGATGGGTCCTCAACGTCGCCTAGGTATTTATGTAGGGTTTGACTCACCCTCCATTATAAGATACCTAGAACCCCAAACAGGGGACGCTTTTAAGGCACGTCTTGAAGACTGCGATTTTGATGAGACGTATTTCCCCAAAATGGGCCTAGACATCGAAAAGTCTAGTGCAAAGCAAATGTTAACGTGGGATACAAAAAGTTTGACCCACTACGATCCGGTAACAAAACAATGTGATGATGAGATCCGAAAGATCGTACACATCCAGGACACAGTCCATAGATTACCGGATTCGTTTACTGACAACCAGAAGATTGTCAGATCACACATCCCTGCTGCGAACACTCCAACTAGGATTGACATCCCAAAGGATGGATGCAATCCACCAGCAGCAGAAGTGGCTGCACCTCAACAGAAAAGAGGCAGACCACCAGGCTCCAAGGATAAAAATCCAAGAAAAAGAAAAATATCCGGAGACCTTGGGACGATACCCCCACAGAGAAACGAGCTCGTGTCCATACCCTCTCCCCCCCGGAATCCACTGCAGAGGAACTGTCGGGAGAAACTGAAATATCATTGAATTATGTACGTACAGGGGAGGTATTGGACAGAAAGAGTACAGTCGTCAACGATGACTTCGCGTTTCACATTGCCATTCACGTCGCCGGAAGCGACGATGATTATGAACCACACTCCGTTGCTGAATGCAAACGTAGAGATGATTGGCCAAAGTGGAATCAGGCAATAGAAGCTGAGCTGGACTCACTTCAGAAACGAAAAGTCTTTGGGCAAATAGTCCAGACACCTACCTGTGTCAAACCTGTGGGATACAAATGGGTATTCGTCAGAAAAAGAAACGAAAATAATGAGATCGCACGCTACAAAGCTAGACTTGTAGCACAAGGATTTTTCCAAAGACCGGGTATAGACTATAACGAAACATATTCCCCGGTCATGGATGCGATCACTTTCAGATTCCTGATAAGCTTAACAGCAAAGGAAGGCCTAGATATGCAGCTAATGGATGTTGTGTCTGCATATCTATACGGAAATCTCGACAAGGAGATATACATGAAACTTCCTGATGGTTTTTCCATGCCTGCTGAACTAAATGATAGACCTCGGGACGTCTATTCTGTTAAGCTACAAAGATCATTGTATGGTCTTAAACAATCAGGAAGAATGTGGTATAACAGACTCAGTGAGTTCCTTGTTCAACAAGGATTCACGAACAATGAAGTCTGCCCTTGTATCTTCATAAGAACAAAGGGAAAAGGATTCGTGATAATAGCTGTCTACGTAGACGATCTGAATCTCATAGGATCTCCTGAAGAGATCACTGAGATATCTGTAAGCCTAACAAAAGAATTTGAAATGAAAGACCTAGGCAAAACGAAATTCTGCCTTGGCTTACAGATTGAACATCAAGAGGATGGAATCCTATTACACCAAACCATATATACGAAGAAAATGTTGCAAAGATTCCATATGGACCATTGTCATCCATTGAGTACACCTATGGTGGTACGATCATTGGATGCACATAAAGACCCCTTCCGGCCGCTGGAAGAGGGGGAGGACATACTTGGTCCGGAAGTTCCTTATCTGAGTGCCATCGGAGCACTACTATATCTGGCAAACTGCACGCGTCCCGATATAGCGTTTGCAATAAATTTTCTAGCCAGATACAATGCAGCGCCTACACAGCGCCACTGGACCGGAGTAAAGCACCTTCTGCGCTACCTCCAAGGGTCTACAGATTTGGGACTCCTCTACAAAAATGGAACATCCTCTACACTTGCAGGTTATGCTGATGCAGGTTACTTGTCTGATCCCCACAAAGCAAAATCACAGACTGGGTACGTGTTTACCTACAGTGGGACATCCATTTCCTGGAGATCCATCAAGCAAATCTTGACGGCGACCTCATCCAACCACTCAGAGATCATTGCCATCCACGAAGCAAGCAGAGAATGCGTATGGCTACGCTCAGTTGTTCACCACATCCTGTCTACGACCGGACTGAAGACTGGAGACCTCGAGCCCACTACCATGTTCGAGGACAACGCTGCTTGCATAGCTCAGCTACGAGATGGCTTCATCAAAGGCGACAGAACGAAACACATTTCACCAAAGTTCTTCTGGACGCACGAGCTACAGAGAGATGGCAAGATCGACATCAGACAAGTGCAGTCATGTGACAATTTGGCAGATTTGTTCACTAAAGCCCTTCCTACTGCTACTTTTAGAAAACTTGCACATAGGATTGGAATGAGACGCCTAAGAGATCTGAAAGCTTGAAAGCTTGTACAAATCAGGGGGAGTTTGGCAGAGTTTGTACTCTTTTCCCTTAACTATGGTTTTCCCACTGGGTTTTCCATAGCCAAAGGTTTTAACGAGGAAAATCTCACCAACTCAGGATCCTGAAGTATCCACCCCATGTGAGACCCATATATGCTCAGAATCCTGAAATATTCATGAGCAGGGTCCACACCTATGGCTGGATAAGGGGGAGTGTTGTGAACGGTTATTTAACCGGGTTGGTTGAGATTCTGGGCCATCCTAGAGATGGGCCCGTATCTGTGTAAGCACATCTTGTATTCTCCACATTGCCTATAAATAAAGACCTGAGTGCTCCTCCCTCAGTAGTTAATTCATAACATAAATATAATACTTAAATAAAAAAACACAACTAAGCTGCGAAAATCATGAGAATAGCATAACAACTGGACACGCGCTTTGATTGGCAATAAAAAATTAAAAAAAGGTGAGCGGCCCGCTGCTATTGGAGCCGAGCGAGGAGAGAGTGAGTTGGGGACCCACTGGTTGTAATCTCGGTTGTAATCTCCGGAAAATGCAGGGATTTTGAAGTTGGGATTTCATCCACCACCTCAGCGACATGTAGGCAAAAGCACTGATAAAAATTTTCCTCCCAAAGAAACACGACAATGGAAAGTGAATGGAGAAAGCTGTGAATAGTGCCTTAAACCGTGTATGAATAGTGTAATTTGGACACTTTCCTCCTCACTCTCACGCAAATAAACAGGCCCTAATAATCTTTTGAATAGATAGTTGTAATCTTTGTAAGATTGTCTTGCTTGCTTTGATAAGGGCTGTCGTGGCGATCACGAGATCTCTCTTGCTTGATCCTTCGAATACTATGGTGATCACAAGATTGGTCTTGCTTACTATGATGATGGCAATGGTGACGATTGTTGGTTATTGCATCACCCTTAAGTCAGTTTTGATGATAAGCAAACAACTATGGTTGCTAATGATGTTCTTCTAAGATGATTTGTGAGTGTAGGAAATCAAGTCAACAAAGTCATGAAATTTATTTAAGCTTGCTAGGATTGATGTTTCAGCGCAAGAGCTTGATAATGAAGAATTAAAGTACGTGGAGCTCAAATTGAAGGTCAAAAGCTCAAGTCAAGAACTCTTGGAGGTGCCAAATTTCAAGGCAAGTTGGTCAAGCTAAAGGAAGACACCAAGACTCCAAAAGAAAATGTGAGTTGTATGTCATTTTTGTAAACTTATCCTAGAATGTTAAAGCTATTAGTTGAAGCTTGCACATATACTTAAATAATGTTTTAAAATATTTAAAATATTTTGAAAACATTTTGAAAAAGAATAGATTGAGTTTTAGTACTCTTTTTAGATATTTTTCCACGTATATGAAAAGGAGTCGAATACTTTCTCTATAGGAGTCGACTATTTTCTATTGGGAAAATAGATTTTTTTTTCTCTGTCCCTAAAAGGAGTCGACTACAGTAGGATTGTAGTTGACTACCGCTGTTTGAGGAGTCGACTATTGTTAGTACATTAGTCAACTACTTTGGCCCTACGGCCTGAAAAAATAAAGCTCCGTATTTTACGGAGAGTTGTTGATTTTTCCGTTGGAGGGACATATTAGGGAACATTTTTCAATGGAGTTTCTTCCATATTTATGCTAAGAGTGCTTAGGGTTTTGCAACAACTTTATGACTAAATAATCTAAGTTTTCAAGCATTTCTAAACTCTCTCATAATGTCCTCTCAAAAGATTTTCAAGACAATAGTTTTTACACTTTCCAAAGCTTTTAAGCCATTGATTTACATTGCTAACTTGTGTTTCTCTCTAGCTTAATCTTCTTGACTCATATGAGAACACAAATTAGAGGTTTTTTTTTAATCTCTTTGTTTTAATCTTCATTTCTATGAGATCAAAAAAGTTTTCCATAGCCACGTTTACACTCTCTCAAAAGCTTCAATTAATTGGCCAAAGGAAGGTTGTGATTCATTTTCTTCATCAAGAGACAGGCTTGTAAAATCCACACAAGGGTGTGGTGGTAAGATTTATTGATTGTATTTGTTGGTTATGAAAAGTCTCAGGTGTTGATGTCTTCAATTGATGAGATTGTGTTTGGTTGTATTGGAAGACCACTCATTGGAGAAGTGGTATTGAAAATTCCTAGTAAATGAAACTAGGTGGTTGTACAAGCCCTCAAATCAAGGCAAGTGGCTCTCTAATTTGAGAGTTGATTAGTGAAAAAAATCCCAACGAAGTTGGGGACTGGACGTAGCCCACGGAAAGGTGAACCAAGATAAATTCCTTCGTTTGTGATTGTGTTCATTCTGCAACCTGAAAGGCGAAGATCAGTCCACATAATAATGCACATGTTAGGCACAATACCAAACGTAGCACCCAGATCCAGGCATATGCTTAAAAGACCCTCCCTCCTTTATCATTTTCAAGGATTCTCCCCCAAGTGCTTGAAGAATACATCACCTTTATGCCTTTCGCTAGGTATCTGCCCTTTCTCCATCACTTACAGAAAGAAATACAATGTACAACTACAAAGGCCACATGCGCCAAAGACCTATTGATAACGCCCGCCCCATCAAAAAGACAGAACATACGAATGTTGAGATCAGGAGAATCTACTTACTAGAATAGAACACTATGACACATGGTTTAAGTGTGTTGGACTGGCTTTGGAATCAAAAGTTTGGCTGCTTTTGACTTCCTCTCTTCAAGGAAACCTAAAGTTATATATGACAGTTTGAACGGCATTATCTCCTCACATCACCCAATGCATTCTCCAATGTCATCTGCTTCTTTCATTGATGTATGGGGATGGATCAACAACCTTCCCCCCTTTTCACAATGGAAAACAAGCACCATGTCTCTCTGTATTTGTAAGCCAAAAGATATACAGACCTCCATGAACCTCACAATCACCAAGAGTGCCGAGAGCCAAAACCCATACATCACCTTCTCCATCTCAGCCAACCTTCAGATTCCCATCTCCCTCTGGACCTCTAAGCCGTTTCCCCTGAAGGGCAAGACCCAGCAGACCGTCGATGAAGAGACCATGGTCGGCTTCTTCTTCAACGTCGTCAACGGGGTCCTCAGCTATGGCCCTGGCAAGAAACTTCCTTTCCATTTCCCTGCAGTACAAATCAGAGAGGAGTTTCGAGACATATTTAACCTGGCATTCCTCAATCTTGCCTTCCTGGTCTGCACTTACGAAGCGCCTCATGACCTCCGCTCGGAGTGCCTGGACACCCTGAAGCTTCAGCTCATGAGCTCGTGGTCGAGGGAGACATCAAAGCAGCTGGTCCGGGTCCTTGGATCCAACATCGAAGAGCAGTGGATGAGATCGCTGAATCTTGCCATAACTAACCGCATGGTAGAGCTCCAAGCATCTGATTACCCCCTTAGAACCCCCTCGACCAAGTTCTCTTATGCTGTGTCAGCGACCGGGCTATGGAAGGTGCAGCTGTACTGCCCGGTCATGGCCATGAATTTGGATGATCCAAGTTCTGTGACCCAAGACGAGCGCTTGCTCTTCTCCCTCAGGTACCAGCAGCTCGAAGGCGTCATCCAACTTGCTTACAAGGTCATCTATCGGGAGAACTGGATCGATGTGGTGGTAAGAGTGGATAATGTCAGGTTCGTATAACACACTTCTCGTAACAAAGAAAACGGTTACTTCTATGTACAATGTTCAATGATTCTGATCAAAATAAATGATTCTGATCGTCGAAAAACATAAGGGCAGTGAGCTTTGCATGAGTAATCCTTAAACCACATTTATATTTCCTACCACAGTAATCCTTAAACCACTTTGTCCCTAACAGGTGTGATGTCAATCCACTGGTTTCTGATAATCTCATGGAGGAACGAGGGTACGGCCCTGAGGAGAAACATTTCCCTTCACGGATATCTCTACGCCTCACCCCAACGCTACAGACTGATGTGATGTCGGTTTCAGTGAGCAGATCATCGGACAACCCTACACATGAGATCGGCCTGGAGAAGAGCTTTGAGGGTTCATTCGATCCCCCAAACTCCCTGGGTTTCACAGTCGTGGCATCAGAAAATGTCACAATGAGCATGAAACCATGGAAGTTCGAGCAGTCTGTCTATGGCAACACAGCAAACTTGAACTGGTTTCTTCATGATGGGGCAAATGGGAGAGAGGTTTTCTCCTCCAAGCCTTCAAAGTTGTCACTCTTTCAACCCAGGGCATGGTTTAGAGACCGGTACACGAGTGCCTACAGGCCTTTCACGAAACAAGGAGGCGTGATATTCGCAGGAGACGAGTATGGGGAGAGCGTGTGGTGGAAGCTGTGCGGAAGAGCTTTGGGAAAGACCATGGAGTGGGAGTTGAAAGGCTCTATATGGCTAACCTACTGGCCCAACAAGCAGAGAAAATTTTACAGCGAAACCAGAAGGCTAGACTTCAACGAATTGATTTATCTTCCACTCAGGAAGTAGCAATGCTGAAAGTATCAACCATATGTATGTTTCAAGTAGGAATCCAAACATGACACTGATAATTTGTAACTGACATAATGTATGAATTATAACCTTGAAACCCCTCTTCATCCATAGAAACTAAAAAAATCTTAAATAACCTCTCATTCTAGGGACTATGAAGTGAGACTATGTCAACTTGCACAGCGTAATAACCAAGGTCTTCATGTAATAGAAGAGTCTTGCATTGTCCAGGATTATATGTGTAAGTTACTGATGCTTTACACATTGTGAAAGAGGCTTATGTTCTTGTTGGTTTGATGTGTATGTAACGCTATCCTCTATATATCTGATACAAATAACAAACATACTTTCATCCAAGATCTAATCACATGACAGATTCCCTAACCACATTTCATACCATCCTAACATACAATTCTTAGAACCATAAAAGCCTTGACATATATTTTAATTACCTCCTCCCTTCCCACCACAGTAAATATAAAAAATAAACAATAGTAATTAAGAAATAAAAAATATGGTAGTTTGGAATTTAAAGGATTACTGATGGTACCAAGCAAAGAAATATACAGACAGAGTGCAAACAAATCCAATCTAATCGGAATAATAAGAAAAGAGGAAAATAAAAATGCATGCAAAGTGTAAATTTATAGTTCTGCTAGCTTACTCCTGAGAATGAAAAATAAAATTATTGATGAAAAGAATAAAATAACATTAAACTCACCTGATCTCTTGACACGTGTAGACACACGTGCAATAAAAAAGAAATAATATATAAAACTGGCATGTGGTATGTGATCATTGTGATTACAATCCTATAAGTAAAGACTCGTTAAATCCATGCAATTTTGATGACCTATCCTTACATTAAAGGTTGGTAATATAGTAATGTGTATAATTGAACTTTTAATTATCAAAAACTCATTAGACACATCCAAATTTTGTAGTTTCATAAGAAAGTCAAAAAGAAAAAAAAATTGAACCTCCAGAACACCACCAAATTAGTGTCAATTGAACTTTCGCTTAGCTTAGACACAGAATTCGTGAAACTCGATAAATTTGTAAATAATTCATGAACGTGTGACTGGCTGAAAAATGTTTCCGTTCAATTTGCTCACAGAAATTAATCCTGAAGAATACGCTAAACTGTACAAATTTTAAATATAATTTGCAAATTAAAAGCGAATTATTTGAATTTTGGCTAATTATGTTAGCCATGGGGTTCAAGCCCTAGACCTTTTGGAAAAGAATGGTTTAACCATTGAACCATGTGCTCTAGAATGTCTAACATTAAAGTATAACTAGAAATAACTTGTGCACACAGTGCACGGCGCAAGAAAAAATCCCGACAAAAAGGATGCGATGAACGTGCACAACCGGAAAGGAACGAGAAGTGTGGGTGTGTGTGTCGGTATCGTCAAGGGTGAAAGGGTAAACTCAAAAACCTTGTGGGTAATAGGAGAAAAAGATCATAGGAGAAAAAGATCATAGGCCAAAGATGCAATTATGTGAGTTTGGAGGGTATGGGTTTTTTGCAAAGTGGTGTGGGGGGGTGGCAACCATACAAATATGTGAGAGTGTGGGTTTTTTTGCAAAGTGGGATGATGTGCATTTGTCCCAGTCAGCTTGTGGCTGGGACAAAGGCGGCTGAAACCAGTCAGCAGCCCGATTCTAGCGAAAGGGTGATACATATTTAGGCCAACTTAACATCTCCGGATCTTTTCGTAAGAATTTCCAATTTTTTACCAATTCTGAACTTTTAAATATTGTCGAATTATTCTCGAACGCCAAATTTGTCACAACATCCCTTCATTTTGTATAAAATGGTAGAGATACTGTTGGAATTATAGCTTAATTAGGTTACCTAATTGTAGCAACTTTTAACCTGAGCATTTTATTTAGTTTCTTATGATTGCATCAGATGAGAATCCAGTGTGTATATTTATATCAATGGTTCATACTGAATTGATAGCTCAAGGACACAAGCAAACCTCAAATTTCCTAGAAAAAAACTGTAAATAATTGGATCAAACACTTATCGCCGTTTAGTAAATGGATTATTGCCATTTGTCCTTCAACATTTGCCCCTAAAAAGAATGAAGAAAGTAGTGATGAACGGCCCAATCACCTGCACCTACTAGACTTGATACTTAGTAAACAGATTCAACTAAGAATGCTCTAGCATCTCCTGCTATTTCCGCTTTCCATCGTGTTATTATTCATTTATCTTCTTTTCTTTGCTTCCTTGATCCCCCCCCCCCCCCCCCCCCCAAAAAAAAACACACACTTCAATTGACTAGAACCAACTGGATCAAGGTTTGAGAACTCGATTTCGGTCCCAACTAAAAACCGTCTTTGGAGAGTTTCATTGGTTTTGTTTTAAGTTTAGATTTTGGATTTATCTATTTTTTATGTATATATTTTATGTATATATTTATATGTATACTAGAAATTGCATGTGCACCAAGTGCATGGAGCAAAACAACCCCCCACGAACACGACACGGTGCACGCGCGCAACCAAGACGGAGCGAAAACTGTGGGTGTGTGTCGGCAGCGTCGAGGGGTAAAAGGGGAGAACAAACGTAAATCAGAATGTTAGAAGGGCTAAAACGCAAGAAAACAAGGCAAAATGTGCAAATAAACGGAAAGTGGGGGGGCGGGGCCATTTTTTTATTTGAGGGGATCCCCCACGGGGATGGGACATTGCCACTGGGGACAACCCCGTGGGAGGTCCCCCTCTTTTGTAAGAAGGATAGAACGTTATACATAAAGATATATATAAATTATAGATAATATTTACATATGTATAAAAAATTTATGTCACAACTAAATTTTTATGTAACTAAAATGAGAACAATGAATATCATATGACATATGAGCTAAGGCCCCATATTCAGGCTAGGAAACACAATCCCCCCCCCCCTTAATTTTTCGAACAATCAGAACCGTTCATTTCAATCTTCATATGATAAAACCTCAAAAAATCAAATATTAGGTGAACCAATGAGTTTGCATGTACATATATCCGTCTAAAAATTTTATTTTTACAAAACCGTTAAATTTACGACAGATGGATGAACGATTAAAGCTCCTTGTCTTAACCTAATATTCAATGTTTTGCGATTCAATGTTCATTTTAACATATGAAGATCGAAATGAACGGTTCTGGTCGTCTGAAAAATATGAGGATATATGAGGATGCATATGATGATCGAAATGAACGGTTTCTGAGGATGCATATGAGGATATATCATATGTTACCAATTATTCTCAACTAAAATATATACATGTACATAAAATTTTGTTTCCAAAAATATGCATAAATTTTGTTTCAAAAAAATTTCATGTGCCCACTGCATGACACATGGCCCCACTGCCCCACCTGATCCCAACCATTAAATACTCTCTCGATCTCTCTGCTGAGATATTTCCAGTGATAAAACCCCTCTCCCGCCACCACCTCATCCTTCTGTCTCTTACCGAAAAAACCTCATATCATCATCACTGCAACCATCTCATCCTCTCGTCCCCTTCCCTCACCATCTCATCCAGTCACCAGAAAACATCCCCTTCGCGTAACCATTGCCACCTAAACCTCTCGTTTCTTCTTCTCGCTGCCTCGTCCAAACTCCAAAAAATCAAAATGGTGAAGCTTGATTTCTGAAGCCCAATCAAGGTTTGATTTCCAACGCTCGATCAAGAAAACTTGATTTCTGACACCCGATCAAGTCAAAGAAACCAAACATAGATTGAAGCAAAATCGAAGCAACATCAGACCTTTATTGTAGCTTCGTGTAGCATCTAAAACTGAACGAAATCAGACGAGTTTGCTTTTTTTGCTGCAAGTTTGATTTCTAAACTCTTTTGCATTTAGTTTTTTATTTTTTAATGCAAGATTGATTTTTTTAATTTTTTCACTACCAGTTTTCCAAAAATAACGAAATGTCCAAAACTAGGCCAAAATTGAACGAACCATTGATATTTTGTCCGAAAACTACGGATACCAATTTCTGCTCTACATTTTGGATTGCTCTGCTTTGAAATCAAAACAAAACAATCGAAACTGGATGGTTTCAACCAACACCATGCACCTTGAGCTGGATAGTTGCATCAACAAGATGCCCAAAATATTGCAAAACAAACTCTAGACGATCCAATGAATTGGTTTCCCCTACCATCGTCTTAGAGAAGATTACAAGATATCCTTGCTTATATTCACTTCCTAGAGCTACACTAGCTCCTACAACCCGAGTTCAATAAAATGACAACAAGACACACACTGAAGAGCTCCCATGATAGGCTGAATACGTCGAATGCCGTGGAAAGGAAACAGAACTCTAATCTGATACACCAATTACTAGACATGTATATGCTTCTACGGCCGGATATGCCAGATGTTGTAAGTAGAAAGCATGGAAAGCTATGTAAGGACAATTCAGAGACCATAGTTGATGAACATGCATACCTGATAAACAAATGGCTTCATCTAAAATGCCTCAAGATACTCATGTTGCGTCAATCCAGTTATTGTCTGGTTGAGTCGATAATTGGAATGGCATTCATCTGAGCAAGGTGAGGAATCTCGTCGCAGAAGGCTGTCAGAAAAACCCCTGAGAACAATCAAAAGTGATAGATCCAGTAATAACATGGCCAGATCAGACAAACGTCTTCAAGATCCGGCCACCTAGTTCCAGCTCTTGCTTTTCACATCAAGTTTGGCCAACTCTTGGTCATTGCAGAGGTTGGGGAATAGGGGGAATGATGAATGGATTTTGGGATATGTTAGGAGATGTGATGGAAGTAGGGATCGTAACAGGCAATATTTGATGTGGCGACTCCCTCCTTTCAATGGATTTGGGAGGATTTGACCCTCAAAATGGATGGTGAAGTTCCGGTTACTGTTCTATGCATAGTAACCCGAGACGAGGTCATATTACCATCTCTTGTTAATACAAATCAGTAAAGAATAATAACCATACAGCTCGTGTTGTTATCCAATAAGCTTGTCCCATGATTAGAATAATGTCATATTTTAAGCTATGAATTTTATCAAATTTTAACAACAAGAATATTTGGAGTTGGTTCTTCTATCCAGACATTTTTTTTCTTCAAACAAGCTGCCATGACTAAAAGTATAACAAACAGAACTCTCACCAGTCTACATACACAGTTACGAAACTGCAATTACCCAGGTAGGTGGTTGAGGATCTCTCCAGCATGTTTTACACGTATATTAACTAGCACAATTGCTTGCTTATGAGGAGAGATGGAAACACCAATATGTTAGCACAACAAAACCACAATCAGATGAAGTGTAAATTTTTGGAAGTACAGATCAAAACCATATGATGCTGTAAGATGAGAGAAGAGCATATAAATGGCACCACAGATTAAGAACAATTTTTAGTTATTTCCAGTTTTCCACTGCAGCCAAACAGCTGAAGAAGCATAATCATAACAGGTCTCTGAGCATACCATCTGGATTTCAAATATTTAAGCTCACATACCAACCGAAATACAGAATCAGAAAGTAGAACCGTTCCAACCAAAGTTTGAACCCTGCAAATAAGAAAGGATGAACCATCACTACCTTCTACATATGAGAATGATGAATGGTAAGTGATAGCTTTAGAGTTCAGGGGCGAAAAAAATGACACAGTGAATGTCAGATGCAATTTGACCCCAAAGCACAAAAGCAGCAGATGGTTTAAATAATAAATGAATGTTTACATAATTACATGATCTATTGCTGATGTGAAGCATGTAAACACTGAGCATATTCTTGAGTTTGATGGGCCTAAGAACCATAAAAATTGCAATGAGAAAGAACGCACATATCAAGACATCATTCCAGTTGTCTAAAATTAGATGACTTGCCTTAGTATCATAGAACTTGAGAAAGAAACGTGACTTGGGAACTGACAACTTGCTCTCCAAGATTGAAGAAATAGCAGCACTCAGCTTCTTGTTCACATCAGGATTCAGGCCTCCGATAGAAACCAGTTCACCATATGCAGCAGGCTCCTCAGTTCCACCAAATGCTATTGGCACAGATCCTTTAAGCACTATCATCACATACTGTATAGGAAAAACAAAAATCACTGCAACTGTGTAATGCTTTACTGATCTAACCAACACAAATAACTTTCTCAGGAATTGAATTATATAAGGTGCATACTAGGATAAGCTCACATATCAATCACGTGAAAAGAGGTGGAGAAGAATAACTTGTACAGCAAAGCGATATTGGTGACATAGATGAATAATTTACTTGTATCATGAACCAGGATGATATTATATAGCCACACGAAAAAAAACTTGGATCATAAAAATAAAACCCTCAAGCCTATACATTACTTTGGAGTTTCGATGCTGTGGCAGGGATTTTATTTTGATATGAAAGTCATATAAATCATTTTCTAGCATCGTAGTCATATTAACCACAAGCATGCATTGGGCCACCCCTGTATATGTATGCCTAGCACTGATGATCATCGAGATGTTTCTGAATGCCAACACATATCTCCACCACCTACTACAGTACCATTACTATACCATTACCCCGCTACAGTACTGATAAGTACCAACTAGTGAACTATACCCTGCGACAGCATAGCTACTTAGCTACAATATTGATATAGTCATCATTAAGGGATATGAGATTCAAGGTTTTGCTACAATGAAAATGGATTGTGTAAAAACTCTTCACTTTGTAACAAGCTGGGCATGATTGATATCAATGCACCAGCTTGAGCGTGAGTGTTAAATGATATATTAAGTATACGTTTCAAATTTATTAATAGGAATTATATTTTTCAGTTCAAAAATAAGAAACTATAGTTTTTAGTTTTGGGAATTGGAGCCAAATAAGAACTATAAATATAATGTACTTTCTAAGCTATATAGCAATACCGCGATTAAGGTTGTGTGGTCTATTATTCTATTTTAACAAGGTACCAGATCCATCTTCTTAGCATCAATCTAAGTCTACATCTTCTTAGCATCAATCTAAGTCTACTAAGCCCTCTCCTTGTCCAATACACATGGATCAATCTGATGCGCCTGGAAATAACAAGAGGGGCATTTGGGTAAAACAACAAATAGGAGAGTTTTTTCTATTTAAGGGGGGTGAGCCGGTCCTAATGGGGTATGCGAAAATTGAGAGAGTCATTTTATTTATCCCCTTAGATTATTTGTAGTAGGATCGGCTTTTCCCCCTAGGTTAAGAATTATCTCCTAGTCTTAGTTAGCGAGTAGATTAGTTGTATTAGGGTTTCTTTTTAGTACTGGATCTGAAATTCTAATAAAAATCCTCTTTTTATCGTCAAATCCCTAGCGAATCGCATCAATTGGTATCAGAGCGGTTGATCCATGGCGAACACGCGAGCCACAGAGCGGATCGAAGTCTTGGAAGGAAAAGTTGAGACGATTGAAGCCCAAATCAACAAGGGTTTCATCGATCTAAGGAAAGAAGATGCGGAGATGGCCGCGGAGATCCGGAAGGAGATAAAAGAGAATCAAGAGAAAACGGAGGCCAAGATAAAAGAGAATCAAGAGAAAACGGAGGCCAAGATGAAAGAAAATCAAGCGAGAACTGAAACAAAATTGGCGGAGTTAGCGGAGGCAATAGCGGCGTTATCCATGAAACTCAACTTAAAGAGGGATCCAAGCAAAAAGGAGCCGCTTTTGACAACAAATAAAGATCCGGGGCTAGATCTGAAGATTCTAAGTCCAGATCTACCAGATCCGGAGCCAGATCTGGAGCTTTCAGGCGTAGATCCACCAGATCCGGAGCCAGATCTGGAGTTATCAGCTCCAGATCTGGAGTTAGCAGATCCAGATCTGGAATTTTCAGATCCAGATCTGGAAATTCCTGATTCAGATCCAAAAAAGACAATTTCTTTTGAAGATGATCCGGATCTAGAAGAAGACGGAGGCTTCGATCAAGGAGACAACGTGTGGGGGACTCACCAAGACCACGCGCCGCCACGCCGCGAGGACAAAGGTGCCGGAGGGGGGTCTCCGGCACCCCGGCAGCCCCTTGGGTGGCCGCCGACCCCCCAGGGATCTCTGGGGGGGCCGGCGAACCCCCAGAGGGGCGGCGGGGGGCCGCCAGGCCCCTGGGAGGGGCGGCCGCACCTGCCGCCCCCCTTGCGGCTTCGGCGGGCCCAGGCGCCGCCGGCCCAATTTCAGGGCCGGCCGCCCCTGGCGAC
This sequence comes from Scilla litardierei, assembly GCA_030789695.1. Taxonomy (NCBI): domain Eukaryota; kingdom Viridiplantae; phylum Streptophyta; class Magnoliopsida; order Asparagales; family Asparagaceae; genus Scilla; species Scilla litardierei. The sequence continues at coordinate 788,675,272 of CM061142.1, read as the reverse complement.
GGCCTGGGGAGCCTCGGCCGACCCCAGAGGGGGGTCCCGAGGTCCGACGGATCCCTGGGGGGCCCACCGACCTTCCAGGACGCCCGACAGACTTTTCCGAGCGTTTCTGGCCCCCCGGGGGCCCCGCCCAGAAGGATTCCAGCAGTGCAACGATGACGACGACCATCCTAAGTATTTGTGGGGGCCCGACGACGCTTTTTGGATTCCGCCTTGGCCCGACGATACTTTTCCGGACTTCGTTGAAAGCGGTGGGGACCACTCTCATCCATTTGACCCGGGAGGAGGCTTGCAATCGACCTGGTGGAACGGATGGCCCACGGACATCGTGCACCACCTTGAGGACAAGGTGGTTTTTCAGGGGCGGAGTAGTGATGCGGCTGGAAATAATAAGAGGGGCATTTGGGTAAAACAACAAATAGGGGAGTTTTTTCTATTTAAGGGGGGTGAGCCGGCCCTAATGGGGTATGCGAAAATTGAGAGCGTCATTTTATTTATCCCCTTGGATTATTTGTAGTAGGATCGGCTTTTCCCCCTAGGTTAAGAATTATCTCCTAGTCTTAGTTAGCGAGTAGATTAGTTGTATTAGGGTTTCTTTTTAGTACTATATCTGAAATTCTAATAAAAATCCTCTTTTTATCGTCAAATCCCTAGCGAATCGCATCACAATCCTCTTAGTTCTTACTTGCAAACTCCAATTTAATCCATCTTGGGTTTGATTTTGAGGGAGGACGTTAAAAAATAATCTCATGATGAAAAGTATAAAAAAATGGAAAACATTTTGAATTTGCATGTGAATGTTATGAGAACATAAATTCGTATACCAACACTAGAAAATATAAATCATATTCCTTAACATCGACATCATAAACAATAAAATGCATGTGAATGTCATTGCACTCCGTTTGAAGGTAAATGCTCAATTGTTCCTAGGAACAGAACATAAATTTGTTGGACCTATAAACGACATCACCGGCCACCTGAAATAGTACCGCATAAAAACACAGACAGCTGTAAATTCTGTTCTGTAAGCTTCTAAGTTATGCGTCAATGATCTCTTCTATTCTATCGTTAAAGTGTCAATCTTTTTTCCAAGAGAAGAAGAATGATTGAACATCTTAGAAATATGTAATTTCTACACATTTTTATGATTGAATACGACTGAAGGATATGAGTCACCAATTGAATGGCCCCGTAGGGGGTAGCAATCAAAGCCTGACCCACTACAAAATGGGTATGATCCGTAAATGATCCAACTAGTCACCCCACTTTTTAAACAGGTCGGGTTGGATTGCTAATTTTGACCTGTTTAACTTAATAACTACACGTTTTTATATAAATCTCATCTCTTAGTTTTTCTCTTTTTTCTAGGTCTCTATTATCATTTCTTTACAGTATTTTATAGTTAACTACTTAGTAAAGTGTGAACTTATTGGTAGTGTGCCTTCTTCCATATTTCTCCTTTGCTCATATTCTATGTAGGGCGTATTACTAGTTAAATTAGCTCGTTAACTACAATTATCTGAAACGGGGTTCATCTTCTAAATCTATTCAATTTTTATGTCGCTTGTTATTTATTAGTGTTCATGAAGTAACTTGAATATTGAAATTTATGTGCATGTTATTTGAAGTAGTTTACTCATTATTATTTATATATCCGAACATATGTTTGCATAAGCAGACAATAGACGGAACAGCCTAAGAATATGTTTAAGATTGATAGTTTGGGTTGAACCCAATCTCATGCTGCTGATCCAAACAATAAAAAGGTCAATTCAGGTCGGCCACCTGATATACAAATTGGGTATGGGTCTCAATTCTTGACCCATGAATTTCACGTGTCGATTACAAATCAAGAGCTCACGAATAAACCCCAAGATGACCAAACCCCACCCATGTGCCACCACTAGTGGACAAGTAATGTACATATGTTGCAAAAATCTGATAATTTGCAGTGAACTGCACATACCACATTGCATAACAAGGCTTTCTCGAAAAAGCCTCCAATAAAATACCTTAGGTAAAATATTAACCAAAATTACATACAAGAGCAAACCTACATACTGGTCCAAACGGGGATGTTCCACCCCTAAGCCAAATAAACCTCTTCTGTGGAATATTAACCAAAATTACATACAAGAGAAAACTCATATGGGGGAATCTATGGTGGGACATTCCAACCCTCAGAGCAAAATGTTAACCACCTAAGATCCAATGAACAGACAATCAAATAATCATACAGAAACAAATATAGGCATCTCCACCATGAAGGTTTAGTGCCAACTCCTGACCCTAAAGAAGAGTTTCACACTCACCTCTTACTAGTGCATGGTAGAATATTTACACAGGAACTCTGTGTTTCTTGTGACCGTAGATTGAACTGGAAAAATCATCATATATGTTCCATATTTTTTATAATGGATTTTAAAGTAAAGTCACTAACAATTTCCCCAATTTGACCTTAGTTTCCTGCAAACGCAATATTTCATACAACACCCTCATGGTGTGAAACCTAATATAAGTCCCTTTGGAGTATGGTTGGGCCTTGCAAATTAGTCATCCAAATGCATCCATATAGGTAGACCCAATAACAAATTAACAATTGAAGCTTCTATCAAAATTGGAGATTGTGGCAGACTAATATAAAATGAAGCTAATTGGTAGAGCAACCATATTTGAAAAAACCGTTAATTCTCATAACCATAACACCCTTGTTGTGCCATATGTATCAATCCACTGATTACTGTTTCTTAGCACAACACAAGATACCTTAGTTCGGCCACGCAAGGTTCAGCCATATGATGTTGCCAAGAGAAAACACTAGGTTTGAACTTGGACTCACCCTTATACTTCTATAGAAATTAAAAATGCAAACAGGATGCGGGCATAAGCCACAGTGCCTAAGTTTCAATTGTCAACACAAAAAAGAGAAGCAGAACAGCAGGTTAATTTTTACTGCAAATAAAATCAGACACTATACGCAAATAGACAGTATCCAGATGTCGCCCCCCCCCCCCCCCCCCCCCCAAAAAAAAAAAAAAAAAAAAAACCAAAAAAACAAACAAACAAACAAACAAAGAAAAACCACAAAACCCCCAGAAAGAAAGAAAGAAAGACAAGAAGGAAGGTGACATGGGTATGTGATAGAGATCAAATTTAAATTAGAGATGGAGTCCTTTATTTTAAAGATTTCATGTGTGAGATGGTGATAGAGTTTGAACCCTTTGAGGCATCTAGTTGTTTTGAGTCTTTTGGTTATTTTATTAGGAAAATGTTTGAGTCCTTTTGAGTCTTTTATTTATTTTAGAGTTTTAGTCACACTAATGTGTGATTTTTAAAACCCAAGTTGTAAGCCTATATAACAGCCACAAACTTATTTGTTTTAGATCAATGATATCAAAATTTTGTTACAACCTTGTTGTTTCTCCTAAAATTAAAATATTTTGTATTGGTGTGTGTGTGTGTATGCGCGCTTGGTTGCCTGAGAGATAGGTCCCAAAAATCTCTACATGCGAGGTGTGCAAGTCGGTGATTATTAGATTTCCGGGATGCGACACCCGAAAATTTATCAAATTCCTAATAGTCTTCTTCTGGTTTTAGATAAAAAAATTCAAAAAAGAGATAAACAAAGAAAACAAAAAAAATCCTAAGCGCGAACAAAAAACAGATTTAAAAGGGGGAGGCAAAAAAGACAAATTCGAAAAAAAAAATTGAAAACAAAAGAGAGAAATAAAGAAGAAATCAGAGAAGAAACAAAAAATTTGGAAAAAAGAGAAATTTTTGAAAAAAAGGAGAGAAGAAAAAGAGAGAGGAGCGAGAGAAAAGAAAAAATTTATATATATATATAAACCCTAACCCTAACTAGTCTATGCTGCATCCGCCGCCGCAGATTGCGCCCCCACCGCCATCGTCGCCCACGGCCTATCCTACCACCACCATCCAAGTGCCTCGAAGCCTCAGTCGTCGTCTTCCACCGCCCTTACCATCATCTTCATTGTGTTTCGTGGATGACGATGTCGCCACCAGCCTCTACTGTTCCCCTCAAAAGAGGCATCACATTACGGCGAAGACGAAAAACAAACGATCGCAAACGATCGCCGCCGAAGTCAACTGAAAAATCCGATGGCACCGAATTGCTACAATAGTGTCTCCAATGAACCATTTCCATCATCGAGCCGCGATAAACTCAGACGTTGACAATGTTCATCGGGTTAGCCAAGCTGACACTGTTGATAGGATTAGCCAAGCTGACACTGTTGATAGGATTAGCCAAGCCTAAGCCTAAGCCGACTGAAGCCAACTTGAACCGATCGGAGCCAACCAACCCGTTGACAGGTCAACGGCTCAGCCTAGCTGTTGACCAACCGAGTCAAGCCATTGCTCCAGTGTAGCTTCACCTTTTCTTTGTATTTTCACTGGATTTTAAGTATTTCTAACGTATTTCTAACGTATTTTGGTGATTTCTTAAGCTTTTTACGTGAAATTTTCAATTTTGATCATCTGAATTAAAGATTTACAAGTTCTAGAAGCTTTGCAGGATACTACAAAGCCGGTATTCACTATAGATAATATCTAATCTGATTAAATCCTTAATTGTTAAATGGAAATTGATTTACATACCCACCGTTTTTATCAACGCACATACCGCTTAAATTTTTGAAAGAATAACGAAACTGCCATTTTCAAAAAACCCAAAATACCCCCACCAAAAATTACTCCGAGCACATACCAAATTACTGGTATCATGATTGTTGTGTGCGCTGAGCAAAAATTGATACACATACCAAACATGGTGCAATTCAGGTCTTGACAGTCAAAAATTACTCCTCTAAATATGGAGTAGTTCAACTAGCACAAAATTTTTGAATTGGAGTAATTCAGCAAGCACAAAATTTTGCCCTAAATTGATGCACATACCAAACCAAAAATTGATGTATACTTCGAGGAGTAATTTTTGGCCTAAATTGATGCACACCCACATAACATATTTGGTATACACATACAAAAATTTTGCTCTAAATTGATGCACATAACAAAAATTTGACGCACAATAGGACAAAAATTGATGCACATACCAAATATGTTCTTGCCCGCCAAATATGAAGGAGTAATATGTTCTTGCATGTTGCACGCGGGGAGTAAAAAGTGATGCACATGTCAAAATTACTCGCCATGCACAACATGCTAAATTCTCGCTTGTTATGTGTGGTGAGTAAAAAATGCTGAACATCCCAAAATTACTCACCGCGCACAACAAGCAAAAATTTTACATGTTGTGCGCAGGGAATAAAAAATGTTGCACGTACCAAAATTACTCACCGCGCACAACATAAAATTCAAAATTACTCACCGCGCACATGCAAAAAATTTTATGTTATGCGCGGTAAGTAATTTTGTTATGTGCATCACTTTTTACTCACCACACACATCAAACATTTTGATTGTTGTGCGCGATGAGTAAAAAAAGTTGCACATACCAAAATTACTCACCGCGTACAACAGGCAAAAATTTTGCATATTATGCGCGGTGAGTAATTTTGGTATGTGCAACACTTTTTACTCTCCGCACACAACAGGTAAAAAATTTATATGTTGTGTGCAGTGAGTAAATTTGGTACGTGCATCACTTTGTACTCGCAGCGCACAACAGAGAGCCATAGAATTTCAAATATTTCTTTCCATCCAACAGAGATCCGAATATTGCTTAAGGGATTTTCATGCCTTAAAATTGTTCATGTAGCGAAATCGTTAGTGTCCTAAAATTGTTCTGCGAGATAGTCAACTTTAAGGTTTTTCGTGTCCTAAAAATATTCGAAATAAACCAAACACGATCTCGAATTATACTTCAGTATGTCTGTATATGTAATACATTTTTCAATAAATTAAATTAAATTTATACAATGTTATATATTAGCTTTGTTTACGCAGAAGAAAGCTGGGAACTAATTTAGGATTTTTTTGGTTTACATGTATTTTCAGTATTCATGCTTGTGCGCAGATCAAAAAGTAAACTAATATTATTTAATTGGTATGTGTGCGGAGTAAAAATTTAAGTGGTATGTGCGCAGAGTAAAACGGTGGGTACGCAAATCAATTCCATTGTTAAATTTAAAAATTTTCTCTATTTGATTTTGTTCTGATTAGTTAATAGCATTGGGATCGCATCATTTTATAATCTTGATGTATGTGCTGCATTAGCATATCTAGAACTGCATTTTTAACATAAAGTTTTAGGCCATATGATATTATTTTATTTGCATAATTAATGCTTTAGTTGGCATCTAGGATTTTGCATTTGCATTTGTGTTTCTAAGTGACATTATTACATAGTGGCAAAATCCTAGGATCAAACATAGAAAACAATGCAATTCAATGGCTAGAAAATCAACTTCAAAAATTATACCTAAAACCAAAAGCCGACATAAATCGAACATGAGATCGTCTAGAAGACCGAGAAAATAAGTTGACCAAAGAAAAAAAATTGAGGATGAAGCATAGCGTACATTTGATGATGAATCTAGGATGATCAAAAATGAGAACAATCGAAATAATAAGAGACAATGAGTATTTTGAAGATAACTTTATGCGAGATAATATCACATGATGGATTATGATTGATGCTCCTAATTTTGATAAAACTTATAATCCTCAGACCTTCTCAGATTGGCTAACAGAGACGAAACATTTGTTCAAATGGTACCAGTTATCAAACAATAGAAAGGTCCAATCTGCTAAGGTAAAACTGATAGGGTCTACCAAAATCTTCAGCTTCTGGACATCAATAGAGAGAGACAACAAGAAAGAGCATCTGAGACCTATATAGACTTGGAATGAAATGAAGATCAAGCTAAAAGAAAAATATTTACATTCTACCTATAGAGATTGCCTATTAGAAAAATTAAACAATCTACGTCAAGAAAGCATGACTATGGAGCATATGACTAAGTTCAATGACCTATTAGTTATAAGTCACTACAAGAAGACCCACTATATACCTTTGCTAGGTTTTGTTTTAAATTGAAAGCAAACATTAGGCTTGAGATGCTTCCTCATACTGTAGACAATATGCAACAAGTATTTAACCTAATCTTAAATTTGAAATCCATGAGAACCCATATATACAGAATGCCTACCTTTAAAGCTAAGAAGCAATTTAAACTGTCAAGTAACTACATGACTAAATCATAAACTAATACCACTAAAGCGAAATGAAAAGGCTAAGAGTTGAGAACCATTACAACAAAAACCTAAATGGGTGCAATGTTTCAGATGTCATGACTGTGATCATTTTGCTAGTCAGTGTACTGATAAAAGCCTACTTGTGGAAGAGAATAAATAACGATGATGAATAAATTGAAGAATACATTCTGGGAAACTGATGATACAGATAATGATGTAGAGAGATCTAGTGCTTGGTTACAAGTCATTAGGTGTCTAATTACTACACTTGGGAGTGAGAATGATTGGCAAAGAACTAACATTTTCTTTATCTACATCAAAATTGAAGATAAATCTTTCATAGTGACGATTGACGAAAGTAGTTGTGCTAATTTAGTCGCCAAATTAGCTATTAAGTAGATGAGACTAAAGGTTGAACCTCATCAACAGCCTTATAACAATACATGGGTTGATGATAAATCACATTCTATTACCCAACATTGTTTATTACCTAACATAGTTTATTACCTTCCAACTTTTATGTTATCATGATAGTATTTATTGTGATGTCATACCTATAGATGCTACACATATTTTACTAGAAAGGCATTGGCTGTATGACTTAGATATTACACATTCTGGGAGATCTAACGCATACATATTTATATCTGGAGATAAAAAATTGTATTGATCCCTTGTAGACCCAAGAGTATAATTGAAAATCAAAAGAATATGTTAATCCTTAATAAGCCACTACCAATATCTCATCATGTATATCCTAGTTCCTCAGAGTTAAGCTTTGACTTTATTCCTAATGCATTTCATGAGCCTTTTGTGTATGATTTGAGTGTTTTGCATCTCGAAACTTATGAAATCCTTGCAATAAACAATTTATACTCACAAGTCTGCATAGAATCAAAGAGAATTTTGTACGAATTTGTAGTTATAGATGAGGAGTTTCTATTAGAACCAATAATAAGGCTTTGCATGCATCATATATGTTTTTGATGAGCTTTATTGAGTGATGATCTCGATTTGACCGAGTCGAATGTTTCATGAAAGCTTGAGAAAATTAAGCACATCATATTTGTCATCACTGGTTTTCAATGTCCTACCAAAAAGAAGATTCTATATGCTTTAATTTCTTTTGTGACTTGGAAGAACATTTCAGAAGATATTTATCTATAGATCTGCATCCTATTACACTTCATAGTTCATATACGCATCTTTTTTAGTCCCAATGGACTGTTGAATACTGACTGATCGTGCCAATCTATCGTCATTTATGTGGTGGTGAAGCTTTCAAGTCAGAGAGAATGATAGAGATCAAATTTAAATTTGTGAGGAGTCTTTTATTTCAAAATTTTCATGTGTGAGATGGAGATAGAGTTTGAATCCTTTGAATCTTCTGGTTGTTTTGAGTCTTTTGGTTATTTTGTTTAGAAGAGAGTTTGAGTTCTTTTGAGTCTTTTATTTATTTTGAGTCTTTTATTCATTTTAGAGTTTTAGTCCCGCATTAGATGTGATTTTTGAAACCCAAGTTGTAAGCCTATATAAATGCCACAAACTTATTCGTTTTCGATTAATGATCGAAGAATAAAAATTTTGTTGTAAACTTTCAATTTTTCTATAAAAATATCTTTTTACATTAGTGTACAAGAGTGGGCTGTAGGAGTTTCTAACATGCATAACTAGTTTATACACATCGAAAAATTAGAAACCTACCAAGATACATGTGTTTCAAATTGATATAAATAGATTACTAACCTTTGTGACGATCTGAATGTGTCGGACTACAGGTGCTGCTCTACGAACGACCACTCTCAATTGGTATCCACACATGAACGCCACGAACAGGACTTGCGAGGGTGCAAGCTCCCTCTCCGCAACTAGGGTTTTTTCTCTTTCACTCGTCGCCTTTCTCAAAAACGGGAGAGATAGACTGAATGCGTAAAACTGAAAATTATCTTTCTATATCTTATATAGAATCTCACGTTAACCATTTAACGTATTTCAGTTACGAAAAGATATCTTTAGGATAATATCGTATATTATCTGTTAACTCTTTAACGCATTTTTGTTACACTGTGATATGTTAAAGATATCTTAACGAGATACGATATCTGTCAGTTAAGATATTTCGTCATATTACAAATTTCAAATTGAATTCGAAATCATGTTTAAACCATATCCTATCCATTACGCTCTTTGTGTGCGATCCAATAGGCTCATATTAAATTGGCAGTGGGCCTAATCTCATTAGAAGCCCACAAGTCATAATTGGTCTCCAGCAAGACATTATGACTACCCAATTAATATGAATATCGTTAGTCCGATATTAACCTAACCAATAGAACATGTCATAATCTTTTTGTCACACGAAATCTGATTTGAACATAAGTCATCGACAATGTCATACTTATATTGTTCAAACATTTAATTTCTCGCTTACTAAGTAGACTGATAAAATCAAACGGCATTCATTTGAGCACGGCCATGCATTTTTCAGTCCTACTTATCGAGTAACCCGTTAAATATCTCTCTCATAAGAGAGGGACAAATTCCATCTTGTTCATTCACTTTCCTCTGTATAATTCACATCATAATCAATCATAACCTTTATGATTATCTGATTAAAGATAATGTTTGGTTATGTCAAAACATGATATTCCTCATGTATGAAACGGTAATGATCTCAGGTCTAAGGATTCTATGACATAACTATTATGAGATCATTTATGACACTAATCCATGCAATGATCTTATAGCGAGTCTATCCAGTACCTGTTCTCCAACAAGTACCTATAAGTTTGATTTGTATCATCATACATATAATTATCTCATAATTATCAACCAAACTCATACTAGTCTTAATTCATTATTAAACCTTTAACAATGAATGACTAGGGATGCTTAGAATAACATAAAACAGCTATTCAAACATTATTATAATGAAACATGCAAGCAATATAATAATAACAATAAGAGAAACATTTTATAAATGAAAATAATATAACATAAAAGTCCAAATATTTGGCCTAGAGTAAAACCACTAACATGGCTTGGTAGCCTAGGTGATAGGTCTGAAAATTCTCAGCGTGCAAGGCGTGCGAGTCAGTGATCGTTAGATTTATGGGGATGCAAGGCCCAAAAAATTATCAACAATCTTCTTCTACTCCAAATCCACATCACATCTCTTGCCGCGGTATGACACAAACTTGACATACTAATAGTGCCGTCTTGAGAATGTTCACATAATTTGTGTGACATAGCGTGCATCACTTGTGAACTTGAACAAAATTATCGTCAGCTTACATAACAATGTCAAGGGAAAGGTTCAGGCTAGTGCAACATCAACTAAAGATTCTTAAAAGCTATAAATTAAGAAATAATAAATTTGGTAATTCTGAAGTATTACGTGAGCCATGGACTGGGAAGTTTATACAAGAGCCTCAACGGATGAGGTAGGGAATCCAAGTATTTGCCGCAACTTTCACTCATCACATATCAGTCATCTATCTCCAACAGTGAACAAAACGTATCATCGAAACTCTAAAAGACATCACAACGAGAAATGCTTAGGTCACAAGAACACAGAAATAGCATGCACAGATAGAAACTCCAAGTCGCTTCCTCCATCCTTTAGAACATAGAGATCAAAACGAAACAAATTAACTAATCCCTATATTTTGGTTGACAGTAGTTACATATAAAAGAAGTATATGAAGATATTCTTATTTGGAAACGCTAAAACAAAAGGTCAAAACACATTACGAGTTTTTTCTCGGGAGACACAAACTCGACTGTAATTTTCAAGTGAACACTGAAATAGGGAATTCTCTATTCTACCAGGACTCGACTAAACTGTCAAAATCCCAGTTTCCCCTCATTGTCCCCTTCCAATTTCTTCTTCTTTCTTAACATTATTAAAGTTCAATACAAGTCAATCGCGCAAACACTGAATGGAGTAAGACATCATAGCACATCCAAGTGGTACTAAAATCAGCTTTAAGCAGTCAAGCATGACTTAAAGCACAAAGACTGCATTAGATAGATCTAAACTCATCCTAGTCTCACGCAGCAACTCACATGAAAACTAAACTCTGAAGCCAAAGATGCAATTTTGACCACCAAATCAGCGCGATAGCATCGAGAAATGAAAACCCATGAATTAATTTCGACAAAAAAGAAAATAAGCTAAGACTATTTGGGCTTAAGGCAATGGGGAATACTCACACTCTCGGGCTTGCCGATGATCTTGGCGACGGTCTTGGTGGCCTCGGCGAGGACGGCGGAGGTGTCGATTCCCTCGAGGTTGACGTTGGTGGAGAGATTCAGGCACGGCATCTTCTCTCTCTCTTCTCTCTCTCTGTGGATTCTTTCCCTCTTTTCTACCACAAAAACCTCTGCTATGTTTTGAGAATCAGCTTCCTGAGTTCTAGCCTTCTAGGGCTCCAGAATGGGCCGATAAAGATTCTCTTTCTTATTGGACCAATCATCATGAGTTAATGGGCCAAATGGTCACGATGAAAATGTCATCGACTCCTCGGCCCGTGTACGTATACTATATGCTAGAAATAGGGCTGTTGACGAGCATAACGTTCGACGAACTACTCGTGAACAAGCTCGGTACATGTTTGTTTACGTTCGTTCAGGAAGCTCAATGAACAAGCTTGAACAGATTTTTAGAGCTCGGTTAGTAAACGAACAGAGCTTGAACATAACTGTGTTCGTTCATTTATGTTCATGAACAAGCTCTTTAAGTGTTCGTGAACAAGCTTGTTAAGTGATGTTCATGAACAAGCTCGTTAAGTGTTCGTGAACGAACATGTACCGAAAATTAGTAAATTTAGACAAATACTATATTTTTTACAATACTTAAATAGATGCTTGTAATGGGATTTATGGAGCTATTATGCTGGATTTATTTGTTTATATCCTGCAAATATTTAATCTTTTTATTTAATTGATTTAGTCATTGGCAATTATGTTTAAATAGTATTATTCCTGATTAATAATTGACATTCGTTTGTTTGATTGAAAATCTGTTCATGAACAAGATTGATTGTGTGCTCACGAACATGTTCCTGAACATGTTCACGAACAAGCTCGATAAGTCTTGTTAACGAACAGAACGTTCGATTAAACACTCGTGAACAAGCTCGGTAAATGTTTGTTTACGTTCGTTTACGTTCGTTCAGTAAACTTAACGAACAAGCTTGAACAGGTTTTTAGAGCTCGGTTAGTAAACGAACAGAGCTTGAACATGGATTTTGTTCATGAACAAAACCAAGCTCCCTGTTCAAGCTCGTTCAAGCTCGTTCGACAACAGCCCTAGCTAGAAATAACCCGTGCAGCCAAAAAAAGCCAACACAAAGAGGATGTTGTGAACACGTGGAACCGACAAAGAGTGAGAAATGTGTGTGTGCGTGCCGATATCATCGGGAAAAAACTGCAAATTCAGGGGGTTGAAATGCAAAAAACATTGGGGTGAGAAACATGTAAATAAGTGGGTGTTTTTTGGTTTTTTGGGGTGAATGACAAATATGTAAATAAGTGAGGTTGGTGGGTTTTTTTAGGGGATGGCAAACATGTAAATAAGTGGATTGGAGTGAGTTTTTGGGCGAGGTGGTGGACAGGGGCGGAACCTGGATGAGATGATGGGGGGCCGAGAGCAGGGTTAAGTCTCTACTGATGTCATTTTAGGACGCTTCGCCATTGTCGCTAGTCGATCCAAATGATCATTCAATGGGACCTTCGTCCAGCATTTTGTAATAGTTACAATTTCTATTTATTTATAATTTCTATTTATTTACCCCGCCCAAGCCTGGATGTCATGCTGCAGGTTTTCTGGGCTTTTTAAAATTAATATATACAAGGCTACAAGAAGCATTTATTGGCTGAGTGGTTAGCGGCACAAACTCAATAATGGTTGGTTCTATGCTTGCCCAGGTTCGAAACTTGCTGCTTTCAAACCTTTAGAGTAAGTTAATTTTTTCTCTCTCAAACATTAGTAGTAAGTTAATTTTTTTGAAAAAAAATTGCCCCCCCCCCCCCCCCCCCCCCCCGTGACAACGTGGTTCCGCCCCGGTGGAGGATGAGGTGGAGGGAGTGAGGTGTTGAGTATTGGACTCCCCGGATTTGGTTTTGGATGATGAGCAAACATAAATATATCATGAACTAACAATTTGTGAGCGCAGTTATGGAGATCGTCGCCAAATTCACGAGAACACTCAAAGCGACATCTTAAGACTTCTCAAAGCTCGTATTCAATGCCTAAAGCTTCGTTGAAGCTTTTGGACCTTTTTGGAAGTCATGAAGATTTGATCGAAGCTTTCGAAGACCGTTCCTTAAGGTTTTATTCATAGTCTTTTAGCTTCGATTTATAGAATGTTAAGCCTTGAGTAATTCTTACTTGTCTATCTTCATATCGCGCATATCTTAGAGCTAGGATTATCTTAGAAGCCATTAGAAACTTTCCCGAAGTCTATCGCTTCTTCCATCGGCTTCTAGTGCATCTTAGTTGGTTCAAGTAGAGTCACCAACCGACTAGATGACGATCTAGTCGGTCGGCAACTCTTCATGAACCGACTAGTTGTCCTAACTCATTTCAGCTCAGCCATGTCGATCAATTAGTCGGTCAAAGAAGGTTCACCGACCGACTAGATGACGATCTAGTCGGTTAGGAATCCTTCTCAGACCGACTAGTTGAGCTTGCCTCTGTACAGCCTGAGTTACTGTTTACAGTTAGTCGGTCCAAGAACATTCATCGACCGACTAGTTGTGAAACTAGTCGGTCAACATTTGTTCGTAGACCGACTAGTGTAACTTGTATTCAGCTTCGTGCATTTCACTCTTAGTCGGTCAAAGAACACTCACCGACCGACTAGTTGGCAAACTAGTCGGTTGGCAAGTCTTCTTAGACCGACTAGTTCATGTTGCCTGGAAATCACTCTTTTGGCTGTCGAGCTGTTAGTCGGTCCATGTTAAATCACCGACCGACTAGTTGATGAACTAGTCGGTCAGTGATCCTTCTTAGACCGACTAGTCTGCTTCAGATTTAGATCCGTTGGAGTTTTGAAAGCGACGTTTCTCTCTCTCTTTTCCCTTGATCCTTTAAATACATGAAGGGGTTATTTCATAGGATCCAAGGCTGCTATTTCAGAGTTCTATTGATTCAAAGAGAAGCTTTCAACTCTCATCTCCAAGCTCTCCCATTCTCAAGAATCTCTCCCTCACTCTTATTCCTCAAGAGAGATTCATTGATTGTGAGCCTTCCAAGCCAAGGGCTTGATTCTAGGTCATCCATCTCATCCCTGGGCTTCCATTGCTGGTCATCTTCTTGAAGCTAGGGTTTGGTGACTCTTCCTCCATCAAAATCCTCTTTGCCCTAATTTGGTAAGAAATCTCAAGGCATAGGTATTTTGTTGGTAAGCATTTCATTTCAGTTATATTTGAATTGTATACTCACGGTTGTGAGAGGTTTTGCGTGATCCCGGGTTGTGGGATTCACGGTCATCGATTGTAGGTCGTTTGCACTTGTGAGGTTTTCGCAAGTGGTCATATTGGAAATCTTGAGTTAGGGTTTCTAACTCAAGTATCCGGAAGGGATCCGGGTGGTTGGGACGTAGGATCACCGGGAACAAGTCGGGGAGACTTGGGTGGATCCGAACCCATTAAACCATTTGTTTGCGTTTGCATTATTTCTTGATTGTTGTTATTCCGCATTGTTGTTTGTTAATTGCACGATAATTAGGAATAACACTCCTTATTATTTAAAAGTACTATTCACCCCCCCCCCCCTCTAGTACATGTGCAGTAGCTTCCCAGGGCACTACATGAGGTGGGCCCCACCTTTGTCTTAGTCATATATAGCCATCTACCTAGGACAACTTCACCAATTGTACTATAGATTGCTCGTTTTGGACGGAATACCATAATGCGTCCTTAATTTGTGTAATTTAAGTGATCTGAGGAGATTCAGTGTGTTGGATCATATGCGGGTCAGACCTGCTCTTTCGGATTTGACCCAACCTGCTTCACTAAAGCGAGAGATGAATTTTACAGCAAGAAATTACAAATTGTTGTGAAGTGTTTTCTAGGAGAGGTCACATGTCTTTATTTATAGGGAAATAGGGAAGTGTTCATACAATGGTAGGGTACAGTGTTCATGTAGGATACAAATTTCTAATCTACTACTGGATAGGATATGCCCTACATGGTTCTTTACATGGGCCTATATAACACATTCATCACACTTCCCCGGCCATAACTGTGAACTCTTACTCATGAATACTTCGAGATTCTGAGTATTATGTGAGAATCACAATGGGTGGATACTTCGTGATCCAGAGTTAATGTGATTAGCCTCGTTAAAACTTTTGGCTATGAAAAACCATGTGGGAAAAAAATCATATCTAAGGAAAAAGAGAATAATTCTCATTTAACTCCTCGTGATCTGTACATGCTCTTAGGCTTTTAGATCTCTTAGGCGCATTATACCAATCTTTTGTACAAATTTATTTAAAGTGGATGTAGGAAGAGGCTTGGTGAACATAGATTTTCATTAGATTGTACTTGCTTCACATCGATCCCGTCATTCTTTTGCAAATCATGTGTATAAAAGAACTTTAGAGAGATGTGCTTTGTCCTGTCACCTTTGATGTAATATCCTCATAGCTGGGCTATACAATCGACATTGTTTTCAAACATAGTGATTGGCTCAAGATCATCAGTCTTCAATCAGGACGTCGCCATAATGTGATGTACAACTGAGCATAGCCAAACACGCACTCTACTTGCTTCAAGGATGGTGAGAATTTCGGAATGATTGGATGAGGTTGCCATCACGGTTTGCAATACAGGTTTCTAGGAGATAGTCGTCCTATCGTAGGTAAACACATACCCAGTTAGTGACTTCTCATTATGGGGATCGAACCTATAACCTGCATCTGTATAGCCAACAAGTGTGGAAGATGATTCTTTCTTATAATATAAGCCCAACTCGGTTGACCCTTAGAGGTAGCACAGAAGATGCTTAACTCCGATCAACGGCGCTTTATAGGCGCAGCACTGTATCTGGCTAGTAAAGTTACTACAAATACTATATCGGGATGTGTTCAGTTAGCCAGATAAAGAAGTGCTCCAATTGCACTTAGTTAAAGGGACTTCAGGACCAAGAATATCATCCCCATCTTCTAGCGGACGGAAGTGGTCTTTATGGACATCCAAAGAACGTACTAACATAGGTGTACTTAAAGGATGACATTGATCCACATGAAATTTTTGTAATAATTTCTTGGTATATGTTGCTTGATGTAACATAATACCATCTCTCAGATGTTCAATCTGTAAGCCAATATAGAATTTTGTTTTGCCTATGTATTTCATTTCAAATTCTGGTAGGCTTTTAGATAGCTTAGTAATCTCGTCAGGAGATCCTAAGAGATTTAAGCTATCTACGTAGACTGCAATTATTATAAATCATGTTCACCTTGCTCTTATGAAGATGCAATGGTAGACTTCATTATTATGGAATCCTTGTGGTATAAGGAATTTGCTAAGTTAGTTATACCACATTCTTACATATTGTTTAAGAACATATAATGATCTTTGTAGCTTAATAGAATAGACATCTCGTTGTCTATCTTTAAAAGTTGTAGACAATTAAAAACCATCAGGAAGTTCCATATAAATATCTTTATCAAGATTTTCATATAGATATGCAGTCACAACATCCATTAGATGCATATCTAATCCTTCCTTTGCTGTTAAGCTTATTAAAAATCGGAAAGTGATTGCATCCATCACCATGAGTATGTTTTTTCATAGTCAATACCCGGTCTTTGGAAAAAAATCTCTGATCTACAAGCCGTGCTTTGTAGCATGTGATCTCATTATTTTCATTTCTTTTTCTGACAAATAACCATTTATATCCCACAGGTTTGACACCTTTTGGTGTCTGGACTATTGGTCCAAATACTTCGCTTTTCTTAAGCGAGTCTAGATCTGATTTTATTGCCTCATTCTACGTTGGCCAATGGTTTCTCCGTTTGCATTCAGCAGATGTGTATCAATATCATCACGTTCAACGACGTGAATGACAATATAAAACGCGAAGTTATCGTCGACGATTATGCTTTTTCTTTACAACACCTCCCCATTACGTATAAAATTTAATGAAATTTCAGGTTCTCCTGAATTTTCCTTTTCATAAGGTTCCGGTAGGGGTGAGGGTATGGACATGAGCTCATTTTCCTGTGGCGGTATTGTCTCAAGGCCTCTACGGTTTTTCTTTTTTCTAGGATTTTTGTCCTTGGAGATGGTCTGCCTCTTTTAAGTTGAGTAATAGCAACTTATACTGCAAGTAGTTTGCATCCATTCTTAGGGATGTCAGTCCTAGCTGGAGTGTTAGCAATATGGATGTGTGACTTGACAATTTTCTTATTGTCAGTAAATGAATCTGGTAACTGACGAATAGTGCTCTGAATGTAGAGGATCTTCGAGACCTCATCTTCACATTGCTTAGTTCTCGGATCATATTGGTTTAATATTTTTGTGTCCCATGAGATAATATGTGAGGCACCAAACTTCGCTGAATTTGGGCCTAATTTAAAGAATATCGTCTCATCAAATTTATAGTCTTTAATACGTGTCTTGAAAGCGTCCGCCATTTGGGGTTCTGGGTATCTAATAATTGAGTGTGAATCAAACCCTACAAAAATTCCTAACACCGTTGAGGATCCAATTTTGTCCTATGTGGTGGTGCTATGGGGATATATACTGCATAACCAAAAATCCTGAAATGAGAGATATTTGTTGGTGTTCCATATGCAAGTTGTATCAGAGAATAACTCTGACTCCCAAAGGGTCCGAGTCTTATTAATGAAGCAGCATGTAAGATCGCATGTCCCCATGAAGTCACCAGCAATTGGGATTTCATCAATAATGGACATGCAATCCATTGGAGTTTTTTATAAGTGATCTAACTAACCCATTTTGGGTGTGAACATGCGGTACATGGTGTTCAACTTCTATCCAATTATTAAGCAGTATTCTTGAACTGATCGGGAGGTGAATTCACCAGCATTATCCAGACGAATTTTTTTAATTTGGTTGTCTGGAAAATGCTTCCGCAATTTTATTATTTGTGCCAGTAGCATTGGAAAAGCTAAATTGCGGGTGGATAGTAGACACACACACGACCATTTTGAGAATGCATCAATCAATACCATGAAGTACCGAAAAGGCCCAACAGGGGGTAGTTTGGTCCACATATATCACTTTATATTCTTTTGAGGAAGCTTGGAAATTCATTATCCACTTTTAGTGGAGATGACCTTATAATCAATTTTCCCTTGTAACAAGGGAGACAAGTAAACTCACCCTTTTGAAGAATCTTCAAGTTCTTCATATTATGTCCATAGGATTGCAATGCGATGTATCATTATCGATTCAGGATAGCCAAGTCTATCATGCCAATGTAAAAACTGTGATGATATTGGGCACTTAAGGTGCTTCGTTAAATTTGATTCCTCTCTCCGAATTTTTGTATGAAGGCCTGATGGGACGATCTCAAATTGCTCAAGTATGGATTTGTGTCTGTTTTCTTGAGCTGTTACATACAAATATTCTTTATTATTTTTACTGTCAGTTTCTAAGTGGATTTCGTTTCGTCAGATGTCCTTTAAACTCAGTAAGTTTCTCTTTGAATTCGGAGAGAATAATGCATCCTTTATTTTTATCGTGTATCATTTGGGAGCAATAAAGTTGCATTCCTTGATCCTTCAATTATATTTGATGGCCTTGATATTGTATTTACTGGGCTATCATATGGTACTATGCTATGGAAATAGCATTTTTTTATGGATCGTATGTGTAAAGACACTGTCTACTAGACAGTCATGAGAGCAATCCATTTAGTCAAAGATGAAGCATACACGAGCATACGAGTGTATGCAAAACATAACTAATTCATTTAATGGAAAGAAAACTATTCATAGTTATGGAAAAAATGCTCGTCATGACAATGTTTATTCTACTAAGATAAAGGAAATCAATCGAACAAGTCATCTTTTTCAAAATTTGCAGCAGTAAACTGTACTTGAGCTTGGAAGTAATTGGCTACCAGATTTGACTCATCTTTCTTCTTCAAGTTTTCTTGGTACAAATCTTGAAGGTGTTGCAGAGTTCTGCACACTTTGGACCAGTGTCCTGTCATGCTACAGCGATGTTACTGGTTTTTCCAATCCTTCTTTGGTGGGATGCTTGATTTTTATTATTTTCATTTCTATGCCATGTGAACTTCCTCTTTCATGTATTTTTGTTATTCTGGTGACTCTGTCCTTTGACCTACTTCTTCTCTGGTCCTTCTTTTGAAAATTTCTTTTTCTTTTATTCTTCTGCTTGGAAGATGTATTATGAGCTTTGGGAGAGGGGCTGTGCCAGGAGGTCACATGTTATGAGTGGCGAGGAGAAGCTCTCTATTCTGTTCAACCATTAATAAGCATGCAAGTAGCTCTGTATATTTAGTGAACTTTTGTTCACGATATTTCTGCATAAGTATTGCATCTTTTTTATGAAAAGACATTTAAGTCTTTTCTAGCATGCGTTATTCTGAGACTGTTCCAACACACAACTTCAAGCTGTTGGACACAACGATCTAGGATCTTTGGTTTGATGATGACAAACGTGTCGTTATATTTATCGTGTGTGCTAAGTGTGTTTCAGGAATGTCAAAGCGGTAAATTCTCAAAGTGATGACTTTGTCAACCGGTGGAGGAATTGCTATACACAAAGCGATTTGACTTGGTCAATATGGAGAGAGATAGAATCAACTTGGGATTTGGTCAAATCAATTAGAGATTAATTTCAATTTCATATCCAATTTGAATTGCTATCAAATCCCAACTTGATTAAATCAAATCTCCTATCTATGGTGCAAAGTGATAGAACCAAATCATTTTTGAAATTCCCAATCCCTATATTCTAGGGATTCTCTCTTGCAAAAAACCCTAGTCCTCTTCCTATATATAATCATGTGTCAAGAAGAGAACATACGACAATACAAATATTTAAAAAGAGGAGGGCTACAAAAAAAGGGGTGTGGCACAAAAAAAACTAATATCCTATCATTACCGCAAGCCAAATACACCAAAGCCAAACTTCCACATCTTGCCGCAGCTCTCTCTACCAAAGCCAAACTACAATATCCCGTCATCAAGCATCCAAGGGGCAATTCGACATCATCTTTAACAAATCAACGGTGGAGATCGCGCACTCCAAACGCCAGACTCCCCTACATGCCGTAATCAACGCCGACGAGAAGATTAACCGCTGCCTTGATCACATTTGAGAGTTGACGCCGTGACGAGGAAGTCACCGTCGAACGAAGAGCTCGTCGCCGTCGAAGTCGGAGACATCTTCGTCGCCGTCGACTCATCACACCGGAGAACGCCAAAAGATCACCGCCGTTCGAAGTCCCGCTGACGAAGCAGCTGTCGTCGGAGAACTAGAGGTGCTACTGAGAGTCCACCGCCGGAAACGATCGCTCGGAGCTCGCCGCTGAGTCGTCGCTGCATCATCCCAAGAAGTCGTCGTCCGCGAGAAGCCGTTGCTGTCAAGCGAAGCAGAAGTCGCTGTCGTCGCCGTGAAGAGCTGCAGTCCGTCGGCGTCATCACCGGAGCCGCTGCACATCGAGGTGAAGCTCGCCGCCACCGTCACTGTGCCTTCAAGTTGTCGCTGCTGGGTCGATCAGAGAAATCATCGCCGACGAGCTGTACGAAGAAGCCGCCGCCGTGCTCTTGAGTATTCATCGCCACGTCCAGAGTTGCTGCACCCATGCAAAGCTCGCCGAACTCGTGTCGCCGTCAAGGAGATCTCAGAGACGTTGGACGACGAAAGGCGAGCGGCCCTGCATGCCCTAGACGAAGAAGAGAAGGTGCTGACGAGGGGATTGAGTGCGTGAACCAATGGCGTATAAGGCGAGATCGTGAGTGCATCAACGGCTGCGATCGAAGGCTGCGGATCACGTGAATCAACGGCGTAGAATTATTTGAAGCGGACGAAATCGAAAATGAAGCCGCACGAAATTTAGAGGCTGACATGGCCAAGTTAAAGGGGGTTGCTGTGCGTACAGACAGAAATTAATTTGGTTTGAACTGAATTTCTATACGCACAGACCAGTGTGCCATTTACAATCCAGGAGTCAGATTGAGACACCGTTTGCGTCAGATTGGAGCTGACGACGTGCTGATTGACAGAGATGCCTACACGGACACAAATTGAGCATTTCTAAACCCTTAAACTCTTTTATTTGTGTCTTAGTGTAACGTTCTCTGTAGGGGAAACTTTACCTTTATTTTGTGACTATTTTGGGACTTGTCTGGTTGGGGCTAGACAAGTGGGACCCAACTAGTTTGGGACTAGCTGGTAGAAAGCATTACTAGGATTGATAGTGAGAGAAAACATTGTGTGTGTGTGTGTGGTATTGAGAGCCTGGCGAGTGTAGAGACGTAGAGGGTGCTCTGAGCGTGCTCTAACTTGTGGTTTTGTACCTATTGCGCTATTCAATACTAGTATTTGCTTTGGGGGCTGGAGTAGGTCGTTGGGACGACCGAACCAGGGTAAATCTGCTGTGTACACTGTGTCTACTTTTTATTTACCCTGTTGCTGATATAACTGTGTGTGCTTATTCGTGGGTTGCACGAATTATTTTTATAAGCCTATTCACCCTCCCCCTCTAGGCTAGGATCCAGATTCAACACAAGCGTGAGGTGATACCGAAGAGTGCTGAGTTATACTTAGATATGGATTTGAAATCATGCAGTCTCGGATTTTCCCACTCATAACTGGCCCTTGGGAGCATATCATCTTATGATGTTTATATATTTGCTCATGAGCAATCTACAAATCAAGTGGATCTTCGACCATAAAGTATTCAGCCTTTAGGGTCTTGTCCACGTGGCGACGAATATTGATTATTGTTTTTGCTTTATCTATATCTGTCGCCTTATTTTCTTATGATGTTTATATATTTGTGATCTTGGCGACGATACGAACCCGTTGCACCGTTTTCGTAATTTTTCGGACACGTTTAGCGTTAGTGGCAAAACCGTAATGTCAAATCTATTTATTTCTACTAATTATGTTTTACTAATTACCTTAACCCTAATTAACTTTCTCTAACCCATCCTAATTGAGAAAAACGTGGATGCATGTTTTCTCTCCTAAAATCGCTTCATCCCACCTCTAACTCCCATATTAATGACAGTAATTACATTAGTTAATGTTATTATAAAAAAATATTATCAACTAATCCTATATAATAACTCCCCAGGCTCTCTCACTCTCCTCATTCCTTCGTTCTCAGCCCCGAACCCGCTCTCCTCTCCCCGTCTCCGACCCAAACCCACGTCAACCACCGTCGGTGCCCTCACTTAGCCGACCCCCAAGCACCCTCATCTCTCCGCCACCCTCCCTCCGACCGCGCCGTCTCACCCCAAAGCCGCCACCACACAAACGACAGCACACGATACCGTCCTCTGCCCCCAAAGCTTTGCCACAGCCCGCGAGGCCACCTCCTCTGACGTCTACTCCATCTCCCCCCTCTGTTTCGTTCATCACCTCACCCATGCAGCCCCGAACGCAACCCACACACCCCGACAACTCAGGTAGCCCCCATGCATACTCCTTACCCATGCCACCATTGCACATTCTCCCTCAACCTCAACCTCCCCCTCTTCCCTCCTCACCTCGCCGGAGAAGCCTCCTCGCCGTCCCTAGAGACCAGACAGCGCCAGCACCCCCTAGACCCCGTCCCCTTCGTTCTCCCTCTCCCTAACCCCTCCACCACTGCAACGGTGGCTTCGCCCCCGATCGTTCACCGAAGACGACCCCCGAGCGCCCACACCATCGGAGCTTCTGCCATCTGTCACTTCAAGCCCTCCGGCAAGCCTTCCCTAAGCCCAGCTCATCATCGTCACCCTCCTCCGGGACCCCGCCATTGATAGCGACACTCGTCGCCCCGTCGAACTCGCCGACACTACCGGCAGCTCCGCCACGCACTCACGAGCTCTCCCCTGCCGTCGCTTACTCTTTCCGCCGTCGTCACCGCTAGTTCTACCACTGCCCCCACCGTGTGCCACTTCACCGACCTCGCTCCACCACCGTGGACCCACCGCTGCCTCTCAGTCCCCGTCGCCGACGAGTTTTGTCGGAGAAACCCACCACCACCCGGCATGCATGCGCTGCTAACGCAAAGAGGTAAGAAGAGGGTATAAACTTAATAGTATTATTATTCATATAAATATATTAGTATAGTATATAGTATATTATTATAAGATAAAAATTAGTTTAATTCGTAATAAAAACATAGCGATCAGAAAAATACATGGTAAGGCTCAGAAAATCTGAAATGACAAAACGGATCCGGTGGCACTAGTTTCATCACCAAACGACAAGTACATCTCCCATAATGATTTTTCAAAGTCAAAACTCAATAAAGATATTTTCACTTTAAAATTCATACCATGAGAATTTCACGTACACGGACATACGAGAAAATTATATGTTGTAGTACTAAACGAGACGCTCGTTTTGACAGCTTATTTGAAGTTTTTCGACGTGTCGCTCACTCTGAATAAATCGGTGAATGTTACGATATCTAGTTTTCTAATTTATAAAATTAGTTTTTAAATTCTTTTTAAATTCTAAAAATGGTTTTTGAGATTTTTAAAATTATTAAAAATACATATAGGCTTCAGAAAAATATTTTATTCCTATCTAAAATTATTTTCCTCATATCTAGCATATCTAAAAATTATTACTACGTATTTTGACGAGTTTTAAGCTATTATAAAAATACAAACACGTTAAGAAAATAGATAGAAAATAGTGTAGTCTTTAACCAATGATTTCTAATGTTTGCAGGTATCGTTTCTTGTGCACGAGCGTCCCTGATAGACTTAGTTTCATCCCCAGCTTACTACAACGCTCTCGAAACCAGTAAGTCACTCTAATTCTAACTTTAGAAATTTAGATAGTGTACTTGTATGAACTTAGGACATCATATATAGTCTCAGAACGGCTATTGACTTGAACCAAATACTATAGACATAATTTAATAGGAAACTAATCAACTGAAGAACGACCATCTAATTAAGTATACGACATTGCCAACTTTCAACTTTGGTGGTTGTAACACACGACCATCTACTTGGGTAGACTGTGTGCTAATGGAAATACCACATGCTCGAATTATGGAATCAACATCATAGTTGTTGGACTTGTCTTTATCCTCAAATTTCTTAGCATCCGCTTCGCTTTACTTTCTGGTTTTCAATAAGAAAGTCAATCAGTGGTCCCGTTTTAACTATCATATTAAATAAGGAACTACTCTTCTGTTTGTGAATATAATCAATGGAGCAGATGTGATAATCACTATTCTTAACATTGGTATCACCCGGCGTCTAGGATCGTTTACGTCAAAGTTTGGATCATGGTTAGAGGTATCGCCCGATACCTCTAGGTATCGGGCGTTTCGTCTCGGAACCGGCCAACACCGAGATGAAACAGTCCACATGTTTCGGTTTCGGCCGGAACGGCACCGTTCCGGCCGGAACCGAAACCGAAACCGAAACCGAAGGAAAAATTGAAACAAAAAATCGAAACAGAATGAGAAGACGAAGGAGAAGACCAATAAAAGATGAGGAAGAAGAAAAGAAAATAAAAAAAGTACACGAAAGGGGGGGGGGAAGAGAGAGAGAGAGAGAGAGAGAGAGAGAGAGAGAGAGAGAGAGAGAGAGAGAGAGAACATGCCTGGATCTCGCCGCGACGCCGTCACCTGCAGCCATCCCGCCGCCGCCCGCCCCCACTTACCGCCTCCAGCTGCCCTCCCGCCGCCTCGCCAATCTACTGATGGAGAGAGAGAAGATGGCAACGAGAGAGAAAAGGGGCGACATGGGCAAAGTAACACGTTGGGGGATAGATATTTTGTTGGCAAACTTGTAACTAAGTGGTATGTGTACAGAGTAAAACGGTGGGTGTCAAAGCAACTCTCCCCCTCAATTTGTTAATGGCAAACTTGTTTATTAGTGGTTTGTGTGTTGAGTAAAACTGTGGGTGCACAGAGTAAATCGGTGGATTAATTGTTTTGTAATGGCAAACGTGTAAATAAATGAAAGGGAAGGTTGTTTTGGAATGGCAAACTTGTAAATAAATATATATACAAATTTATAAATACATACTAGTAATACACATTTGAGAAGCATTTGTTAGTATATGATTAATACTTTAGTTTTTAAGTATTTGATATTATTTAATAGGTTTTAAGTATTTAAAACTACCGATACGGACGAACAAAAACTCACGTCCGAAACCGTCGAAACGAGCGATACCGATACCGAAACCTAAATTTTCGAGAGAGCGATACTGAGATCGAAACCGAGACCACCTTGGTTTGGATCACCCTGCTTGCGGTATAGTGACCTGCTTGGCCAAACCTGACTGGCCGTGTATGCATGGATCAATGTTAAAATTCCAATTATCATCAGTGTGCAACCATTGATTATAAATACATTTGAATAAGTTACTTCGACCTTTCATCATCACGATAACTCTCGTTCACCCTTGTCTACCATGTTTTGAGGCCTTTCATTTGAAAACTATGCATGAACTTTGGATACACTTGTTGCATAATTACACAAGCATAAATAGTTACATCACTTGCTGCATGACATCTATGACTCAGTAAATGCTAATGAATTATCTTATGAAATATCTTGTGGTAAATTCTGTGAAATATCTTGTGGTACATCTTATGGAATATCTTGTGGAATATCCGGTGGAACATTATGTGGTACATCTTGTGGAATATCATGTGGAACATCATGTGGAATATCTCGAGGAATATCTTGTGGAACATCTCGTATGAAACATGTACATAGAACACTTGACACATCACTGGGTTTGTGGTAACTCATGGTGGAGAGAGCGTGGGAGCTATGACCAGAATCACCTTACATGTCCAGTCCCGTCCCGTTTCAAAAGTGTAAATTCCCGTCCCGTTTTCAAAAGTGTGTAGCGATGCTCGGGATTAGCTCCCCACGGCAACGAGATGACCCATGGTTGCATATCATACTCTCCTACGTGAGTCGCATAGTTTAGATAATTACTGCTAGCACTACAACAACTATTTAATTGAATGTAATTGAATGCACAACTTTTTCAGTACTTTACTATTGTTACAGGTCATGCCTGCTAGTATTACTATTCATGCCTGTTAGTCGTACTATTGTTATCAACATGGTTGCTCTTGTACGTTTTTTTGTTTTCTTACACAATCACTTTTACTTGTCACTATTGCACAACCATGCATGTCTGCTCTTACCTTACTTGTTGCACTTGCATGATTATCTTTAGATGTTTACCATAGCATGTTCTGTACTTTTGCACTACTTTATTTCTATTGCTAGAATTGTTGTGACTTACCAAAGGTTTCATACTTCATGGCACCGCAGACGACACACAGGTTGACGTAGTTGTTCCGGAGTCAGAATAGCCGGAGTTCGATTCAGTGACTGCCGCGTTTTAAGGTTCGAGTTATGATGAATTTCCATATGTACTTATTTTTCTTTCATGTATCTCTATTGGAGAATGTTGTACGGTATGAATTGTAATAAATGGACACTATTTGAGTATTTTTGTACATCTCTGCATCGTGACTATGTTGTTTTCACTGGTGATCTGCAGATCTGCAAATGAAATCAAATAAGTAATGCCCCCCGAGAGCGGGTCGTTACAGTTAAAATGCTTCTTTTATGCATGTGATAATTTGTAATGTAAGGATGGTAATTAATGGAACTAAGTACCACATAGACCAACGTGCTACATGGACCAAAGTGCCACGGAAACGTCGATGGCCACCTCTTGAATCCATGGGAGTTCCCTCTTGAATCCATGTGGGCCATCTCTTGAATCCATAAGAACCACCTCTTGCATATGTGGGGGCGGTAAATGAGACCACGTAAATGTTGAGAATGATGGACATTGTTACATGTTAAGAGTAAGGAATTTTGAACATTGTAACAACCTGGATGACTCGATCTACCGCGAGGTAGGTGAGGATTTCAGACATGGGGTTAGAAGAAAACTGGGTAAATTGTACACATAAGGACTGGACTAGTCTGGATATGGATCTTACTCGCACTCTCGGCAGACACCAAGGGAGTTGGCAGAGTTGGAGAGGCCCATGTTGTACTTATGATTCACCATGAGGTAAGTGATGTGTATGATATGATATTCTCACTCCCGAAACAGGGGAGTTACCAGAGACCCATTAAAATTGATCAGTGCTCGTGTTACACTGGCAGGGTTCCACTTTTCCACTCACCTTGGGTGAGGTCCAGTGCCTTATGTCCTACGTTTTACCCGGGTTTCCAAATCATAATTATAACTGAATAATTATGGAAAAATAATGTTCTAGTAATTCCATGAGTTATTATCTACAGACGTTCGCTTATTTTCCTGCCTGCATTTCCTTATGTGCAGTAGTTTCTACCGTGTTTCCTTTTATGTTCAGAATTATGCATGTTTATATTCATGCTTTAAATTATGAAATTAGTTCGTCTACCACTATTATCACTTGTAGCTTGACCCTTAGCTAGGTAGGACAATTTTGATATTGGCATACCGACCTAGGGTTGTTAGTTCCTACTGGACATGTGTTGACATGTCCCTCCCCCCTTTTCCCAGGATTAGAGTCTGAGGTGACAGAACATGACCATATCCAAGAGACTACACAGCGCTTCGAGCCAGAGGTGGAGCCCTCTGAGAGCTGGCTTCCTAGAATAGAATAAAGAGTGCGTTGTACTTGATGCGTGGACATCGTTTTGTGGGTTGGGGGTGTTACTTATGTTATCCCCTCATGTACCTTGGGTTGTGGTTACTTTTTGTTTTATTTGAATTTCTGATGTATTCAGTTTTTCTCGGCTTTCAATCATAATTTTCTTGTAAGTATCATATGTACTCTTTGTATCAGATGTGTGTGTGTGTGTGTGTGTGTGTGTGTGTGTGACTCTGTGTTGTGATTGTGATCTTTCTTTATTTTAAAAGCATGTACTTTATTTCTTTTTGTCTGTCATCTGTATTGTCACAACATACATAGTGTTCTACATGTTTATAGCATTCCAATTACGCTAGGTCGTATTTTGAGACAATGGGTCAAACTCTTCGGTCTAAATACTATCGCGTGCCTTGTCATCTCCGTTCTCTATGAATACCTTCAAAATTTTCGTATTTTCGGCTATTCTGGAGAACGGGGCGTGACATCTTTGCCACAATATGAGTAATCATTGCGAGGATTGAGAAACCTTCAAATTATTCACCCTTAGACCATCGATGGTGTCTGAATGACCAATGTTAAAGTGAACGAGACACATTATCAATGGACCATGAATGGTTTTTATACTGGAAAGTGTGATCATGAAATTGCAAACCCTTTCACCTTCAAATTATTCACCCTCAGATACGTGACATGAGAGTAACTGAGTATAACTTTTTCACCTTAATTTCTCACTAAAAGAGTAAGGAAAAGAAGGAAAACAAAATTATCACATAGCAAAATGGCAAACTATGGATCAACAAAAAGAAATTCATGTTAGAATCATGAAATTGCTAGAAAAAGGGTAAGAATGAGCTAAACGCTTGTGCACATGAAGTACTTATTGCCAACACACTAAATAAAATACCAGAAAATTGTCACACAATAGCAGATAAGATCAAAGTCCACGCATCATGTGCGGCGCATTACATACAACACAAGAAGGAACAGTCAATGCTGCATATTCTACGCCATTCATCGCATCATGTTCGTTGCGTCTCCTTCCTCCCTCAACCCACCGTTGGAGTTCTGCAAACCCTTGCCCCGTCCCTATCCACCACGAGCCACACGCGATCGCATCGGAAATCCATCGTCATCGACGCGTCACATCTTATGCAGACGACCCGTACGTTTGTGTTCTCCGTTTTGATGATCTTTGTGGCCGCCGAAGCATCTGCCCCCACGAGCTCCGGCCATGCCACCTTCCCTGCAACCAAATGTAGGGATGGTAATGAGCATGCCCAAAGCCCGATTGGACAAGGACTGACGAAGGATTAGTAGGGATTGCAATGTGGCATGCCCAATTGGAAGCCCAATCGGACTTTGGGCATGCCGATTACCGTCCATAACCAAATGACATATTGTTCGCGGATATTAGAAAATTTACTGAAAATATCGAACGTGAAGCTACCTGGGCAATAATAAGAAGAAGCAGCAGCAGGCGCAGCCATATCGTCCCTTTTCGGCAATACTGAGCGTTGGATAGACAGACAGACAGATAGAAGGAGAGAGGGAGAGATCTCATTTATACACATCTTTGATCGTCATAGCTTATACATTGAATAATAAAATAGCATGGGTGAGGAGTAATTAATAAGCAATGATTACATTATCACTTCATCAGCAAGCAATTAAGAGGTTGCGTGGTCAAAGCAAAATCTAAAAGAATAATAGTTTGTTCATTTCAAGCTAGAGACCAAGCCCAACAACATAATCACAGACGTCAGCTTAAATGCATTTTATTACCCTGCTCATATTAGAAGGGGAGAGTTACTTTGCAGACCCACCGTTTTGCTCTGCGCACATACCACTCATTTACGAGTTTGCCATTCCTACGTGCACATACAGTTTATTTACAAGTGATCTCACCAGTGGGTGCCCCAGCCTGGGCAAGGTATTAGAGGCTCATCATGGCCTGAGCCGGATGCTAAGCGTTGGAGTCGCTTGCCCTGATGTGTCATTGAGATCGGACAAACCGGGCGGTGGGGGTGCAATTTGGGCTGGGGGCTTTGTTAAAGGTAGCACCATTGAGCGACGTGCTAAACTGTTGGCTGCATCATGCTCTGAGGTGAGGACTGCTTGTTGTTTGTTCTGTTGGGTAGCCGAGATCTGACCAGCAGGTGCCCCAGCCTGAGCTAGGGGCTTGGCCTCCCCACCTGCAGCAAAGCTCTCCTGTGCGAGCTCGGGAGTGAAGCTATGGTGGTCGGCCTTATCTGCGCACAAGGCTTGACTGAGCCGAGTTGTGGGGGACAAAAGGTTGATCTGCATTGTAGAGCTGCACCATGAGTTCGGTCATGCCAAGCTCCGGGGTTGTTCTTTTGTGTCTGCTACTGAGGCCATCCTCGTAGAGCATAACTACTAAGGAGCCGACCTCAAATGTAACTGCTAAGATCGCCCTCGTAGAGCATGACCCGTTAAGGAGCCGAAGGGGAGCTGCAAGGAGCCGACTTGTGCAGAGGCCATCATTGTGAAGCGTAGCTATTAGGGAGCCGACCGTGGGTGTAACTGTTTAAGTCGTTCTTGTAGAGCGTAGCTCGTCAAGAAGCAAACCGTGTGCATAACCGTTGAAGTCGTCCATGCAAAGCGTGGCTCGTTAAGAAGCAGACCTAAGGTAGTCCCTAAAGAACCTTTGTGGCTTTTCGTATGTGCATTGTCTGAGATGCTTTGATCAGTATTTCAAGGACTGAAACTTTACGATGAGGGATTGGGTCTCCTTTCTTGGGTCGGATCTAGGGTCATCTCGTGAACAACTTGAGTTGGCTGGCCCGGATCTCATGCGCTCTTCTCGCTTTTCACATGTGAGGGGGGGAAGAGAGTGTTGGAGGGGATACTGAAAAAGATGTTGAATTGAGAGCATGTACGGAAAATTGTCACAAAGCCATTCACATAGCGCCACTGTTAATGCATGTAATCTCACGGTACATCGATCAAGCTGCCAGATGCATGGGTCGGACGGCTGGTGCAAGCATTCCTGCAACAGAAATCCCGGACATGGCAGTTTTACTTGGCATGCCTCCTTCTCAGATACCTAAGAGAGAGAGGCAGAGACATCATAGGACTAAGGCTGAACCTCTCAGGTCGGAGGGCGGACCCTTTGACTATCCTCCAATGCCAAAGTCAGGCGACGATGGAGTGAAGGAGTGATGGGCCCATATGTGTGAGGAGTATGGATGAGCCCGTGGTGTAAGCATCTCCGTTAGCCGTTAGGGTCTCGAATTTAGAGTATTAGGCGTACCCCTTTTCGAGTTACCTCATGTTGAAAATGGTTCGTTACTTATATAGAGCTTCAGGAAGAATAGGCCACGTCACGCAGCTATGAAGATTTGTCGTTTCTAGGCGTGGTTATCTACCACAAATCAGGTAAGTAGATGGATAAGGCAGTAAATGGTTGTACCCCGGGACCGACAACCACTGATAGTGTCGTACATGAATTGAATGCTTGTCGACATGGATAATCTAAAGAGAGGGTGGCCAGTCTACTGGGGATTGTGCCATGTGGAGCGGGATGATCACGCCAAGCTGGCGCTTCGGGCCACATGGCTGAAGAAGCCAAAGGAGGCCGTCCTCGGATTGGTCGGTCCTGCAAAGCTGCGCTAAGGCCTGGTTAGGATGGCCTCCCAAGATGAGGTCAGGAGGTCCCCAAAGGCGAGGACAGCTCGCGGCGGTTCCCGGCTGACAAGCTTTAACTGGGTCACACTGCTAGCGGGCTCCAACCCAAAACAGTATCTACAACACCCAATAAGGTTTTGAACATGAATTCTAAAAACCAATCCAAACAGATATCTTTAATGAATCCACCCAATAAGGTTTTGAACATGAATTCTAAAAACCAATCCAAACAGATATCTTTAATGAATCCAACGTTACCATCTAAACATAAAATTTTAACTTAAGGTTGGATCGGGCTTGCAGCCTCCATTGTCACCCTGAGACGGAAGGCACAACCGCGAATCTTGTGTTCTTCCACCGCTAACAAGGTACTGAGAGGGGCAGCGACTCCCAAGAAACCACTAGCCAACAGTGAACATAACATCCCACAAGGCATGTCACTGGAAAATGACAGGTAACATTTCAATCAATAACACATGTTTACACAGATTCACAAACGAAGCAGCAGATCGACCTAATCCAAGCCCCAACCTGGACAAAAATTGCCCTAAAACCAGGCTTGAATTGATTGGATTCGGTCATGTTCATTCAGATGCTCAACATTTATCAGAATGGTTAAAAAAACTCCATAAATGGAGACTGCTCTTCATTCTACAACCAAAGCGCCATCACCACAAATTGTAATTGTTGCATGGCTTTTTCTCTTCTCTACTAAAATTTAGCCCACAATCGGGACGTAACACACTTTGCCCTCCCCGTAGTCCCCTCCGTCCTCCCCGTCGACAAAGAGCCAAACGCGGTTGCAGCAGCAGTCCATGATCCTCTTCCACCCGCACCAAATGTACCGGACCTCCACGTGCGGATTCTCCCTCTCGATGATCTCCTTCGCCTCCGAGCCCTTCACCCCCACGAGCTCCGGCCACCTCGTCTTCCCTGCAAGAAGAAACCAAGTTCCGAGTCAGCCATTGCTGCAACCCATGTTAGCCTAGCAGTGTGACAACAAGTACACGCGGCCTTTACCTGCGCACATACCCACGCAAGTGCTGCAACTCCTTGACGCCCCTGCATCCATCTCTTCTTCCTTTTTTGGTTAGACGAACTCAAGAATGTGGAATGTGGCGGATTTAAAGAAGAGACGGCCATCATGCGTGGCTAGTCTCTATCTCCTTCATGTGTAACCGTTTCTTGGATGTATGTGTTTTAGTCAATGAAGACAGGTGCTGGGCCCATCAATTGGACTGCTTTGTTCTGCATGTTCGTCTTATCAGATGGTGTCACATGCAGACAACAGTGTGTGACAGGCAACCAACAAAACTTTGAGAAATTTGCTACCCTGTTTAAGGGAGATGGTTGGGGGAGCCATTGAAATTATTGAACGTGATGTCAGATACTTGTTTTCCATGTATTACGATTTAAAATAATTTTTTGGCAAACCAGGATCTTTCATATCCCCTCTTATCACTCCCTGTCATGTCTTTTTTGGTCAATCTCTCTTTCTTTTGATCTCAACATTCGTATGTTATGTTTTTCTAATGATAGGCATTAACATGCCTTCAACATATACGGCCAAACCATCGCACGCGATGTTCTGTCATCTTATCCTCTATAAGCATCACACCTACATCCGC
Source organism: Scilla litardierei (assembly GCA_030789695.1). NCBI lineage: Eukaryota > Viridiplantae > Streptophyta > Magnoliopsida > Asparagales > Asparagaceae > Scilla > Scilla litardierei. The sequence goes on along the minus strand of CM061142.1, from coordinate 788,642,002 downwards.
TCGGTTATTCTCATTTCTAATCACATCTTTTCTAGTGTTTTCACACATTCACCGTAACATTTGCATCTCTATCATACGCATACTATATTCATCTTTCTTGGTGAAAACCCAACACCCTGCACTATATAACTAAACCGGTCTAACTATCATCCTATAAAATTTACCTTTTACACACAACACTCATGTAATGGCTCTCTGCTTCAATTAATCTTCTTTGATTCTATGATCACTATCTTCATTAATCTTTGCATCCTCCTACATAACTAATTTAAGATACCTAAAGTACTACTGATCGATATACTTTTTACATCCAGCTTTACTACGATATGATCTTTATGCTCTATCATATTAAACTTATATTTTATATACTCAGTTTTATTCGTGCTATTCATGCAAAGTCTAAAATCTCGAGTGTCTAATGTATGCCTCTAAATTTCTAAATTTTCTTTTATACCATTTTTGATTTCATTTATCAAAACAATATCATCTGCAAATAACATACATAAAGGCATCACATTTTGAATATACGTAGTGAGCTAATCAATCATTATAGCAAAGAAGATGGGACTCAAACCTACACTTGATGAAACTTAATAGTAATCGAGAAGCTATATGTCATACATCTACAAGTCTTCACATTAGTAATTGCTCATTGATACATATCTTGAAATAAAATAGCATATCTTAGAGTGACCCTTTCTTCTTTAAGATACACCGTAGAACCTCTTTATGAGTTCTATCGTATGCTTTCTCCAGGCCAATAAAGACCATATGTAAATCTCTCTTTTTTGATGTATAATACTTCATAATATATCTGAATTGCCTCAATTATTGAACATCATGCATAAAACCAAATTGATTTTGTGATTCACACAGCTACATGATGACATATTAACTTGATTGCACGATAGTAAGCAAAACTATGTATCTGGCATACTCATATATTTCAAGGGAGCATCCACGATTGCAACTTGAAATTCCTGGTATAATGATTTATTACCAATAATTATTCATCAAGAAATTATGTGGCTTGAAAATAACAATATAGAAAAGGAGTAAAGGATACCCATTATTTTTCTCTTTTTCCTTTGATGGACCAAAGAATGCTTCCAAAATGTATATAAATTATGATAAAATCAATTATCTGCACAAATTTAGGAGCATCTCATAAACTTTTGTAAATTCAAGATATGTTGTGAACATATCTTGATAGCATAAAAAGATTTAACAATATTGGCTATAAAGTTTAGGAATGTTATGGCATACTAAAAAGTTCTAAATAACATCAAGATTTTAAAACCATGCTAATTGGTGGAAGAAGATGTGAACCTTTGTACAAATTAAGTGTGGCGGATGGACCGTTTCAACATAGGTTTAATGTGACCCGACATGTGACGAGCCGAGCTTGGCTCGGTCAGTTTTGGGTCAGAGGCAAGCATGCACAACCACATGTTAGCCTGCAAGTTAGGTTGGGCTAGGAAAAATACGCAAACGGTCCATCTTCGGCATGCATTGTGACAGGCTGAGCCAACACGAGCCAACTTGCATGTTGGCTAGCGAGTTGATGCAACAGTCAGCCCACAGGCTAGCCAACTGACTGGTTAGACATTAGGAGGCCACTAAGGCCATCCATTTTAATTTTTTAAAAACCATGTAGCACAACAGCTCGTGGGCCTTTATGCTACAGTGAATTTTTTTTAAAAATTTAAAATTTCCTCTAAGTACACCCCCCGCCCCCTCTCCTTCGTCCTCCCCCTCACACAACTAATTCCATCTCTCACAATTACTTTTTAATAGGGTAATTTTTAATTTTAGGAAAAAATTAAAAATAATAATAAATTTCGACCCTAAAAAATATTTACAGATTTTGACCATTTTTTGCCACGTCAACACCCTGGCACGCGCCTGATTGCTGACGATGCTTGCTTTGACTTGGCCGCACTTGCCAAGTGCGGCCAAATTGTGCTTTGAAAATTTGGCCGCACTTGACAGGCTTGGCCGTTCTTGCCAAGTGCGGCCAAATTGTGCTTTGATAATTTGGCCGCACTTGGCAAGTGCGGCCAAATTGTTAGTGTGCAGCTTCGATCAAACCTTGAAATTGATTGATTGTTTGCATATTATATGATGAAGAAATTGTTAGTCTGGTGGTATTCCTGTTTGTTTGGAGGTAAGTGGTCATGGGATCAATTCCCATTGGTCCCCTATAAAAATTTATTTTTTGTTTAAAATTAAAAAATTATTTAAGCATTCACAACAAGATTCAAACTCACAACCTCCAGTAACTCACCCATACACCTTACCACTAAGGCAGGCATCTCATCAATATATTATATACAAATAATCTATTTGAAGGTTTAAAAGAAGCGGCCATCCTAATGACTTGGCCGCACTTGGCAAGTGCGACCAAGTCAAATCAGGCCCAGTCGATGACTAGGCGCGTGCCTGGCCGCTGACGTGGCCAAAAACGGTCGAAACATGTAAATATTTTTTTGGGTCGATTTTTAATTTTTTTTATTGAAAGTAAAAAATTACCCTTTTAAATACTCAAGGCTCAGGCTGTCTCTCCTTTCAAGTGTTTGTGATTCCAGGAGAAGATACTCAAGCTCTCTTTCTCAAATGTTTGTGACTTTGCTTGGTAAAAATTACTATTATTATTATGTATTCTGTCAATTTAATTATAATTCTTGTGTTTATTTAGTATGAAAATTTGAAATGTTAAAATAAGCGATGAATATGAACAAGTTAACCTAGGTAATGCCCCCATGGACACATTTTACAAAATTAAGGTAAAAAACAACAAAAGATTATTTCGCAATGTGTAATTATTGTAAAATAATATACAAATGTCTAAGAGGCTCTGGGACGAGTACTTTACTGAGATATTATAATAAAAGACATGGTGATATTACAATCCGTTAATCTACTACACAACACACTAGAATTTATTCCATAAAATATAGTTACAGATAAAGAAGAAAATCCAAATGTGGTAATTGATGATGAATATGAAGAAGTTGATCCAAGTAATGCCCAGCTTGGGTATTTTTTAAAAAGTAAAATAACAAAATATTTTATCGCAATATGTAATCATTGTATACATAGATCCAAGAGGTTCTAGCACGTTTACTGTGATAAGACATTATCCAAAAAACATGAATATATTAGAAATGGTTCATCTAATACACAACACATAGTAGAATCTATTTCATAAAATATAGTAGCAAATGATGAAGAAAATCCAAATGCTGGAAAAGACGATGAATATCTCAACTTGGACACATTTTACATAATTAAGGTATAAAACAACAAAATATTTGTTTGTAATATGTAACTATTGTAAAATAATATACAAACATCCAAGAGTTTCTGGGACAAGTACTTTGATAAGACATGATAAAAGATATAAAGAGTGAGCTAGATCATCAGATTCATCTACTACATAATCAAATTAGTAATGATGATTTAGAAAATATTGAATATGATATTTTAGACTGTGGAAAGCAAAATATCTTTATATCATCTACTTTCCATCATGACATGTGATTTAATAACCATTCTAATATTCATGGCAACATTCAAGAGAGTTGTTTGTACGTGTGTCAGTCTATTGAGCGAGGAACTACTCTACAATGCTTCGTGTGCAAGTCGTACGAGTAATATTAGCAAGCTTGAAAGAATATATAATGACGAAGAAAAGTAATTATTAACTTATTAGTAGAAAATTGTATAGAACTACGTAGAACTGATTCTTGAACCGATTCTCATGAAATCTATAATTTGAAAGTTAATATAAGGGATACATACACAGCCGACATGGGAGGCATTATATGCGGTCTATAATGTAAAAACAAATTTCTTTGTTATTATTGATATTTAAAATGTATTTCAAAATTTATGTCAATTTATGTGTTAGTAATATTTTTTGTGGTAATAAATTTTTATGTAATTCTAAATAAATAAAACTTTAAAAAATTTAATTAAAAATTAGTAAAGTAAAAAAGAAGAAGAAAGGCAAGTCGGCTCGCTTGGCTTGCAGGCCCATCATGCTCGGCTCGTAACGGGTTGAGACCATAAGTCGGCTTAAGCCACCCCCTATTAAATTACAAGTCAGGCAAAGCCGGCCCATCCCAACCCATGGTGGGTTGGGCCCAACCCAATCCGTCGATGGGTTGGCAACTTTGCTAGCCAGGTTGGCCCAACCCAATCTATCCACCACCCCTAATAGAGATCTTCATAAACTTCCAAGATGATGGATAAAAATAAAAAAGTAATTAAATAAGAACAAGATTGGTTGGAATGGACCTTGTAATAAGCACCAATCACAATAAGTGTAATGACATAGAAATATCTTTGCAGTGTATACCACAACACAAAGTTACCAGAAATACGGATCGCTTTGGTGCATCGTTTTGGTGCACGAAACAAAAATGGATACATAAAATGTTATTGGTCCAGAATATGGAACATTAGAGGTAAGCTTTGTTGGATATTTAGTAGGAATAAAATAAGTTTTATTAGAAGGAGAAATAAAATTTAGATTTGTAAAGAGCTCATGTATTGTCATACACATGCGTGGGTATATATGTTTACATAATATCTCGTCATATAAAATTTTGCAAAGGTGAGTATCGTCTTGGCAATAATATTTTTTTATTTTGTCTAAAAAGTTATAAAAGATCCAAAACATTGATTTTACTAGTTCCAAATCGCTAATGTCCAGAATTCAACATGTGTGATCCAGATACCATAATGTGGAGGATTTATCATTTTCAGGTAACACCGCCACAACGCTACAAAATAATAGACAAACACTGATCTGACAAAGATTATATCAAAGAATAAGCTGGCCATTATTTTATAAACATGCACTCTGTATCTGTCTATGCTGATATATAATACATCACTATCTCAGTACAGTCTGAGGTATGAAACATGCTATCAATCAGCATCAAACGCCTTAAAAGGGATTTAATTTAAGAGTAATCCCCCAATTTGCAGGGCGTTCAAATGGGTAATATTTACAAAGTCCTGAATTGCCAAACAAACCAAACTGTAGCAGACTACAACAATAGGTGAGAATGACTTTCACTTTTTCAGTTACGCTGTTTGTTTAGCAACGATTTGCATTTGCCCGCTGAATGGCAAAGGTCACAAATTTCATTTTCAATGGCTATTATTTATATGAGCGTTATGTGAATTGATTGGATGAATCTTAAGTCGACCAGTGTCAACAGAGTCTTCTAGCATCTCCTATTGTACATCATATTGACCAAACGATCACAATCAACAGACCCTTATCGTTTAAGGGCAACCCAATATTAAACCTTTATGGGCTAGTGGACTGTTTACAGTACTGGTGCAACATTAAAATATTTAAAAAAAATACCTTATCAACCTTTTATTTCAATGAAAAGGAATTAAATCTGGGGCTGAAATTTTGACGTGATTTCTATGTATTCTTATAAAGCTAATAATATTGAAGTCATCAAACCATAATCCGTCCCAATTTTATCCGATAGCTTATTTGGAAGTCTTTTCTTAAACATTATACTAAGAGGATATGACAAATTCTGAGACAAATAAGAAAAAAACTGTTCAAATTTTATCTTCAATGACAGACATATTTGATTCTCTTCTAGCTAATCCCATTAAGGATGCATTCGCACTATTTACAATGTAATTGGATTCCCTATTGGATTCTTCCTAATTCAAGATAGCATTATTCCACATTCTGCCTCTGTTCCTTGGTTGGTCATTTTAAAATATCTAACTTAGATGAAGGGGAATCCACAATAAAATAAAGTTCAAACAATGTCTATGATGATAGGAATACATTCTCTAGTCACTGGAACATTGCAATTTATCCCCAAACTCTAACAAGCTCCGATTAAAAGGGGAAATCAAAAATAAAAATTCCAGAAACCTCTAGGTCTTCAATGAAATAGAGGAAGAAAAAAGCTTACACCTCCTACCACTCAAATCATTGCAACTCAAAATATAAACCTCCTTGGAATTTGAACTAAAGGAAGAAAATTATTCATATGGTGTCTTCATGGAAATAATTGCAACAAAAAATATACTAATTCTATAGCGAACTAATAAAATTAGAATGTTCCAGATTGGTTTAGAATTGTCTACAATCCCAATTGTAAGAGTTCCTACAATGGCAGACAAAGAGCACAATTCCAATTTCCAAGTGGATGGGGTAGAGTGTAATGAAGTAGCTCTCCAATCAGTGTTTTTCCCGTCTAATTAGAAAGCTTGGACACTTATAGTATGAAGACATGCCTTGTTGGACACAACATTGGAGACAACAGTAGTAGTTATATACGTGTTGTGTGTATTCCATCGTAACTTTGGCATACATCGGCGTGCTATGGTATATCACAACAGTATCAACATGTCTGTATACATGCAACATACCAGTCTAATAAAAGCAAAATTGTCAATGCTTGGGTTTGCTTTTCTTTAGCATAAATAGATTGCTATAAACTTTCTAACATGCTAGCTCATTCTTCACAAAAATTCACGTTTAAATGGACAATTCTTAAGAAAAATCAAAAAATAATAATTAGTGAAATGACCAAACTTTTAGCCATGTCTGTGCCGGAGGTGACTGTGTGCTAACTGGGCTTGTTTTCATTTGACCGAGGTTGCCATCCACGACCAAATCGTTATAAGTGCAGAAATTCCCAATTTGAACGAGGTTGGCAACCCCGGCCAAATACCATTAACCCTTCTTCTCTTAGCAACCTCGCTGCCATTAGCCAGAACGCCTTTGTAGACCACGCCGAATCCGCCTTTGTTGGGCCGAAGACGAGGAGATAGCATACTCATCTCCTCCCAAGTCAGATTTGGGCTTGCTATCAGAGTTAGCAGGACTGAGATCGAGAATGAGATCGAGACGTTCTGGCCGACAACACGAAAACAGGATCGCGCTTCTGACATCAAAACGAGTCGTGTACATGCTAAGTAACAACACGAAAACACCAAGAGCCAAGAACAACAGAAAGACCTTGATTATCTTTAGCGAGAAAGGCTTAGAGTGGGTCATCTGCAACAAATCCTTCCCATCTTCCAATAGCAAGATCCTTGGCAACAGCACGAAGGTGGATTTTGCGACCTGGGTTTTGTAATTCCAAGGGTTTTAGGTTATAAAAACGTGACTTTTTGGATAAAAACCTTAAACTCGATTCAGCCGAGATTCTGAGCAAAATACTAGTATAGGGTGAAAAAGGTTGAATACTTTTTTAAGCTTCTAAAGAGCTCTAATTGGGATCGTTCCTCTTCTCTTTTCCAACCGAAGTTTCTCTACAAAGACGTTCTGTCAACGAGGTTGCGGGGAAGAGAAGAAGGGGTATTTGGCCGGAGACCCCCAGCCAGATTAGGAATTTCCGCTATTGGCCGATGTTACCAACCCTAGTCAAATGGAAACGAGCTCACTCAGCACCCAGTCACCCCCCTGGGCATTGACATGGCCAAAAGTTTAGTCATTTCGCTAATTATTTTTTAGGTCATTTCGCTGAGTATTTTTTATTTTTTATTTTTCTCAAAAATTGTCCTATTTAAAATTGATTTCATCAGTGTTAAATTACTCAATCACTTCCCAGCAGTATGCTCCGGGTTAAATATGTTCAAAGCTTTGTGTTAAACTCCCAAGCACAAAAGAAGAGAAGTGTTGACTACTACCTCCATAGCAAATGTTCCATATCAAAATTACAATTCCATTGCAATCAAAAGTTAAGAGCATGTGCTTCATTGGGTCTTTTGGGTGGTTGATTTGATTTGAAGTTTTTTTAACCTTGTTTAGCATAAGAAATGGTGATTTAGCTTTCCATCGATCCTTAAATATACATGTTTATCGGGGGCCTCATGATGTCTTTTGTAACCTGAGATCTGGCAGGAAACCAACCTGATCCTTAAAGAAGCATTGCTTTTTTGTTGTTGAGAAAATTGCTTATATGATGAAAAGATAGTAACTTCACGTAAATTCTAATTATGCCATTTCAATAAAATCAACCGATACCATATGAAATAAGATGTCATTTTTCCCATAAAGAAAAAACAAAACTTACCTTCACACTATGTTGCCACTGCAGCTCGGCCAGAACAGCAAGCAGATCAGTTCTAAGCAGGCGGGACACGTGAGACTTCATGAATCTCTCGAGCTTCGGACCTGATCCCAATCTCTTGAGCTCGTGGGCAAAGAAGAGTCCCTCTTTCCGCATCTACTTTTTTCCGCCGCCAGATCGAGATGATTGGGCACGACGCCGGCGATGGGAGGATGAAGAAGAGCACCATCGTGATGGATCAGGCGGATCGGTGCTAGGGTTTTGAGGAAGAGAGCACGGTTTTGAGGAGGAGGGATTTTTGGGAAGCACTAGATCCGGACCCGTTACTTACCCGATTACATTTGGCTTCGGATCTCACACGGATCCAACCCAAATCACTGGCAACAACCCGAAAAACGCAAAACCCCCGCGTCAAGCAGATCGCCGTCTTCCCTTCCCCCCACATCAATTTTTTCCTCCGATTCTCAAACGAAACCCCTCACAAAATCTCCCATTAAAAAATGCTGCGACTGCTCAATCGATCTTCACTCCGAACCATGATCCATCATTTGCCTAACCCCGACCTCACTCGCTCCGTCAGCGGCACCGCCAAGGGCAAGAAACAGCTCAAGGAGGGCCAGCAGCTCAAGCGCTCCGTCGTCCCCATCAAGAAGAAAGCCGCCGCCAGTTCCGCCGGAGGCGGAGGAGGCGGAGGCCGCGGCAAGCAAGAGCAGATCCGTCAACTGGAAAACATGGTCGAATCCTGCCTCAACGCCCCGACCCCAGTCCGCCATCTCACCGCCAAGGAGCGCGAGCGCGAGATCGAGCGAGAGAAGCTCGGCCTCATCTCGAAAGAACGCCAGCGCGAGATCGATATCGCGAAGAAGCGCAAGCCTGAACCTGATCCGGTCATCATGGGCACTCCGGGCTTGGATCTTATCTCGTTGGGGTTAGTAGACGCGGATAAGATCCCAAAGTACGAGCTTACGGTTGAGGACGGCCGGAGATTGGCGAAGGAGTACTCTAGGGTTTTGATGCGGAAGCATAGGGCGAGGCAGAAGGCGGAAACCACGCTGCTGAGGCTGAAGAAGGAGGCAATCGCCGCCCTGCCGGATGAGCTGAGGGAGAAGGCGTTGGTGCCAGACTTGACGCCATTCCCGGCAAATAGGTTCATGGCCACGCTCACACCTCCGATCGAAGGGTACATCGATAAAGTGAGGGAGGCGGCCAAGAAGTACGCTGGGAAGGAGAAGTTGAGGTGAAAAAGGAGGTTGCTTCATTCGGGGCTGTTTGAGGTTAGCGTTCTTGTTGTCCTTTTGTTTTATTTTGTCTTTGCATAAATGTTGATCCTATGGAATTTGGGGTTGTGTCACCATTGATGTATCCTCATTTTGTTAAATGGAATGCATTTTGTTAAATGGAATGCATTTGATCACACGAAGTAAGAGTAACAAATTTTGCAATTGAGTAGTTGATATATATGGGATTATTAGGGGTTTAGGTAGTAAATTGCAAGTAAATCTTGAAATTAAGCCCTTTATAGCTAGTATTTCATTTTTACCATTCAGTCTTATTAGTTTAATCAAATTCTATTTGGTTTTGATTATATTGATATGCTTTTCGCATATGAAGAGCTTACAGAAATTGGGGTTAAAGAATAATAGTATCTAGCCGTTGTCTCTTGCAAATTCAATGGCGACTCTTGGTGAAATATTAGGAACACTTACATGTATAGAAGTTCAGTCAATATGGTTAAGAATTTTGTCATCTTATCTTCGTTCATCTTTTTGAATGTGGGAATATTTGGATTCAGATTTTTTTTTTGCTCTTTACCTATTGATCATATATTCATGGTCATAAGTATAACCTTATCCAAATATGTTTCTTACTTTGCAATCTTCTGGCTGTCCACAGTTTTCTTGTATATATACATGATACATGTACACATGCACAATTTACTTCAGGCCTTCTTTATTTGTATGATACATGATAAATATTATGATAAAAGTTTCATTACGTGGTTGTCACGTTGAATAGTTTGTCTACAACAAGCGATAATAACTACATAATGGCGTGCTACTGGTTTCATGGCCACTGTCGATGTTTTGGTGACCTATGATAGAGGAATCAGTTCGGTTATAGTTCCTTGGTTAGTCCAGGCTAACAGTCATTGGCGAAAAAAGAAAATAATAATAAATTTCGCTTTACAGGGGCTTGGTGTTTTTGGTGAATCTATACATGTGATCATCAAGATATGATATAGTAACCCTTTTGTAGTTAGAAGAATAGTGGTTTTAGTTACAATTCTTAATGATTGATTGTAGTATGCACATTAAATATCCTAATTTATGTTTCTTAGCCACCTTTTGAATACTTGTGTAGTCATGGAATTAATTTACTTGGATGCTCTAGAACAAGGTCAACTTTTGATTTTGGCCAAAGTTTTTTTCCCATTAGTGCACATTGCGTTCCTTCACATAGATATGGTATTTGGTGGAAGTATATTTGACTTGCCACATATGACGCACCAGTTCTGAGCTGTTTTTTTAAAATCTGCTTCTATAACTTTTCTGATCCAATTCCTACTCTATTGAGCTTTATATCTACTTACTAATTCCAGGAGTTAGCTACTATTCAGGAAAATGGGTTTACTTTTTTAGTCTTCATAATGTGGTTGAGATGCCATGCTCTAGATGAAGCATGGGTTTACCACCACATCTTCTCCTGCTTACTTTCATTCGATATGGCAACAATTGTGAGAAATGGCTGGCATTCTCACATATGAAAAGACCTGATACAATGTCTTTGATGGAGAAATTAGTGTCCGAGTTGGTGTTGAAATGTATTGATATGTTTGGATATTGGTTCTGGCTTCGTTAATAGGTCTAGTTAAAAATGTTCTCTTAGAAGCAATCTGTGTAAAAGAGAAACATAGGTATGGACCTTTTTTCTCTGCCCTACGGTCAAGAATTCATGTTATTCTTACTGATTGCAATTAATTTTGGTTGGTTGTCGAGAAAAGTGTCATTTGCTTTCGAACTTGGTTTGAGGTCTGAGCTCTAGGTATGGACATTTTTTCTCTGCACTACGTCTAGAATTTATGTTATTCTTACTGATTATAATTAATTTTGGCTGGTTGTCAAGAAAATTGACAATTTATTTCGAACTTGGTTTAAGGTCTAAGCTCCGAGTTAATGACTCAAGATTAGCTATGTAGATGTCAATGTCCTTTATCATGTTTATGTGATTTAATCCAAGAAATCACTTTTGTTTTTGAATTTTGATCACGTATGGTTTACATTGAATTCAAAACTTTTATAAGAATTATTATTAAGTAAAGAGATTTTGAATCAATTTGTTTCCACCTTCTCCTTCCAGAATTTCAAACAATGTGTGTATCACAATACTGGTTATTTTACCTGGAGTGACGTTCAATTTCCGGCTAAATTGTATAAATACTACTTTTTGGCTAGATTTCACAAGACTATCCTTACCCTTGGAAAAAAACAAAACTACCTTAAACATTTTGAAGTTTAACTAAAGTACCTAAAATCAGTCACGGAAAATTGTAAAATATCAAAATATCACTTATTAAACTGCCCAACTTAACGTCTAATTAGAGGAAGTTAGCTTTGAGAAAAAAATAAAAAATAAAATGAAATTTCTCCCACTCTCCTAAAATCTAACGAAAATAAGAAAAAACCCCAGCACCCTTCAGTTCCCCAAATTGCTGTGAGATTGATGAGTTCATTGTTATTTGTTTAATTCTCCGACATTTCTTTATCTGATCTCATCAATATAGCCTTGTTCTATGTTAAACCTGTAGAATTTAAAGTGGAATTGATGTGTAGGAATAGATAAGGAGCAAAATTAAGGTTTTGTTGGAGGTGTTTGGAAACAAAGAGAGATATAGGAAGAAAGGACTTGCTTTGAAGAATGTAAGTTGGTTTCCTTTTGCTTTAAATATTGTACTAGAACAGTGAAATTTTAATTAATTTATGTTGAAAGATGAAATTTTTGGAGGAAAGCACTAGGTTTTGTGTGGAATTTGGAACATTTTGAATTTTTAGGTGAGATTTGAGTTTTAGGGCAAAACACCCTCTCATTCTCTATTGTATTCACCAACCTCATGCTCCACCACAAGTAAAGATGAGTTATTTGGCATTGAGACCACTGCCATTGCCATATGAGTGATCGGTAAGGTGTAAGTGGTCTCTTTTGTTGAGGATGGATATTGATTCCTTCTGTCAGAAGTGACGTATGCTTAATGGTGGGTTAGGGTATAATTAATGCTTAGTTAAGTTGTTTAATCATTCTTATTGTTAATTAATCAACAGTTAATTAAACCAAATATTGTAAATAGTGATATGATGTTAGATTATAAGGTAGGTGCTCCTTGATGCATTGATATGAAGTGTACACTGCATATTTTAAACAAATTCATATGATCATGATTAACACTAATTACTTGATTAGATATGTGTGAGGATGTTTTGTTTAGTTGAACCATGTTGTGAGGTTGAATTCGATTTGTTGATTGTGTTTGTACTAAATTAAATTTTAATTAAATTGATGTTAGGACCTCTGCTGCATTGCGATAGAGTGTACACCGGCCTATTTGATTAAGTTATATGATCATGATTACCACTAATCATTTGATTAAATGAGTCTGTGTTTGTTCTGTTTAGGTAAATCATGTTAGATTTAAATTGGATTTGTTAATTATGTATAACATGCATGTGCTAAATTAAATTGTCTAATTTTATTATGAGTAAAGACCACTGTACTTGCAATAAATTTAGTGTATAACATGCATCATGCCTTTTTTGTTTGGTTTCCAAAAATTGAAAGGTTTCAACTTGAAACTTTCAAGTGGGATTGTATTATATTAATGTGTTAGTTTTATAAGATGTCAGATTAGATAAGAATAAAGTGGAATATGTAATGAATACACGATTTAACTTATTATGCATTTTTAGTGCAATCTACATCTCTAGCTTGATACTTATTTGTCATGACATGTTTTAGCTTTTGTTTTGGTTGGGCATGGTGGATGTGCATGGTGGATCTCTATATTTAGTTTTAACTTGGCATTTTTGTTGTTGGGCATACTAAGCTACTCAAGGAAGAACAATATTATTAGATATTTCGTGGTTGTGCAACTTATAATTTGTGGCGCCATTATGTTGATTTAATGTTCATGGCTTTGTATGAATGGCAATTTGAAGGATATCTATGGGTTGCGTTTATTTGCTAGGAAACCCCCGATACTAATTTGTGTTTGCAATTATGGTAAGAGTATGTACTGGAGTATTGGCTTGATGAATTAGTAGACGTAGGTTATCTACTACATTTTAGTTATAATGTTTAGCAATGCCTATTAGCATGGAATGTGGAATATTTGATTGCTGAAGTACATAAGTATATCCATGTTAGATGTGATTGTCAGTCGTATCATTGCATAAAGTCTAGTTTCAGTGTAATATTAATATTTAATATTTATAAATTGGGCTGTAACTTTATTTTCTACATATGCTATGTGAGTGCCCCCCTCCCCCCCCCCAAAAAAAAGAACCAAGGTAGCTTTGTAATACAATAGGAAAAGTAGAAGGTAGTTTTGGCAAACATTACATTCAGTTTAAAATAGTTTTTTTCCAACACAAGTTTTAGATAGTTTTCTGAAACGCTACTTGAAGTATAATGTAGTTTTCTGGAACATTATTTAAGATATTAGATAGTTTTGGGAAACAATGTATTAGTGCAAGGTAGTTTTGTGAAAAAAGAGACGAGTGTAAGGTAGTTTTGTTAGACAACTCATAAGTATGAGGTAGTTCTTTGGAATTTTTTAATAAACTTATAATTAGTCTTTTTACAAAACCTGATACCTATAGTTCTCGGTGTTACACAACCAAACATGCTTACATTGCCTTATAATGACTAGCCATTTTGAAAAAAAATGTCATTATATCAATTGAAAAACATAATTGCTCCATTAAAATATGTAAATTTAAAGAACATTAATGATGCATTCTAAATTACAATCTTCCAAGCACAATATAATAAAAATCCCAATCACTAATAAGGATACAACCAGTTTCATTGTAGCAAATCCATCCTCTATACTTTCAAATTGACAATGACTAAGGGCAGTCCCAGCGGGGGCTTTTACCAAAATGTGGGGGAGGGGGATTTTGGCCAAATTCCCCCCCCCCACAAAATGCGCTTCACACCCAGCGGGGGGCTTTTCCCAAAATGCGAGGTGGTGATTTTGGCCGAATTTTCCAAAAAATACAAATTTTTGTCAAAAATAAACCATTTGTTGAATGGATTGTACAAGGATTGTATGCGAAACTTTGATTTTGTTGAATTGATGGGCTGTTTTCAGGAGTCGATTGTGGTGGATCATTTGTGTATGGTGGAGAATTTGAAGCACTTAACATACATTGGTAGAAAAAGGGTTGATTTGGATCCATGGAAAAAGTGATTATAAAGAATATAATGGGGATTTAAAGAGATAAATAAGGAAGAGGATGTGTGAAAATACAAGTGAAATTTGTCTCATATTTATAGAACTTCAAGGCCCCAGCGGCTACTAACGGCTACTTTCTTTTTATAAAAAATATCCCCTTCAAATTTTCCCAAAAATCCCAACGGCTACATCATTAAAGAAACTAATTTAATTGTCTAAAATCCCGCATTTTGGGAGGGCTTTTCGTTGGAATGCATTGGGGGGGTTATTTTCAAAAATCCCCCAAAATCCCCCGTGGGAGTGGTCTAAGAACAGTACAACCCGTTTTACAGTATTAAATTCATCATTTACAATACTTTTAGGCTGTGTTTGGTTGCAAGGAAAAGGAAAGAAAAGGAAAGCAAGGGGGTGGGAAAGTTAATTTCATTTGTTTGGTTGTAAAGGAAAGTAAAAGGAAAGAAAACGAGGGGAAAAGTGAAAGAAAATATATATTGAATTTTTCTCTCTACTTTTCTCTCCCAAATCGGAAGGAAAATGATTTCTTTCTCTGAAGTTTTCTTCCCTTTTCTGAGGCATCGAAAGACATCGAGCCAGCGGTTCGTTCTCGACGAGAAGTCGACGTTCCCATTGAGCACCAGCCTCCATCAGTCGCCGCTCCGATCAGGCCTCCTCCTTCCGATCATCAGTCCTCCTCCTTCCGATCTTCATGGATCATCCTCCTCCATCAGTCACCGCTCCGTCGATCCGTCGATCATCCTCCTCCATTCGGTATCCTTTGATCCTCATCTCTTGTTTGTTTCTCTTTTCTTCTTCTCTTTTTCTATGTTTAAGATGCCCTAGATGTTCTCATAATTGTAGCTCGATTGTGGATGAGGATATTCAAGTGGTCGGATCAAGGGTGAGTCCTTCTCTTTTAAGATCTCCTTCTGTTTTTACTGTCGATCTCGCTGGATTATTGGGTCTTTGATTTCCTGATTGAGCATTGTTGATTCAATGCAATTTTGAGTTTAGTTCAAAATTTGGGAATTTGGGTGTTTATCCTTTTATGGGAATTTGGTTGTTCTTCTAGCTCGTTTGGAAATTTAATCTAGGATTAACTGATGAAAGAGATGCACTGATGAAACTAACGGCAGTTCAAATTAATCCAGTAATATTGGATTTTACCCCCCTGTTCTCATTACAGAATACAAAAATCAAATATTCTCATTACCCATTGTTTTAAAAATACGAAATAATACTTTTCATATGTAATTTGATGGGTTCAAACAGTATGATAATATATGATTAATCTCAGATACTTTTCATATGTAATCAAATATTTTCAAATACAGATTAATCTTTAGTTATAAACAATTGGCAATTTATCAACAATTGAAAATTTTTGATGCAGTTCATTGTCACTGTGTTTTATTGATAAACATGAGAATGATAATGATTAAAGAACAAGGGCAGCCTTAAAAAACCTTAGAAACAATGATTTGGAACTGATTGGGATTAATATAGTAGATTACGAATATGCTCTCAATGCAAAGTTAAGCACAAGGTTTGACCATTTGCTTCTCATATGGTAGACACATTCGAGGAAGGCAAGTAAACAAGCAATGTTTTAGCTTGAGTGCCTAATGGGAGACACAGGGTCTTTTATGGACCACGCTAATACAAAGACTATTATCTTTATCTACCTAATTTTGGTGGAATCATTATCATGATTTGGTGGATAAGGCTTCTTGGCTTTGTTTATTGTTAATTTCTATGTCATTAGGGTGTATCCTATCCTTCCGTATGATGTAAGGTAGAATTGAATGACATCAAGAATATTTAAACCATTGGAATAGATTCTAAGTTTTGATGGAGTTAAACCATTGGAATGTAGGCCATGTATGTTCTGTTGGATTGAATTTCTGCATCATATGTTAACTTAGTAATTTTATATTCTTCGTCTAGCTGATAGTGCTATTTGGTCTAACTCCTTTAATTTTTTGTACTCCAATACTGATATCCTTTTATATTAAGGAAAAAAATATGCAAAAAGTTGTTTGTTAATGTTATCATCATCAATCATTATTGTTACAGTCCATGCATCATAAAATTAAAATGTTATTCCAAGAGTTCGCCATAGTATATCAAAATATATTAATTTAAGCTCTATTATTGCAGCATATCATGGCTCACTATAGCCAAAATAATCAAACTGTAGGACTAGCTAGGAATAATGAAATTTTGTTTTGTTTTTTTGTTTTGTTTTTTTGTTTTCACTAAACCTTGAAGCTCTTTCAATAGTATTGTCACTCTGTAAATTCCTTTCATGTGTTTTCACTAAACCTTTTTCTTTATTGTCAGGTATTTGCTTTTCTGATCATGATCACATTTATGCTGTTGGTAATAATTTTCATTCTTAACTTGGGCATGCTGATGTTTTTGATAAAATATGTTTTGATGTTATTGGTTTATCTTCATGTTGACCATTGTGTTGGTTTCATTTCGCTCTCACTGAAGCAATGTTGTGTATGCTCATTTCGCATGGCAAGTATGCCCACCTTTGATGGGGGCACTAGTTTAGGAAAAATATATATGGTATTTAACCTTTACAAGAAAACAAATGAGATGTTCACCTCTATTTTTGGCACTCTTGTTCAAATGACTAGAAAGAGATGGCATTCAGATTGAAATGCACATGGCCTATCCTGATGCTCCATGTACCGGTTTTCTTCAATTGGTGAATCCCATTGCTCTTCTCTTTTTGCAGTTCTTCTGCCCTCTTATTTTGTCCTTTTTTGTTCTGTTCTGTTTTATTCTTGAATCTAGATCATTTAAATAGGTCATGTGCTATGGAATCTGATTAACAACATAGAGCATGGCTCCATAATTGAAGTGTCTTCCCATCAGGATTAAATAATTTGGCAGTGTCTTTCCTTTCAACCCTCTTAAAACTGAGTTCTATGCTCACTTTTAGACTTTTATATGGCTAATCTTTTGTAAAGTCCATATAGAAGCAACATAAAATTACATTTAGATTTAGAGGTCGAAAGTAAACAAAACTGTTAATTGTGGATTACTTTCGGGTGTTAAAAGATTTTGACAACCATATTCCTTCAGCATTTACTAATAAAGAGCTATTAACTGGACCATGGTAGAACAAGGACTTGTTATGAAATGTCCTCTAATGTTATAGTGCATGGGTCGAATTTTCTTGCTGTAGAAACTGTATATTATAGTGCCCTCTAATATTGACTAGGGTTGCTATTCATGTCATGTGTATTGTTCTGTTTAAATACTGTACATATGCTAAGCAACAGCCTGCCATCTAAGGAACATCACCAGATATAAGTAACAAATTGCCATTTTTTTCGTTTTCATCCTTTTGAATAGAGGATTCAATAGGGTGAATCATGGGAAACAGAACACGCACAAGAATGTCACATAAGGTTACAGCATGTGCTAGATTAAATTCATTTGAGGTACAGAAAAACAATGATAGAGTTGTCCCAATGAAATTGTTGTAGGAACTGGACTAATCATGGAAAATGTTAAGCTGGACTAGTCATGGACTAATAAGACAATGATAGCATTCACTTATTACATCAATTATCTTTTGTTGTGAGGTTTGTTTTGCCCAACTTATTTGTTCTGTGCTAGTATCTGTTCTCTCTCTTTTGAGGGTAAAGATATGCTTTCTACTTTCCCTGGAATTAGTGCTAGTATCTGTTCTCTCTCTTTGGGTAGTGTTTTAGTTTCCAAGATTTTTGTTGTCTCGCTATTTGATATTGCACAACTTCCCTTAATACCTAGTATCTTAAAACAAGTTCAGGTTGGTTTCCTTTATATGTATGGTTCATGGACTTTCTGATAAATTCTCGGTTGTATAACTCTTTTCTAATTGTTCATAACTTCATGGCTTTCAAATACTGCTTGTTACTTCACACATATTGGAAATTATTTTGATATGCTAGCTACTCTTTTAATTTCCTGTTTCCTGTGTATAATCAACCATCCGAAGAATCCTGGGTTAGGTAGCTAGATTTTGTTGATAGCTTTATTGCAATTAGACTCTTGTATACATTGTTATGAGATGAGTGCACATTGGTACTTCTTCTCGTGATGTATGGACTTTATTGATCACAGTAATAGGTATTAAAACCTAATAATCAATAGCAATGAAAGAGTATCTCCATAGTAATAAGTGATTGTTAATTGTTCACAGAATTGGCATTGCATTTTTTGGGGTCATGTTGTATCAGAATACTATCATCTCTTTTGTCATGTTTATTTTAGTGGTCACTCTGTTTCACCCCGTCAATCAAATGAAAAGATCTTTCTGGATTCTTTAGCATGTGTCTGTGCATTAGATCTGTTGGTTGCATATCAGAACAATGTTATAATAAGCCGTAGCTAGCTGTATGATGTGGTTTCTCATGTTGATTCATGCATCTCTGGAACTCAGATACCTGCAATTTGATGCAATATAGTGTTCGTTCTATTAGTTTGCTAAGGTGGGTTCTCATCTTGAATGTTAGGTGTTGTATCTGAAAATGTCGATTTGTCTAGCAGTTATATGCAAAGAGAATCGTATCCCAAGCATAATTTATGTTAAAGTTTTTTTTTGCAAAATTTACAGTTTAGGCGTCTATGTATCATCCAATTATATGTAGAATCAGTTTGCCATGCAAATATTATGTAGATGCTGGTAGTGTATTTTTTGTTGGTTTTTAACTGTGTAATATGAGTGCACATTGTTATGCGATATCTTATCAAACTGAGAGCAAATTGCATATTTATCTGCATTGACCCAAATGTCGGAAACCTCGCTCACCTTCATTGCAAGAGAGAAGCTACTTTAAGCAACTGATCTTGATATTTAGTTCGCCGATAGCCAATTTGTTATGTTTATTTGCAACCCCTTGAGCGTTTCTTTACTTTGGGATATGTAGGCATCTTTGAAGATGGAGCTTCAGCTTGAGAAGAAGAGGGAGATATACTTCACATAGAGGATGCATGTCATCAAGGATATTCAGCATAATGTCATGTTTAAGTTGATTCTATGTTTTTTGTTATTGAATACTAATATGGGAAGCATTGACAACTTGTTATTATATAATGAAGAGCAGCAGTGTGAAAGACAATGGAAGCAATAGCAACTTGTTTTTAAACATCTTGTTTGTAAAGACAATGGAAGCAATGTCATGTGAAAATTTGATGCTGACAGCTACTGTGAAGAAGTATGGATTGCAAAACATAGACATAATCATCTAGAGAGCATGTCAGGACTACCCGCGAGTGGTAGCCTCTCATACATTTGAAATAACAAAAACCGCCTCTCATTCATTCACCTGATTAAATCGCCTTCATACATTCACTTGAAATAACAATAAATCTATCAAACAACTTTAATCACTTGAGTTTCGCATCTAGAACAGTAATTGCTTCTCATAACCATGATCAGCAGCAGAAATACATTTGTTTCGAGAAAGAGGAATGCGATGGGATCCACAAAAAAATATGTACAACCATATAAACTAGAAACTTGTACTGTTCAATTCTTGAGATTATAATACATGATCCTTTCAATATAAGGTCTAAAAAACCAAAGAACAAGCATATACGTCCGACCTAGCCCGCTGAAATACAAGTTCTACATATTAACTGCAAGACAGCTCTTGTGCTCATAGCTTCCCTACTATCTGGCGTGTAGCATATGAGGAGGAGACTGTAATGTCAAAAAACTGATGCTACGAAGCTCACGTTCGAGATGGTACCGATTCTCATCTCTCCACCTCTAGAACCCCATGAACTCCTGATCAAATTCTTCAGCGTCAAACAATGGCGCGGGATTATCCATATCCTGCCTCATCGGCCTGATGAAATCGTAGCTGTAATCTGGAACTGGCTCCATATAGGCCGAGGGGCTACCATAATGCCAGTTTGCATCTCCAACATCCACCGCGGCCTGAGCCGGACCTGCATCCATCATCCTCAGCATGTCTTCAATGTCAAACATCTCTTCAGGAATATCTTGGATGTGATCCAGATTCCCAAATACCTCCTCCCCAACTTCTTCATTCTCTGTTTTTGGGTTGCCTTCCGCAACAGCAGGTTGTTGGCCGAGGCCCCCCCACGCACCATCTTTTCGCTCGGCTATTGGGGCCTTGAGTTCATATTCATCAGCTTGCGACACACTAGAATGGTGTGATGTGGTCGTTGAACCACAAGAGTCCGTGGCCGTTGAAGGTTCGTTGGAAGTGACACCGGAATCAGGAAAATTTAGGCGGGCAGTAGGGCCGTACATTGCCTTTGCAGCTTCATCATACACACGGGCAGCTTCCAAAGCGGTGGCATACGTTCCCAGCCAGAGCCGGCTGCCACGATTTGGTTCTCGGATCTCTGCAACCCATTTCCCCCACGTCCGCTGCCTCACACCACGGTAGCTGCAGCATGAGTTCTGTGGACCTCCCTTCCCTCGCATGCAGCCCTTCCTTGATCCCTTCGCCGGCACTTTCCTTCTAGGCTTCCCCCCATTTTCGGCAGACTCTTGTTGTTGACGGTTGTATTCTTTCCACCTTGCGAGGGTTTCTGCAAGAGAAGTTGGCCCATCTCGTCCCCTTCTTGGTCTCTTTTTTCTGCAAGAGAACCAACAACCATTTAGTACATTGCCAAATATGGCAGATAGGAAAAAACAACTCCATTAGTGAATATGAAAGCAGATACAAAGATATTCCGGTATCTCAGGGCACACCAACCATGAAACTCATTCACTGGCCATTTTACACCATGGGTACCAAATGCCGTTGTGTAATTTTGCCAATAAACACAGCAACAACAAAAAAAACCAGTGAATGGTACAAAAACTAAATCATGCCCATAACCTCTCAAGCAAAGCTCGACAAGCCACCACTACAGTTTTTCAAGATCCTAGAGGGATCTCATATCCCCTAATAACCTGCCTGGCTTGCGCTCCCCAAACCCCAAACCCCAAACTTAGGTATAGTTTAAAACAGTTCCCAATATTAAAGCGTTTAATCACAGGTCGGTATGGGGTCAACAATTTGCATTGATCAACAATTCCCCACTACAAATTATCCAGACGCAGCAGGGGTCTCACAATCACCAATAACCTGCTAATGCTTCCAGTTCCAAATTCAATATAACTCTAGACCAGTTCCCAGGTTCAAAATAATCGCAAGACGAGCAAAACTATCAGGTCACAACCAATCATCCACCACATCTAGTGATTTGAGTCCAATTGTATTAGCAATCTCATGCAAAGGAACCTTCAGCTTTGAACCTGTCACACTGTACAAGATCAAACTTAGCAGACAGAAACCCCACGACTATAGACGTCGTTTTTAGAATTATACAGAAGCTAATATATTCTGCTAGTGCAAAGCATGTAGGACTTGTCCATACCTAGCAAATTGAGGCCAATTAATTCACCATCTGACAGCATCTCCGTCCCCCAAACATCTAGCTTTGAGAAAGCACAGATAACCAGTAGATCACATCAGAAAAGCATGCGATCAATCCATATATATAATTCATGAAATTGAAAAGACAGAATAACAAAAAAAACGCAACCACCCTCCCCTCCCCAGCACTGACATACGAACATGAAACAAGGTCGGACAAATTTAACGAAGGATACCACAGATGACGACGATGTAAAATAACAAGGGCATCCACAAGGAGACATCTGAAAATGACAATACAAATACCACCGAAGCCCCATAAAACATGGACAATACCTACAGTTGCACTGACTCGGACAAAGACACGGAAGCATAAGCGAATGAAGATTACAAGGACCAGTTTGCCAACCTAACCATCATCACCAAGCTAACTTTTCCCAAACTAACCATCTGGGCCAACCTGACTCAACTGATAATAATGAACATAGAAAGGAACAAGAAGAACCTCAGGAAGGAACATGAAGGACATCACGTACATTATTCCATTTTGTGTGTACAACCAACCCTCAGAATCCCCTACAAATGACATAAAATATTGCATGAACAATGCAACACTATATTGCACCTCCCACGCGCTGCATCTTAGCCCCTTCCATGCCACATGCATCCATAAATATCGATGGCCTCGCTTCCAAATATTATGTCGCTCTAAGATCTTCCTCCTTTTTACTCTAAAAGTTCCACATGGTCAACCCATCATATGCACCTTACAGTCGGTATCGTCACCTAAGAAGAAGCAAACCCAGAGGAAGCATACCCCATACAGGATTCCCATCCTTGTTTCGTTTTTCTGTTTCTCCTACCGGTTTTCCTTGATTTAATTTTCTTTTCTTGACATTCTTGATGGTCATCAGACCCATATAGACAATCCAGATCAGAATACAGATCAGAATATGCATCCTATCCCGTCCATCCATCTTTCAAGGGGTTTTCTAAAGTTCGGCCTAAATAATCACACATGGTATTGAGATTTACAAAAGACTGCACCAGTCCTCCGATGGAAAATCATTTTACCATAAGGCCATTTGCTACAATGGTATCCTGGATTGGCTCACCTCCTTCATTCTCTTCCGTCATCATGCTTCGATAAAAAGGCTACCTCCTTCATTCTCTTCCGTCATCATGCTTCGATAAAAAGGCTACACAGTGCTATAAGGCTATTGCTCAGGATAGTTCTAAGTCAACTGGAATCAAAAGTTGTTAAAAACCAACATACAATCACAAGCTTTTAACTCCTTTTTTTTATCTTCAATACATTTATTTGTCAAACAAATTCAAAATTCCATCATCCTCCAGACTCAACATCGTTGTGTTATTGTATTAGGTATACTTTTGTCTCCAATGCTCCAGGAGTGCAGCTAAAACAAGGTTGATTAACCTCCCGTCACAGCAGTTTCTCATACTTACTCCTCCCAAATAAATGTCATTAGAAAACAAAGATGCCCCCACCTCAACAGTTATTATCTACCTACTCACTGCTCAGCACCCTTTCAGCTTCCCCTCATAAGTTGACAGCCTTAGGTGATCCTCTAGATCCATATGCTCCTCCCATCGCCACAACAGGCCAAGAAATGAATATGACATAAGCTCCACAACTTAAGTCAACAATCCAATGGCTTCTCCCAGCTCAGATAGTATGTAAGTTGTGCCAACTCGTAAAATGGTAACACCAACATCCACAGATAGCACCATACATCTGATAATTTTAGTATTTAAGTTGTGCAAGCACATAAAAATAAAACACCAGCATCCCCGCTACACACCACTTACCGGCAACAAGCATACAACCAACCTTGGTATTTAAGCTCCTTGTGAAGTAACCACCAGAACTCCAATTTCATCCAGCTGCAAACTACATCCAATCAGCATCTTAATCTTTCAGCTACTTCAATCGGCTCTCATTGTCGACCCAACTCAGATTATCCAACATGGTGGGGTTTTTATTTTTAGTTTCCTTTTTTTTTCTCCCATTTATCAAAATCCAGTTATGAATTTTTCATCACCTAAAATCAGATTTTACCATATCACACCAGTCCCACATGCGAATTGTCATAGGATTACCCAGCAAGTTCTCCAATATACGCAGAACATTCTACCCTGCCCCCAAACATTCTAGTCTGCCCCAATCCTCTTAGTGTCAGTGCCCCAAGTGCCCTAAACTCAATAAACCACTCTCTTGGTAGATAAAACCTCACCCATACCTCCAAGCTAGCATGTGCTTCCTAAAACCTAGTTGCCAGCTTCACTTGATGGCGGATGGAATCATACATTTGTACAGGACCCCAGCGACAGGAAATAGTCAACTTCCTATAGAAGTCCATAAACCAAAATAATTACATTCTACGCAATTGAATTGAATCAATGCTGTTTATGCTAATTGACTTATCATTCCATCACAATATCAACACACCACGGATCTGTTAGATTGGTCAGATATGCACACAACCTACTCTCCCAACAAATCCCATAAGATTTCTTACCAACGCATTTTTAACACAATATCAAGTCTACAAAGTTCCAAAGCTACAAACTTGTTGAAACTTAATGTCAAATTTACAAAGGTCCAAACGGAAGAGTTATGCAGCATACCCTATGAATATTACCTAACCGCTAATAAGCAGCATACCCAATTTCCCAGACTCTTAATCATTAATCCCAACACAGACAGCGTTTCCCACAACGACGCGACTAACTTTAAATCTATTCAATCTCCATCCACAACGACGCAAACCAATACACGCACGAATTCGAACACAACCACCATAGAGCCAATGATTTTACAACCAAAATCACCTTTATAAGTAGAAAATAAAAGGAAATTTAATCAGAGACTGGAACCTACAGAGATCCCCCCCCAACGCCAAACAAATCGACCACAACTATCTCCCCAAAAAGGAAAAAAAATAATTACCGAAACCCTAAAGCTCACCCCCCACACAAAAAATAAAACCAAAAAAGCAATTTGCATTAAAACTATGATTGTTCTCTCTTACCGTTCGATTGCTCCTTCGGCCATTGATAGAATATCCAAAATATTCTTCTCCTCTTTCTTCTGCTTTCGAGGGTTTATGCTCTAGACCCTTCCGATTTTTTTGGGCTAGGGTTTCACTTTCGTAGTTGGGCTTTTTTTGAAGTGTATCCTCCCCTGTTTTTTTTTGGCTAAAACTGAAAGCTTGAAGATATTTCTTGGGTGCTAAGGAAAACGAAAGGGGAAGAAGCTCCCGCGGATTTATATAGGCGAGATACGGGATATTTTACGGGATATTTTACGGGATATTTTGCGATGGCGTGGCCCTTTCGTGTCGCTACAGCGGCTGCCTGACTGGCACGTGTCCCGTGAACTTTCCCGAATCTCGACCGGGAACGCGCTACCAGATTCTATCCGTTGGCTCTCTGCCTATTGACCCTATCTTCTGACGCACGCATTCACGCACCTGCTCCGTTGACCGGTAGGTCCCACCGTGGGTAAATTTTTGGGGGATTGAAAGCTAGTGGGATATGTTTACCGTTATTTTTTTGCCGTTAAAAGCCCAACCCCAATAAACATTGCTGTTACTTGGGCCAGCCTAGTTCAGAGGCATGCGTTCCTAAAAAACACGGACGAATGTGGGCCAGGGCCGAACCCCGGGGAGTTGATATACGCACAGACTTAACTGAATCAAACCGAGACTATTTATTTACAAGTTTGCCATTCAAATTTTGTCCTTTTAGTTCCATCCTCCACTCTTCCTCATCCTCACGTCTCCTCTTCCTCTTCTCTGTCGTCGTCATTGCTGTCGTCTTCCATCAACTCCCGCAGCTGCCACCTCCGTCGACCTCTTCATTCTCTCCCCCCATCCCCTCTCCATTATCTTCCGCCTCCCCTCTCCTCTTCCGCCTCTGTCGCTACTGTCACCTTAGCAGAGAGGCAACCATAGTGGCGGCAACAGTGATAGTGGTCAGCGGTGGAAGAGACGATTGGAATGGGAATGAAGGGAAGAAGGGAGTATGACGGGGAAGAGAGGAGGAAGAGGAGCGGTCGATGAATACGGCTATGGTAAGGCTGATGGAAGGCAGCAGCTGCAACGGGGCTGATGGGAGGCAGCTACGGTGGCGGCTGAGCAGAGACGATGGCAGCGGAGGCACAAAGGCTGTATGTATAGAATTTGGGGAGAAAGAAGAAGAGTGGTAATGTAGGGATATGTATGTGTGTAAAGTTGAAAAACTGAATTTTAAATAATATTGAATGGGTGTGTGTATAAAGTGGTCCGTGATTAATCAATAAAGTGTATGTGTACAGAATTTCCCCCAAAACTCGGCTTCATGTGTCTTAAATTAAGAACCAACCCCAACCCGGAACCTAATTCTAAGCTTTATACGCGATGCTTTAACCTTGGCCATTAGACCTTCACGTTGACCCTGGATCTTTTAGGTTCAACCCTAACCAAATTTTATAAACGCACTTCGAAAATTTTTATAAACGCACTTCGAAAAGGTTACAAAATCATTGGAATTTTTTGAACTAAAACCTTAATTATTACCATTTAAATCTATTGAATCGAGATTGATCAATTTATACAATTATGTATTACTCCAAATATGGCCGAACCCTAAGAGTTTTGGCCCTTAATTCACCCATTGTAAAAAGTTTTATGTTCTGAAACCGTTGAATTTGCAACAGTTAGATCGAGGGTTAAAAAGCATTGGATACACTTGATATTTTGGTGCAGTGATCCTCCATGATATATAGAATATATCCAAAAAAATTAAAAAAATAAATAACCCATGTATATATGTGATCACACTGTCAACATATATACATTACTCTGTGTGTGATAATAATGAGTGTCATATGACATAAAGGGTTAAGCCTTATATACGCCTTCAAGACTTTATCCTCCTCTAGATTTTAAGGATCGGTACTTTTAATTTTGATCTACATATTCTAAAACATCAAAATATCAAATATTATGTGAATACAAGAGGTTTTGCATGTTCATCCACCCATCGCAAATTTAACGGTTTTGCATGAATAGAAATTTTATGATGGGTGGATGAACATGCAAAACCTCTTGTCTTCACATAATATTTGATATTTTGAGGTTTTAGAATATGTAGATCAAAATGAATAGTTTCGATCCTTCAAAAAATATTGGAGGGTGCAGTTTTAGAGACTGCATATTAAGTGTGACACAATATGTCGTATGATGCTCATTATTATATACACACTCCTCTTTATGTTATATGATACTCAGTATATATATAGTAATAATCAGTCACGAAAATGTTGCGCTAAATGTTGGCGCAAAAAACATTTTTAAAGAATTTTTTTAACATATTTTTTTGATGTTTACTTCATACAATTATATACCATAAGAAAAATAATAGGTGAACACTAATGGGATTTGAGCATCGATTCACACTAGGGGTGTGCACGGGTACAGGATACCCAGATACCCAATCGGAACCTACCCTAACGGGTAGGTTCTGGGTAGATAATTATCGGTTCCGGGTAGGAAAATTTGGAACCGACGGGTATCGGGTCCGGGTCCGGTTCCCTCTATAGAAAACGGGTAACCGGAACCGGAACCGATATTATATATATATAAATTTTTTATAAATTATAATATTAAAGATCAAAATATATAAGAGTGATCCACCCTGGCTGTATCTAATTTGAACTTATAATATTATGGAGTACAACTTGCATCCTGAAGTTATGAGCAACGTGTAAGTTCATTAAACGATGCATTTGAATCAAAGATCATATTGTTCTCTTATGCGTTCAAAAGAGCAGTAGAGGTAAACATGAATCATTCTTCCATATGTCGAGCTTTATCTAGTAGAAATGACTGGTCAGTATACATTTATCACTGAAGAAAGAGACTAGAAACAATATTTTACTTCCAGATTGATTTTTATTCATACGTATTTGAGGTAATTGTCATGCACAGATCATTTGGAAATCATTGTTCGTAATGCATCACAAATTAGATTTTTTTACAGGGTACCCGAAACCTACCCGGAACCATAGGGTCCGGGTAGGGTCCGGGTATAGGGTTCAACTGGGTAGGTTCTGGGTCCAAATTTTAGGAACCGATCCCTTATTGGGTAGGGTCCGGGTAACATAAAAATACAAGGTACCCGGACCCGCACACCCCTAATTCACACGGTATAAAATTTAACGGTTTTAGACCAATAGAACTTTTTGTAATACCTTGATAGGGGTTAAATCCCATTATTTTCAATCTGTTATAAACGGGCTTTTGGAGGCCCAACCCGTTATTAGGTATCCACCCATTATGTAACCCTACTTCTATAAATACATGGCTACGGGGTTCCGTAGCCGCCAAGTTTACAACACGTTATCAGCACGCTCAAGGCTGAGCTGAACTTCTGCCGACGGACGGACGTGACGCGAACGGGCTTCCTTCACCGAACGTCGCTAGATCCGGCGGGTAGGATCTAGATGTAACTCTCTCCCCTAGATCTAAAATTTCATGTGCGCATATGTTTAGATCCAATCTCTTGGATCAATTGTTTAATGAAATTTTTATCGTTTTTATTGATAAAAATCTGTCTTTTTCAATAAAAAACGACTTTTTGGAGATTAAAAATGAATTTTTTCCACCAAAAATTGGATTTTTATCATATTTTTTCTCCCCAAAATCATTAAACCCTAGGGGATCTCTTCGCTGTCGAGCGAACCCCCCCAAACCTGCGCAACCGCCGCAGCCGCTCTTTGCGGCATGCGGCCCCCGCCGCCTCGCGCAGCGGCGGCACCCCAGCCGCCTCTCGCAGCGGCGGCGCCCCCGCCGCCAGCAGCGGCGGGCGACCCCGCCGTTGCGAGCGGCGGGCAGAACCCGCCGCCTGCAGCGGCGGGCGACCCCCGCCATTGAGACGGCGGGCAGAACCCGCCGCCAGCAGCGACGCGCGACCCCCGCCGCCAGCGACGGCGGGCTCGCCCCGCCGCCAGCAGCGGCGGGCGACCCCCGCCGCTGAGACGGCGGGCTCGCCCCGCCGCCAGCAGCGGCGGGCGACCCCCGCCGCTGAGACGGCGGGCTCGCCCCGCCACCAGCAGCGGCAGGCGACCCCGCGGCTGCAAGCGGCGGGCAGAACCCGCCGCCTGAGGCGGCGGGGGGCAGCGGCGGGTGACCCCCGCCGCTGCGACGGCGGGCTCGCCCCGCCGCCAGCAGCGGCGAGCGACCCCGCCGCTGCGACGGCGGGCAAAACCCGCCGCCTGCAGCGGCGGGGCTCCCACCCGTCGCCTGCAGACGGTGGGCAGAGCCCGCCGATGCGACGTCGGGCAAAAACTGCCGCCGGCAGCGGCGGGGCTTCCCCCGCCGCCCGCAGCGGCGGGCGGTCTCTGCCGCCCGCAGCGGCGGACCCCCCACGCCGCTGCCAGTAGCGGCGGACGGGCCCAGCCGCCCGCAGCAGTGGGCCCCCCTATGCGCGCGCGTGTCCAGATACCCTAGCCGCCAGAAGCGACAGTTCACACGACCAAAAACCCTAATTAGGGTTTAACCCCAAAAATTTTCTATTTTTCAAAACTTTTTTCAGATTTAATGATGATTTCTTTTTCGTTAAGAATCTGGATAAATTACACGTTTTTAATTCATCGCATTTTTTGTTGGATTATCTGATTATCATTCGTTTAATAATTAGAAAGATCCTACGACCGCTCTGCCGTTAGTCAACTAACCTAACGGTGTATGACGTTGCCCAGTGGTCCAATGATTATTAAACGAAAATATTTTCATTTCCCCCATAAGAATGAATGTGATGAATAAAACTGCCTGTGATGATTATATATCTGCAATTATATGCCTGCCGCATATTTAATGATTCTGTGATGAACATTTTTATTTAGCATGCTAAAATCACTATGACATAGTTTAATGCCTGTAGCAAAACTGTATGTCTGCGATGAGATTATTTAAATGCCTGCATCATATAAATAGCATGTGTATACATCATACTTGTTTCAATTCAGGTTAATTGAGCACAACTTTTTAGTTTACAAGCTTTACATTATATTATATGTATGATGTGCTCATGATATGACAACATTTTATATCAACAAACCAATAATGATTTCAAAAAGTTTAACATCATATCCTAGTTGACAAAATGAACCTGGAGTTCAAAACCAAAATGAACCTGAAGTTCAAAATCAAATCAAAAGTCAACACCCTTTCACACTAATAAAAATTAACAAGTACGATGGATTATACGAAAAACATTTATGCGTTTTCTTTTAGAAATACGCATTTCGCGGTAAATAGATCTCTCAGATCTATGGTTTGTATAAACCAATATTGACACCAGCAGTTGTCATAACACCGCCAAACTCTTTTGAGTAATCTCACTTTACAAGGTATGATTTTTGAATCTAACCTTATTTTTTTAGCGTACGCCCGAAGTCGTGGCTTAATAGATAAGTGAGAAATTATAAATTTCGTACCCACGTAATTGTTTACCCTAGAGCATGATTCTATATCCACACAATACTTGAATGACTCAATAAAAATGGCCTGAAGACCATACTTGAGTTTTCAAATAGACTTTTAAAAAGTCTCTCATAAATTAGAGAAATATAGAGACTAACTCATTTCCCTTGTATGTGTCTACTTCGTAAGACCAATTTTCATTCTCCCTTATAAATGACAATAAGGAAGACTGAAAACATGGGAAGTCTTGAACAATATGAGAAAGGAAAGATATGATACACCTCGACATGGAGTATGCAATGTCAACCCAATATCAGACCAGAAGCTCTGATAAAGACCCATAATGCCTTTTGCAACATGAATGTGCATCAACTTATGCCATATAAAATATATACATATCCAGTCTAAACGACGAAAGTCAATTGACCTTATGTATACTTTGCTACTCCCCGAGGACAAATAAACTTTGAAAACAAATTTGATCTGTTGTAATAATTTAAGTCTAAAATGAGCACAATTGTGGATGTATGTTTTCTTTCTAGAGCACACATCATACTATGAAACTTGTTGCTCTAACATAATTATCAACAGTATTCCTTTACAGTATATATGTGCTTAAATGCATCACCACAATATTTATTATTGATTTCATGCTTTTTACACATTTTATTTTACTGTGGATGATTTGTCATCCGGAATACTCCTAAAATGAGGATGCCACACACTCCATACATATGGCTGATGATGTACATTAGAGTACTCATCTATATATCCTCTTAAAATGGTCATAATCAAAACCTTGTTATCCAACCGCAGTCCAGATTATTATTAATCACAACGGACATATTACCCTACTGGGATATTGGTTGGGCTTTTACTTACCCTCATACCACCCTCAAAAATGCCGCAGTGGAACTTATTCATCGGGACTAACCCTCCTAGATGAATATATTCCGAGATCCCCAAACGGGGGAGGCATTAGAGCACATCTTATAGATGGAGCCTTGACGGGTTCATATCCCTAGTTCTATGCTCAACTTCATTGAAGTCAAGCTTATTGCGGATTTTTTTTGGATAACACTGGGAAATCAATTATGTTTAACAACTGGAAGAAAATTGAACGCCCTAAAGTTTTGTGTTCACACCTAGAAATGGGTTATATGTAAATCGTTAAAATGATTTAAACAGATTACTTATCCATTAAAAATCCAGTTGTAGGTGACCATGTGGGAACATGCAAACCATCAGAACGCCTCCTTAGAAACTATTTATATGAGCCTGATCACCTCATATAAACAGTTTCCGAGAACCCCTAACGGGGGAAGCGTTTAGTGCACATCTTATAGATGGAGCCATGATGAGCATACATCCCCATATCACCACTATGGACCATCAGAACACAGAACTATTTATCAGAAGTAATTACCCCAGATAAATTGATTCTAAGCATTTAAATCATTTCTCCTAAGACGTGCATTGATTCTAAGCAGTCTGAACAGGGGAAGCATTTAAATCACTTCTCCTAAGACATGCATTGATGGGCCCTCTTTTAAAGACTTGATGTGATCCTGAAGATCCTTCATAACCTTAATTCCCCAGTATTAGGTTTAACAAAAATACTATAATCATCCATGAGCCTGAAGCTCAATTTGACCATTTAAAAACATTAATACCTATGATCTGATTATCATGAATAGTGATGAGATCCTGAAGATCCACACTTATGAAACTGTTAAACAGTTATCAGACATAGATACTGACAATATAAATATTGTCAAATTCACACATCCCTGCTACTAAAAATCCAGCTAGGATTGACATACCAACTATAATGGATGCAATCCACCATTAGCAGAAGTGGATATCCTCAATGGATGAGAGGACATACCACGAGACCCTAAAACAATACCACCACAGGAAATTGAGCTCATCTCCATATCATCTCCCTTTCCAGAACCTCCAGAAGAGATAAATCTGGAATAAATTGAATAATGTACTTACACGGAGAGGTATTTGGTCCTGCAGTACCTCGTAGACACAGTTTCGACTGGGTCAGAGACGTGGTGCTACCTACCGAGTCTGCAGACTACTCCTCTTCAGAAGAGCTCCCTCAGATTCAGTAGCTGCCATTGATGAGCGATACTTGTATAGATGAGCGATGTCTTGTATAGGTGAGTGATGCCTTGTACTTTGTACTTATTATCAGAACACTGTAAGAGATTGATGTATAGTTGCCTAGGAGATCTGCAAGCCTGCAGCTTGCACAGATCAGGGGGAGTCAAATGTAGTGTTGTACTCTTTTTCCCTGGATATTGGTTTTTCCCACTGGGTTTTCCATAGCTAAAGGTTTTAACGAGGCAACCCCAATGACTCTGGATCCAGAAGTATCCACCCCCTAAATACTTCCACTAATCAGGGGAAGTTACGGAAACTGTACTCTTTTTCCTTGGCTATTGGTTTTTCCCACTGGGTTTTCCATAGCTAAAGGTTTTAACGAGACAGTTATCCCTAACTTAGGATCCAGAAGTATCCACCTCTAGTGATATCCATCGATCAGGGGAAGTTATAGAGTTTTGAACTCTTTTCCCTTAGCCACTGGTTTTTCCCACTGGGTTTTCCATGGCAAAGGTTTTTAACGAGGCAAGAACTCTTAAACTTAGGATCCAGAAGTATCCATAGACCCATGATCAGATAAGCTCTATGAACCCTGAAGCGTTCATTACGGCTTACAACAATGGATGGATAAGGGGAAGTGTTATAAACAGGCTTTTGGAGGCCCAACCCGTTATTGGGTAGCCACCCATTATGTAACCCTACTTCTATAAATACAGGGCTACGGGGTTCCGTAGCCGCCAAGTTTACAACACAATCATTATTTTAAGGGGTGTATAAATACATGAAGTGAAGGAGAAAAAGGTTTTTGAAAAAAAAATTCCAAAAAATTCAAAAAAAAAATTA
The DNA here is from genome assembly GCA_030789695.1 of Scilla litardierei. NCBI lineage: Eukaryota > Viridiplantae > Streptophyta > Magnoliopsida > Asparagales > Asparagaceae > Scilla > Scilla litardierei. Next base: position 788,608,635 of record CM061142.1, on the reverse strand, counting down.
AAACATGTTTTGCATGAAAAATTCCTTGCTAAATGTTTGCACATGAATATTTGTCTATGTGTGCGTACAGAAATACACCCATAAAAAACCAATTTCCCTTATTGGTATTTCGAATTTTTTTTATAGGATTGTTGTACACATTCTAAAACCCCAAAATCTCAAATATGGGTGAACCCGAGGGGTATTTGACCATTGATCCATATGTTGCAAAAAGTTCTATTATTCTAAAACTGTTATGAATCAACTACTGGGGGAGAAACCCTAGACCTTTATTTATAGGCAGGATAGGAGAGTGGAAAGATAAGATACATAGATATGGGCGTATCTCTAAGTTACATGCAATCCTAACCGACTCTGGTATTTCCGTTCACAACACTCCCCCTTATCCAGCCATAGGTGTGGACTCTGCTTATGAATACTTCAGTATTCTGAGCGTAATAGGAGTCTCACATGGGGTGGATACTTCAGGATCCTGAGTTGGTGAGGTTTGCCTTGTTAAAACCTTTAGATATGGAAAACCCTGTGAGAGAAACCATAGTTAAGGAAAAAGAGCACAAACACTCTTTAACTCCCCCTGATTTGTACAAGTGACTCTGCTCATGAATACTTCTGGATTCTGAGCGTCACAGAGGGGTGGATACTTCAGGATTCAGAGTTAATGTGATTTGCCTTGTTAAAACCTTTGGCTATGGAAAACCCAGTGGAAAAAACCATAACTAAGGGAAAAGAGTACAAATTCCCTCAACTCCCTCTGATCTGTAAAAGCTCTTAGGCTTTCAGATCTCTTAGACTTATCTCATCACTCCTATTTACAACATTTCGAAAATATACACAGATTACAAATATTATCATCATTAAGCAGCTGCTGAATCCAGAAACTCTGGAGGGGTGTGCTAAGTTTCGTCGCCTCTGATGTGGTCTTCAGACTATGTGGTCAGCTCCACAATACCAGCCTATATTCCAATCGTCACTGGGATGGGATGTACCACCAGGCGCCCTCAAATACACCATTGGTGTGATTCTGGAGTGGTGAGGATCTCGGAATGATAGGATGATATTGCCTTCATAAGTTGCTTTGCAGATCTACAGTAGATGGCCATCCCACTGTGGGTACCTTGTCTGTGATTTCTCAGTGTAGGGATCGGACCTGTAACCTGCATTGCATAAACTTGGAGGATGATACTTTATAATGTAAGTCCAAATCTTTTGAACCTTGGAGGAAGTGCAGAAGGATTAACTCCGGTCTAATGGCCCTTTTAGGTGCCAATTATCTCTGGCTAATGAGTTTACTGCAACTGCTATATTGGGACGCGTGCAGTTAACCAGGAGTGCCTGATTGCACTTAGATAAGGGACTTTAGGACCAATTATATCCTCCCACTCTTCCAGTGATCGGAGGGGTCTTTTTGTAAATCCATAGAGTGTACCACCATAGGTGTACTTTGGATGACAATGGTCCTTTTAATTTCTTCAACGCACTTCTGGGCGTATGTAGCAGGATTCTATTAAGATAATGAATCTGTGAGCCATGACTTAATTTATTTTTGCCTAGGTCTTTCATTTCATGTGTAATAGTCAGTCTTTGAATAGATATTTCGGTTTTCTCTTCAGGAGATCCGATGAGATTTAAGTTTACAACTATGATCTCAAATCATGTCATTTGCTTAGATGCAAAAACAACCCTCAGTAGGAATCATTGCTTTGTCAATTGATTCTCTTGGTTGTACATTATTTATTATTCTTATTGTATTTCTTCTATAGAATAGACGTCCCGAAGTCTATTCAGGCATTTAACGAAATGTGGAATTTATCTTTACCAAGATATCCACAAAGGTATGCCGTCACAACATCCAATAACAACAGATCCAGAATTTCCTTTGCCAAATCGTAAGGTATTCGCATCTGATAACTTAGGGAGACTGATGAATCATTTATGAGTCATGCTCATTTTAATTTGTTCGATCCCTAGTTTCAGCGAAATTTTCCTTGGGCTATAAGTTGTACCTTATAGCATACGATTTTGCATTTATTTTTCTTATGTGCGCAATACTTATTTTACCTACAGGTTTGACACATTTTGGTGTCTGGACTTCAGATCCGAACATTTCACGTTTCATAAGTGAGTCCATCTCATCTTTTATTGCATTGTTCCATATTTGGCCAATCTCTACATTTGCATTTTCGCAACGGAGTATGGAACGATGTTTTATAAATATCATCGCTTTTGCGATGTATATGGCAATATGATACGTGAATACATTGTCGACAATTATGTTCTTTCTGTCCAACACCTCCCCAGTATGTACAACATTTACTTTCAATTTCAATTTTTCCCGACAATTCCTCTGCAGTGGATTCCGTGAAGGGTGATGGTGTGGACATGAGCTCATTGTCCTGTGGTAGTATTGTCTTAAGGTCTCTAGGTATTTTTCTTTTTCTTAAAATTTCTGTCCTTGGAGCCTAGTGATCTGCTTGTAACGCCCCGCTCCCCAGGATGCCCGGAAAGTACGAATCCGTCCCAGGTATTCCTAAGACAATGAGTGTTACGAAGGAAAAGTACAAAAACTCTAGCAGGTCCACTGCGCACTGCTGGGATAGACCTGCAATGTTCCCAAAGCAGAACCAAACAACCAAAAACATAAACACAGAAAGAAACACAGAGGGAAACTGTACAACGAATAACCCAAAGAAAAGTCTGATTATACATATAAATCATCCATCTGTGCATACATTCATCATAAACATCTCGTCACTACCCAAACAAAACCCCAAAAGTACAACACTCTCTCCTCTCCCCTCGCTATCCCAACCTAACTCATCCACAGAACTCCACTGCTGCACCTCAATGCCACCAACCAACTCCAACATCTGAACCTGAAAAGTCAACGGTGGGGCACGTCAAAGCGTGACCCAGTAGGAATACCATACCAAACTAGCCCTTACATGAAGTGTGGAAAAGGTGCACGTGAGCAGGCAGAGTATATGACATGGCATAAACATCTACTGCAGTAAATGAAGTAACAACTCTAGTTATGAGCATGTGGGAGCGTGCACGTGCAACAGGCAAGGTGTACATACTAGCATAATGTACAAGAGACAACAAGTAACAAGTACAACATTTATGATGTGCAACTAAGTGATAATAGTAAAACAATAGAAACTAGCAACATGGAACCCGTCTCACTTCCACACACTTTAGCTTCACAAATGAAAGCAAACCACCTCATTTTACCAATATGCATCCATCTCAAGCAATTCATGCATTCATGGCAACAATCATATATACAAGGCAACATTCACATCTATAACCACAAGTCACACATAATGCTCAATGATGCCATGATGCATATGAAACACAAAGCAATTGCTATTAGATGCAATGCAATGCAATGAGATCCCATAAATGAGCCGGCGTGCAAGTGTATCGTGCACCTACTCCGTTATCACGTGGAGCCACCTAATGGTATCAAGAGGTTGCCCACGACCACTTCACCCGCCTCCTACCGTGGCAACTTTGTCCATGCCCGTGCACTCCACCTTCGTGTCCCTAATATGAACATATCCAAGCTTGCTTTCTTTTCCCCACATCAATGCCTCTTGAAGGCCAACATTGTTACCAACAATTAAATCACCAAAATATTGAACATAACTGAAAATTAACAACTTTATGAATATGAGGTGGTAAAATAAACAACTGATGAATCATGTAACAATCATATAATGAAGCCGCAAAACATGGATATCCATGATGGGACACAAAACAACACATTCATGCAACCCAGTTTCTGGAAATAACAGGACAGCCCCAACCAGAGGCATAATGCTCCAAATATTTGTATCAAACATGCCCATACAATACAAATGAAAGTTGTAAATATATGTGTTGTGGAGCCACAGTTAAAATTTCAAGAGGAAATTGCCAATGTGTGATTTATGGTGAATTGTTTGGTGAGAACTGTCGAATCTGTTTTTCAGACAGATTTTAAGGGCTGTAAAGATTGCTAGTTTCGGACATGTTACAGTTAGAATCTCAAAAATGTGCACTCAGGACAAGTTATAGAAAAAATTGTTATCTTTCCAACGAGACCAAGATCATCAATTTCTATGGAGTGTACGGGGACTGATCTACGTTTTGCCAAACTGTGTTCAGACTGAATAAAATTCCGACATGTTGTAAAGATAGAATTTTTACTCCTAATTTCAATCTGAATTAACAAATGTTCTCAACATGAAAGTTATAGATAAAAATCAAATATTTAGGCCATAAAAGTTTCAGGGCAAACCCAATTCTAGATTGGAAGGACTAAGCAGAACAATCAGCGTGTAAATCTGTCCAGATTTGCTCACTGCACAAAACCATCCAAAACTCAGGATTGATCACCGCGCACAACCATACAAAACTCAGGATTGCTCACCGCGCACAACCAGACAAACTCAGGATTGCTCATCGCGCACAACCATACAAACTCAGGGTTGCTCACCGCGCACAACCATACAAAACTCAGGATTAACATAAGAAAAGGTAAAACCACAACAACAACAACTATGAAACTAAACATGCAACTCTATACTAGTTGGAGATGGAATCCTACCTTAGGGGTGATGAGAGATAAGGGGGTATCCCAAATCCCTATGGATCCTCCTTCTTCAAATCATTCTCCTTCTCCTCCACAAGCTCCCAGAATGAGCAACAGCACCCAAACGACAACAGGGATGCTACGGGTGTGTGCAGAGTGAGGGTGGCGTAGCCCTATGGGTGCTCAGCCTCCCTAAAGTCTAAGATGGAGTAAGGGAAAGGGATGAATTCGGCCTGATCTTTGGGGAGAGAGTGAGATATTTTTAGAAGAGTTTAGAAACGAGGAGAATTTGGGAGAAAAAAGTAGAAGAGCCAAGAATTACGTAGAAGAGTCAAGAAGCTATATGCACAAAATCATACAAACTTCAGAATTGCTCAATGCACAAAACCATACAAACTTCAGAATTGCTCAATGCACAAAACCATACAAACTTCAGAATTACTCAATGCACAGAACCATACAAACTTCAGATTTGCTCAATGCACAAACATGATCAACCACATAAAGCACCCGCAAATATGTATTCACGTGTATACAAGCATATACACCATACATAGTACACCGATATACACTCTACTTTTATCCCAAAAATATAGGCCCTACGTATATTGCACTCTGGGCCATTACATTCTACCCACCTTAAAAATCAAGTCCATCCTTGGACTTCCCAACTAAGGGTCAACTTAAGGATGACAGACTTAGACATTAAGGTCACTACCCCATACATACTTATATTATATCAAAAGCAAAGCATACTCATGTACATACACTTACACAGACATCAAATAGTCATACACATAACCGGGCATACACCTACCCATGCATGGGCACACACCCATACACGTCATTATACGATCATGTCACACAACCTGGCATACACAAATCATATCAACACACATGTGGTGTAAGAACGCAAACATATCATCACAAATGTTATGACATGAACCAAACATAAAGCACACACATGTCATAACCAATGTTATGACATGAAACATAACATGAACCACACACATGTCATAACTGATGTTATGCCATGACATACTAAAACAAGCACAACCAGTACACGTACACCCATACCACAGCATATGTACCCGCAAACATGTACACCCGCATATGCTCGCAACTATACATCTGATCACACACACACACACACACACACACACACACACACACACACACACACACACACATCTCTCTCTCTCTCACAGATCACTACTTGCACACATAGATCACCATAAGCAAACATAACCACTATGCTTACCATAGCGTGCCCACTCATACCAGAGTAGAACACAAAGATCCGCACATGGATTTACACAATCAGCATGCACGCATACACCACATATTACAAATACAGACGGCATGCCATATATATATATATATATATACATCGCCTAGAGCTCAATCAACTATATATGTCCATGACACACACTCCTCATAGGTTACCATATATTAACAAATATACGCATGCACCTCTATACTCAGACATACAGTCGCGTATGTCTCCTAGTATCCATTCAACATTCACAAATGTATCAGCACCCAAGGTCTAACATATTAATATCACTACACATAGATAACCATACAGACTATATTCACGCAAATAAATGTGTAAGCGTACCAGCTTACATCCATACATGTATCATATACTCAGCACATATATCAACACATAACACTAATACTCTTAAGACATATGCACACATACATGGGTGGAACTCAAAGACCCACACATGCATTTGCACACTCTACATGTGCATATATCATATACAGTATATAGCCACTACACAGTTGATCACTCCATATTTTACACCTTTTTTCTGCATGTTTGCATGCCATTTTGATCGCTCGTATCGTGTTTTTCACGATTATTCGACAACATTGCGATGCTTTTCACGATTTCTTGTTTTTGTCGAATTTCAGGAGATTTGGAGCGATTTGGAGTGATTCTGAGATGCACCCACTTCGGAGTGTCACCCGTGACTCTTTTGAGGGGAATTTTGCGATTGGAGAGGAGTGGAAGAAGAAAGAACGTCGTAGGAGCGACGAGGAAGCAAAAATACGAAGATTGGGCATTTTCAGCATGCCACTCGGCCGAGTGAAGGAGTCACTCGGCCGACCATCGACAGCCCGCTCGGCCGGCCAGATCGGACACGCAGCAGATTGAATATCAGCGTGCACTCGGCCGAGCATCGCCAGACCACTCGGCCAAGCACGGAGACACCACTCGCTCGAGTGGCATCAAGACGACGGCAAGCAAAAATCCCGAAGTTACTGTAATCCGTCAGTCAGCTCCCGAGTTCTGACTCGGCCGAATGAAGAAATCACATCGGCCGAGTGAAGAAAGTCACTCGGCCGAGTGACTCCCGAGGAGACGACCCCCAAAAGTCCGAAGTTACTGGAATCCGTCAGGGTCCGTCACTCGGTCGAGTGACATTTGTCACTCGGCCGAGTGAGCCGCGCTGCCTGTAGCGTAAATTACGATTTTCAAGCTGCGCAGGGGCAATTTTGTCACAGTTTTTTGGGCGATTTTGGGGGGTATTTAACCCCAGTTTTAAACCTAGTTTAGGGAGCTTTTTCTCATACTTTTGGCAGCCTTTTTAGAATACTTTTTAGGAGATTAGATTTGGTTCTTTGGAGAGAGATAAAAGTGCTATTTTGTTGGATGCTATTAAAACTTCATTGGTTTGTCTCTCTTTCTATTAAAAATCTCATTTTTATTGATATATTGTCTATTGCAATGAATTCTATTGTTTTTATTATTGAATTTCTAATGATTTGCATTATGAATTGTGAGTAGTTTTATCGTCTTAGGGCGTAGGGATGAACCCTACGAACCCTATTTCTAATTTGTGATGAATTGGTGAAATTATTGCTAGAATTGATTAGGGTTAGTTTGGGATCGATTTAATACGAATAGCTAGGGATTCATACCGATTGGGATTTGCAAGAGATTGGATCCCAACTCGATAGGAAGCCCTAGAAATTCGAATTGGGTTTCTTTGAAATCGGTTTGCAAGAGATTGGACCGAAACTAGGGTTTTCAATTACAATTCTATACTAATACCCGTTTGCAAGAGATTGGACGGGTAGGAACTATCCCAACCTAGGTCATAGCTCGAGTTTGCACGAGAGTGGGCTCGAGATACGATTGGACGATGATGTTGTTCTTCACGCTAGATTGCCTAGGTTAGGGTTTCCAAGAGATTGGACCCTACCCTAGGTTTGCTATAGACCGACAATAGCGAGAGAGCGTGAGCTTGGTTCTACATTTAGTTGCAACTAGTTCACCTGAATTTTAAGTCTAGCAATTGCGAAACCCACGAATCACAATGACGAGATACGGTTTATAGCGGGGATTCCCTATCCCTAGGTGTTTTCATTAATTTGATATTTTCTTTATAAAATTGAACGACTGTGACCGCTTTATTACGAACATTTCTAGACTGTTCTTATAGCCAGGTGAATTGAAGAAGACACCGTCATTTGCCCTCCTCGTATTCGATACCCACTCGCCGCTACACCGTGCGCTTGCGGTAAGACTAGCGAGTCCTGCCCCGGGTGTGTATCCGGGGCGTCGATCAAGTTTTTGGCGCCGTTGCCGGGGATTTATCTCCGTGTATTTGCGCCATACTAGGTTGTGCTCTTGGGTTACATTTTGGAGCGACCAAGTTTTTGGCGCCGTTGTCGGGGAGTGTTTTTGACGGACCCAATTTTGCACGCTCTCCCGAGATTTTCCACAAGATCTTAACAGGTAACATGGGGGATGCAATGCCAATGACTGAGTCTGGCCAGGGAGATGATGAATCCTTTGCGGAGATCCTTAAGGAACTTGTTGATGAGGTCCACGCTACCGGAGCTTTTGCTATTAATATCGAGGACCCCGTCGAACAATTGTTTGCTGGCTTTGTGATGGATCAAATCTCCCCGGACAGGACTATTGGGGGCGATATCAGAGTTGATGTGAGGGACGACAAGCTATATTTCGAAGGCAGTAGAACATGCGTCGAAGAGTACTACACTCACGAGGAATCCTTCGAGCAAACCGATATTCAGGGAGTTACACTCTACGACCCCCACTCTTGCATTTATGAATCTGCTGACGTATTTCTTGATCTCAGGAATGAACCGAAGCAAAGTGGTGGTCCTATCGATGCTAGCACAGAATTGGAGAGCGTCTATTCCAATGCACCGTCCTCACTAAGAAGCGAATCTGAGCCTCCACTCGAGAGTGCACCACCCGAACATGAGCTAAACTCAGAAGTTGAAGGAGAAGCCAAACTCACATGAGCTGATGAAGCAGAGGGTACAACACCCTTTGAGGTAGAGCTTAAACAATTACCGCCGAATCTAAGGTATGCTTTCTTGGGTAGTAAATTGACCTTTCCGGTGATTGTTAATGCCCACCTCGGCCATGATCAACTTGAAAAACTATTTGAAGTCCTTAGGGACCACAAGGATGTCATTGGTTACACTATCTCGGATCTTAAGGAAATAAGCCCTAGTCTATGCACGCATATGATCCACTTGGAAAACACTGAAGCCACTTCCATTGAGCCTCAAAGGCGGTTGAACCCGAATATGAAGGAGGTAGTCAAAAAGGAAATCCTTAAATTGCTTGAGGCCGACATTATTTACCCAATCTTAGACAGTAGATGGGTTAGCCCCGTTCACGTTGTCCCCAAAAGGGGGGATGACTGTTATAAAAAATGAAAAAGGAGAACCCATCTCTACACGCACTTTCACGGGATGTCGGATGTGTATTGATTACAGAAAACTAAATAAAGCCACCCGAAAAGACCATTACCCACTACCCTTCATAGATCAAATGCTTGAACGGCTTGCTAAACATAAATACTTTTGCTACTTGGATGGGTATTCGGGGGGTTTCCAAATCTCTTTGCATGAAGATGACCAAGAAAAGACTACTTTTACTTGTCCCTATGGCACTTACGCCTACCGTAGAATGCCCTTTGGTCTTTGTAATGCACCCGCCACCTTTCAGAGGTGCATGACCTCCATCTTTTCCGACTATATTGAAAATATTATGGAAGTTTTCATGGATGATTTCTCAGTTTATGGAAGTGAGTTTGATTCTTGTTTGGCTAATCTTACCAAAGTTCTTAAAAGATGTCAACAAAATAATCTTACTCTTAATTGGGAGAAATGTCACTTCATGGTCACCGAAGGGATAGTGCTTGGGCACCTTGTCTCCTCAAGAGGGATTGAGGTTGATAAGGCAAAGATTGAGGTAATCGAGAAACTCCCTCCACCTATTAACGTTAAGGACATTAGGGGCTTTCTTGGTCATGCGGGGTTTTACCACTAACATACCCCGCATGACCAAGATCGTAGGAGCCCGACTCCCGCCCGGATCCGCTAACATACCCCATTAACTCACCATTTCACAAAAGGGCCGCCGCCCCGAAAATCCGGGGCATCATGGAGACAGGCGCGCCTTGCAGCGTTCCCCGAACCGGCCGAGGCGAACAATCGCAGCCGGCTGAGGCGAACAACCGCAGCCGGTCGAGGCGAACAACCGCAGCCGCCCGACCCACCGGGGTAGCGCGCTTGGGGACGCTTGGGTAGCTAGGCCAGGCCTATTGACGGGCGCGGACGTATCCTTCCGTACCGGCGGGCCATACCCCATGACCGATCGGGGGCGCGGCCGGGCCGGACAACCCCCGATCGGAACGGCCCGCCCGATTCCCGCGAACCGCGGCGCCTAGAGTGACACAGCCCAACCTTTAGTTCGTCGCTAACGACAAACAGCCTAGGATAAGGACACGACTGACACATACGTCACCCGATCGCCTGACAAAGTACCCCCAGGCGGCTGACCCATCCGACGGTTAGCGCTTTCAGCCCTGACATCCCGACAAAAGCACCCCTTGGCCGTTGCGCCGCCTGACAGAAGCAGGTCAGGAACTCCTGTTCCCGATGTCCTTGTCCGAAGCTTTCGCCGACACACGAGCCAGCTCAGCACGCCTAGTCATCACCTGTCAGGTATAAATACCCCCTCTCCTCTTACGGAAAGGGGGTTGGAGAATTCTCTCTCATTCTATTATTCACACACGAGAGCGAAGGTCTTCCATATCTTTGCTCTCCCACCTATAGCTCGTCACGCGTGGCGGACACACAGATAGTCCGACCGGCATGTCCAGCCCCCCATTTTAAGCCCTGTTACTGACTTAGGCATCGGAGGGGCTAAGGGTTGAACCCCAACCCCGCCCTTCTGACGAGTTGTTTGTGCTACAGGAGAGCTCGCCCATTGACCTAAGTCAGCGTCAGCCCCTACCGTCCAACCCTCCTCAGCTGCGTCCGGCGAGATACGATCCCGTGAGCACCACCGGCAACGGATCCAACCTCTTCACCCCACTAATCACTTGTAAAACAGCCTACCTAAACCTTCTTCTCCACATAACCATCGTGCCCTTGGTTCCCCATAATACAAATTCATTGTACGCGAGTTCCACCTCGTAACAATTGGCGCCGTCTGTGGGAACGAAGGGTCACACCCATGTTAGACTCCATGCCGATCCCGCGGAACCCTGACCACGGTAAAGATCCCGTGGATCAGGAACCGCTCTTTCTACAAATCACCCCGGCGTCCGACCCCCTTCTGGGGGTGGGCACCGAAACTGAACATACTTCAGCCCACGCCGTCCTGAAGAGCTTCAAGGCCGTTACTCAGGCCAGGGGTGGCTATCAGACGGCTGGAACGGAGCCACCGCCCGGCCCCTCAGAGCCCCAGAACGTGAGGCGGAACCTCCGTCTTCAGTTCGAGGAGGAGGGAGAAAACAGGGGGCACGCTGAGGAGATTGCGGCCCAGCAAAGGCTCCTGGAAGAGGAGATGGAAGTTGTGCGGCGGTGGAGGCGCCTGGGGGAGGCAGCCGCCGCGCAAAGGCGTTTGGACAAAGCGGCCGAGGCCGCCCGAAGGGCCTACCATGAAGAAGAGGCCGCTCGCCGCCACCTCCGCCTCATCGTCGCGGAGCGCGAGAGGCTAAGGAGAGAGGACCGGAGCAACCGAGAAATCCTGGACGAGACGACGACGGGCCGGCGGATCAGGGACGGGCGGGACCCGTTACTGAACAGGTCCCCACCCGGAGGAGGCAGCCCGCATCGCCAGCACCACCCCTCCGATACCCTGCACGAGGAAGCCGTTTGTCGACAACTACGCTTCCTCGCCGCTGAGCGCGAAAGGCTCCTCCGAGAGAATCAAGAACGGATGGAGGCCCGAGGAGAGCTGGCCGGGAGGCGCTGGTGCTGGGAGAACCGTAGCCCGCAACCCGTCGAATCCTCGGCCCGGGGAAGGAGCTACTCCCCGGGGACGGAGGACCGTCGGCGGCCGAGGCGCGACCGAAGCCAGACCCCCGATTGGCGGAGAGGGGATGTGCCGGATCGCCCTACCTATCCGGAGGAGGCCACGCCGCTTGCACGATGGATCACGTCCGCCCCAAGGCCCGTAAGGTTCAAGCCCCCTCACTTGGCCACGTACAATGGGAGAGGCGACCCCCTCACGCACGTGCAACAATACCGGGGGGCGATGGAGGCGCAGGATGTGGACGAGGAGTTCCTATGCCGACATTTCTCCCAAAGCCTGAGGGACACCGCGCTGGATTGGTATTTTGGCCTGCCCGCGAGATCCGTTGGGAGCTTTGGCGAGCTGTCCCACACGTTCTGCCAAGAGTTCCGAGTCGGGCGGACGAAGAAGAAGCCCTTGGACTATCTCAGCACAATAGTCCAAGGGGAAGGAGAGACGACGGGTAGATACCTCCGCCGCTTTCAGGAGGAAAGACGGGCGGTGGTGACATGTGGCGATGAGGTGCTTATGCTGGCCTTCAAGACGGGGTTGCGAACTCGGAGCCTCCACAAATCCCTGCTCCGGGATCCGCCGACCGACTATGAAGCGTTGGTTGCAATGACGGAAAGGCACGCGTTGGCTGAAGAGACTCTAGGTGCAAAGGCTGTATTCCCCCCGGCGAAACTGCCCCAAGACGGACCCCGACCACACCCTCGGCCGAGGCAGGAAGAGAGGGGCCGAGACCGCGATTAGATAGCCCGACCGCGGCGGGAGCCGCCCGAGCCTTGCCCACAGGATCGCCTTGGCCCGGTGCGCGGGCTCGCCCCGGCGCGGGGGCCCCCGGAGTCGTCCCAAGACAAGAAGGCCCCCTACAGGCGCCTTACACGCGACTCAATGCCCCCATGATGGAGGTGCTGGCCGTGGCGACAAGGGCCGGGTTACTGCTGGAGCCTCCCCGGGAGATGAGGACGGACCCGGCGAGGTGGGACCCCCGGAGATACTGCCGTTATCACCGGGACCACGGTCACGACACCGACCGTTGTTACTCCCTTAAAAGAGAGATCGAGCGACTGATCCAGGCGGGTCACCTGGGGAACTTCGTCGCGGGAAGGCGGGCAGCAGCAGGAGAGAGAGCCCCCCGGAGGAGGGGGGACGGGAACCGCCGGCGGACCGCGATAAGGAGGAGCCATGCCCCCCAAGGGCGGTCATGCGAATTGAGATGATAACTGGAGGGTCTTCCTCGGCGGGGCGGGCGCCTGCAATCCCGGGGGCCGGAGCCCGACAGGTGATGGTGGCGGCCGCTGGCCGCCGACCGAAGCGAAGAAGGACACACCGACCCCCCATCACCTTTACCGAGGAGGACTGGCTGGGGGCACAGAGCCAGGACAATGACGCTCTCGTCATCGAGGCTCGGATCGGGGCGATAGACGTCGACCGGCTCCTGATTGACACTGGTAGCTCCTGCGACATATTGTTCCTGTCAACGGTCGAGAGGATGGGATGGGGGCGTGCAGACCTAGAGCCCTGTGTGGGCACTGTTGCTGGCTTCACCGGCCATGCGATCCCCACTGAGGGAACGATCACCCTGCCTATGACCCTGGGGGAAGAACCGAGGGTCGTGACCAAGGAAGCGCATTTTGTCATCGTCGACGTCGCGTCGGCGTATAACGGAATCATAGGGCGTCCATATATGACATCCATCGAGGCGCTCCCCAGCCTGCAACATCAGACGATGAAGTTCCGGACCCCGCGGGGGGTGGGACAGGTGCGGGGAGGACGGGAGGTGCCCGGAGACCACAACCAGGCGCCGTCCCTGCCTAGGAGCCCGAGGCGGTCCCTGACTGCTCTCATCCCTGACGAGAGGGAGGACTTCTGCGACCAGCGGCCGACCCTGGTAGAGGAAGTGGAGGAGGTCCCGGTGGCCTCAGACGAGGGAAGGACCGTCTCCATCGGGACAAAACTCCCGTCCGCGTTGAGGACGACCCTCGTCACCTTGCTCCGGGAAAACATGGACATATTCGCATGGTCACCCGCCGACATGCCCGGGGTGGACCCGGCGGTAATCTCCCACAGGTTGAATGCAGACCCGGAAGCCCGACCTGTTCGACAGAAGAAGAGAAGTGCGGGGGGCGAAAAGAAGAGGGCGGCCGAGGAAGAAGTAGAGCGACTCCTCGAGGCCAAATTTGTTCGGCCGGTGGACTACCCCGACTGGCTCGCCAACGTCGTTCTGGTGAAGAAGCCCAGTGGAAAGTGGCGCATGTGCGTCGACTTCACCGACCTCAACAAGGTATGCCCGAAGGACAGCTTCCCTCTGCCCAGAATCGACCACCTGGTGGACCAGGCGTCCGGCTATGAGTTGTTAAGCTTTATGCACGCCTTCTCGGGATACAACCAGATACCGATGGCGGAGGGGGATGAGGAGAAGACGTCTTTTGTTACCGATAAAGGCACCTTCTGTTACACCAAGATGCCCTTTGGGCTGAAGAATGCCGGGGCGACCTATCAACGGATGGTGGACCGAATATTCGGCCCTCAGGTGGGACGAAACTTGGAGGTCTACATCGACGACATGCTGGTGAAGAGCGGAAGGGCCCCCGACCACCTCGCCGACCTGCAGGAAACCTTCCAGAGGGTCCGCCGGTACAACCAGAGGCTAAACCCCGCGAAGTGTATCTTTGGCGTGCAATCGGGAAAATTCCTAGGCTTCATGATAACGAAGCGGGGAATCGAGGTGAACCCCGACAAGGTGACTGCCCTCATCGGTATGACGGAGCCCCGGACGATCCGGGACTTGCAACGACTGAACGGCCGTATCACTGCTCTGGGACGATTCCTGTCAAAGTCGGCGGTGAAATCGCTCCCCTTCTTCAGGGTCTTGTGCACAGCCTTTGGCGAAGCTAAAGACCAGAGGAAGGTGATCCCATGGGACGACGACTGTGCGCGGGTGTTCGCGGAGCTGAGAGCATACCTACAAAGCCCACCGCTTCTCGCTCGGCCGGAGGAAGGCGAACCCCTAGGGTTGTACCTGGCGACCAACGAGGAGGCCGTTAGCTCTGTCCTGATCAAGGAAGAAGGAGGGGTGCAACGCCCTGTTTACTACGCCAGCCGGATCCTCCGGGAGGCGGAGACTCGCTACAGCCCTATCGAGAAAGCCGCCTACTGCCTAATCACCACAGCCCGGAAGCTCCGACCCTATCTTCAGGCCCACCCCATAATCGTCCACACCGGCATGCCCCTCGAGAAGAACTTGAAAAGATTGGAGCGGTCAGGGAGGATGCTCAACTGGAGCGTCGAGCTCAGCGAGTTCGACATAACGTACAAAGCCCGGACGGCGATCAAGGGCCAAGCGCTGGCCGACTTCGTGGTGGAATGCACCACGGAAGTCCCGCCGGGGGACCGGACGGAGCTCCCATCGAAGACCACATCCCCACGGAGGATCGAGGTGGGCGAACCCTCAGCGCCCTCCCCGACGACAGCTGGCGAATTATGGACCATCCACGTCGACGGCTCCGCAACAGGCTCCGGGACAGGAGCAGGTATAGTCATTCAGACCCCTGATGGATGTTCGTTGGAGTACGCCCTGCGCTTCAGCTTCCCGGCCACCAACAATGTCGCGGAATATGAAGCCGCGGTTAACGGGTTGAAGCTCGCTAGGGCGGTGGGGGCGACGAATGTGTTGCTCCTGAGTGACTCCCGCCTCGTCATCCAACAGATCCTGGGGGGCTTCAAAGCCCGAGAGGAAACAATGAAGCGATACCTGAATCGCATCCAGATCGAGCTCCGTAAGTTCAAGAAAGCGGACGTCCAACACCTACCCCGCTCCAGCAACCTCCGGGCGGATGCCCTGTCTAAGCTGGCTTCCTCTTCGGCGGCCGAGATCGGGAAGGCAATCTACGTGGAAAGCCTGGTGACGCCAACCATCGACGAAGGAGAGCTGATGTGCGCGGACACGAGGACGTTGTGGATGACCCCCATTATGAAGTACCTAGAGACGGGCGAGCTACCCGAGGAACGGATGCTGGCAAAGCAGGTGGAAAGGCGGGCCCTATCATTCATACTTCTCGACGGAGTGTTGTACCGCCGCCGCCGTGCCAATTTCGACGTCCTGCCCTACCTGAAATGCTTGGGCCCGGAGCAGGCTGAGAAAGTCATCCGTGAGGTACATGAAGGCTTCTGCGGAAACCACCATGGCGGGCGCACCATCGCCCACAAAGTAATGCGCCAAGGATACTACTGGTCGACGATGATCCGGGATGCGGTACAATATGTCAAGAAGTGCGAGGCATGCCAGAAGTTCTGCCGGCGGACGACTGCACCCCCGGCCAACCTGATGCCCATCTTGAGCCCGATCCCCTTCGCCAAGTGGGGGCTCGACATCCTGGGGCCATTCCCAAAGGCCTCCGGGGGAAGGAAGTATCTAGTCGTCGCCGTGAACTACTTCACAAAATGGGTCGAGGCAGAGCCGCTAGCGCGAATCACGTGGACGGACATGAAGGGCTTCATCTGGCAATCCATCATATGCCGCTTCGGGATTCCCCGCTCCATTGTCACGGATAATGGAAAGTAGTTCGATTGCGAAGGCTTCCGCGACTTCTGCTCGGGCTGGGGGATCAAACTCCAGTTTGCGTCAGTCGCCCACCCACAGTGCAACGGAATGGCGGAGGCCGCGAATAAATGTATCTTGAACCCTATGAAGAAAAAAGTGGACGCCGCCCTGGGGGCTTGGGTCGACGAGCTGCCGGGAATCCTATGGTCTTATCGTACCACCCACAAGGCCTCGACCGGGGAAAGCCCCTTCGTGCTAGCATACGGGTCAGAGGCGGTCGTTCCTGTGGAAATCGGCGAGGAAACACTCCGGCTAAATCTCTTCGACGAAGAAATGAACGGAGAAGGACTCGGCCTCAGTCTTGAGTTAATAGACGAGGTACGAGACCGGGCCCTGACCAGCCTCGTCAAACACAGCCAGAGGATGGCACGGTATTACGACTCCCGGGTGAAACCGCGGACATTCAGGATCGGCGATTTGGTCCTCCGAGATGCCACCTTCCGCCCCGAGACTGCAAAGCGGGGAAAGCTGGCCGCTAAATGGGAAGGGCCCTACACGATCATCGATATTGTCGGGCCGGCCACGTACATCCTGGCTACCCCCGAAGGGAGCGAACTGGCCCACCCCTGGAACGCGAAACATCTGCTAAAATTCTACCAATAGTTGTGAGTTTTCCCTTTCTTTACGCACAATATACACCTCTACTCGTTTTACGCAACATTGTTGTTCCTACACAAGTTTTGTAGTTCGCCAAAACTCCGAACCTCTGGGGCAGGGCCAACCCTCACCACCCAAACCAGAGAAGGGCACGGGCCGGGCTACGCGCCCGCTCCCCCCCTCGAGACCTCTGGGGCAGGGCCAACCCTAGCCACCCAAACCAGAGAAGGGCACGGGCCGGGCTACGCGCCCGCTCCCCCCCTCCAGACCTCTGGGGCAGGGCCAACCCTAGCCACCCAAACCAGAGAAGGGCACGGGCCGGGCTACGCGCCCGCTCCCCCCCTCTAGACCTCTGGGGCAGGGCCAACCCTAGCCACCCAAACCAGAGAAGGGCATGGGCCGGGCTACGTGCCCGCTCCCCCCCTCAAGACCTCTGGGGCAGGGCCAACCCTAGCCACCCAAACCAGAGAAGGGCACGGGCCGGGCTACGCGCCCGCTCCCCCCCTCAAGATCTCTGGGGCAGGGCCAACCCTAGCCACCCAAACCAGAGAAGGGCACGGGCCGGGCTACGCGCCCGCTCCCCCCCTCAAGACCTCTGGGGCAGGGCCAACCCTCGCCACCCAAACCAGAGAAGGGCACGGGCCGGGCTATGCGCCCGCTCCCCCCTCCAGACCTCTGGGGCAGGGCCAACCCTAGCCACCCAAACCAGAGAAGGGCACGGGCCGGGCTACGCGCCCGCTCCCCCCCTCAAGACCTCTGGGGCAGGGCCAACCCTCGCCACCCAAACCAGAGAAGGGCACGGGCCAGGCTACGCACCCGCTCCCCCCCTCAAGACCTCTGGGGCAGGGCCAACCCTAGCCACCCAAACCAGAGAAGGGCACGGGCCGGGCTACGCGCCCGCTCCCCCCCTCCAGACCTCTGGGGCAGGGCCAACCCTAGCCACCCAAACCAGAGAAGGGCACGGGCCGGGCTACGCGCCCGCGCCCCCCCTCCAGACCTCTGGGGCAGGGCCAACCCTAGCCACCCAAACCAGAGAAGGGCACGGGCCGGGCTACGCGCCCGCTCCACCCCTCCAGACCTCTGGGGCAGGGCCAACCCTAGCCACCCAAACCAGAGAAGGGCACGGGCCGGGCTACGCGCCCGCTCCCCCCCTCCAGACCTCTGGGGCAGGGCCAACCCTAGCCACCCAAACCAGAGAAGGGCACGGGCCGGGCTACGCGCCCGCTTCCCCCCTCAAGACCTCTGGGGCAGGGCCAACCCTAGCCACCCAAACCAGAGAAGGGCACGGGCCGGGCTACGCGCCCGCTCCCCCCCTCAAGACCTCTGGGGCAGGGCCAACCCTCGCCACCCAAACCAGAGAAGGGCACGGGCCGGGCTACACGCCCGCTCCCCCCCTCCAGACCCCTGGGGCAGGGCCCACCCTAGCCACCCAAACCGGAGGGGGCTACGCACCTGTGACCCTCGAAAAATCAAAAGAAAACAGGGGCACACAAACCGGGACGAAACGACGTCAGTTCCCGAGTAGGCGGCCCCGATGTGACTCGACGAAATGAAAGGACGCTCGAGAAACACGCCCCCATTAATGATGCGCTCCAAAAGAGGACCCGTAAGAGCCACCTGGCAAAGGCGGTTTACTACGGGCATGAATTCGAGGAGCCCATTAATGGTGCCAACTCAGCGCAATAAATAAAGGAGAAACCGTCAGCAAGATCTCCCTATAAAGACGCCACTCCCCCTTCTGAAAGAAGGAGAAACCGTAAGCGAGATCTCCCTATAAAGACGCCACTCCCCCTTCTGAAAGTAGGAGAACCGACAGACATGAAAAACCGCCATTTGATCCCCCCACCCACTGGGAAACGGGCCGAGATACACCGCCCTAACAGAAGAGAGGTCACCGGCCATCAATGGTTCCCGCCGCCCAATGCGGCGGTTCCTACATCTCCAGCACCGCTAACATGTTATTCCCCTTACAAACGGATCGCCAAAAGGTTATTCCCCTTACACAAGGAAAATCCACCTTTCACGGCTCCGTCCGCCCTAAACGACGACGGGTCGGAGAGAGAATGGCATCCGTTCAAAGCCGGCTGGGCAGGCGAGAGCCCCAGCACTTGCCGGCCAGTACCTCCTCGCAGTCGACCTCCGGGCGAGGACATCGGAAAGGCTGCATCCCCGACGAGCCCAAACGGCGAGTCATGGCGTGTCAGCCCGCCCATACACAACCGAGCGCTGAACCCCACCCTCAAACCGAAGCAGCGAGACACGGGGCGGTGGGGGACGGCCCAATGCTCAAGAACCTACCTAAGGAGCAAGCCTCAGCAAGAAGGCTTCCCTTCTCAGCGCCTCTACCGGACCGAGGAAAACCCTGTCCGCGGAAGGAGATGACGAAGCAACGGAGGGAAGGCGGCCCGATCGGCAAGATCCACCACCCCCCACCTATCCCGGGCCAAAGAGACCTCGCAACACTTCAGCATAGAAGGCGACCAATCACCTCCGCGCCAAGATCGACTCAAGTTAAAACGGGCCCGCACGGCCCGCGGTGACTCCTAGATCCGGAGGTCATTAGGCCCATACGGCCGGGCGAGGACAGCTCTAAATGTTGAATATTGGACTCCCCGGATTTGGTTTTGGATGATGAGCAAACATAAATAATTCATGATCTAACAATTTGTGAGCGCAGTATTGGAGATCGTCTCCAATTTCACGTGAACATTCAAAGCGACATCTCAACACTTTCCAAAGCTCAGTTTCATGCCTAAAGCTTCGTTGAAGCTCTTGCGACGCTTTGGAAGTAATGAAGTTTCAATCGAAGCTCTCAAAGACCGTTTATTAAGGTTTTATTTATAGTCTTTTAGTTTCGATTGATAGAATGTTAAGCCTTGAGTATATCTTACGTTTCTATCTTCATTACGCTCATTTCGTAGCTCTAGGATTCTTGCACAAGTTCACTCTAACTTCCTCGAAGCGTCGCGCTTCGATTCGGACTTTGTTGTGCATGTTAGTTGGTACAAGAACAAGTACTGACCGACTAGATGGTGATCTAGTCGGTCGGCCACTGTTCTTGGACCGACTAGTTTCTGTCAGTTAATTCTTAGCTCTTTACTGTTTACAGTTAGTCGGTCTATGTTGACTCACCGACCGACTAGTTTGTGAACTAGTCGGTCAGTGATGCTTCTTTGACCGACTAGTTGAGACTGACTGTTCACTCTAAAATTCTCCTAAGCTACTGTTTACTATTAGTCGGTCTAAGAACGTTTGATGACCGACTAGTTGACAATCTAGTCGGTCAACTTTTGTTCTTGGACCGACTAAGTCAACTTGCCTTCAGACTATGTTGTTTTGCCTCTTAGTCGGTCTACGTTCATTGGATGACCGACTAGTTGTGAAACTAGTCGGTCAGACAGTGTTCTTGGACCGACTAGTTTTCTAGGTCTGAAATTCTATCTCTTCTCAGATCTGCTCTTAGTCGGTCCATGCTTTGTGACTGACCGACTAGTTGATGAACTAGTCGGTCAGTGAGTGTTCTTTGACCGACTAGATCTCACAGATTTCTTTCCGTTGGAGATTGACCTAACTTGTTTTTATGGGACCCTATAAATACGAACCTAGGTCATTTCTATCTTCAATAGAGCTGTCATTAAGAGATTCATTGAGTTCAAAAGAGATAGCTATTCTCCCTCAAATCTAAAGCTCTCTTCCTCACAAGAAACCCATTCTCTCTCATTTCTAGATCTAGAGAGAAGCTTGTTCTTGGTGAGCTCTTCAAGCTATTGCTTGATTCAAGTTTCCAAATCTTCCCTAGGCACCCATTGCTGCTCATTTCCTTGGTGCTAGGGTTTGGTAACTTCATCTTCCTCAAATCCTTCATTCCACCTTTTGGGTAAGAAAAACTCAAGGTATAGGATTTTGTGGTAAGAGTATTTATTTCATATTAAACTCTTTTATATTGCTTATTGGCTCTCTCGGTTGTGAGAGAAGTTTGTGATCCCGGGTTGTGGGATTCACTTTGCCATTGCATGTATGATTTGATCTTGTGAAGGTTTTTCACAAGATATTCATAGTGGAAATCTTGAGTTAGGGTTTCTAACTCAAGTATCCGGAAGGGATCCGGGTGGTTGGGACGTAGGATCACCGGGAACAAGTCGGGGAGACTTGGGTGGATCCGAACCCATTAACTTCATTTGTTAGCATTGCTAATTTCATTGTTGTCATTCAATTTAAGCTTCCGCAAATTGACTTGGTAGTTGTGTGCAATTTAATTTGGAATAATTCGCCTTATTATTTTAAAGTACTATTCACCCCCCTCTAGTACTTGTGCAGTAGCTGGTAGGGCATTACATTTGGTATCAGAGCCAGATACTCAGCTATGTCTGCCAACGACAACAAGACCGTGCCTCCACCTTCCAACTACGACACCTTCAGGAACCGTGAAGGAGCGTCATCGGTGATGGAAGGACATTCCTCTACAAGGCCTCCATTCTTCAACGGTACCAACTACGGGTACTGGAAATGTCGGATGGAAACCTTCCTCCGAAGTGCATCCTTATGGAGGACTACAATGAAGGAGTACAACGAGCCCGAAGAAGAAGATTTTGAGAAATGGACTACCGCGGAGGTCGCCGCGGAGGTAAGCAATGCCAAGGCAATGAACGCCTTGCAATGCGCATTGGAGCCCGAGGATTTTAATAAGATATGCACATGTAAGAGTGCATATCAAATTTGGAACTCTCTCCTCATACTACATGAAGGGACGAGTCGGGTAAGAGACTCTAAACTCGTTGTCGTAACCAAAGATTACGAAATGTTTCACATGCAACAGGGCGAGAAGATGAAAGAATATTACGCTCGCTTCGTTGACATAATAAACGAGTTAGAGGCCCTCGGCAAGATCTACACTCAAAAGGAGAAGTGCTTAAAGCTTATTGAAGGACTTCCCTCTTCTTGGGAAAAACGTACCTTCGCCATTGAGGAAGGTAATGACATGAACAAATATACCGTAGTTCAACTAATGGGTACTTTGATGTCATACGAGGTACGCAAAGATAGCAAGGTGAAGCTACAAGAAAAGATGAAGTCATATTTGAACCTAGATGCGCCTAAGAAAAAGGCGATTGCATTCAAGGCGGCTTCATCCACATCTTCCGATGATGAAGACTCAGAAAACGAGTTGGACTTGGAGTCCATGGCACTCATGGCCAAGAAGTTCAACCGTTTCTTCCGGAAAGGTAACTTCAAGACCAAAGGTAAATTTGGTTCTTCTAACGCCTCTTCCTCTCCTTTGTGTTTCAAGTGCAATAAGCCAGGACACATGAAAGCGGAGTGTCCTCTCAACAAACAAAAGGAGAAGTGGAAGGCGCCAAAATTCGATAAGTCCAAGAAATACAAGAAGGGGTACAAGAAAGGACTTGTCGGAGCAACATTCACCGACTCCGAGGATTCCTCAAGCGGAGAGTCGGATGATGAGAAAGTGGAGCAAGCACATATGTGCTTCATGGCAAGAGAGGAGAACGATCAAGGATCCTCCTCTTCCGATGATAGTAATGACGAAAGCGATGAGGTAACGATGGATGATCTTAGAAATGCTAACTCTCAACTTTGGTCAAAATACACTAAGTTAGTAAATAGATATACTAAGGTAAAAGATGACCTAGCTAGCATTCAAACATCGCCTAAGAATATCATCACCAACAACGACACCGTTGTTGAAGAGTTAAGAAATGAGATTGTGAATCTCAAATCTAAACTTGAACATGTTAGCATTGAGGATGCGGAAGAACATGAGATAGCGGATTTAACTTCTCAAAACTCGACTTTGAGTATTGAGAACGAGAATCTTAAATCTCATGTTTATGTGCTCACATCGCAAATATCCGCTTTGGATACTTCTTTGCGTTCTCTCAAAGAGAAATATGAGGACACATTGGGCCGAATCAACAAATTCAACAAGGGTAAGGGCCATTTGGATAATATCTTAAAAGATTTACTTCCGGCCAAACACCACATTGGCTTGGGGTATATGATGGGAAATTCATCCAAGTCGGTCACTACTTTTGTTAGGCCAACTTCCGAAGCCTCAACGAGTGGGAGCAAACACTCTATTGGTAGTTCATCTACCAATGGTGCTTCCACTTCGTCCACACCCTCTTTCGGAAAGAAACCCACTTTGGGTGGACCTCCAAAGAAGGGGCATGCCTACATGTACACTAATAACATGCCACGTAG
Organism: Scilla litardierei; assembly: GCA_030789695.1. Lineage (NCBI taxonomy): Eukaryota > Viridiplantae > Streptophyta > Magnoliopsida > Asparagales > Asparagaceae > Scilla > Scilla litardierei. Next base: position 788,585,337 of record CM061142.1, on the reverse strand, counting down.
GAACACACGTCCTACTCCACCGTCTCACACTTATGATGATTTTTATGCAACACATTCCCGGGCACGTGCACACCAAGTGAGACACCCTCACGCACGTGTCTCCACACGTGCATATGTACACCCACCTCATCATATGAATAATTCTTTTCGTGCACCATTCCATCATGTCCCGTATGCCTATCCACAACATGCATCACGTAGAAATCAACGTAGCATGCATGCACCCAATAGGATGATGGCTCCCAAAATTTTCACTATTTGGAGCCCAAAGGACACAAGCATGGACGAAAAACAAATGTACATGAATGCTTATTTTTCGGATGTTGTGCATAGTAAGAATTATGTGGGGAAGTCTAAGTCCACTTGGACTTGGCTTCCAAAGGTCTAATCCCTTGGACCCAATGACCTTGGGTACCATGATATGAAAGTGTCTATCTTTAGGTACTCAAGGAAAAGAAAAAGAAAAGGAGCATCAAATTTAAATTTAGCTCCAAAGGGAATTGGATACTCGATAGCGGGTGCTCCAAACACATGACGGGTGACGCTCGTTTGCTCTCCGGAGTGGTTCCCATTGCGAATGGAAACCGCGTCGTATTTGGAGGCAACGAGAGCGGAACCATCATAGGTGTTGGTAAAGTCGGTAACCCTTCTAAACCATTAATTAGTGACGTTTATCTTGTTAGTGGTTTAAATCATAATCTTATTTCAATAAGTCAACTTTGTGACAAAGGTTACAAAGTTAGCTTTGCGAAAGGATTGTGTCACATTTTAAGAAAGGATAATGAAAAATTATTATTTTCCGGAACTCGTCGTAAAGACATCTATATTTTGGATCTTCCGAAGTCATATGAACAATGTCTCGTTGCCAACACAAGTGAACAACACTTATGGCATCGACGCTTTGGACATGTGAACTTTGGAACACTATATAAGCTTTCAAAATTGAATTCTATTAAAGGTTTTCCGAAGCTTGTTTTTGAAAAGAAAAGTTTTTGTGATTGTTGTCAACGCGGCAAGCTTCCTAAATCTTCATTTAAACCTAAGAAAAGCATCTCTACTAAACGGCCACTAGAGCTATTACATCTAGATTTATTTGGGCCAACTAGAGTAGCTTCCTTAGGAAATGCAAGGTACGGACTTGTCATCGTAGATGACTATTCAAGATTTACTTGGGTATTTTCATTGTGTAATAAAAATGAAGCTTTTGAAAACTTCACAATTTTTGTTAAGAAAGTACAAAATCTCTTAGGAACCACCATTGTCACTATTCGTAGTGATCATGGAGGTGAATTTGAGAATGAGTCTTTTGAGACATTTTGTGATGAAGTTGGTATTACTCACACCTTCTCTTTCCCTCGTGCACCTCCTCAAAATGGTGTAGTTGAGAGAAAGAATAGGACGCTAGTGGAGTGTGCTCGCACTATGCTTGATGATAGCCAACTTGGCCATCAATTTTGGGCGGAAGCGGTACACACCGCTTGCTATGTGTTTAATAGAATACTTTTGAGGCCCGGCACTAAACAAACTTGTTATGAATTGTTGTTTGGTAGGTTGCCTCAAGTTAAACATTTTCGTGTTTTTGGTTCGAAATGTTTTATTAAGAACACATATGGTAGTTTGGACAAATTCGATCCGAGATCCGATGAGGGGATTTTTGTTGGATATTCTACGCGTAGCAAAGCCTACCGGATATTCAACAAACGAACCTCAACGATCGAGGAATCGCTTCATGTCTCATTTAATGAAGGATTTGTTCCAACTAGAATTTCAAATGATAATGATTCTATGGATGTTTTATGTGATTCGTTTGAAAATTCTAAGTCTAATGATTCTATTGATTCTATTGAGACTAACCCAACTAATGAAGTTGTTGAGAATGTTCCAAGTGATCAAGGTATTCCCAAACGGCTTCATTCGGTTCGTGACCATCCCCATGAGCAAGTCATTGGCAATATCTATGATAATGTCAAGACGAGATCCCAAGTTCACCGCTTCGCAAATTGTGCCTTTGCCTCATCGATAGAGCCAAAGAATATTAATGAAGCATGCGAAGATAGCGCTTGGATCTTAGCCATGGAGGAGGAGCTCATTCAATTCGAGAGGAATGAAGTTTGGGAGCTTGTTCCATTGCCATCGAAGAACCACACCGTTATAGGGACAAAGTGGATCTTCAAGAACAAAACCGACGAAAACCAAGTCGTCGTCCGGAACAAAGCTCGGTTAGTAGCTCAAGGCTATCGTCAAGAGGAAGGTATCGATTTCGAAGAATCTTTCGCTCCGGTAGCTAGATTAGAATCAATTAGATTACTTTTGTCTTTTGCATGCCATAAGAATTTTAAATTATTTCAAATGGATGTTAAAAGTGCATTTTTAAACGGAGATGTCGTTGAGGAAGTTTACGTTTCTCAACCTCCGGGCTTCGTAAATGAAAAATTTCCAAATCACGTTTTTAAACTAAAGAAAGCTCTTTATGGTTTGAGACAAGCTCCTCGAGCTTGGTATGATCGCCTAAAGAATTTTCTTTTGGATTTGAATTTTAAAATGGGCGAAGCCGATTCAACACTTTTTATTAAGCATGCGAATAATGATATTTTATTAGTTCAAATTTATGTTGATGATATCATTTTCGGTGCTACTAACTTCGCTCTTTGCGAAGAGTTTTCTAATGTGATGAAGGAACAATTTGAGATGAGCCACATGGGCGAACTCAAATATTTCTTAGGTCTCCAAATTCGCCAAATGAACGATGCAATCTTCATCCACCAAACGAAGTACACGGTGGAGTTGCTAAGGCGATTTGGAATGGAGAATGCCTCCGGGAAAAAGACTCCAATGAGCACGACTACGCATCTTGACAAGGATACGGGCGGTAAGGATGTAGACATTCGTCTATATCGAGGTATGATAGGTAGTTTGCTTTATCTTACCGCAAGTAGGCCCGATATTATGTTTGCCGTATGTATATGTGCTCGTTATCAGTCTCAACCTAAGGAGTCTCACTTAGTAGCGGTAAAGCGTATTTTTCGCTATCTAAGTTACACATTAGATTTTGGATTACTTTATCCGAGATCTAGCACATATGAGTTAGTCTCATATAGTGACGCTGATTATGCGGGATGCAAATCCGACATGAAAAGTACTAGTGGCACTTGCCATTTTCTAGGAAATTCTCTTGTCTCTTGGTTTTCCAAGAAGCAAAATTCGGTTTCACTTTCAACCACCGAGGCGGAATATATTGCCGCCGGTGCCGCTTGTGCCCAGGTTCTTTGGATGAGACACACATTGAAGGATTTTGGTATTCATTGTGATACTAGCCCTATCATGGTGGATAACCAAAGTGCTATTTGTCTTTCGAAGAATCCGGTGCACCATTCCCGATCGAAACACATAGATGTCCGACACCATTTCTTAGATGATCATGTTGCTAAAAAGGACATCATTTTAGTGTACGTTGAAACCCAAAAGCAAATCGCCGATATTTTCACGAAACCCCTAAAGGAGGACTCCTTTGTGCGGTTGCATCGAGAATTGGGGATTATGGGTGAATCTGAGATATAGGTTTCATATTTAAATTCAATCATCTTGCATGCTAATATATTTCGCGATATTTCATTCATGCTAGATTAATTGAATTATTGGGAATTTTATGTGATTTATTTGAATTTATGATCGAAATCGTATTTCAATGTCATATTTAAGATTTCGACGTTTAATGGGGTAGTTTAGATGAGTATTGAGAGTTTTGCGATCTATCGTCCAAGTGTTTTGTGGAGAGAACTTGATTATCACTTTTTGGACTTTGTTAGTCGGTATCAGTTCAACCACCAACCGACTAGATGTTCATCTAGTCGGTTAGTAGAAGAACTTACACCGACTAACTCAAGCTTATTGAGTTTCCTTTCCATCTTAAACTCTTTAGTCGGTTCATGTTCAGTGACCGACCGACTAGTTGTGAAACTAGTCGGTCAGTAAATGAACGCAGACCGACTAAATCTTGTCAGTAAATCTTGGATTCAGCCACTGTTTGCAACTAGTCGGTTCAAGCTCATTGACCGACCGACTAGATCGTGATCTAGTCGGTCAGTGCTTGAACTGTGACCGACTAGTTGTGCCAGGGGCTGTTTGGTCTTTTGCGAAATCGACCGACTTAAACTCAGTTTAGTCGATCGATTTTCATTCTAATCGATCGAAATCTCTTCTCTCTCCGCTCAAAACCCCGACCTCCCTCGAGACCCTTCGTCTTCCGGCCACTTTCCGACCATTCCAGCCGTCGCCGTCCGCCGATCTCCGACCTAGGGTATCCTCTCTTCCTCCCTCTCCTATCTAGGGTTCGGTTTCAGCTCTAGGGTTAGGTTTTCCAGTTGATTTCATCTCCTAGGGTTTCGATTAGGGTTTTCTAATTTCGGCTAGGATCTCTTCTTTCCAATCTCGTGTGTCGTGTTGTGCCGAGATTATGGCTCGAACACGTATTCCGATCACTCCCTCTAGCCCCTCTCCGATGACCGTTGATCCAATCTCTTCGGATCCCGAGCATCCAACCCCTCCGAAGCGTAGAGCCAAGACCACCCATCCTTCGTCGTCTTCGCCTCCTCTCAAGAAGAAGAGGGCGACGACCGCTCAACCTAGAGGTCAACCGAAACCCAAACCCAAGCCCAAGCCAAAGGCCAAAATTCTTGCTTCTCAATCTTCGTTCCATACTCCTACCGATTCCGATACGGAGTATAACCCCGAGACCGAGACTCATAGGGAACCCACTCCTCCTATTCATCCCGAGTCTAGCACCCACCCTCGTACGTCTACCCGTAAGCCTAAGGGAAAGGGTCCGATGCCGGTGGGCGGTGTCGATATTTCCTTATGTCGCGATGACCCTTTGTGTCTCGCGGCATATAACCGTATCGAACATTGCCCGCTGCTTCTGGAGCATTTCGTCCAGTTTAGCGACTTCATAGGGTTAGCTGATCTTCTGTCGTCGTCGGGTCTTCTCGATTACCTTCGATATGACCCGAAGGCGAATCCTCACCCCTACCCTAGATTAGTGAAGCTTTTCTATGCTAATAGGATCCGGGGTCAGTACGATCAGACCCACTCTGTTGAGACGACCGTTTTGGGGACTCCTATAGTCCTCACTACGGAAATCTTAGGAGAGATTTTGGGTATCTCTTCGTCTGGCCTTCTTCCTTCTGATATCTCGGTAGATGATATTTCTTCTCTTGATCAGACCATCCTTTCAGAGATTTTCCATCAGATTCCTCCTGCCATGATTGGCGTGCCTTCTAAATCTTTCAAGCCAAATGCATGGGTCTTAAATCTGATTCTGAAGTCGTGCTTGCTTCCCAAGTACGGCTCCTCTTCTTTACCATCCCAGACATTTTTGAAGCTTATTTATGCGATCTTCATGGGGAGCTCGATTAATTGGGCTCGAATTATACTCGATAAGATTGACTCTTTCGAGTGTATTCGAAAGTCCAATAAATCGGCTCATATCCCATTTCCTTGCATGTTGACCCTCGTGTTTCGTCATTTTCGTGTCACATTGCCTCGTGACGATGAGCGTCCCCTTGGTCCTCCCCTGAATGCGACGGCCGTCAAGAAATCTCTTGCGGCGCTTCGTCACGTTCAGAGGACGACACCTTCTGCGTCTGTCCCTGCCTCTGCCAGTGCCTCTTCTACTCCCGTTGCCACCCTTGATGATGTCCTACGGATACTTCGTCGTCACGAGTCCCGCTTGGCTCGTACCGAGGAGGTAGTCTGCCGTATGGCTCGTCAGATGGGTGTTGAGCTTCCTCCTTCCGTGTCTGAGGATGAGGAGTTTGATGAGATGGCTGAGGAGGACATTGAGGAGCTCTGTCGTGCTTCGACTCGTGCCCCCGAGGGCACTTCTGCTGGTACTGCTGCTGCTGGTACTTCCACTTCTGCTCCTGGAGTTGCCACCTCTTCCGGTGTTCCAGAGCCATCTGCTGCAGCTCTTCAGCCTTCTGAGCCTGCTGCTGACCCTGTTTCCGAGCCTGCTCATGTATCTGCTGCTGCTGCTTCTGTCGAGACTCATGCTGCTGTTGAGCCTGTTGCTGAGATCTCGACTCCTGCCCCGACGATTCCATCTGTTGAGACACCTCTTCTCCCTGCAGAGCCTGAGTCCACTCCGTCGACTGGACCCACGGACGCTGCAGATCCAGCCTCCTCCTCGTGATCGTTGTTCCGAGGACTCTCCATATACGCTTTGGCTGATATATTCTAGTGAGAGTGTCTTGGGTTAGGATGGGGTTGAGAGATGTTTTGATGTATTTTTTTTTGTGCTTTCTGGTTGTCGGTGTTGGATTTTGATGATGATGATGATGTATTTCTTTTTGATGATATGTAGCGCTTGATATGATGTATCTCATATATTCGATGTGATATTTTTTTTGGATGTACTCATGTTGTCTATATATATATATATGTTCATCATCGTTCACTTTATCTTTTATTCGTCGTGCAAATTCTAATATTCGTTGAATATATTTGAAATGTGATATCGAATCGACGCATAAAACGTTGGTTAAATGGATTTAAATTCTGTAATTTTATAGAATTGTTTTCCATGCACAAAATTAACCAAAAATATTGAATATTGAAGAGTATGTTTCTTTATTCAAGAAATGAATAATGATTTGGTGTTTTTTTGAGGATTTTGATTTTTTTTTGATAATGGAAAATTTGGCACACCTTGTTTTGATTTCCACAATTTTTCTCTTGGTGTCAAGTTGGTCCATTGCCTTTGTCTACGACTCCCGATGTTGGATTTTACATTTCCTAATTGTTGTCGTTGTATGCCCCCCATTTTTGGGATAATGCCAAAGGGGGAGAGATAATGATAATAAATAGCACAAATGAAAATTTAACTCAATTTCCAAGAATCTAGTTTGATATGCTAGATTCAGGGGGAGTTAAGATACATATAAGGATTTTCAAAATCCGATATTTCAAAAATCAATTCACTTTATTTATCTTACTCGTCTGCTTGATGCAATTCATTTATATTCATTTTGGAATTAACGTGTCATCAATGCAGGGGGAGTAAGTATTTTACATTTGAATTATTATCTTTGATTATTATTTATGTTGGTTTGTCATCACCAAAAAGGGGGAGAATGTTGAATATTGGACTCCCCGGATTTGGTTTTGGATGATGAGCAAACATAAATAATTCATGATCTAACAATTTGTGAGCGCAGTATTGGAGATCGTCGCCAATTTCACGTGAACATTCAAAGCGACATCTCAACACTTTCCAAAGCTCAGTTTCATGCCTAAAGCTTCGTTGAAGCTCTTGCGACGCTTTGGAAATAATGAAGTTTCAATCGAAGCTCTCAAAGACCGTTTATTAAGGTTTTATTTATAGTCTTTTAGTTTCGATTGATAGAATGTTAAGCCTTGAGTATATCTTACGTTTCTATCTTCATTACGCTCATTTCGTAGCTCTAGGATTCTTGCACAAGTTCACTCTAACTTCCTCGAAGCGTCGCGCTTCGATTCGGACTTTGTTGTGCATGTTAGTTGGTACAAGAACAAGTATTGACCGACTAGATGGTGATCTAGTCGGTCGGCCACTGTTCTTGGACCGACTAGTTTCTGTCAGTTTATTCTTAGCTCTTTACTGTTTACAGTTAGTCGGTCTATGTTGACTCACCGACCGACTAGTTTGTGAACTAGTCGGTCAGTGATGCTTCTTTGACCGACTAGTTGAGACTGACTGTTCACTCTAAAATTCTCCTAAGCTACTGTTTACCGTTAGTCGGTCTAAGAACGTTTGATGACCGACTAGTTGACAATCTAGTCGGTCAACTTTTGTTCTTGGACCGACTAAGTCAACTTGCCTTCAGACTATGTTGTTTTGCCTCTTAGTCGGTCTACGTTCATTGGATGACCGACTAGTTGTGAAACTAGTCGGTCAGACAGTGTTCTTGGACCGACTAGTTTTCTAGGTCTGAAATTCTATCTCTTCTCAGATCTGCTCTTAGTCGGTCCATGCTTTGTGACTGACCGACTAGTTGATGAACTAGTCGGTCAGTGAGTGTTCTTTGACCGACTAGATCTCACAGATTTCTTTCCGTTGGAGATTGACCTAACTTGTTTTTATGGGACCCTATAAATACGAACCTAGGTCATTTCTATCTTCAATAGAGCTGTCATTAAGAGATTCATTGAGTTCAAAAGAGATAGCTATTCTCCCTCAAATCTAAAGCTCTCTTCCTCACAAGAAACCCATTCTCTCTCATTTCTAGATCTAGAGAGAAGCTTGTTCTTGGTGAGCTCTTCAAGCTATTGCTTGATTCAAGTTTCCAAATCTTCCCTAGGCACCCATTGCTGCTCATTTCCTTGGTGCTAGGGTTTGGTAACTTCATCTTCCTCAAATCCTTCATTCCACCTTTTGGGTAAGAAAAACTCAAGGTATAGGATTTTGTGGTAAGAGTATTTATTTCATATTAAACTCTTTTATATTGCTTATTGGCTCTCTCGGTTGTGAGAGAAGTTTGTGATCCCGGGTTGTGGGATTCACTTTGCTATTGCATGTATGATTTGATCTTGTGAAGGTTTTTCACAAGATATTCATAGTGGAAATCTTGAGTTAGGGTTTCTAACTCAAGTATCCGGAAGGGATCCGGGTGGTTGGGACGTAGGATCACCGGGAACAAGTCGGGGAGACTTGGGTGGATCCGAACCCATTAACTTCATTTGTTAGCATTGCTAATTTCATTGTTGTCATTCAATTTAAGCTTCCGCAAATTGACTTGGTAGTTGTGTGCAATTTAATTTGGAATAATTCGCCTTATTATTTTAAAGTACTATTCACCCCCCCTCTAGTACTTGTGCAGTAGCTGGTAGGGCATTACACTAAAGCCCCTCCCCGAGCCGGATCTGACCCCACAACGGGCGATGAACTAAGAACTCATGTACAAGCTGTAGCTCAGCTCTTACAAATTTAAATAAAAACATTCTTCTTTATACGCTCAGATTTTTCGGAGAATACCATAGCGGGTAGCTATCCCCCGGCCACGTGCCGGGCGAGCAACTCGCTACCCCGCCTAACTGACTTAGGAAGTCTACGAAATCTAAGACACGCTCCCCCCGCTCCCCCCGCTCCCTGAAAGTCACCAACAACTTTCCCCAAAGAGGAAAGAGGTGCACTGGGGCTCGCCCTGCGTAACCAGTTCGGCCCGAGACCAAATCATGATAGAACAGTGCGTCTCATCCCGAACCCATTCGCCGACCCCCCCAAAGGCAACACAAGAAGACAACATCCCCTTCCCCCAGACCTCGCGATCTCGGACACGGGAATGTTGGGGGCATAATTGGTAATTGTGTAACCCCCGCAAGAAGCCAAGACACATGACCTGGATCGGACCGGTCGTAAGGCAGAGGCCGCGAAATATGCGCCCAGTCCAGAAAAGGCAGCGGCCCTGTATCGTCAGAACAGCGCCACGATGCGACTCAACATAACGAAAGGACGCTTGGTCAACACGCCATCAGCAGCAACACGCCCCCCGAGAGGCCAGAGTGCCGGATACCGCCAGGGAAAAGCGATTCCCAAAGCACGTGATTCCGCGGAGCCCATTAGTGACGCTAATCCCCCGCATTACCCAAGAGAAACCCTTCCGCAGAACCTCGCTATAAATACCCCCCTCCAGAGGTCAGGGTAAAGGAGGAAGAGAGACGTAGGGGATTCCCCTCCCCTCACTCCGGGCATAAAACGGCCCTAAACGCCCCACCGAGCTACGAAAAAAGCTGACAGCCACCGACGGACCTCACTTCCCCCAACGATGGGCGCCACAGCCCCGCCACCTCCGACAGGATATTCCCCTTACAGGCGGAAGGCCCCGCCCGCCAGCTTGCCTCCTGCTTGTTACTGTATCAAAAGGCAGGTCCAGATGGCCGTCCGCGTGCCGCAACACCCCAATTAACGCCGTCACCTTCGGCGACCCCCACAGGGTGTCGGGGGGGAAAACCCCCCAACTTCTCCCCCAGCGGCGCCGCCACCGCCACCTCGTCCTCGGCCTCCCTGGGGTTCCCCCTCGGTGCGCGGGGTCCCCGGCAAAGCCGAACGACCCTCCAGCACGACGACAGCGAGGCAGAACGCGAGGAAGCGATGAAAGGGAAAGGAAGAGGGTCCCCTCCTATGACCGAGGGTCGCCCCCCCGAAGGCTAAACCCTCACGACATAAGGGAAGACCTCCCCGACGCGGGGATCTGCTCCTCTCGACGGAGCGAACAACAAATGAGGATAACCCTCCGTCCCAACCACCGGTTGACCCACATCTTCTAATAGTATTGTAATATCGCTTAGACCTCCGATAAAGATTGGTGTATAATATTCCCCCTTTCGGACTCCTCCCCCTAAGCCCAAGCGCACATCAGCGGAAGGGTTCACCGGGCACGGCCCGGCTGAAGTTCCGCGAAAACTACAAGCGCGTCCAATGAACGCCTCTCAACAAGAACCCTAGCGTTCTCAAAAAGTCGAGCTCCCCCTAAATCCGACCCAATAACCACCAACAACGGCACCTCGTTATGGGACACCGCCCCGCTTGGCTCACACTCCGGAAGAGACCTCGCGATCCCGCTATAGCGGGACACACCCCGCAGGACCAGCATCCCCCCTAAGCTTGAATCCAAGCCCGGGTAACGTTAAAAGATAGTGTCGCGGTAGCGTTACGCCATCCGAGACGAACCGGGCTTCCGCCTCGCACTCGAATGCCGGGGGCAATTGTTACGACCTAAAGATCGTAGGAGCCCGACTCCCGCCCGGATCCGCTAACATACCCCATTAACTCACCATTTCACAAAAGGGCCGCCGCCCCGAAAATCCGGGGCATCATGGAGACAGGCGCGCCTTGCAGCGTTCCCCGAACCGGCCGATGCGAACAATCGCAGCCGGCCGAGGCGAACAACCGCAGCCGGCCGAGGCGAACAACCGCAGCCGCCCGACCCACCGGGGTAGCGCGCTTGGGGATGCTTGGGTAGCTAGGCCAGGCCTATTGACGGGCGCGGACGTATCCTTCCGTACCGACGGGCCATACCCCATGACCGATCGGGGGGCGCGGCCGGGCCGGACAACCCCCGATCGGAACGGCCCGCCCGATTCCCGCGAACCGCGGCGCCTAGAGTGACACAGCCCGACCTTTAGTTCGTCGCTAACGACAAACAGCCTAGGATAAGGACACGACTGACACATACGTCACCCGACCGCCTGACAAAGTACCCCCAGGCGGCTGACCCATCCGACGGTTAGCGCTTTCGGCCCTGACATCCCGACAAAAGCACCCCTTGGCCGTTGCGCCACCTGACAGAAGTAGGTCAGGAACTCCTGTTCCCGATGTCCTTGTCCGAAGCTTTCGCCGACACACGAGCCAGCTCAGCACGCCTAGTCATCACCCGTCAGGTATAAATACCCCCTCTCCTCTTACGGAAAGGGGGTTGGAGAATTCTCTCTCATTCTATTATTCACACACGAGAGCGAAGGTCTTCCATATCTTTGCTCTCCCACCTATAGCTCGTCACGCGCGGCGGACACACAGATAGTCCGACCGGCGTGTCCATCCCCCCATTTTAAGCCCTGTTACTGACTTAGGCATCGGAGGGGCTAAGGGTTGAACCCCAACCCCGCCCTTCTGACGAGTTGTTCGTGCTGCAGGAGAGCTCGCCCATTGACCTAAGTCAGCGTCAGCCCCCCGCCGTCCAACCCTCCTCAGCTGCGTCCGACGAGATACGATCCCGTGAGCACCACCGGCAACGGATCCAACCTCTTCACCCCACTAATCACTTGTAAAACAGCCTACCTAAACCTTCTTCTCCACATAACCATCGTGCCCTTGGTTCCCCATAATACAAATTCATTGTACGCGAGTTCCACCTCGTAACAATGGTCACCGAAGGGATAGTGCTTGGGCACCTTGTCTCCTCAAGAGGGATTGAGGTTGATAAGGCAAAGATTGAGGTAATCGAGAAACTCCCTCCACCTATTAACGTTAAGGGCATTAGGGGCTTTCTTGGTCATGCGGGGTTTTACCACCGCTTTATCAAGGATTTCGCCTTGATTGCCCGACCCCTTACCTCCTTGCTTGCTAAAGATGCTCCATTTGTTTTTTCAGGAGAATGCTTGCGGGCGTTCAATACATTAAAGGAAGCACTAATTTCTGCACCCATCATACAACCACCGGATTGGAGCCTTCCCTTTGAGCTCATGTGTGATGCAAGTGACCAAGCCATTGGAGCGGTGTTAGGACAAAGGAAAGACAGGAAGCTACATGCAATATTCTATGCAAGCAAAACGTTGGATGACGCGCAGAAAAATTATACAACTACTGAGAAAGAGCTTCTAGCGATCGTTTATTCCATTGAAAAGTTCCGCTCCTATCTCCTTGGATCCAAGGTAATTGTCCACACCGACCATGCGGCATTGAAGTATCTTATAAACAAGAAAGAGGCCAAACCTAGGTTGATTAGGTGGATACTTCTATTGCAAGAGTTTGATTTGGAAATTAGAGATAAGAAGGGTACAGAAAACGTTGTGGGGGATCATTTGTCTAGGCTTATTCGTGACAAGGAGGACGAGAGCTTGCCCATCGATGACACCTTTGTTGATGAGAGGCTATACGCCATAAGGCCCGGGGAAGTTCCTTGGTATGCGGACTTGTCAATTACTTGGCTTGTGGGATTAAACCATGCGGGATGCCCACACAGCAAAAGAGAAGATTTATGCATGAAGTCCGTAGCTATTTCTGGGAAGATCCGTATCTCTTTAAGATATGCAAGGATCGGGTTATCCGGAGATGTATTTCTAAGGAGGAAGCCACCTCCATCATCTTGCATTGCCATGGTATGCCATGCGGGGGACATCACGCCGCTTCCAAGACTACAGCTAAGATATTGCAGAGTGGATTCTTTTGGCCAACCATGTTCATAGACACGCACGACTTCGTCAAGGGGTGCGATAGATGCCAACGGACCGGGAATATTTCCAAACGAAATGAGATGCCAATGAGGCCCATTCTAGAAATTGAGCTCGTTGATTGTTGGTGAGTGGACTTCATGAGACCATTTCCGTCAAGCAATGGTAACAAGTATATCTTATTGGCCGTGGACTACGTCTCCAAATGGGTAGAAGACATCGCCACCCATACCAACGATGCGAGAGTCGTTTCCAAGTTTTTCAAGCAGAATATTTTCCCACGCTTTGGGGTGCCTCGTACTTTGATAAGCAACGGGGGAAGCCACTTTATAGAAAACAAATTTGAAGCCATGTTGAAAAAGTACGGGGTAAACCATAGAATTGGCATGGCCTACCACCCTCAGACGAGCGGGCAAGTGGAGGTTTCGAATAGAGAGATCAAGCAAATTCTTGAAAAGACTGTAGATCGATCTAGAAGGGATTGGTCCATGAAGTTAAACGATGCTCTATGGGCATATCGCACGGCCTTTCGCACTCCCATTGGCACCACGCCGTTCCGACTTGTTAATGGGAAAGCTTGTCACTTACCGGTAGAGTTGGAGCACCGCGCGTATTGGGCCATCAAGACCCTCAATTATGACTATAAGAGTGCGGCGGTGAGGCGGCTCTTAGATATCAATGAACTTGACGAAATTAGAAGAGATGCCTACGAGAGCTCAAGAATTTACAAAGAAAGGACCAAAATTCTCCACGACGCATGCATAACTGTCACGGACTTCAAAGTCGGAGACAAAGTCTTGCTATATAATTCTAGACTCCGACTATTCCCCGGAAAGTTGAGGTCAAGGTGGTCCGGACCTTTCATCATCAAGCACATACAACCGGGAGGAGCTTTTGAATTGGAAGGGAAAGACGGAGCCACATTCAAGGTGAATGGACAACGGCTCAAGCATTATTCCGAAGGAGTCCATACGGGTGAAGTAAAGGAATATATCTACTCAAGGGACGGCCGAATGACCTTTCATACCTCCTTGACGAGGTTATAGAAGAGGCTATCCCCCACTCCATCGGTGCACTCCATGATGACGGCTTTGAAGAAAGCCAAGATTTGGTCGAAGAAGAGACATTGGAGGACTCTCCCAATAGCTCCACGGCGAACGATGATGGCGACGTTGATGTCGCGAGAATACGGGAGCTTTGCAAGCTCTCGACATTGAAGAGTCCAAAGAAAGCTCCACCGATTCGAACATCGGTGTCACCAGTGAAGTCAAAGACCGGAACAAGCTCAAGCTTGGGGGAGCCATCCCCCAACATTGCCCATGATGAAGGGGCGCTGATGAAGGCCACACACCACCATGATCCAAATTCGAGCAGTCTTCTCGGCAAATTCGACGGGTGCATCTCATATGCACCCAACATCCCGCGCTAGATTGAAAATCCAAAGGGGTCGAGCTCAAGACCTTAAACGAGCTCTTGTCGGGAGGCAACCCGATGTTTTTGCATTCTTTTTATTTTGGTTTTTACTTTTGTTTTAGACTTTGTTAGTGTTTTGAGTCAATTGCCCATAAAAGTCATGATAACGGGTCTTAATTCTTATGACATGAGAGGAGAAAAGGAGATCTATCATATGGAGGATGATCGACGCAAAGAAGAGCGCTCCAAGAATGCGCTCGAGGCTTAGGAAGAGGAAGAAACCAACTGGAGGAAGAAAAACAGAGAGTAAAGCGAAAACGGAGCCTCAAAGCAGAAAACAACACGCCACTCGACCGAGTATCATATGCGACTCGGCCGAGCAAAGGACCCCACTCGGTCGAGTGGGGCACCAACCAGGGAAGTCTACGGAACCAACTCTCTGTCTTTTTTGTGCATTTCAGTATTAACTGCCACTCGGCCGAGTACGTTTAGTCACTCGGCCGAGTGAAACGGATACCCTCCTAGGGCAAAAATTGCCGAGTGGCACTGCCACTCGGCCGACCGGAGTTTTCTCCCTTCGGCCGAGTGAACAAATGCCACTTGACCGAGTCGTAAGTGGGAACGAGATTTTTTGAAAATTTTCATTTACGCACTCGGCCGAGTGACATTGTCACTCGGCCGAGTCGTAACAATTTATATATAAGCGCGGAGGCGGGCACGATTTTCTAAAACCCCAAATTTACCCCGTTTTCGCCCGAGCTCTCCGCTGCTTTGTCTCCATCGCCCGCTGCGACATCACCCGCGCCCGAACCACCCCCGATCAACAGTCGACCGACCTTCCTGAGTCGCGCCGACCGTCGGCCACCATGCACCTCGCCGGCGCCGTCGACCCCCGCCCCCTATCGCCTCGGTTTGCCCCGAAATCCCATTTTCTCCTATTTTACTCGATCCGTATGCCCGTTGAGCCCCTAACTCAAATCAACTTCTTTTTCTATCTATTATACCCCATCTCCCCCATGTATTTTGAATATTATCCGCTGATATCATTGTTTGATTTGCAGGCTATCTTGGGGGAGCTTTGGGGAGCTCTTGGACACGCTTTTAGCTCCACAGAGGCGGCGTTCTTCGCACTCATTGGCTGATTAGCTCTCGCGGCGTGTTCAGGTACATTCGTTCCATTATTTAGCACGCAGCATATTATTTTTGTTGGGTGAGCACTCGCGGCACATATGCCGCCCAGTACTAGGCCACGCACGCGGGGATCCGCCCCCAAGCGGAGGCGGACCGATGACCCCGGTCCCTCTCACACTAGGGAGGAATCCCCTCCACCTAGCCCGCCACCGCCACCACCACCCACACAGCCTGTCCCAGCCGATCCTATCCCTCCACCCGCTCCCGCCGTCGGGCCGCTGGGGATCACGTTCAGAAACGACGCACAGCACGTCCGATTTGAGCGTATCGCCCAGCGCTCGATAGTGCCCTCTAGGTTCGCACATTTAGCAGACCTTGATCGCCTAGGGGTACTAGAGGGGCTACTCACGTTGTACGACAACGTGGGATGGTGTGATTTTCTTGCTGTGTCGGCGGATACCTATATCCGTCTGACACTAGAGGTCCTGAGCTCGATTGACCGGACCGCTGGGGGATGCACATTCCGCCTGATGGATCGAGAGTGCGAGGTCACTCTCGACATGCTTCATGCATTCTTCCAGTGGCCTGCTGTCCCTGTCCCCGACCGTGCCTACGCGCCCACGCACATTCCACCACCGTCGTTCGACACTTCCATGTTCTGGGCACGGATCACAGGTTCACCACTTGGCTTTGACCCTAGTAGGGCCAAGGCCTCAGCCATCCTGCACCCCTGCCTCCGCATAGCACAACGCCTCATGGCGACCACCTTCCTAGCGAGGTACAAGCCTGGGACGATGTCTACGCCTGAGCTCTACATGCTCTACGCGATGACTCGCCCTAGAGCTCTGGATAGGGGTAGCGACGACCTGGTCCCCGCCGTCGAGATTGATATTGCTAGCTAGTTTTTAGACCGCATCATCATTTCAGTGGGCGCTCGCTCACCTATTTGCTGCGGCGGTTTGATTACTCTGCCAGCCCTTATGACCGGTGTGGACCTACCTGACGACCTTCGACGAGCCCCGGGCCCCACTGCACTCTCTATAGATGTTATGGCTCGGATGAAGATGCTTCGTCCCCACGGCCAGTGGCACTGGGTGTGGTTGCACGGTCCCTTTAGTGCCGATTACATGATCCTCCCAAGCCCTGCTCGAACACATATTGGACCGGCCCACGAGGATTGGATCCCAGCGATGGATCTCCTCATCACAGCTGCCTACGTACTTGAGGCTGAGGGTGCTGAGCAGGCACCCCTGCACCCCCTGCACCCCCTGCACCTCTTGCTGACCCTGTGATCCCTCAGCCCGCGCCTGCACTGACTGCACCTCCCGACACTTCTGTCCCCACTTCTGTCAGTGTCGGGAGTACCCTTGATGAGTCGTCCACCACGTCCACCACCACCACCACTGATGTGCCTATCTCGGTTGAGCCTATTTCCTCACTTCTTTCTGAGCGTCCACCCACTATCCTCGAGAGCGGCGAGTCTTCCTTCTCTGCCGTTGTGGAGACCCTGTCTAGTTTACTGTCCGCTGGGGTGCCACCTTTTGGTCCTTATACTTCCTCCCCAGTGGTCGACCCTTCTGTCTCCACCTCAGCCGTCCTATCCGAGAGTGTCGTGACGTCTGTCCCCACACCTGTGTCACTGACCTTTCTTGCTTCCTCGTCGTCGATTTTATCTTCCACCACCGCTGCTGCTGCTCCATCCCAGCCTGCGTTCCAGCCTCACACTGAGGCTGTGCATCCACTACCGAGCACAGCACCCCTTCCACGCTACCATGCTGGCCCCATCCTATACGCTTCCCACCAGAGACAGCCCCGTCCTTCACAGCCTAGACATGTGCGTCCCTCTGCACCACCTCCCCCCGACGCTCTACTTCAGAGCATTCGTGCTCTTGAGAGGGCAGTGAGTGGACTCAGAGGCGACTTTAGGGCTCTCTCTGCCACGGCCAGTACCGTACAGTCCCGCGTCGCCATGCTTCCCGATATTCAGGCTTGCCTGAATCAGATCCTGGCGCGACTGCCTCCACTACACCCACCCACCCAGCAGACACCCCTACCACCACCTCCACCACCACCTCCGCCACAGGACGGAGATGGTGCGGCACCACCAGCTTAGGCACACTCTTGATGCCATTGATATTTTTGTCGTTATGCTGCCCATTCTCTGCTGGTCCTGGAGATATTTTTTGCCCCTCCTCCCCTGACTATTTTGGTCCCTGTTCAGATCACATCATTTTATATCCTTTTTGGGAGAGAGGGAGAGTATTTTTGGTGACACATTACCTGCATCACTCTGATCTTTGCATGCATCATTCATATCCACATCATATTTTCTGTTCATTTTTCTTTTTTATCATGCATGCATCCTCACCCACCCCACCCATTACCCGTCTCTCGGTGTGCCACACTTTGCACATTGAGGACACTGTGCACTTTAGCTTGGGGGAGTGAGTTCTCACATTTTTTGCTTTTATCACCTTTATTTTTAGTTTTTTCACGCTTTTGCACCCATTTTTCATCACTTTTTCGTTTTTACCATGCATCACGTTTTTCTTATTTTCTTTGTGAGCTGCATTGTAAATAGTTCTGTTTTCCTTTATCTTTATTTCTTTCATCTTTTGCTAGAGATGATTTTTCTGTGATGACGATGACGTGGTGTTAGCTTTTCTCTATATGCATGCTAATTTTGTTATGTCATAGCTTTTGTTTCTGATATCATATGCTATGTTCTGCTTTGCATTTAGAAATAGTAACCCACTTCTTTTTCCGTATGAAAATGGATGAAATTCTACTATTAGCTGATGTCTGATAATTCATATGTATGCTATCGTAGAAAACACACCAAGATTCACGCATTGATTGCTTATATCTGGAGTACTGCTTTCTTTTCTCATATCACTTCTTATTGCATGATTTGTACGCTTCACTTCAGGTTGATTGAATGTTTGCTAGCATTGATATATCTGGACTAGTTTGCTTTTTGAGATTAAACTGAGTAGATTAAATTACCCCGCTGAAGTTGTCACACACGTCCTATAGAGTGAACCGAGAGATACATTTATTTCTTTCTCCACATATCTTGAACATTATTTCTCTATTTTAAATTCATTGGTGAATCTCCCCTTAGCAATTCTATTATTGGCATCCCCCCGTTATTATATCCCATGCTCCGAATTCCCCAAAACCAAAAAGAAAAAAAATACTTGTATATCCTTCTCTTTTGATTTGGGATCATTTGTGTATATATGTTATTCAAAAAAAAAGAGAAAAAAAGGAGAGAAAAAAGATTTGAGAAAAAGAAAAGAAAAGAGAAAAGAAGTTCGAAAACGATCCCATCTCATACCCTTTCTCTCTTTCTTCCCTCTTTTGCTTTTATTTTTATTTCTTTTACTTTTGGAGCTTCAAAAGAAACGGGGAATGTAAATATTGATTTGTTTATGCCACCATGCTTATGGATAAGCTTGGGGGAGAGGATCCAATGATGTGAGAGAGAGTGACTACTTGACGGTGCATGACAACCTAGGCTAAGTAATATTTTATACTCGGTGAGATTGCTAAAGTTTCACGAAATCCAGAAATCTATTTAGCATTCATTTCATGAAAACCACGCTGTTCTATTCTTACTACTCTATTGTGTGATATCTCTTATACTCCTTATAGAAAGCATTCAATTGAAAAGTGTGTGATCTACGATTTTGTATACCGCTTTAGATGCTTCAGACGATGTTAATCTAGAATTATTCCATTTTTCATGCTATATTGATATTCTTGGGTTTTCTATTTCAAATGCACCATTATACTATGATATCGAGATAAAAGTCTTTGACATGTGTTTTATATTCGATGCGTGCTATATGAGTAAGCAAAACTCACGTCCTGAGAAAAATGATCTAGCAACTTCCTTCTTCGTTTTCTATTTTGTTTTTCATTTTTCATTTTCCTTTTCCATCGTTTCCATTATCTTTATCCACCGGGTTCGCTTTTTACTCATCTTCCTCGAGGACGAGTAAGAGATAAGCTTGGGGGATTTTGATCACTCCATATTTTACACCTTTTTTCTGCATGTTTGCATGCCATTTTGATCGCTCGTATCACGTTTTTCACGATTATTTGACAATATTGCGATGCTTTTCACGATTTCTTGTTTTTGTCGAATTTCAGGAGATTTGGAGCGATTTGGAGTGATTCTGAGATGCACCCACTCCGGATTGTCACCCGTGACTCTTTTAAGGGGTATTTTACGATTGGAGAGGAGTGGAAGAAGAAAGAACGTCGTAGGAGCGACGAGGAAGCAAAAATACGAAGATTGGGCATTTTCAGCGTGTCACTCGGCCGAGTGAAGGAGTCACTCAGCCGACCATCGACAGCCCACTCGGCCGGCCAGATTAGACACGCAGCAGATTGAATATCAGCGTGCACTCGGCCAAGCATCGCCAGACCACTCGGCCGAGCACGGAGACACCACTCGCCCGAGTGGCATCAAGACGACGGCAAGCAAAAATCCCGAAGTTACTGTAATCCGTCAGTCAGCTCCCGAGTTCCGACTCGGCCGAATGAAGAAATCACATCGGCCGAGTGAAGAAAGTCACTCGGTCGAGTGACTCCCGAGGAGACGACCCCTAAAAGTCCGAAGTTACTGGAATCCGTCAGGGTCCGTCACTCGGCCGAGTGACATTTGTCACTCGGTCGAGTGAGCCGCGCTGCCTGTAGCGTAAATTGCGATTTTCAAGCTGCGCAGGGGCAATTTTGTCACAGTTTTTTGGGCGATTTTGGGGCGTATTTAACCCCAGTTTTTAACCTAGTTTAGGGAGCTTTTTCTCATACTTTTGGCAGCCTTTTTAGAATACTTTTTAGGAGATTAGATTTGGTTCTTTGGAGAGAGATAAAAGTGCTATTTTGTTGGATGCTATTAAAACTTCATTGGTTTGTCTATCTTTCTATTAAAAATCTCATTTTTATTGATATATTGTCTATTGCAATGAATTCTATTGTTTTTATTATTGAATTTCTAATGATTTGCATTATGAATTGTGAGTAGTTTTATAGTCTTAGGGCGTAGGGATGAACCCTACGAACCCTATTTCTAATTTGTAATGAATTAGTGAAATTATTGCTAGAATTGATTAGGGTTAGTTTGGGATCGATTTAATACGAATAGCTAGGGATTCATACCGATTGGGATTTGCAAGAGATTGGATCCCAACTCGATAGGAAGCCCTAGAAATTCGAATTGGGTTACAATTGGGTTTCTCTGGAATCAGTTTGCAAGAGATTGGACCGAAACTAGGGTTTTCAATTGCAATTCTATACTAATACCCGTTTGCAAGAGATTGGACGGGTAGGAACTATCCCAACCTAGGTCGTAGCTCGAGTTTGCACGAGAGTGGGCTCGAGATACGATTGGACGATGATGTTGTTCTTCACGCTAGATTGCCTAGGTTAGGGTTTGCAAGAGATTGGACCCTACCCTAGGTTTTCTATAGACCGGCAATAGCGCGAGAGCGTGAGCTTGGTTCTACATTTAGTTGCAACTAGTTCACCTGAATTTCAAGTCTAGCAATTGCGAAACCTACGAATCACAATGACGAGATACGGTTTATAGCGGGGATTCCCTATCCCTAGGCGTATTCATTAATTTGATATTTTCTTTATAAAATTGAACGACTGTGACCGCTTTATTGCGAACATTTCTAGACTGTTCTTATAGCCAGGTGAATTGAAGAAGACACTGTCATTTGCCCTCCTCGTGTTCGATACCTGCTCGCCGCTACACCGTGCGCTTGCGGTAAGACTAGCGAGTCCCGCCCCGGGTGTGTATCCGGGGCGTCGATCAGTACATCTAAACACTACCTACACCTCAATCAAGTATATAACTCAATTCTACACATTACTTATAAGTCAACCATGTATTAACACATATACTTCAAATACAATCACATAGACATATAATCATTCGTACATATATCATAGTCATATGCACATGAGTATATCATCTTAATATGCTCGACAAGCAATATTCAACCCTCATAAATATATATACGTATAGGTACACATATATACACACATAGATATGCACACATATACTTACCCAATCAACACACTAATGTCTACCATCAGGCTCTACACCTTAAGCTTCTGATATCTGGGCTCTATCTTAAGGCAGAACTCCTACCCACCTTAAGATCAAACTACTCTCGGAACACTACACGCACTACCCTTACACAGCCGCAGTGCGGTGACCTGCATGGGCCACCAACTGTAACGCCCCGCTCCCCAGGATGCTCGGAAAGTACGAATCCGTCCCAGGTATTCCTAAGGCAACGAGTGTTACAAAGGAAAAGTACAAAAACTCTAGCAGGTCCACTGCGCACTGCTGGGATAGTACCTGCAATGTTCCCAAAGCAGAACCAAACAACCAAAAACATAAACACAGAAAGAAACACAGAGGGAAACTGTACGACGAATAACCCAAAGAAAAGTCTGATTATTCATATACATCATCCATCTGTGCATACATTCATCATAAACATCTCGTCACTACCCAAACGAAACCCCAAAAGTACAACACTCTCTCCTCTCCCCTCGCTATCCCAACCTAACTCATCCACAGAACTCCACTGCTGCACCTCAATGCCACCAACCAACTCCAACCTCTGAAACTGAAAAGTCAACGGTGGGGCACGTCAAAGCGTGACCCAGTAGGAATACCATACCCAACTAGTCCTTACCTGAAGTGTGGAAAAGGTGCACGTGAGCAGGCAGAGTGTATGACATGGCATAAATATCTACTGCAGTAAATGAAGTAACAACTCTAGTTATGAGCATGTGGGAGCGTGCACGTGCAACAGTCAAGGTGTACATACTAGCATAATGTACAAGAGACAACAAGTAACAAGTACAACATTTATGATGTGCAACTAAGTGATAATAGTAAAACAATAGAAACTAGCAACATGGAACCCGTCTCACTTCCACACACTTAAGCTTCACAAATGAACGCAAACCACCTCATTTTACCAATATGCATCCATCTCAAGGCATTCATGCATTCATGGAAACAATCATATATATAAGGCAACATTCACATCTATAACCACAAGTCACACATAATGCTCAATGATGCTATGATGCATATGAAACACAAAGCAATTGCTATGAGATGCAATGCAACGCAATGTGATCCCATAAATGAGCCGGCGTGCAAGTGTATCGTGCACCTACTCCGTTATCACATGGAGCCACCTAATGGTATCAAGAGGTTGCCCACGGCGACTTCACCCGCCTCCTACTGTGGCAACTTTGTCCGTGCCCGTGCACTCCACCTTCGTGTCCCTAATATGAACATATCCAAGCTTGATTTCTTTTCCCCACATCAATGCCTCTTGAAGGCCAACATTGTTACCAACAATTAAATCACCAAAAAATTGAACATAACTGAAAATTAACAACTTTATGAATATGAGGTGGTAAAATAAACAACTGATGAATCATGTAACAATCATATAATGAAGCCGCAAAACATGGATATCCATGATGGGACACAAAACAACACATTCATGCAACCCAGTTTCTGGAAATAACAGGACAGCCCCAACCAGAGGCGTAATGCTCCAAATATTTGTATCAAACATGACCATACAATACAAATGAAAGTTGTAGATATATGTGTTGTGGAGCCACAGTTAAAATTTCAAGAGGAAATTGCCAATGTGTGATTTATGGTGAATTTTTTGGTGAGAACTATCGAATCTGTTTTTCAGACAGATTCTAAGGGCTGTAAAGATTGCTAGTTTCGGACATGTTACAGTTAGAATCTCAAAAATGTGCACCCAAGAAAAGTTATAGAAAAAATTGTTATCTTTCCAACGAGACCAAGATCATCAATTTCTATGGAATGTGTAGTGACTGATCTACGTTTTGCCAAACAGTGTTCAGACTGAATAAAATTCCGACATGTTGTAAAGATAGAATTTTTACTCCTAATTTCAATCTGAATTAACAAATGTTCTCAACATGAAAGTTATAGATAACAATCAAATCTTTAGGACTTAAAAGTTTCAGGGCAAACCCAATTCTAGAATGAAAAGACTAAGCAGAACAATCAGCGTGTAAATCTGTCCAGATTTGCTCACCGCACAAAACCACCCAAAACTCAGGATTGCTCACCGCGCACAACCATACAAAACTCAGGATTGCGCACCGCGCACAACCATACAAAACTCAGGATTTCTCACCGCGTACAGCCATACAAACTCAGGATTGCCCACCGCGCACAACCATACAAAACTCAGGATTGCTCACTACGCACAACCATACAAACTCAGGATTGCTCACCGCGCACAACCATACAAAACTCAGGATTGTTCACTGCGCACAACCATACAAACTCAGGATTTCTCACCGCGCACAACCATACAAAACTCATGATTAACATAAGAAAAGGCAAAACCACAACAACAACAACTATGAAACTAAGCATGCAACTCTATACTAGTTGGAGATGGAATCCTACCTTAGGGGTGATGAGAGATAAGGGGGTAGCCCAAATCCCTATGGATCCTCCTTCTTCAAATCATTCTCCTTCTCCTCCACAAGCTCCCAGAATGAGCAACAGTACCCAAACGACAACAGGGATGCTACGGGTGTGTGCAGAGTGAGGGTGGCGTAGCCCTACGGGTGCTCAGCCTCCCTAAAGTCTAAGATGGAGTAAGGGAAAGGGATGAATTCGGCCTGATCTTTGGGGAGAGAGTGAGATATTTTTAGAAGAGTTTAGAAACGAGGAGAATTTGGGAGAAAAGAGTAGAAGAGCCAAGAATTACGTAGAAGAGTCAAGAAGCTATATGCACAAAACCATACAAACTTCAGAATTGCTCAATGCACAAAACCATACAAATTTCAGAATTGCTCAATGCACAAAACCATACAAACTTCAGAATTGCTCAATGCACAAAACCATACAAACTTCAAAATTACTCAATGCACAAAACTATACAAACTTCAGATTTGCTCAATGCACAAACATGATCAACCACATAAAGCACCCGCAAATATGTATTCAAGTGTATACAAGCATATACACCATACATAGTACACCGATATACACTTTACTTTTATCCCAAAAATATAGGCCCTACGTATATTGCACTCTGGGCCATTACACTGCCTCTTTTCTGTTGAGGATCAGCCACTTCTACTGCTGGTGGATTGCATCCATTCTCGTGGATGTCAATCCTAGCTGGAGTATTTACAGCAGGGATGTATGATCTAACAATCTCCTGGTTGTCAGTAAATGATTCCGGTAATTGGTGAACAGTGTTCTGTATGTGGAGGATCTTCTGGATCTCATCTTCACATTGTATTGTTACCGGATCATAGTGGGTCAAGCTTTTTGTATCCCACGTTATAATTTTCTTTGCACCAGATTTCTAGTATCTGTGTCCATTTCGGGAGAACTCGTCTCATCAAAATCACAGTCTTCAAGATGTGCCTTATATGCGTCCCCAGTTTGGGGTTCTAGGTATCTTATAATTGAGAGTGAGTCACTCCCTACATAGATATCTAAGAGACGTTGAGGACCCATTTTTGTCCTCTGTGGTGGTGCGATGGGGATTTAAACTGCACGACCGAAGATTCTCAAGTGAGAAATGTTCGGTGGCATTCCATATGCAAGTTCCATTGGAGACTCTGACCTCCAGAGGGTCTTGTTTTCATTTACGATGCAGCATGCAAAGTTTGCATGTCCCCATGCATCCACCGGCAATTGGGATTTCATTTACAATGGATGTGTAGTCCATTGGAGTCTATTTATCAATGACTCTGCCGACCCATTTTGGGTATGAACATGTGGCACTTGATGTTCAATTTCTATTCCCGTTGCCTGGCAGTACTCTTGAAATGACCGGGAGGTAAATTCCCCAACATTAACCAGACTTATTTTATTTATTTGATTGTCTGGAAAATGTGCCCGCAACATTATTATTTGTGCCAATAGCTTTGGAAAAGCTAAGTTGCGGGTCGATAGTAGACTCACATACGAATATTTTGAGGATGCAATTATCAGTACAACAAAGTACCGAAATAGCCCACTAGGGGGGTGAATTTGTCCACTTCTATCTCCTTATATTCTTTTTGAGGAAGCGTTGAGATTCTTTGTCAACTTTTAGTAAAGATGGCCTTGTAATTTGTTTTCCCTTATAGCAAGGGATGCGAGGGAATTCTCCCTTCTGAAGAATCTTCTGGTTCTTCAAATCATACCCATAGGATAAGATCGGTGCATCATCACTGATCCAGGGTGGCCATGTCTTATCATGCCAAAGTAAAAACTAGGCTGATGTCGGGCACTTCAGGTGCTCCGTTAAATCCGCTTTCTCTCTCCGAATCTTTGTATGTTAGAGGCCTGTTAAAAAGCTCTCAAAACGTTCAAGTATGGATTTTACTCCTTTTTCTTGAGACGTTACATACAGTAATTTGTTTTTCATTTACATTTGTTGTTTCCAAATGGATTCTGTTGAAACAGATGTCCTTGAAACTTAGTAAGTTTCGGTTGGAGTCCGGAGAGATTAGTGCATCCTTTATTTTCGTGTCATTTGGGAGAAACAGTGTTGCATTCCCAGAACCTTCAATATGGCCCTGATATTGGGCTTTGATTTGAAGGGTCGCATATGTTTATTTATTGTCTACCAATCAGTCATGAGAGCAGTTCATTTATTAAAAGATGAATTATATAAGCACATTTTCAGAGAAACATTTTCATTCAAAATCAAATTACATAATTCAAAAAGCTCTCATAACATGAAATATTCTTAAAACAAGTAGCTAAGATAAAAATAGTAGGCTAATCAAGTAGGTCTTCATTTTTGAAGTCGTCAGCTGTAAACTTGACTAGAGCATCAGAGGTCACCATGTTTGTTTCAGCTTTATTTTTTTGTTGTTTTCTTTATACAAATCCTGGAGATGCTTCGGAGTTCGGGACACTTTGGACCAGTGGCCTTTCTTGCTACAGCTATGGCACTGGTCTGTCCATTCCCTCTTGGGTGAGTGTGCATCATTTATATTGTTGTCATTTCTGCGCCGGGTGAACTTCCTGATTCGGAGTGAATATTGCGTAATTAACCCCCTAATTAGTCCTATTTTGTGCTCATATAATGCTTAATTGATCTCTAATGCGTTCGTATTTTTCTCATCAACATTTATTAGAGAAATTACTCTATTTGTGCACAAAACATGAATTATATTGAGTATTTCTGCATTTTTATATTTTTTCTAGTATCGTCTCGATCTCACGATTCCAACAACTATTTATTTGTATTTTTCTGAGATCTGTGCTAATTACTGTGTATTTTTGAATGCAGAATACTATTTAAAAGGAGAAATACGCATCCAAATACGCAAATACGGGCGTCAGCCAATCAATGGCCGCCACGTGGCAAGATCCCCGCCGTCCCGCCTTTATCCTACGGTCGAGATTTGATCCGACTGCGGATCGGGTTAAGAATTGATAATGGGTGCGGTTTTGCACCCGTTAAGCGCCCCAAACCCGCAATGCTTATTATTTAAGCGTATTCTAGGGTTTTGGGGCGTATTCTGGCGTATTTTGGGACTTTTGGAGCGGCTACTGTGCGTATTTCTCCAGGAGAAAATTCTGAAAATTTCCAGAGACTATTCTTCCTATTCTCAGAGAGTTTTGGGTTCTAAGGAGGAGATTTGGTGATAATTTCTTGAACTTATACCACGTATTTGGTGTATTTCTTTGTATTTTGCTATCTAAACGATGTATTTTGCTATCAAAACTGATTTTTATTGCACCATGCGTGGCTAATCTCTTTGTGCTATGGTTGTGATGTAGTTAGGGGTATGTAGTTGCTAAATTTCATGTCTTTAGCCCTATTATCATGTCCAAATTGCTAGTTTTGTTGATTTCTACAACGTATTTGATGGGTATTTGCTTACTATCGATATTGTTGATGTGCCCTATGGCTAGGCCCTGATAAGGTTAGCCAATTTGTGTTCTCTAATATGAACTTATCGCTGCAATTATTGTTTAATGAAATCAACATTGCTAGTAATACGTTTAAGGCTATTTTGACTAGTTTTCATCGATTTATCTTCCGACGCCTTCACGCCTTGACCGGGTGAAGCGTTGTGTGACATTAAAAGACGTGAAATTTCAGCGACTATAAACTCCTAATGAACTCACAACCGTAGCATATTTGTCTCATTGGATACCAAACTTTCGTGATACCGTAATACTTTTAGGAACCACTTTCTTTGCTACAAATCCGTACACTATTTTTCACCTTCACAAAGGTGGTCGTTTTCTTAACCGTATATTATATTTGATTAGTTGAATTTGTGTTATCTCAGGTCGACTTGTCCCGAGGATTCGACTCTGGACTCTCCAGATACTACTTGCACGATCTCCTGCGCTTGGGAGTAGTTCTCACAACATTTGAGACGAGGCAAGTTTTTGGCGCCGTTGCCGGGGACAACGGTATCTTTGATCCACATTTTCAGCTTTTCAGAGGAGTACTCGGTGAGATCCTTCCACTTTATAGCTTAGTTTTATTATTGAAAAAAAAATATCTCTTTGCTAGTTTATGTGGCATATGACCTCCACTTCACACAGATTGATAAGAATTGAAAATATGGCTAATAATAATGAACAACCTCTTGTACACCCACAAGAACTACCATTGAGTGCTACTTATATGCCCACTAGAGTTGCTTCTGAGTCATGTATTGTTTTGCCTGAGGGTGCTCATTCTTTTTCGCTTAAAGCTGGGGTGATCCAGATCCTTCCCTCTTACCATGGAGAGGATAGGGAAAACCCTTACTTGCATATTAAAACGTTTGAAGAAGCATGCTCTACTCAGTTGGATGGAAAAGTTAGTAATGATGTTGTTTATCTTAAACTTTTTCCATTCTCATTGAAAGACAAGGCAAAGAATTGGTTCAATGCATTGCCTCCTAGATCTATTACTTCTTGGCTAACCATGCAAACTGAATTTCTGAAAAAATTCTTTTCTTTGGCCAGGACTCAAGCTTTGAAGAGGCATATCATGTCTTTTTCGCAGAAGGAAACTGAAGCATACGATCAAATTTTGGAAAGATTTAAGGAGCTTCTGTTGGCATGCCCACATCACGGTTTTGACAAGGGACGCACCATTGGATTCTTTTACGATGGATTGCAGCCGAATACGAAGCAATATGTAGAGATGATGTGCAATGGAGCTTTCTTTGAGAAGACCCCGACGGAGGCCTGGGCATACTTGGAGAACATCGCAGAGAATGCAAGAAGATGGGAGCCACCTTCAGAATTTGACAGGTCCATGTCTACACATCAAACAAAAGGTGGCTTGCAGTCTTTGAAGCCTGAAGATGCATTGATGGCACAAGTGGAGGCATTGGTGACGCAAAAGCTACAAAATATTGATCTCAGAGCAGCAAAGGCAGTCACATCAGAGCCATACTGCGTCATATGCGAGAAGCCAGTTCATGATACTACCGTCTGCACACTAATCCCAGCAATTAAAGAATTGGGCAGAAATCCAGAATCAGAGGTGAATTGGGTGGCAAATCAAAGCTACAACGCCAATTGGAAGAACCCATCAAACCAAGGAGGTGCTTCATATCAGCAGAAGCAGCAGACATCCACTCCCTATTACCATCCCAATCACTCCAATTATCAAGGAAAAAGGGAGCAGAACAATGAAATTCAGAGTCTCACTGCTGCAGTTCAACAGATGGCTCAGATGCAACAACAGCTCACTGAGAATTTTTCGAGATTTATAGCGTCACAAGACAAAGGTAAATTACCTGCTCAGCCTATTGCAAATCCTAATACGAATCCCTCTTCTTCTTTTTCAGGAAACAACGTCAAACCATGTCAGGCAGTGACTACATTGCGTAGCGGACGTGAAATTGAAAAACCAGAAATGCCTAGACATGAACAACCAGCTGAGGAGAAAGAGGAGGCACAAGCACCTGAAAGTTTGCAGGTTGAGGAAGAGGTAGCAGAAAAAGAGCCAGAACCCTATGTACCTCCAGCTCCATTCCCACACAGACTTGCTCCACCATCAAAAGACAGGTATCAGGCAGAAATAAGAGATATCTTCAAGCAGGTAAAAATTAATATCCCATTACTTGATGCAATCAACCAAGTGCCTGCATATGCTAAATTTCTGAAGGAGCTATGCACTGTAAAGCGGAGTCTAAATGTGAAAAAGAAAGCATTCTTAACACAACAGGTAAGTGCAATGGTACAACATGACACTCCTCCTAAATATAAGGATCCAGGTTCTCCTACTATCCCATGCATTATAGGAACTAAGAAATTTGGAGATGCTTTACTTGATTTGGGATCTAGTGTTAATATTTTACCTTACTCTGTTTATGTGCAGCTTGGATTGGGGGAGCTGAAGACGACACCTGTGGTTCTACAGTTAGCAGACAGGTCGGTAAAAATCCCACGAGGATGCGTGGAGGATGTGTTGGTCCAGGTTGACAAATTCTATTATCCCGTGGACTTTATCGTCCTTGATATTCATGGGCCACAATCAGGTAATTGCACTCCGATTATATTAGGACGTCCATTCCTAGCAACTTGCAATGCTATGATAAACTGTAGGGATGGACAATTGAAGATAAGCTTTGGTAACATGAAACTTGAGCTAAACATTTTTAAATCATGTAAGTTACCTGCGAATGTTGATGACGTGAAAGAGGTATGTTTTATTGAGAGTTTAATTGAAGATTATTTTGAGGCTAAGTATGAATGCCCGTCAAATTTTATTGATTATAATTTCGACGATATTGATGAATCGTATTTTGTGCAGGGCAAAAATGAAAGATCGAGGGATGCATGGGTGCCAAAGTTCGAGACATTGCCAGTGGAATTGCCACCACAACAACCTTCAGAGATTGAGCATCCAAAGTTGGAATTAAAGCCTCTGCCAGACTATTTGAAATACGCTTTCCTTGGAAAGGAGGAGACCTTCCCCGTGGTAATATCCTCTAAACTCAAACCTGAACAAGAAAGTGCTTTGCTCGATGTGCTTAGGGAACACAAAGGGGCCATTGGATGGTCTATTGCGGACATTACAGGTATAAATCCCTTAATTTGCACTCATCATATTTATCTTGAGGATGATGCCAAACCAACATGTGAGATGCAACGCCGATTAAATCCTACTTTGAAAGAAGTTGTTAAGGGGGAGATTCTTAAGTTGCTTGCTGCAGGTATAATTTATCCTATTTCAGACAGCAGATGGGTTAGCGCCATACAGGTGGTTCCGAAGAAATCAGGCCTCACGGTGGTAAGAAATGAAAGTAATGAACTTATACCGATGCGGACCACCACAGGTTGGAGGATGTGTGTTGATTACAGGAAGTTAAATGCTAAAACACGAAAAGATCACTTTCCATTACCTTTCATTGATCAAATCTTGGAAAGAGTAGCAGGTAACGAATTTTATTGTTTTCTAGATGGTTATTCTGGCTATTATCAGATAGAGATAGCTCCAGAGGATCAAGAGAAGACTACCTTCACTTGCCCCTTTGGAACTTTCGCTTTTAGGAGAATGCCTTTTGGATTATGCAATGCACCTGCTACTTTTCAGCGTTGCATGTTGAGCATCTTTAGCGATATGGTTGAGAGGATTATGGAAGTGTTTATGGATGACTTTTCTGTATATGGCACTTCATTTGAAAATTGTTTATCTAACTTAGCTCTTGTCTTGCACAGGTGTCAGGAAAAGAACCTGTTGTTAAACTGGGAAAAGTGTCATTTCATGACAACTGAGGGTTTGGTTCTTGGACACCTAGTCTCCAAAGCAGGTATTCAGGTAGACAGAGCAAAAGTTGAGGTGATTGAGAAGTTGCCTACACCAAAATGCGTCAAGGACATACGATCCTTTCTAGGCCATGCAGGATTTTATCGAAGATTCATAAAGGATTTCAGCGCCATCTCCCGCCCCCTCTGCCACTTATTAACTTTAAATACTGATTTCATATGGACACAAGAGTGTCAAGTTTCATTTGATAAATTAAAGAACTCACTTGTTTCCTCCCCTATTTTGCAGGTTCCAGACTGGAGCATGCCATTTGAAATTATGTGTGATGCAAGTGACTACGCGATGGGGGCAGTGCTTGGGCAAAAGAAAGAGAAAGTTCCTTGTGTTATCTATTATGCCAGTAAAACTTTGAATGAAGCACAACGGAACTACACTACTACGGAGAAGGAGTTGCTGGCGGTGGTGTTTGCATTGGAGAAATTCAGAAGCTATATATTGGGCTCTCCTATTCTCATCTTTACAGATCATTCTGCACTTAAATATCTTTTATCTAAAAAGGATGCGAAACCTAGACTTATACGATGGATTCTCCTTTTGCAGGAATTCAATATTCAGATCAAGGATAAAAAAGGAGTTGAGAACAATGTTGCAGATCACCTTTCTAGATTGACGGTGGGAACAGAGTCGCCTACCATTCCATTGCGAGATTCATTCCCAGATGAGCAGCTTTTCGCCATTTCTACCCTACCATGGTATGCAGATATAGCTAATTATTTGGTGACAGGTAGAACCCCTCCACATTGGTCTTCTTTAGATTTCAAACGCTTCAAGCATGAGGTAAAATCGTTCTATTTTGATGATCCTTATCTTTTTAAATACTGTGGAGACCAAATTGTAAGGAGATGTGTACCCGACCATGATTTTGGTGGTGTTTTACATTTTTGCCATGATGGGGTATGTGGGGGGCACTTTTCAGCTCATAAGACTGTTGCAAAAATTTTACAGAGTGGTTTTTATTGGCCTAGTATGTTTAAAGATGCATATGCTTATTGTAAATCATGTGTGCGCTGTCAACAGTTGGGGGGAATTACAAAAAGAAACATGATGCCGTTGAATCCCATGTTAGAAATAGAATTATTTGATTGTTGGGGTATTGATTTCATGGGGCCTTTTCCACCATCTTTTGGATATATATTTGTATTGGTTGCCATTGATTATGTCTCTAAATGGGTGGAAGCTATTCATTGCAGGTCCAATGACGCTTCCATTGTGCTGAAATTTTTGAAAGAAAACATCTTCTCGCGCTTTGGAGTGCCAAAGGCCATTATCAGTGATGGAGGTTCTCATTTCTGCAATAGGCTCTTTGCAAATCTAATGAAGAAATTTGGGGTGACACATAAAGTTTCAACACCTTACCATCCTCAAACAAATGGGCAAGCGGAATTGGCGAACAAGGAAATCAAGAACATTCTTCAGAAAACAGTGAATCCAACACGCAAAGATTGGAGTCTTCGCTTGCCTGAAGCTCTATGGGCCTACAGGACAGCATACAAGACTATCTTAGGGATGTCACCGTTTCGTTTGGTTTATGGAAAAAATTGCCATCTTCCTGTTGAATTAGAGCATAAATCTTTTTGGGCAATTAAAACCCTTAATTTGTTTGATGACTCATCCAATGTTTCTCGTAAATTGCAGATCATGGAGCTTGATGAGATACGACGAGAGGCATATGAAAATGCAAAGCTAGCAAAAGAAAGGATGAAAGCTGTGCACGACAAAATGATCCTACGAAAGGAATTCAAAGTTGGAGACAAGGTTTTGTTGTACAATTCAAGACTCCATATATTTCCAGGAAAGCTGCGCTCAAAATGGACGGGACCATACTTTGTCAAAGAAGTCTTTTCACATGGAGCGGTGGTCTTAGTGAATGAGAAGGATGGCCATGAATTCAAAGTCAATGGACAACGTCTGAAACATTTTCAAGAGCTTTGGGCCAGAGAGGATACCACCATTGATCTCACAGATCCACCTTCGGGTGGACACTAATCAGGTGTGTTCTTTCCATGATTCCCTCTCCTTAACATTGAGGACAATGCTTATCTTAAGTTGGGGGGAGGGTATAAACTTTTAGGATTTTTATTTTTATTATTTTTATTTTTTTTATTTTTATTTTTTTTTCTTTTAGTAGTTCCCTTTTTGCAAATTTTTTTTAAAAAAAAATGGGGTTGAGTCAAGAATTATCACCAATGCTTATTACACCTAGAAATGAACCTCATGTGATGACAATTCTCGAAGTCTATTCACCACTATTCACATATGATTTATTTTCATCCACCGCTATTGTTAAATATTTCATTCTCATTCGATATGAATGCTAGTACTCATGGTGAATCTCTTTTGATATATCTCTATGGTAGGATTGAATTATGACTTAATGAATCTTGAAATTATGAATTAGCAAGTCGTATGTTTTCAATGGAACACACCATCACAAAATGACTGGAGCAGTACTTTTTATCTCATATTCAGTGCTATTTGCATGCTTTGTGTAATTTTGGGTGAAAGTCTACACTGTCTTTTGAAATGATTAGGATAACCCATTCTTGTGAAAGAATAAAGAAAAGGAAGCTATCTTGCTAAGTTACTTATGCACGCACGAAAGAAAGAATGAAATAAGATGAATGAAGAAAAATGAATGGATGAATAAATGTGTCATTAAAGAAATAACTTGGTTGGCTCGATTAGTACAGTCCGAGGGGTCCTTCTTGGCCTAATGCCCTATTATCGTCTGATTTGGGAGCCATTGACTGGAACCTCAATCATTTGATGGAGCGATCCAAGTTATACATTTTTCTGCAAATGTTGCTTGATGCGCGTTACGCAGAATCAATAAAATGAGAAAAGAAGAGCAAGAAAAAGTGTGCATCATTAGCAAGGCAAGAGAACTTCCAAAACTTAAAGATAGTACAAGATATGGTGTGATTTCCTATGAATGAAAATTGACGTGTGTATGTCTTGATGCCAATCTATTTTTTGCTTGCTTTGCATGATACATCTACGCTCCAAGTTATATACTTTGATTGAAAGGTGTGGGCCATTGATTTTGTATACTATGAGCTGAGAAGTAATGGATAGTGAATTTAAGTCTATTTGATAACCATTTGAGATACTTGCTTTTCATCGTTAAACCCATGAGTACAATTATATAATGAGCATGAAATCTTGGCATTAGTGTGTGATCATATTCTTTTGTCCTTGTAGTATGGTGGTGAGTAAATTGAGATCTGATACGGTGATCTAGGTGTATATTTGATACCGTATTTCGCTCTTTTTTTTGCTAGGGACTAGCAAAACGCTAGTTGGGGGGTGTGATTCGGAGTGAATATTGCGTAATTAACCCCCTAATTAGTCCTATTTTGTGCTCATATAATGCTTAATTGATATCTAATGCGTTCGTATTTTTCTCATCATCATTTATTAGAGAAATTACTCTATTTGTGCACAAAACATGAATTATATTGAGTATTTCTGAATTTTTATATTTTTTCTAGTATCGTCTCGATCTCACGATTCCAACAACTATTTATTTGTATTTTTCTGAGATCTGTGCTAATTACTGTGTATTTTTGAATGCAGAATACTATTTAAAAGGAGAAATACGCATCCAAATACGCAAATACGGGCGTCAGCCAATCAATGGCCGCCACGTGGCAAGATCCCCGCCGTCCCGCCTTTATCCTACGGTCGAGATTTGATCCGACTGCGGATCGGGTTAAGAATTGATAATGGGTGCGGTTTTGCACCCGTTAAGCGCCCCAAACCCGCAATGCTTATTATTTAAGCGTATTCTAGGGTTTTGGGGCGTATTCTGGCGTATTTTGGGACTTTTGGAGCGGTTACTGTGCGTATTTCTCCAGGAGAAAATTCTGAAAATTTCCAGAGACTATTCTTCCTATTCTCAGAGAGTTTTGGGTTCTAAGGAGGAGATTTGGTGATAATTTCTTGAACTTATACCCCGTATTTGGTGTATTTCTTTGTATTTTGCTATCTAAACGATGTATTTTGCTATCAAAACTGATTTTTATTGCACCATGCGTGGCTAATCTCTTTGTGCTATGGTTGTGATGTAGTTAGGGGTATGTAGTTGCTAAATTTCATGTCTTTAGCCCTATTATCATGTCCAAATTGCTAGTTTTGTTGATTTCTACAACGTATTTGATGGGTATTTGCTTACTATCGATATTGTTGATGTGCCCTATGGCTAGGCCCTGATAAGGTTAGCCAATTTGTGTTCTCTAATCTGAACTTATCGCTGCAATTATTGTTTAATGAAATCAACATTGCTAGTAATACGTTTAAGGCTATTTTGACTAGTTTTCATCGATTTATCTTCCGACGCCTTCACGCCTTGACCGGGTGAAGCGTTGTGTGACATTAAAAGACGTGAAATTTCAGCGACTATAAACTCCTAATGAACTCACAACCGTAGCATATTTGTCTCATTGGATACCAAACTTTCGTGATACCGTAATACTTTTAGGAACCACTTTCTTTGCTACAAATCCGTACACTATTTTTCACCTTCACAAAGGTGGTCGTTTTCTTAACCGTATATTATATTTGATTAGTTGAATTTGTGTTATCTCAGGTCGACTTGTCCCGAGGATTCGACTCTGGACTCTCCAGATACTACTTGCACGATCTCCTGCGCTTGGGAGTAGTTCTCACAACATTTGAGACGAGGCACTTCCGCTTACTTTCATTTCTTCACTGCTGGACTTGGCCCCTGACCCTTTTGTTCTGTCCCCCTTTCTGTGGTCGTTCTTTTCGTTTATAATCTCTCTTCTTTTTGGAAAAAGAAGAGGTATTGTGAGATTCTGGTAGGGGCAGTGCCAGGGGGCGCATGTTGTGAGTGGCGAGGAGAAGCTCTCTGTTTTGTTCGGCCATGAGTAAACATGACAGCAGCTCAGAATACTTGGTGAACTTGCATTCACGGTATTGCTGCATTAGTATCGCATCTTTCTCATGGAAAGACGTGTACGTCTTTTCCAGTATGCGATCTTCTGAGACTTTTTCACCACACAACTTCAGGCGTGAGGTGATGCTAAAGAGAGCTGCATCTATGGATTTAAAGTCCTGTAGTCTCATGTTCTCCCTCTCATATCGTGCCCTTGATAGTATAACATCTTTCTGATGTTTATACCTATCCTCAAGAGTAGTCCACAGCTCAAATGGATCTTCGACCGTAAGGTATTCAGCCTTTAGGGTCTTCTCCACATGGCGGCGACTATAGATAATGGCTTGCGCCTGTTCTATATCGCTTACATTTTCATTATTAGTCACAGCATAAATGAGGGACTTAGCCCGCAAATGAAACTTCACATCGAGTTGCCAGCTCAGATAGTTTCTTCCTGATGCATCCAGCACTTCGAAATCGACACTTGCGATTTTAGCCATTTTATTTAGCAGATCACAAATTTGCATGAATTAATAATTTAAATAATAAGCATTTTCATGCGGAGGTAATTTTTATATGAAGAGCTAATTGCGTGGATCGGCCAGTCCCACATAAATAAAAAGTCTAAAGTCTATTACAGTCCATATTACACAAATGAGAGCTTTTAAAAAGAAATTACAACTTTGGAAACCCCGTGAGTCCCATATAAGATCTTCAGTTTCAAGTGTGGCCTCCGTCTCCATGGAAAGTAGTCTTTGGTCCTTGATATTTACATAAATTCCTCACTACAATTTCTCTCAAAAGTAAAAGAAAAGTGCAGGAAATAAAATGTGGGACTTAAATAGCTGATCCAAAACCGCAATTAGCCCTCCATGCAAAAATTTGTGCTCCTCAAACATTTTCAGCAGACATTTTCATCAGGCATTACATGCATTTATATTCGCAAAAGGATAAACAATTTAATCACTTAATAATTATTGGACCACTGGGCAACGTTATACACCGTTAGGTTAGCTGACTAATGGCAGAGCGGTCGCAGGATCTTCCTAATTATTAAGTTTTAATATTTGCACAACCAATCATGGTTTATCCACAGAATAAGCCAAAATGATGCGAAGCATATATTAATGATCCTACAAAGGGTATTATAAAATGTAAAGGTTGTGCTAGTTGGGTTTATTCAAAAAGATTAAAAAAGAGCTCAATATTTGACATGTTCTTCATAAAACGAAGAAATTTTCCTTTTTTAAATCATCCCCAATTTATCCCCAAAAGTCTCCTTTAAGTCCTCTTATTGCCCCATAATTTATCGTGATTTTCATGAATTTTTAGGCCCCCAAACGCCATTTTTAATCAATTTTTAGCCTCCCAAATCCCCTATTTTAAAATTCTGTTTTTTTTTTCAGGGAAATATGGCATGCAGGCCTGAAGCCCACAGTATGGCTGCAGGCTTCAGGCCCGCAGTCTCAGCTTATATTGCGTTTTTGTGACAACTAGTGCTTACGGGCCTGAGGCCCGCAGCTTGGCTGCGGGCTTCAGGCCCGCAGTTTGTGTCGTTTTTTTACATTGTGGGCTTGGGGCCCACTAGAGAATAGAGGGGGGGCAGCGGCTAGGGCATGCCACCGCCGCCCCCTGTTGTTTTCATCGACGGGGAAAGCCCCTCCTTCGTCGTAGGGGGGTTTAGCAGTGTCCCCCTCGTCGTAGCGAGGGGGAGGGGGTGAACTGCACTGCCCCCTCGCCAGAGCGAGGGGGGAGGGGGGCGATTTGCAGTGCCCCCTCGCCAGAGCGAGGGGGGGCGGGGTTGGGACTAGCATCGGCCCCCCTCGCCAGAGCGAGGGGGAATGCGGAACAGGCAGCGCCCCCCTCGCCGGAGAGAGGGGGCGCGGGGTTGGTAATGGCGGCCCCCTCCCGGGGGGTCGCGACCTGATCCGGCGAGACGCCGTGGGCAATAGCCCCCTTTCAGGGGGATGAACGGTGCGGCCCCCTCCTTCGGGGAGGACGACGCGGGCGGCAGTCCCCTAACGGGCTGTCGGCGGTAAGGCTGAAACAAAATGACGGCAAAACAAAACAAATTAAATATTTTTATACAATATATGATAGAATCATGTTTAAAACATGTTTTTTTGGGTGATTAGCCCAGGTTTCACTTCGATCTTGCGAGATCTATGAGAAAAACTATCATACGTCTGATAAAAGCGACATTTTTAGCGAGATATACCTCTATATCCGTCCTGCGGATATAGCGACGGTTGAACGAAGCCTACGCAGATGACGACGCTCGTTTGATGATTGACACCGCGCGTGTGGATCTCCCGCCTTTCTTCGCTTTCGCAACGATCGATTTTGTGTGGAATTTTTGTTTAGAGGCTCGTGCTGATAACATGTTATGAATCAACTACTGGGAAAGAAACCCCCAGCCCTTTATTTATAGGCAGGATAGGAGAGTGGAAAGATAAGATACATAGATATAGGCGTATCTCTAAGATACCCGCAACCGACTCTGGTATCTCCATTCACAACAAAAACCATTAAATTTGCAAAGGATATATTGAGGGTCAAATAACATTGGATTCACTTGATTTTTGGTGTGGTGATCATCAATGATGTGCACAACAATCCTATAAAAAATTTCAAAAAATAAGAAAAAAATGGTTTTTCATGGCGTGCACAAGTAACTTACATGTGCATGTCCATATGACCATCCCCCACGCCATAACCTGTGCCCTAAGAGCACAATTCATTTAAAATAGTCTTGTCTCAAAATCTTAGATCCCCTAAATTTAAACGAATAACAATAATTAAATCATAATATTTGTTATTAAGTCCCCCCCAATTTTAGTTCTCCCAAAATTTAGTTTCTTCCAGATTTAACTTCCCCAAATTTTTTCACAAACTCTCATCCTACCTATTGATTACTTAAGATTCAATCCCAACAGTCTTTTTGCACAATCTTTTATCATAGTCAATGAACTCATACAAAAAACAGTTCTCATTTGTATAATAGATTTGTTTAAGTAAAGAACTTGTCTAATAGAAATTGGAATGAGTTATATATACAACACCAATCATTTATATAGATCCTAGCAACACCCATATTTTTGTGAGATGTGATCTTAACCATTTCATTATAAATGAGAAAAGTTTGAGGTATTTTCTATCGATAACATCATATTTAATGAACTCTTTAAGATAGGAAGCAAAAGATGATTTGAAACATAAGTATAGAAGAGCAAAATTTGTAATAGTTCTTATCATTAATCTTAAACCAATAATTTACATTTTCTATAATATTTGATCCCCCTCAACCTCAAAAGAACCAAAGAAACAAAAGGGATTCCTATACTTATAGTATCTGATTTGAACAAAATTGGATTTATTTCAAAAAATTGTTTCCTAGTTACTGGTAAAGACATCAGAGAGATTTCATTTTGAGTATTCATTCCATCATCAGGCTAGATGTGTTTAATCTTGGCCTAGTCTTCTCAGGCAAACTCTCTTCATTCACTGCCTTTCTTTTGATGATGCTGTTGTTGTCATAGCTGCTACTGCTGGTGCTGATCCTTCTCTTCTCTGGACCCACCTTTCAATAGAAGAGGCCTCAGCCTGTTTATGTCTGCTAACTATACATGCTTCAGAAAAAATTCCTCTGCTCCTTCCTCTAAACATCTGCCATCGGTTTTATAGTATGAAAAAAAATCAGAAAATCTCATTCTAGTTATAGAAAAAAGGAGAAAAAATCAAAAAAAAAATCAAATTCCAATATCCTCACTTATTGATTCTGGAAGGCTGATATGATGACTCCTGAATTCACAATCAATCAAAACAATACCCATCAAAAATCTAACATTTCAATATGAAAGAGAAAACACAACAACAACAACAACCACCTAATATAAGACCATACGTTGATTTTCTTGAGCATGTCATATCTTGTTATCCCAGGCACACATTAATTTGTAATGATCAAGTTCATTGCAATATTCTGGAAGCAAAATAAAATCAAAACCATCAGCATCCTATTTTTATTGAGCAAATTAACAACAATCATCCATGATAAATTATTTGCTTGTTGATCAAAGGACACCAAAAAATTTGGAGCCTTACTCCTAGAATCAATTATGGTAACTATAAAACAAAAAATAGCAATAAACATGTGGGTAGTATTAGCATTAGAAAACAACAAAACTTCCATTTTAATTTCTTTCCTTTTTCGGTTTCAAGTAACTACCATGAACTTTTTGTTTCAAATAACTAATATGAACTTTCTTTTTACGATTAACCTAGTGGGCTATAGTAGCAATATGATCCTTCATTTCATGGACACCTAACTTTAGCATTACAACAAACATGTGGTGTGCACCCGTTATGCGGTATAAATTTGCATCATCCACCCACACAAAAATCATGAGAACATGCAACAGAAGATGGAACCACCGAGACAACTAAAATAAGATCAAAGCTTAGTTCATGTACTAGTCGATCAATGTTCAACAACTAGTCGACTAGTTTCACAACTATAATCGACTACTTTCTGACATGCTTTCTAGCCAACATCCGAGCTATGTAGCTAGTAGATTGGGTGCCAGGCTGGTCGACTAGTTGACTTATAAAAGTGGTTTTGACATATGAACAATTAGAAAATGTCTTGAAAATTTCTAAACATTTACAACATAGTTAAAATATTCCAAAGTGTGTGTGTGTGTGTGTGTAAATGCATGTTTTTGTTGTGCACCTATTTCCGTAACAAAACGATTTTAATCGAGTTCAAAAATGAGTAAATGATTTTTTTCTATTTTTTTCGTC
The DNA here is from genome assembly GCA_030789695.1 of Scilla litardierei. NCBI lineage: Eukaryota > Viridiplantae > Streptophyta > Magnoliopsida > Asparagales > Asparagaceae > Scilla > Scilla litardierei. The sequence continues at coordinate 788,544,324 of CM061142.1, read as the reverse complement.
GCTCAAATCTAAAAATGGACTTCATTTTCATGATCCTCGCGACGATACGAACCCTAATTTTTCAGAGTTATATGTGAAAATTGGCAATTTAATATTAAAATAATAATAATATATTATTTATTAATAATTACATTCACTAATTTCATTTTTACATTTACTAATTACCTAATTTTTAAAACTACATCAGGTTTTCAACACTACCCTGAGAAAAACGTTTTCATTCCCTTAAGTTTGGTTCATCCCGCCTTAAACCCTCCACCAACCATAATTAATTCAGATAATTAATACTAAACATATATTATAATAATATATTATTTTATTTAAACAGCCCTATCATCTCATCTCCCTCGTACATAGCCTATGGATTTACCCCTCACAACACCCCTGCTGCTCCTTCTCCTCGAGGCCACCCACGGCTCACCACTGCCGGAGCCACCCCCACGACTGACGCCTCCACCCCGTAGATCACCGGAGGCGCCACAGGCCGCCAGCGAGCCCCTGGGTCAACCCACAAAACCCACAGCCCCCTCTTCCCTCCCTGGTCACCGTCGGGTCAACCTACGCCGCCGCTGCCTGCTTCGTCGCCTCGCCGTCCTCACCGACGCCATCTTCGGCGTCACCGCCACCGCCGTCTCCAGTGTCATCACCGCCACCATGGAGCAGGAGTCTCCATCGTCGAGTTCCACCTCCCCTCGTCGCCTTGAGCAGACCGCAACTGCTGCTGCCGTCGCTGACTGTCGCTTCCCGCTATGGCTTCGCCACCGTCGTCGCCTCCTCTATCGGCTCCACCTCCCTTCGCCGCTGCCAGCTGCCGCTTCGCCGTGCCCCAGCCCCCAGCTTCGCGTGTCGAATGGAAGAGAAAGGGAGAGAAGAGAACGAGAGGATACCTATATAGTTAGATATGTATATATACACGTATAAATACGCGTATATATGTATACTATTATATACTATATTAGATATACTTAGATAAATTGATAATAAATAATATATGGACCAGAAAAATACCCGGAGACCACCGAAAAATCCAGCGTGTCGCCTAGAACGCGTAGACGCTGAAATCATCCCCATCAGAAACCTATTTTGTTAAAAATTATTTTCAAAGTTATACGTAATTAATCCTAATTTGTTTTTAAAATACGTAATACTACGCGTATTTTGCAAAAACAAAAATACCGTTGTATTCTACTAATCGAGACGAACATTTTGACATATCATATGCACTATTTTGACGAGTATATTCTTCTAAATAAATCATTGAATGTTTACGATAGCTATTTTATAATTTAGAAAATTAAGTTTTAATTGATTTTAAATTTCTAACATTGATTTTAAGCTTTTAAAAATAATAAAAAATAACCTATGAGTTGTAGAAAATTCTTTTCTTCCTACATAAAATTATATTCTTCAAATCTAGTATGTTTAAAACTTTAGAATGTATTTTGACATCATTTCAAGCCTTTATAAAAATAAAAACGAGTAAGATAAATAGATAGAAAATGGAGTGACTTATACCCAATAATTTCTTATGTTTGCAGATACCGTTTCTCGCGCACGAGCATCCTTGGAAGCTCTAGCTCCAGCGTCGGCCTACTACGATGATCTTCAAACCCGTAAGTCACCCTAATTCTAAATTTAGAAAGTTAGATAGTGTACGAGTATGACCTTAAGATATCCTATAAAGTCTCAGAACGGCTATTGACTTGAACACACGACATTTCCAACTAGAGACCTAATTAAATAAGGAACTACTCAAGTGCAAAACGACTAGTGACTGAAATATACAACATTGCTAACGTGGAGATCTAAATAAACTGGGAACTACTCGACTGTGTATTAATATAATCGATGGAGCGAAAGTTGATAATCAGCGTTCTTAATATTGGTTCTCTGAGCCGGCTGGAATCGTTTGTGTCCAAGTTTGGATCACCCTACGGGGATAGTGACCCGATTGGCCAAACCTGACTACGCCCGCTTGAGTGGATCAATGCTAGAATTCCAATTATTAGCAGTTTGCAAAACATTGATTAAAAATACTTCAACCTTTCATCGCACGTAAACTCGTATTCACCATGTTAACTCCCTTGTCTCGGTCACCCTTGCCTACCATGTTCTGATGCTTGTCACTTGAAAACTAGGCATGGAATATCGTGTAAATTCATTTGGAATTCGTATTGGAATCTCAAGTAGAAGTCTCATGTTGAATCTCATGTAAGAACCTCCGGTTGACTCTAATGTTGGAATGACATGTTCAACATTACATTGGAACATAAATGTAGATCTTTAACACTTGACACTTCACTGGATTTTGGGGTAACTTAAGTAGAGAGAGTGTGGGAGTGACTGTAGTTCATCTTCCCGTACCGCTGCCTGTGTTTCGGCTTCCTATCCCGCTGCTTGCATTTCGACAATACATGTACCGCTACATGTGTTTCGACAAACGTCTGAGTAAGCGTACCCAGGCAAGAGATGAACTCAATGGTTGCATATCATACTCTCCTACTTGAGTCACGTAGTTTCTATTTAGTTACTGCTTGCACAGTCACCTTTACTTTATGCATAACACGCACGTTACTTACCACACTAGTGCAGCCACCCGTACGTTACTTATCGCACTTGTTTGTATGACTGCATTTATTGTACTTATCGCACGTGTTTTTAGCTACTTCTTTAGCCGGTTTCCTTGCTTAGCTTGTTCTATACTTGTGCACTTCTTTTCTTTCTATTTTTAGAATTGATGTGACTTACCTACGGTTCCATATTTCGTGGCACCCCCAGACAACGCACAGGTTGAAGAGGAGGCTTATGATTTTACGGAGCCAGAATTTGACCCAGAGACCACCACTTTTTAGAATTATTTTCCCACATGTATTTCCTCCTGGGTTTCTTTCTTGTATTCCTGCGTGAGCTGTTGGAGTGTATTGTACTTCAGTGATGGATTGTAATAATAAAGACGCCTATTTGAGTATTTTGTACATCTCTGCATCGTGGCTATATTGTTTTCACTGGTAAACTGTAGACATACGAATGTATCAAATAAGTAATGACCCCTTGAGAGCGGGTTGTAACAAGTTTGGTGGCCCATGTAGGTCTGTGCTATCTACCTCATGAACAATATAGTAAGATCAGGATGTACAATATAAAATACTCAAATTGTCCTCGGGTACAGGATGTTTCGAGTGTTCACCTATATTGGATGTACGGGTGAAGTGTCCTAATTACCCATCTTCCTTGATCATCATTACCTTCTTTGAAACTCTTGAATCCATGTTCCATCCTTTGAATATAACCTTATACTCCCTTTTGTTAGTAACCTCCTTCGTCGATAACTAGAGTGATCTTCCATAGGTTGAACCGTCTACTCACTTGTTCATCATCACCGTTCCTTTAGCTGATGATGGCCTTTCGATCGTCCTACTCATTCTTAGAATACTTCCAGTTGCGTTAGTTCGGATGAGCTCTGGCTACATCCTTTTGTAAGGAGGGTAGCATTCGAAATTTTTGATCATCCGAAGTTCAAGACAGACAACGGGAGCAGATCAAGAAGAACCAGCGGAGGTCAGAGTCAAATTAACGGAGGCAGTGACAACTGCGATGGAAGTTGAGCTAGAATTGGTTTGAGAATTCTTGGACGTATATTCGGTCGATCTCAAGAGATTACCTCAGATCGTATACTAGCATTTTCAATTGATATGATGCCAGACACCCAACCAATATCAAAGGCACTCTACGCACAACGCCACCTGAGCTAGAAGATTCCAGGTTCGTTTGGATGATTTGTTATGACGCAACGTGTCATCTTGGAATATTCCTTTATTATTGGAAGAATGGATCTTGGAGCAAGAGTAATGACTATCGATCGCTGAATAAGATGACTGTGAAGAGAAAACGACGTCTTCCTCGCATTGGTTATACTTCGATCGACTTGGAGGATCAAGTAAAGTAGGACTTAAGAAGAGGATATCACTAGTTGAAAGTTAACATCTCGAAGACTACTTCCAATACGAAGTATATACGTTGTGAATACTTGATGATGCTGTTGGTGTGGTCAATGCACTGCGGGTATTCACGAGTCTCGTAATCCAAGTATTCTACAAGTGCTTAGATATATTCATTGTAGTCCTCTTCGACAACCTTTTTCGAAGGACGTACATAAGCATGCCAAGCATTTGAGGATGGTACCAGAGAATTCGAGACGAGCCAAAACAAGACGTGCAAGCAGAGGCAGCTATTTCTTCTTCATCTTTCTTGAACTCGTCTTCTTCTTCTATCCGAGCTTGTTTTTGACTTTGGACTAGCTACGAAAGCTATGATGATGTTAGTAGTAACATCTCTTGCTTTCTTGATGCTACGATGTCACGTTATATTCCATACTATCTACAACTTCTTTTAGTAGATCACTATCATCCATCAAGCATTCCCTTCTATCATTTATTTACTTGAGCTTCTTGATAACAATGATTTGTTTTTAGAGTTTCGAGAAATTCTGAGGACAGAATTTTTGTAAGGAGGGTAGATTGTAATGGCCTATTTTCATTGTGCACGTATTTCCGTAACAAAACGATTTCAATCAAGTTCAAAAATGATTAAATGATTTTTTTCTATTTTTTTCGTCGTTTAAATCTCAAAATGGACTTCATTTTCATGATCCTCGCGACGATACGAACCCGTGTCATTTTTTTGTAGTCATATGTGAAAATTGGTAATTTAATATAAAAATAATAATATAATATTATTTATAACTAATTATATTCACTAATTTCATTTTACATTTACTAATTACCTAATTATCTAACCTAAATCATGTTTTCAACACTACCCTGAGAAAAACGTTTTCCTTCCCTTAAGTTTGGTTCATCCCCCCTTAAACCCTACACCAACCCTAATTAATTCAAATAATTAATACTAAACCTATACTATAATAATATATTATTTTATTTAAACCCCCATCATCTCATCTCCCTCGTACACAGCCCGTGGGTTTACCCTTCGCAACGCCTACGCTACTCCTCCTTGAGGCCACCCACGGCTCACCAACGCTGGAGCCACCACCACGACCTCCGCCTCCACCCCACTGATCACCAGAGCCGCCACATGCTGTCGGTGAGCCCCCGCGTCACCCCATAAAACCCACTACCCCCTCTTCCCTCCTTGGTGAAGTCGGGCCACCCTACGCCGTCACCTCCTGCTCCGCCGCGTCGCCGTCCTCGCCGCCACCGTCTCTGGCATCACCGCCGCTGCCGTGGAGCTGCAATCGTCATCGTCAAGTTCCACCTCCCCTCGTCGCCTCGAGTAGCACATGGCTGCTGCCACTGCTGCCGACTGTCACTTCCCGCCATGGCTCCGCCACCGTCGTCGCCTCCTCCACCGGCTCCACCTCCCTCTACCGCTGCCAGCCGCCGCTGCACCGTGCCCCAGCCCCCTGCTTCGCGTGTCGAACGGAAGAGAAAGGGAGAGGAGAACGAGAGGATACGTATATAGTAAGATACATATATACTTTATACAAGAGATAATTAGATAATAAATAATATATGGACCAGAAAAATACCCGAAGACCACCGAAAAATCCAACGTGTCACGTAGAACTCGTAGACGCTGAAATCACCCCAATCAGAAACCTATTTTGTTAAGAATGAATTTTCAAAGTTATATGCAATGAATCCTATTTTTTTAAAAAATACATATCTTCTAATACTACGCTTATTTTCCAAATACAAAAATACCGTCGTATTCTACTAATCGAGACGAACAACATATCATATGAAATATTTTGACGAGTATAATTTTCTAAATAAATCATTAAACATTTACGATAGCTATTTTATAATTTAGAAAATTAGGTTTTAATTGATTTTAAATTCTGAACTGTTATGCACAGGTTGACGGCTAGGAAACCCCAGCCTCATATATATAATAAACAATGTGGGTGGATAGCCAATAGGCCCATTAGGCACATCTCATAACACTTTCCCTTATCTAACCATCGTTGTATACTCGACATATAAATACTGCAGGATCCATAGTGCTTATGAGTATCATAAGGGGTGGATACTTCCAGATCCTAAGTTAGGGATAACTGCCTCGTTAAAACCTTTAGCTATGAAAAACCCAGTTGAAAGAACCAATAGCCAAGGGAAAAGAGTACAGTTTTCCATAACTTCCCATGATTGGTGAAAGTATTTGGGGGTGGATACTTCTGGATCCAGAGTCAATGAGGTTGTCTCGTTAAAACCGTTAGCTATGGAAAACCCAGTGGGAAAAACCAATAGCCAAGGGAAAAGAGTACAACACTACATTTGACTCCCCCTGATCTGTACAAGCTGCATGCTTGCAGATCTCCTAGGCAACTATACATCAATCTCTGTTTCGAGTACAAAATACAAGACATCGCTCATCTATACAAGTATCGCTCATCAATGGCAGCTACTGAATCTGAGGGAGCTCTTCCGAAGAGGAGTGCTCTGCAGACTGGGTAGGTAGCTTCACGTCTCTGACCTAGTCGTCACTGTGTCTGCGAGGTACTGCAGGACCTGGCTGTGCGTACTTATGATTTGCTTCTTGGATGATGAGTCTCTCGGGATGGTGGGATTGATGTTGCCTTGGAAGCATGCTTTGCTGGTCTCCAGGAGTTGGTCGTTCTTTTGTTGTAGTCATCGCGATGATCTGTAACCTGTATATGCAAATACATTTAACGTGTTGGATGATCCTTGACCCTTAGAGGTAGCGTAGAAGTTACATATCTTTGGTCCAGTGGTGTGCTGCAGGCATTGCACTGTATCTGGCTAACAGATTTACTGCCAATGCTCTCTAGAGTCGCGTGCAGTTGGCCGGATAAAGGAGTGTACCAAAAACACTTGAGTTAGGTACTTCAGGACCTAGGATATCCTTCCCCTATTCCAGTGAACGGAAGGGGTCTTAATGTGCATCCATACAACCAGTAAGTGTATTAGTGGATTGCAATTATCTATGTTTCTTCATTAACTTTGGGTGTATGAAGTTTAATGTCACATGTTATTCATCTTCGGGATGATAATTTCATCTTCAGAATGATTGTTTCATCTTCAGGATGATAATTCATCTTTAGGATGATAATTTCATAGGGTAGATGTCCCAAAAATCTATCCATGCAAAGAAGGATGAAATCCATAAGGGTATGTTGTCACTTCATCCAAAGCAACATAGCCTAAAATTTTCTTTACCAATCGCATGGTTTTCGCAACTATGACTAGAGAGCCGATGCATCACTTTAAATAACTTTGTAAGTGAGTTACACTCATCTTACTTGATTACTTCCTGGTTTCTGTGAAATAAATCTCTAAGCTATAGCGTGTTGCTTATAGCATACAGTTTTATTTATTTATATTATACAATACTCGGTTAGCCCATAGGTTTGATATCTTTTGATATCAGGACTTCAGGTCCAAACACTTCACATTTCATGAGTGAGTCCAGCTCAACTTATTATTGTCTTGTTCCACATTATTTGGCCAAATCTCTACGTTTGTTTCTAGAAACAGAGATTGGAATGATATCTATGGTAAAATGAAATGTGAGTAATTGTCGACAAGTGTGTTTTATCCAAATACCTCCCCATGTATGTACATTATTCAACTTATTCCAGATTCATCTCTTCTTGAGGTTCTGGAAAGGGAGAGGCTATGGAGATGAGCTCACTTTCCCGTGGTGGAATTGCTTTAGGGTCTCCAGGAGTTATTTCTTGCTTGGGAGCCTCGTGGTATATCCTCTCATCCAGTGAGGATATCCACTTCTGCTACTGGTGGATTGTATCCATTATATTTGGTATGTCAATCCTAGCTGGATTTTTAATAGTAGGGATGTGTGAATTTGACAATATTTATATTATCATTAATTATATCTGATAACCGTTTAACAGTTTCATAAGTGTGGATCTTCAGGATCTCATCACAATTTATGATAATCAGATCATAGGTATTAATGATTTAATTGGTCAATTGAGCTTCAGGCTCATAGATGATTATAGTATTTCTGTTGAACCTAATATTGGGGAATTAAAGATGTGAGGGATCTTCAGGATCTCATTGAATCTTTAAAGGAGGGCCCATCAATGCACATCTTAGGAGAAGTGATTTTTAAATGCTTCCCCTGTTTAGAGTGCATTTTGATGGTTTAAAGTGGTGATGTGGGGATGTATACTCATCATGGCACAATCTGTAAGATGTGCTCTAAATGCTTCCCCCATTAGGGGTTCTCAGAAACTGTTTATATGAGTTGATCAAGCCCAGATAAATAGATTCTAAAGAAGCGTTTTGATGTTCTGCATTGTAATTGCATGTCCCCATGCAGTCTCAGTGTTATCCAATGTTTCCGCCATTTAGTAATGTGTTCCATTTGCTTTGAAAAAGCTGGACTGCGGTTTGGATAATAGGTTTGATGATGACCATTTTGAGGATACATGGATGTGTACTCTAAGGTACATCATCAACCATATGTATGGAGTGGGTAAGTCCACTTTTATCCCTCAAATACTCTCAAGAGACCTAAAAATCTCATTATCCTAATGATGATAGTATATCATCTTAAATTCGTTTGAGGAAGTGAGGAGAGTCAATGTCCACGTGAATGGAGATGATCTTGTAATCGTTTTTCCCTTTTGAATGGGACAATAAAAGTTTCACCATTTTTAAAGAATCTTTGGGTTCGTCTGGTTAATGATGTTTTGCATCATCAATCCAGGGTGACATCGTTCCAAAGTTGGTCGATTCTGGACACTTCTGGTGTTCCAAATTAATTTCTCTTTTCGAATTTATGTGGGACTTTTGAAAATCCATTAAACTGCTCAAGTTAATTTTGTCCGGTAATAGGTGAACTGTGTTCAAACTGTGAAGGATTACATCTTCACATTGACTATTATGCGGATCATTATGGGACAAAGCTTCAGGCTTCATTGATTTCTTGAGTCATTAGGGAATTCGTTTTGACGAATATCCATCGAAACTTTATAAGTTTCAGGGAGTAAATGGCATCCTCATTTTAGGAGTATTCAGGATAACAAATCATTCACATACAGTAAAATAAAATGCATAAAAAGCATGAAGTTCATCAATAAGAAATATTGTGATAATGCATTTAAACACATATATACTGCAAGAAATTACTTTTGATAATTGTGTTATAGCAACAAGTTTTATAGTGTGATGTGTTCTTGAGGAATAGCGAGGTAGACAAATGCTAGTTTTGTACCAATATTTTATATTGAACTAGCGTTGTCAGTTGGACGTATGTTATGAGTTGTCGGGAGACGTTCTTTGTATTTGCTCTGTCATTAGTAGGCATGCAAGCATCTCAAAGTATTTTGTGAAGTTTCCTTCACAGTTTGCTGTATCAGAATCGCGTCTTTCTCGTGGAAAGAAGTGTAAGTCATTTCTAACATACGCGTCTGAGAGACATCCTCACCATGACGCTACAGGCGTGGGGTGAAGTATAATAGTACTGAATTAAATTCAGCAAGGCTTGAAGTCCTGTGTCTCATAAATTCTCTTACTCATAACAGTCTTTTGGAAGTATAACATCTTTATGATGTTTATACATTTCATCCAAGGCCGTCCATACCGTTGTTTGGGTCCTCAACAGTGAGGTAATATGATTTCATATTGTTGTCCATGTGGCGGTGGATGGCTTTTGCCATTGCTATTCCTCTTCGAACTTTGTCACATCTTCCCTTTCCCTAATTTGTATATGACCTTGTTTTTATTCTTCCACTTTTCCACTCAACATTTATTTCGTTGTATATCTTTAAACTTTTGAATGTCCATTTAAGTACTCAAGTATGGCTTTAATGCCATTTTTCTTTCTCTTGAGAATGCTATACAAACATTAAGGATTTTGTTTAAACAAATATCCTTTGAAACTTTGTAAGTTTCTTTAGGTATTTGTAGGAGAAGATACATAGGTCAGTTGAGCAATTACGTGGGTGCGAATATATTTCTCACTTAAGTCACGACTTCGGGCGTGGTCTTTATTATGTGCAAGGTCAGATGTAAGAATACTGCATTGTTGTGAGATAACTTTTAAAGAGTTAGCAGTGTTATGGCATCCTGATTAGGTGTCCATGTTGGTCCAGTTAGACCATAGATTTTCAGGATCTATTTACCGTGTGTTGCTCATCTTTAAGATGGCATAAGTGATTGTTCGCATGATCCCAACGTTTTATTATTTTTGGGAATAAGGGGTATTGTCATATTATTTGAACATCAGGTTCAATTTTGCCATTTTGAACAATTATATGTATGCCATAAACATAGTTATAATTAGCTCTATGAACACATATGCATGGAATAAGTTCATCAAAGGCATAATCATAGAGACATAAGGAAATTTGTGTGGATCGGCTAGTCACCCTCAAGCAAAGTACAAAGTCCAAAAGTCCATAGTTACAGTCCATACATAAAAATAGGAAAAGTACAACTTCGGAAACCTACGAAGGTTCCTTAGACGACGTTTCCATGGAAGTGCCGCAAATACACCATCCCCTCCGTATGGAAAGCAACGCCGGTCTTTGGTCTTGTATATTTACATTTATTCCTCACTACATTTTTCACTCAAAAGAAAAGAAATGCAGGAAAAATAAAAAGAGGGTGAAAAACCTAGCCGATCCAAAAGTCACAGATTTCCATCACATGCATTTATATTTACATCACATGTAGTTATCAACAACCACACAGTCATAATGTATCACATATTAATGTAAACATCACATGCATGTAGTATGTATAATCGCAAATAAATTCATGCTACGGGCAATGAAAATATGCAACATCGCAGGCATTTATAATGGAATAAAATAGTTTTGTTTAATAATTATTGGACCACTAGGCAATGTCATACACCGTTAGGTTAGCTGACTAACGGCAGAGCGGTCGCAGGATCTTCCCACTTATTAAACGTAAAAAATAATCGAATAATCCAAAAAATGCGATGATAATTTACGCATACACTGCATGAGTATATATAGCTAGCAAGATGTGAAAAACACTTTTAAGTACATAATGTTTAAAGGAAAGAGGGGCAAAAACATTTTTTTGTAATGAAAAACCCATTTAAAATTTTATTTATTCCGTGCCCCGTCATCCCAAATAATTTTCCTGAATTTCCAGAATTTTCTGTAATTTTTTCTGGATTTTTCCAGAATTTTCTGGAATTTTTGATCATTTACAGGAATTAATAATGAATTTTTAAAGAATAATGAATTAAAATCAATTTTTGGGCTTGATCTAGGCAGAAGCCCAATGGGCTAAAATTGAGATTTAATCAATATTTTCTTTTCTTTTTCATTATTGGGCCAAAAAATAGCCCATCAGCCCCCAAGGCCCTAGGGTTTTACCCTAGGGTTTTGATCCAGATTGGGGGGAGGGGTGGCGGCCGCCACCCCTTGGCAGCGGCGTGACCCCCGCTGTAGGGGCCGCCGGCACGGGGTCCCCCTGTTGGGGGTGGCCACCGGCTTGCCCCCCTTAGGGGGGTGGCCGTTGGCGCAGCCCCCTACGGGGGAGGGGGGCGCCGGCGTGGGGTCCCCCCTGCTGGGGGGTGGCCGCCGGCTCGCCCCCCCTTAGAGGGGTTTCGCGCACGCGTGGTTGTCGGCCACGTGGCGACGAAGAGACCCCGCTAGGGTTTTAAAAAAAATTGGAGAAGAAGATGATAAAAACAAAATTTTTATTTTTTTAAAAAAGCTATTTTAGTCTTCAAATCAGCGTTCTATCACGTAAAAATTTGATTTTTAACGTAAAAACGTTGGATTTTCATCCAAAAATGATTTGAAAACGCTTTTTTATGAAGATCTATATTAAAAATGTGATCTTTCATATAGATCTAAATAAAAGAAATAGATCTAATAGAGAAGAATCATAGATCTATAATCATGCGCATGGAAATTTAGATCTAGGGTATGTAAATGTTTACCTCTAGATCCTACCCGCGGGATCTAGCGAAGTTTGGTGAATGGAGCCCTTTCCGCGTCCTCGCGATTCGTCCATCGGCAGGGGTTCGGCTCAGCTGACGAGCGTGCTGATAACGTGTTATGAACATGTTGACGGCTAGGAAACCCCTAGCCTCATATATATAATAAACAATATGGGTGGATACCCAATAGGCCCATTAGGCCCATCTCATAACATGAACATTGATTTTAATCTTTTAAAAATTATAAAAAAATACCTATGAGCTTTAGAAAATTCTTTTCTTCCTACATAAAATTATATTCTTCAAATCTAGAATGTTTAAAATTTTAGAACGTATTTTGACACCATTTCAAGCCGTTATAAAAATAAAAACGAGTAAGATAAATAGATTGAAAATGGAGTGACATATAACCGGTAATTTCTTATATTTGCAGGTACCGTTTCTCGCACACGAGCATCCTTGGAAGCTCTAGTTCCAGCCTCGGCCTACTACGACGATCCTCAAAGCCGTAAGTCACCCTAATTCTAAATTTAGAAAGTTAGATAGTGTACTAGTATGAACTTAGGATATCATATATATTCTCAGAACGACTATTGACTTGAACACACGACATTTCTAACAAAAGACCTAATTAAATAGGGAACTACTCAACTGCAGAACGACTATTGACTGAAACATTCAATATTTCTAACGTAGATATCTAAATTAACAGGGAACTCCTTGACTGTGTATTAATATAATCGATGCAGCGAAAGTTGATAATCAACGTTCTTAATATTTGTTCTCCGAGCCGGCTGGAATCCTTTGTGTTCAAGTTTGGATCACCCTACGAGGATAGTGACATGCTTGGCCAAACCTGATTAAGCATGTTTGTGTGGATCAATGCTAGAATTCCAATTATCAACAGTTTGCAAAAAATTAATTATAAATACTTTAACCTTTCATGGCAAGTAAACTCGTATTCACCTTGTTAACTCCCTTGTCTTGTTCACCCTTACCTACCATGATCTGATGATTGTCACTTGAAAACTATGCATGAAATATCTTGTAAATTCATTTGGAATTCGTATTGGAATCTCAAGTAGAAGTCTCATGTTGAATCTCATGTAAGAACCCCATGTTGAATCTTATGTTGGAATGACATGTTGAACATTACATTGGAACATAAATGTAGATCTTGAACACTTGACACTTCACGGGGGTTTTGGGGTAACTCATAGTTGAGAGAGTGTGGGAATGACTGTAGTTCATCTTCCCGTACCACTGCATGTGTTTCGGCATTCGTCTGGGTAAGCTTACCCAGGTAAGAGATGAACTCAATGGTTGCATATCATACTCTTCTACTTGAGTCACGTAGTTTTTAGTTAGTTACTGCTTGTAAGGTCCGTCTATGCCTTGCAATACTAACAGCAAACACTTTATAGGGGGTGAATAGAATAATGGCAATAATCGTGTAATTAAAAATTAAACTTGCAAATACGGAATTATAAGTGCAAGATGAATTTAAACAACACAATCAAACAAACGCTAACACAAAGATTTTACCATGGTTCCCCAACTTGGGTACATCCAGCCACACCAAATATTCACTATAATCCTACACAAGGTAGTGAATACAATCTCATACAGAGATACCTCACACAGAGGATTTGTTCTTCACAAAGAAAGAACCTAACTCCCACACAGAGAGTACTCAACCAACCCTACACAAGGGTTAACCTCTCATAAAGAGAGGAACTAGCTCTCACAAAGAAAGCTAGGGTTTCAAGAAAACAAATGAAACAAATTAGTCTTACCTATGCCTTGAGTTGAACTTACTCAATAGGAAGAAGAAGGCATGGATGAGGATCTCCAAGTGATGAGATGAGCTTGAATGCACTTGGACAGGCGACTGATTAGGGATGGACAATCGACTGTTCAACGACTATATTATTCTCAACAGCTATAATTTGAGCCAGGACATGCGACTGTAGAAGACAACATATGCGCATGTACAATGTACAGGCGCCTGTAAAGACTTCGTCAGGCGACTGTCACATGGGATGGACTAGAGCTGAGAAAATGCAACTTACGCACTTGTGCATTCAGACGACTGACGAGCAAAGTCGAGGTGCCTGAATAATGTCAGGCGAATGTAAACTCTACATCAGTCCACAAGATGGGGTGATGCCCAGAAATTACAAGTTATGCACTTTGGCATACAGACGACTGTAAAACAATGTCCAGTGCCTGACGGTAGACATGCGCCTGACTAATGAACTTCGGTCGCCTGCTCCAAAAGCTCAAGAAATAGCCAAGAATTATTTGACTTGAGCTGTGCACAACAGTCACAGGTAGAAGGCTGGCCAGACGCCTGGTGATCACCAGTCGCCTGTCCTGCCTTCAGTAGTAGGCTGTTGGAAAGCCAGAGACTCCAATTGGAGTTCATGGCATCGGGAACCTATTAAATTGGATTCTATGATAATCCTAAGGCTCCCTAAGATGGTTAATGCATATACATGAATGAGTAGACCATCTATCAAGGCATTACAAAAATCCTAGACTCAAAAAGGGAAATGCAAGTAATAGAAATTACATGGATTGCATTTTGCATCTCCTAGAGTCTAAGGCTTCAATCTCATGATGCCTTGATGCTCCACATCATCTTCCAAGCTTTGGCACTTCTTAATGAGCTTCCCTTCATCAAGATCCAAGCTTTGGCAATGCTTCACTTGATGTTCATCCTTGTACCAAGCTATTAGTCTCCAGAAATGATATTCTTCATTTGATTAAACATAAGACTAAAACATGAGATTCATTAGCAACAACATAGTGTTGTGATCATCATCAAAACAATATTGGTCTAAAACACCAATACCTAACAATCTCCACGTTTTTGATGATGACACACATTATGTAAAACATAAACAATTAAAGCACATTGCTAAAGAGCTCCCCAACTTATATGCACCGATTGAATATAAATTACCAATTGTAAATAAACCGAGATTAAGTAAATAATCTAAGTATGATCAATAGTGTCATATAATAGGTAATGTGTCATTATATTCCACGTTTTATCTATATGATTACACGTCAAAATGATTGCTCAATTACATATTCATACGCTTTTATGCTCAGAATTGGAACTATTGCACTTTAAGAGCGTTTGGTTGCATTTCAGGGAATATCAAGCGATTTGGAGTATATTGGAGGAGAGAGCGCATGCTTCGACACCAGAGCTCTTGAGGCACCATGTTCAGTGACTAAAAGCTGTTGGGGAGTATAAGAGGAGAAGAGGAGAAGCTAGCAAAAGAAAGGAGTCAATATGGATCTTTCCCAGGCGACTCGACCGAGTAGCACAAGCTGCTCGGTCGAGCTGATACACGAGCTCAGCACAAAAGAGAATGCGCATCCTACTCGACCGAGCAGAGTGGCGACTCGGCCCGAGTCGTTCCTATTTTCGAGTTCCATCACATCAACATCCTGCTCGACCAAGCAGGACCTACTCGACCGAGCCAGCAGACGACTCGACCAAGCAAGGCCTACTCGGGCCGAGTAGGCAGAGCAACACTTTGCAATGAGAGCTCTGACCTACTGACAACTCGACCGAGTAGGGGGCGACTCGACCGAGCACGAAGGCTACTCGGTCGAGTAAGGCGAACGCCCAGATTTTCAGACAGCCGTGCACTCTTTTCAAATCTGCTATCACCTGGGATTTTTCAGTATTTTTCTGATATTTTTCAGATAGAAGACTTCAATACAGTTCCAACGCCACCAAGAACATGCCAATCGAAGGTCGAATGAGCTCTGGGAATTTCTGCAAGATGATGCTGCAGTCCTGAAATCTGCACTCGACCGAGTGATGTTCCTACTCGGTCCGAGTGCTGCCAGGGTCCACCAATAAGTTGCGGCCAGAAACAGATTTGGGCCGAATTTGAGAGGGGTTTTTTGGGTTATTTGCTAGAGTTTAGAGGGGACTATTTATATGAATTGTAGCCGTCATTAGAGGGGGGAACCTTGGGGGGACTTGGAGAGTTTTTAGAGAGTTTTTTAGAGAGCTTTGGGGACGATCTTTTGGGAGTTAGGCTATGCCTTAGCCCCTCCCTTGTATCAAGATAAGTACTTTTGTCCTTTTGAATTCCATTATTATTTCTTTGTGGTTTCTTATTGTTTATCTCTTTTTGATGCATGCAATGAAGTTTTCGTGCGTTCTATTATCTATTGTTATGCTTGAGTATTCTTTTCTAGGGCTAATGGATTAGCCCTAGGATTTTAGGATTTAGATGTAAAGTTGGGATTTTTATGGTGCATGTGTATAAAAGGGGTTGTATTTTGGTTGACCTAGCAAAATCCCTAGGAGAACTCGTACTGAGATCGTGTCCACGGTCGGTGGAATCGATTATCTTAAGGAGTATCCTACGGATTTAATTAGAGAGTTAGTGGATTCAACCGAGGCACGTGACCATGTCCGGCTCGTGCCTTGATGGTATCCACCGACGAACTATATCACTAATTGACGGCTACCGCCATTGCATCAATAAGAGCCACCAAAATACCTCGAAGCTCTAACCGACGAGAGTGGTACGAGGTGAGAGCGCTCGAACCACGAGAATGGTGAGAACTTTGTCGATCCTTAATGCACGTATCGTATGCGCCTATCACGAAAGCGGGGTTAATGCGATGCGTTAGATTCATGATGGCCAGACGCATGAATTCACTTTCTAGATGCTACAATCCCCCAATAAAACCAATGCAACGTAAGAGTCCTAGCCTAGCGTCGACGTCCGACGATTAGTGGCGAGTCCTAAGGCCTTAGTCTTTTTATATTTTATTCTTTTATATTGTGTGGAATCCCTCGTTTGCGATATCGAGTGACACGACCTTCGCATCCATCACCATTATAACACTCCATACTCTATATCCACCAATAAACTCGTAAGTCTAACTTAACCTAGAAGTAGATAGGTAGTATAGCACCGCTTCCCCGTGTTTGATACCCGCTTGCCACTATACCGTGCGCTTGCGGTAAACGACATCGTTTCGGAGTTAATTCCAGGCCGATCAAGTTTATGGTGCCGTTGCCAGAGATTTATCTCCGTGTAATTCGTGCCATAACTAGGTTGCTCTAGGATTACATTTCGGATGCATCAAGTTTATGGCATCGTTGCCGGGGAGGTGTTTCGCCATATTATCTATTTACCACAATTAGATTGATTAGATTGCGTAAAAAAACAAAATAAAAACAAAATAAAAATAAAATAAAAAACAGAGAGAGATAGATTTTTTCCACCACCTGCTATTATTATTATCTATATCTCTCGTTGTACCACTAATGTCTTTTCCATGTTGTCTACTTTGCTTGATCAGGTATAGTTGATGCAGTGATGGTGCTTCCAAAGATGCGACCGGGTTCTATACGATCCTATATATACCTCGCTACATTCTATCAGACTGATGGAGAGTCCTCCAGAGAAGCATTGTGCAAGTTTGAAAGAATGTTAGGAATGTTCCAGATGGAGTCAGACCATGAGTGGGATGGCTCCAAGCTATTTTGATATCTTTACTGGAAGACTAAAGAGACCCTCACGTGAGTTTATCAAGAGGATGCAAATAGGAAAGTTCAATGATCTGCAGTTTGCAACAACCTTGGAGCAAATGATAGATGATGCTCGATCTACTTATTCGCTAACCGTTACGGTAGGTAAACCATCCGATCAAGTATTCATCGGTTTCGTTATGGCTATTGTCTCTGGTGCAAGTACTATCGTAGACGGAGTGTATGTTTCACTTGAAGGTGATTGTATCCACCTTTACACCACCAACACTCCACAAATATAGACATTTAAGCTGCCAGAGGAGGACACCTATATGGACCTATTGAGAAACATCGTGGACGTAGTTCGAGACACCGGTTCACTAACAATAACGGCAGGTGATCCTTTTGAGCTCGGATTTCAAAACTTTATTACTCATCGTATCTCTTCCACATGCACAATTGATGATGGAGTCTACGCTCTAGTTGAGGGGCACAAGACCCACTTTTATACCGCGGTCGAGATACATGAGCCCATAGAACCACCTGCACCCACTATTGAGAAGGCCAAGCCATGCAATCAGGTGCCTTGAGCTTCAGGACAGAAACGAAAAAGGAGCATAAAAAGGAGAAGATGATGCTTACATTGCCTTCTATACCTGAGGAGCCGGAGGAGGATGTCCATGTTCAGCTTGGGAGAAGAATTATGCACTTTGATATTGCCACCTCCGACGAGACCGCAGCACCTCGTACTGCAGAGTCAGCTTGTGCCATCGTCACTCCCCTTTGTGACCCACATGAGCCAGAGCATGCTTTTGAGGAGGCCTTACATGCGGAGCCAGAGCTTGTCACCGAGGAGGCTGTGCATTGGGACGAGGACACAGCCATTCATGAGGATCCCGAGCATTACCATCTTCCTTTTGAGCTACCGCAGCTACCTCCACTTTCTACACATGCTGAGCATCCCTCAGAGGACCACCCTTCCACTGACGCCGAGGACTATCCCATAGAGCTTATGGCTCCCATTCAGGGAGAATCTTTTACTCCCTCGCCCTTTGATTTTGATTCCCCTCATGTATACGACGTTTATTATGATTCAGAATTTGATGACTCATCGTGCCTTTTGTAAGATACACATACATATGATCAAGAGGTACGATGGGACGAATACGAGGAGGAGAGCAAGGACTTAGCACCCATGGATGCTATTGAATATGATCAGGAGGTGCACTGGGATGAGTCTGACGATGATGATGAGCATCCTGACGAGACCCACACTATTATGCCAGAGCTACCTGAGGAACCAGAGGAAAACAACGAGGAGCTGATCGATGTGGTGCACGAGAGTAGAGATTTATTTCCAGGGAAGTGTTGTCAACCATCCTTAATTTTAAATACTTATGTTGATGACCCTCTCTGAAATACATTTATTTTGGGGAATAATTATCCACATCAGATTGATGCGGCGTATCTCTTGCAGGGTACAGGTGGAGTCCTTGGGGAGATGCTGGGAGCCTCATTGCTGGAATCTGATGGAGTCCGTGGACACACACGTCTGGCGGAGCCACGGAAGGAGCAGTTAGAGCAGTTGCCTGCACCGGCAAAGATACTTGATCCGCCTTTTGCTATAGGTGATATTAATCCAGTAGTGTAGTATTTTATGCTTTCAATAAACACGAATTCTCTCGGCAGCGAGAGAACCATATAGGATTTTATATGCTTTCTTAGTTTAATAAATTCACCCCATATGATGGCTCAATTATCTTTTGCACCCAACCCACTATTTACCATCCATGCCCACCCTCGTATTTGGCGCTTATTTCGCCTCTCTCCCCAATTTTATGTGATGTTTAAGCTTGTGGGAGAGAAACTATTTTGTTGAGTGGCCCCCTATCTTGTCGTTGTCCTATATTTATATCATACACACATTGAGGACAATGTGATGTCTAAGCTTGGGGGAGTGCATAG
Organism: Scilla litardierei; assembly: GCA_030789695.1. Lineage (NCBI taxonomy): Eukaryota > Viridiplantae > Streptophyta > Magnoliopsida > Asparagales > Asparagaceae > Scilla > Scilla litardierei. The sequence continues at coordinate 788,524,907 of CM061142.1, read as the reverse complement.
TGCACGCACTTTGCTTCATCGTGAAACACACTTCGAAATTTCCATATGAACCATGTTCACTTCTATATTTATGTCTCAGATGCTTCATTTTCTATGAAATATCGTGGATTTTTTATGAACTCTGATATCGGTTAGATTAAAGTTCGATTTCTTGATTAGTGTATCTTTGTTAATATGCTTTTTCATAGTAGAATCCATAGTTTCACAACCATATTCTCGAAACAGTTAAGCTAAAAATGAATGAATTAAATCTGAAAATCATTTGAATCCTGCGTGATTTGATTGATAATTCTATTGCTTCATGGATGTTTAGTAATTCAAAAGAGATAGGATAACCCCACGACCACCATAGTTGTTATGATTAGGATTCCTGAAACTGAGCCATGTCTAGATTCTATGCTTTTTCTTTTTCTTTTGTGAATAGCCAATAAATGATCTTTGATCATGTTTTGCATTCCATCGCGTTTACGTGAGTTTGCAAAAATCCCAAAAATACAAAAATCAAACAAATATCTTGAATAAAAGGTCCTAGGGGTTCTTCGTAACCCAATGCCCTAAGATCGTCTGGTCTGGGATGCATAGGCCGCTTTTTGTATATATTGAGTTATCTCGTGTATATAAAGAAAGAAAAATGCATATGAAATATTCATATAGCTAAAAACAATATAAAAGTACAAAAATCTCATATCCTTATCTCTATTGCTATTTAGAACAAAGACATGTCAAAGTTGATGGGTTCTAGGAGTCTTGAAATGGCCATAGTGTGGTGATGCCTTACCTTAATTGAATTTGCTAAATTCATTCCATGAAGCATAACAAAATACCACGAATGCTTAAAAACGTTTGATCATGACATATTATACTGCTTAGAGAATGAGTTGTGGACATTGGTTTCATTTCTGTGAACTTAGTATATTGCATGATAAACTATGATATGATATGACTCTACTCTCATTTTATCACTTATCAAGTTCATTATATTTATTGAAATCCACGTTATTTTAATTTGAGTGAGATTTAAGTATTTATTGTGTATATTTGTTCTAATTTCAGATTGACGTGTGTTCTCGAGATTTGCATACCTTGGGTTCTTATATTTTCTAAATTTAAGATTGAACCCCTTGTCTCCATTACACGCCACCGCCTCACATATCCATTGTATCCATCTCCCGTGTTTGCTTCTTACTAGTCTTCCTCGAGGACGAGTAAGAGACAAGCTTGGGGGATTTTGATGTGTCATTATATTCCACGTTTTATCTATATGATTACACGTCAAAATGATTGCTCAATTACATATTTCATACGATTTTACGCTCATAATTGGAACTATTGTACTTTAAGAGCGTTTGGTTGCATTTCAGGGAATATCGAGCGATTTGAAGTATATTGGAGAAGAGAGCACGTGCTTCGACACCGGAGCCCCTGAGGCAACACATTCGGTGACTCAAAGCTGCTGGGGAGTATGGGAGGAGAAGAGGAGAAGTTAGCAAGAGAAAGGAGTCAATATATATCTTTCCCAGGCGACTCGACCGAGTAGCACAAGTTGCTCGGTCGAGCTGATACACGAGCTCAGTAAAAAAGAAAATGCGCATCCTACTCGACCGAGCAGAGTGGCGACTCGGTCCGATTCGTTCCTATTTTCGAGCTCCATCCCATCAACATCATGCTCGATCGAGCAGGACCTACTCGACCGAGTCAGCAGACGACTCGACCGAGCAAGGCCTACTCGGGCCGAGTAGGCAGAGCGAAACTTTGTAAGTAGAGCTCTGGCCTACTGACAACTCGACCGAGTAGGGGGCGACTCGACCGAGCACGAAGGCTACTCGGTCGAGTAAGGCGAACGCCCAGATTTTCAGACAGCCGTGCACTCTTTTCAAATCTGCTATCACCTGGGATTTTTCAGTATTTTTCTGATATTTTTTCCAGATAGAAGACTTCAATACGGTTCCAATTCCACCAAGAACATACCAATCAGCGGTCGGATGAGCTTTGGAGAATTTCTGCAAGATGGTGCTGCAGTGCTGAAATCTGCACTCGACCGAGTGCTGTTCCTACTCGGTCCGAGTGCCGCCAAGGTCCACCAATAAGTTGCGTCCAGAAACAGATTTGGGCCAAATTTGAGAGGGGTGTTTTGTGTTATTTGCTAGGGTTTGGAGGGGACTATTTATATGAATTGTAGCCGTCATTAGAGGGGGGAACCTTGGGGGGGCTTGGAGAGTTTTTAGAGAGTTTTTTAGAGAGCTTTGGGGATGATCTTTTGGGAGTTAGGCTATACCCTAGGCCCCTCCATTGTATCAAGATAAGTACTTTTTTCCTTTTGAATTCCATTATTATTTATTTGTGGTTTCTTATTGTTTATCTCTTTTTGATGCATGCAATGAAGTTTTCGTGCGTTTTATTATCTATTGCTATGCTTGAGTAGTCTTTTCTAGGGCTAATAGATTAGCCCTAGGATTTTAGGATTTAGGTGTAAAGTTGGGATTTTTATGGTGCATGTGTATAAAAGGGGTTGTATTTTGGTTGACCTAGCAAAATCCCTAGGAGAACTCGTACTGAGATCGTGCCCACGGTCGGTGGAATTGATTAGCTTAAGAAGTATCCTACAGATTTAATTAGGGAGTTAGTAGATTCAACCGAGGCATGTGACCATGCCCGGCTCGTGCCTTGATGGGATCCACCAATGAACTATATCACTAATTGACGGCTACCGCCATTGCATTAATAAGAGCCACCAAAATACCTCGAAGCTCTAACTCACGAGAGTGGTGCGAGTTGGGAGAGTTCGAACCACGAGAGTGGTGAGAACTTTGTAGATCCTTAATGCATGCATCGTATGCGCCTATCGCGAGAGCGGGGTTAATGCGATGCGTTAGATTCATGATGCCCAAACGCATGAATTCACTTTCTAGATGCTACAATCCCCCAATAAAACCAATGCAACGTAAGAGTCCTAGCCTTCAACGATCCTAGTGGCGAGTCCCAAGGCCTTAGTCTTTTTATATTTTATTCTTTTATATTGTGTGGAATCCCTCGTTTACGATCATCACCATTACAACACTCCATACTCCATATCCACCAATAAACTCGCAAGTCTAACTCAACCTAGGAGTAGATAGGTAGTATAGCACCGCTTCCCCGTGTTCGATACCCACTTGCCACTATATCGTGCGCTTACGGTAAACGACATCGTTTTGGAGTTGATTTCGGACCGATCAATAGGCATGGATTACATAAACCAATTGTAATAAATCAAACTTCACATGAATGAGAAAGAAACCCTCTCCCCATAAATGCATATGTATGATTTACATAATCCATATCCCTCTCTCCCTTGTCATTGTCAAAAAGGTGGACATCAAACATACAAGAATTAACTATTTTCATTGACTCCCATTTAAAAATGTGACAAATAACCAAGAGATGAAAAGATGCATGATACCTAATTGTATATTTAAAGTGGGTATCAATCACTATCTCATACTCCTAGATTATAGAAATGGTCAAAAAGTTGAATTCTAGGATTTTATACCAATTGTAAAAGAAAGGAAATCTTTACCAATTGAAAATGATAATACTTGGAGTCATGGGCTTAAATTGTATCAATGTATTGATATAGGAAAAATCAAACATCATTGATACAAAATTACATTGCCAAGAGAAAATATAACATGAAGCATGTTGGCAACATCAATGTGTCAAGTTCGAGAGCATAATAACCAATTGTAAATAATGATCTTAAGCATAACACAAAATGAGCGTTAGAATATGTTTTAAAATAGTTTTGAACATACTTAACATATTAAATCCCACATTGTCATTCATATGAATCAATAAATGCATGTATGACAATGAAATCCCCAAAGTCCCATTTTCATGAAAAATAATTTGAAAATATTTTCAAAATCATTAAACATCACACACAATCAATGGGGATGCTTAAGAATAAACATTAAAGCAAAATACCCAAGCAATATGCATATGTGTGAGAGACCTAAACATTAGAGAACCAAACCCAAGAGGAGTTTGATTTCCTAATTTAATCACATGAGGTGATCACATCCCCAACTAAAGAGTTGATATATCTATTCCCCTCTTGCACACTATACTTAGTGGGAATCCAAAGGCTTAAGGATTTCCTAGGCAATCGTTTTGCCTTTGCAAGAGGGGTGGATGTGGCATGCTTAGGTGTAGAAAAATACGTCTTGGCATGCAAAAAAATGAGGATTTTGATTCTTAGCAAAAAAATGAAGAATTTTCGTTCTCCCTCATCACCTTGTAATTTACATGCTTTTTGTTAGTGTTATTGTTATACAAGAAGGCATGGTAATTCTTCTTAGGTGCTTTACCAATATATCTTGAATTTACACCAAAAGAAGAATTAGAGGTGGGTTTGGCTACCACATTTTGAATATAACTCAAACCTCCTCTATGATTTGTCGAAGATTGATTTTCCAACAAATCGTGGAGTGAATCCCTCGAATGAACAAAGCTTTTGTGCTTTTGGGATTCCTCTTCACATTTTAACGTAAGTTGTTGAATGCGAGACTCTAAGCTAAGATTTTGAACTACTAATTTATCATTTGCAATGCTCAAATCCTTAACTTGAGAGAGAACTATCTCAATAGTTTCATAAACATGCACATCATTCACATTTACACTAGTAGATTCTAGTACATGCAACCTACTCATAGCATCTTTAAAGTTTGCTTTCAATTTAGCATAAGAGTCGATGCACTTACTTGCCCTGTTATAGACCACTTGAAGTGGTATTCAAGCTCCTTATACGATAACTTTGGATCCTCATCATCTTCATCATCACTTTTCTCCTCGCTAGAGCTTGACGAAGACTCTTCTCCTTTTGCCATGAAGCACACTTCTTCGCTGGGGTTGAGCCACACCTCCACCTCTTAATCACTTGAGCTTGAGGAGATTGATGAAGAATCATCGAATGCCCTGAAGCACATGTGAGCTACCTCCTTGTCATCATCTTCTTCATCACTAGATGTGTCCTCATCGAAGTCATCAAATGTGCCGACAAGACCCTTCTTTTAGTTTTTGTATTTGGATTTTCCTTACCAAAATTTCTTCTCTTTCCATTTGTAAGAATCTTTGGAAGGTTTGGAAGTGCACTCGGTAGAAATATGACCTTTACCTCTACAATTGAAACAATTATTCTTGTTAGATTTAGAGGCAAACTTTGACAAATACTTACATTGCTTAGTCTTGAGGAAGGCTTTGAATTGATTGGCAAGCTCCATGAAATCATCATTGCTAGCCTCATCTTCTCCATCATCCTCACTTGAAAGCTTCTCGATGGAATTTCTTTCTCCATTTGATTGGCCCCTTCTCGATATGAAATGCAATCCCATTTTGCTACTCCGGCTTCTCGGACTCGATGGTTGAATCTCCTTCTTGTATTGAAGCTTGACTTCATACGCCATTCCCATTGAACTCCTCAACAGTGTAATTGTACATGTCGTTAGACTCCAAAATACCGTTGGCCTTTAACTCCCATTTGGGTGTAAGAGAGTCAATGATATTCTCCACTCGATCCTATTGGAAAATCACCTTCCCAAGCCCTTCCAAAGCGTTCACAATATCCGTGAACCTTGTAAACATTTTCGAGATGCTGTCTTCTTCCTGCATCTTAAACATTTCATATTTAGATCTAAACACCCTTTATGTAGATTTCTTTACCTTGGACGTCACTTCATACGTAATCTCCAATATATACCAAATTTCGTTGGGCAATTTGATTATTGAGATGCGGTTGAACTCATTCGGAGTGAGGGTGCAATGGAATGCGTTCATAGCCTCGCATTGTATTTAATGGAGTCCTTTTCTGCCTTTGTCCTTGAGGCCGTGGGTGTAGTAGGTTTCTCAAAGGGCAACTCTGTGATGTCCCATAAGTATTGACCCTCCAAATATATCATCATATAGATCTTCCAACTTGGATAATTTGTTCTGTTGAAGAGCGAGGGTCGAAACGGTTGATATACCTTCTTCAAGAGACGCGGATGAAGCTTTGAATGCCATCGTTGTTGTATGCTCCAAACTCGCTTTGATACCAATTCTAAGGACCATCTATGCCTTGCAATATTAACAACAATCACTCTAGAGGGGGGGGAATAGAGTAATGACAATAATTGTGTAATTAAAAATTAAACTTGCAAATACGAAATTATAAGTGCAAGAGAAATTTAAACAAAACAATACAGCAAACGCTAACACAAAGATTGTACCTGAGTTTTCCAACTTGGGTACATCCAGCCACACCAAATATTCACTATAATCGTACACAAGGTAGTGAATACAATCTCACACAGAGATACCTCACATAGAGGATTTGTTCTCTCATACCGAAAGAACCTAACTCTCACACAGAGAGTACTCAACCAACCCTACACAAGGGTTAACCTCTCACAAAGAGAGGAACTAGCTCTTACAAAGAAAGCTAGGTTTCCAGAAAACAAATGAAACAAAGCACTCTTGCATATGCCTTGAGATGAACTTACTCAATACGAAGAAGAAGGCATGGAAGAGGATCTCCAAGTGATGAGATGAGCTTGAATTTACTTGGATGATTTCCCTTGAGCTAGCTTCAAAGTATGAAGAGATTAGAGCTCATGAGAGGGAAATACGAGATTAGGAGTGACTTAATGAATCTCTAAGATATTCAATGTTAACCAAGAAGTTCTAAATGAACTAAACCATCTCCTATATATAGGAAGCCACTAAACCCCATAAAATCCAAGCTAGAAGCCAAATGAACAATTTTGCAACAGCTCTATTCTGAGATTTTACGGCAACGACATGTGACTGATGAAAGATGGACATTCGACTGATCCACGGCTATATTATTTCCAACAGATATAATCTAAGCCAGGACAGACAACTGTAGAAGGCTACACAGGCGCCTGTACAATGTACAAGCACCTGTAAAGACTTCGTCAGGCGATTGTCACATGAGATGGAACTGGAGCTGAGAAAAAGTAACTTATGCTCTTGTGCATTCAGATGACTGACGAGCAAAGTCCATGCGCCCGAATAATGATAAGAGACTGTAAACTCTACATCAGCCAAATGACCCACAAGATGAAGTCAATGACCAGAAATGACAGGTTAACACTTTGGCATACACACAACTGTTGAACAATGTCCAGGCGCCTGACGGTAGACATGTGCCCGACTATTGAACTTCGGTTACCGGCTCCAAAATCTCAAGAAAGAGTCAAGAATTATTTGACTTGAGCTGTGCACAACAGTCACCTGTAGAAGGCTGGCCAGGTGCCTGGTGATCACCAGTCGCCTGTCCTGCCTTCAGCAGTCGGCTGTTGGAAATCCAGAGACTCCAATTGGAGTGCATGGCATGAGGAACCTATTAGTTTGGATTGTATGATAATCCTAAGGCTCACTAAAATGGTTAATTCATATGCATGAATGAGTAGACCATCTATCAAGGCATTACAAAAATCCTTGACTCAAAAAGGGAAATGCAAGTAATAGAAATTACATGGATTGCATTTTGCATCTCCTAGAGTCTAATGCTTCAAGCTCTTGATGTCTTGATGCTTCCCATTATTTTCCAAGCTTTGGCACTTCTTGATGAGCTTACCTTCATCAAGATCCAAGCTTTGGCAATGCTCCACTTGATGTCAATCCTTGCACCAAGCTACTAGTCTCCAAAAATGATATTCTTCATTTGATTAAATATGAGACTAAAACATGAGAGTCATTAGCAATAACATAATATTGTGATCATCATCAAAACAATATTGCTCTAAAACACGAATACCTAACAATCTCCCACCTTTTGATGATGACATACATTATGTAAAACATAAACAATTAAAGCACAATGATAATGAGCTCCCCCTACTTATATGCACCAATTGAATATAGATAACCAATTGTAAATAAACCGACATTAAGTAAATAATCTAAGTATGATCAATAGTGTCATATAATAGGCATGGATTACATAAACCAATTGTAATAAATTAAACTTCACATGAATGAGAAAGAAACCGTCTCCCTATAAATGCATATGTATGATTTACATAATCCATATCACTCTTTCCCTTGTCATTGTCAAGAAGGTGGACATCAAACATACAAGAATTAAATATTGTCATTAACTCCCATTTAAAAATGTGAAAAATAACCAAGAGATGAAAAGATGTATGATACCTAATTTTAGATTTAAAGTGGGTATCAATCACTATCTCATACTCCCCTAGATCATAGAAAGGGTCAAAAAGTTGACTCTTGGATCTTATACTAATTGTAAAAGAAAGGAAATCTTTACCAATTGAAAATGATAATACTTGGAGCCATGGGCTTAAATTGTATCAATGCATTGATATAGGAAAAATCAAGCATCATTGATACAAAATTACATTGTCAAGAGAAAATATAACATGAAGCATGTTGGCAACATCAATGGGTTAAGTTCGAGAGCATAATAACCAATTGTAAATAATGATCTCAAGCACAACACAAAATGAGCGTTAGAATATGTCTTAAAATAGTTTTGAACATACTTAACATATTAAATGCCACATTGTCATTCATATGAATCAATAAATGCATGTATGACAATGAAATCCCCAAAGTCCCATTTTCATGAAAAATAATTTGAAAATATTTTCAAAATCATGAAACATCACACACAATCATTGTGTATGCTTAAGAATAAACATTAAAGCAAAATACTCATATATGCATATGTGTGAGAGAACTAAACATTAGGGAACCAAACCCGAGCGGAGTTTGATTTCCTAATGTAATCACATGAGGTGATTACATCCCTAACTAAAGAGTTGATATATATATTCCTCTCTTGGACACTACACTTGGTTTTGCCTTTGCAAGAGGGGTGGATGTGGCATGCTTGGGTGTAGAAAAATACTTCTTGACATGCAAAAAATGAGGATTTTGCTTCTTAACAAAAAAATGAAGAATTTTAATTCTCCCTCATCACCTTGTGATTTACATGCTTCTTATTAGTGTTACTGTTATACAAGAAGACATGGTGATTCTTCTTAGGTACTTTACCAATACGTCTGTAATTTGTACCAAAAGAAGAATTAGAGGTGGGTTTGGGTACCACATTTTGAATATAACCCAAACCTCATCTATGATTTGCCGGATGTTGTTTTCCAACAAATCATAGAGTGAATTCCTAGAATGAACAAAGCTTTTGAGCTTTTGGGATTCCTCTTCACATTTCAACGTAAGTTGTTGAATGCGAGACTCTAAGCTAAGGTTTTGAACTACTAGTTTATCATTTGCAATGCTCAAATCTTTTACTTAAGAGAAAACTATCTCACTAGTCTCACAAACATGCACATCATTCACATTTACACTAGTAGATTCTAGTACATGCAACCTACTCATAGCCTCTTTAAAGTTTGCTTTCAATTTTGCATAAGAGTCGATGCACTTACTTGTCCCGTTGGAGAACACATTGAAGCGGTATTCGAGCTCCTCATACGATAACTTTGACTCATCCTCATCTTCATCATCGCTTTCCTCCTAGCTAGAGCTTGACGAAGATTCTTCTCCTTTTTCCATGAAGCACACTTCTTCGTTGGGGTTGAGCTACGCCACCACCTCTTCATCACTTGAGCTTGAGGAGATTGATGAAGAATCATCGAATGCCGTGAAGAACATGTGAGCTACCTCCTTGTCATCATCTTCTTCATCACTAGATGTGTCCTCATCGGAGTCATCAAATGTGCCTACAAGACCCTCCTTTTGGTTCTTGTATTTGGACTTCCCTTTCCAAAATTTCTTCCCTTTCCCTTTGTAAGAATCTATGGAAGGTTTGGAAGGGCACTCGGTAGAAATATGACCTTTACCTCTGCAATTGAAACAAGTATTCTTGTTAGACTTAGATGCAAACTTTGACAACAACTTACCTTGCTTAGTCTTGAGGAAGGCTTTGAATTACTTGGCAAGCACCATGAACTCTCGCTAGCCTCATCTTCTCCATCATCCTCACTTGAGACTTCTCGATGGGATTTTTTCTCTCCATTTGATTGGATCCTTCTCGACATGGAATGCAATCCCATTTTGCTTCTCAAGCTTCTCGAGCTTGGATGGTTGAATCTCCTTCTTGTGTTGAAGCCTGACTTCATACGCCATGAGATTCCCAATGCACTCAACGGTGTAATTGGATATGTCGTTAGACTCCAAAATACCGTTGGCCTTTAACTCCTATTTGGGTGTAAGAGAGTCAAGGATCTTCTTAACTCGATCCTCTTGGGAAATCACCTTACCAAGTCCTTCCAAAGCGTTCACAATATCCGTGAACCTTGTGAACATTTCTGAGATGCTTTCTTCTTCCTGCATCTTAAATATTTCATATTTAGATCTAAACACACTTAGTTTAGATTTCTTTACCTTGGACGTCACTTCATTAGTAATCTCCAAGATATGCCAAATTTTGTTGGCCGATTTGCATATAGAGATGCGGTTGAACTCATTCAGAGTGAGGGCGCAATGGAAGGCGTTCATAGCCCTCGCATTGTATTTGATTGAGTCCTTTGCCGACTTTTTCCTTGAGGCCGTGGGTGTGGTAGGCTTCTCAAAGGGCAACTCTGTGATGTGACCCTCCAAGTAGATCATCATCCCGATCTTCCAACTTGGATAATATGTTCCGTAGAAGAGCGGTGGTCGAACGGTAGATAGACCTTCTTCATGAGACGCGGATGAAGCGTTGAATTCCATAGTTGTTGTATGCTCCAACCTCGTTTTGATACCGATTATAAGGACTGTTTATGCCTTGCAATACTAAAAACTAACACTCTAGAGGGGGAGGGTGAATAGAGTAATGGTAATAATCGTGTAATTAAAAATTAAACTTGCAAATGAGGAATTATAAATGCAAGAGGAATTTAAACAACACAATCAAGCAAATGCTAACACAAAGATTTTACCCTGGTTCCCCAACTTGGGTACATCCAGACACACCAAATATTCACTATAATCGTACACAATGTAGTGAATACAATGTCACACAGAGATACCTCATACAGATGATTTGTTCTCTCACACAGAAAGAACATAACTCTCATACAGAGAGTACTCAACCAACGCTGTACAAGGGTTAACCTCTCACAAAGAGAGGAACTAGCTCTCACAAAGAAAGCTAGGGTTTCAAGAAAACAAATGAAACAAATTACACTTACATATGCCTTGAGATGAACTTACTCAATACGAAGAAGGAGGCATGGAAGAGGATATCCAAGTGATGAGATGATCTTGAATTCACTTGGATGACTTCCCTTGAGCCAGCTTCAAAGTATGAAGAGATTAGAGCTCATAAGAGGAAAATGAGAGATTAGGAGTGGCTTAATGAATCTCTAAGATATTCAAGGTTAACTTAGAAGTTCTAAATGAACTAAGCCATCTCATATGTATAGGAAGCCACTAAACCCCATAAAACCCAATCTAGAAGCTAAATGAACAATTCTGCAACGGCTCTATTCTGAGATTTTACGTCAACATGTGACTAAGGATTGACAGTCGACTGATCAATGGCTATATTATTCCGACCGGCTATAATCTGAGCCAGGACAGACGACTGTAGAAGACTCCACAGGCGTATGTACAATATGCAGGCCCCTGTAAAGACTTCGTCGGGCGACTGTCACATGGGATGGTCTGGAGCTGAAAAATGCCACTTACGCACTTGTCCATTCAAACGAAGTCCAGTGTAATGACCCCAAATTTTTTGTGCGTGAATTGGTACATTTTCTTGGGTGTATAAATGTGCGTATATTTTTTGGAGGCTTTATATATTTTTCCTTAATTTTGTGATATTAAAAATTACTTTTAATGAATTTTATAACAACTTTCGGAATTATTAAATGAGATGTACATGATGAATACTAATATTGGAATGATGTATATCTAGTATAATGAAGGTATTTCTCCTTTATTAAAAATCAAAAATACCAAATCATCATATTAAGCCACCTAAACCTTAATAGGTGGCATTATAGGAGTAATTCTCACCTAACCCTCCACTAGCTGGCACTCAATGAGGGAATTAGGGGAATGAGGTGGAAAAAAAATGGAGGATTAAAAGGAAACTTTTGAAAGAGAACAAGGGTTTTTGTTTTCACAAATATCTCTCTCTCTACCTTCACAACTCACGCCCCCCACTGTTGTCGTCCCCTTTCATTGAACCAAGCGCAAAGCAACTCCTCAAACCCAAACCCTAGTTCGATTGATTCGCTGGAGAAGAAGAAGAGGGTGTGCTAAGCTTTTAGAGGGCCTTCCAGGATTAAGAAGGGCCCCAGATTTTAGTAGTGGACTGTGGAAGGTAGAATCTTAGCTAAGTAGATAGGATTTAGTTTGAAATCGCGTAAGTTTTCAACTTCGTCGCTGTCGAATTCGACAGCAGATGAAATCCTACGGTCGTATGGTCCTTTCCATATGACTGTACTGTGTCTAGAGTAGTCATACGGTCGTAAGAACGATCGTATATAAAAATTAGACTTTATACGGCCGTATGGCTCATCCATATGGCTGTGTCATTCCTTTTTACTAAAAGTACCCCACGACCGTATGCCCCTTTTCTACCCACTGAGTCATTAGATCTATATGACCGTATGAAATATTCATACGGCCGTGTGAATCAACTTGAGCTTAATCCATACAGCCGTATGGATTTTACCATACGGCCGTGTGGCATCCGCTTGACCCCTTCGACCGTATGAAACTTCATATGACCGTTTAATATTCCGAAGCCCCTCCCATCTCCACCAAAAATCCCATACGGCCGTATGACCAGATCATACGGTCGTGTGCCCTCATCAGCCACAGCCTAAATCCATGTGGCCGTATGGATTTGGCCATACGGCCGTGTGGATTCATTGAGTTTTCCACACGGCCGTATGAAATTCTCATACAGCCTTGTGGCTTTTCTAGCTTAATCCATACGGCCACATGGATTTCACCATACGGCCGTGTGGCCTCATAATTTCCAATGTTGTTATTTTTCTTTGTTGTTGTTATTATATTTTTGTTATTCAAATATCAAATGGATGCTGTCATTAAACAATGTTCTATTTTCTTGTGTAAAGATCAACTAAGCATGACATGATAATTCACTTAGCGTTTTGAAACCCATGATGAATTGTGAAGAAAGAATTGTATGCTATCATATATCCTACAAATATGGACATGCAAGTTAAATGCAGGATTACATGAATTTGTATATTACTTGCAAGTTTTATAGATTGTTCTTATGTTACATGCAAGTTCTTATATGAAGTTTAAATAAATGAAGTTTTACATGCAAGTTTAAATGAAGGAACAGAATTGAGAAATGGAAAACGTGATGATGCCAGATGAGAAAGTGTTACTAAGATTACCAAAGTGAAAGAACCATGAAATAATGAAATCAGAGTGAGATGAGAATACGAGTCTAGAGTCTTCAATCCATCCTAAAATGGGTGAAGCTCCAGATATGGGTTTGGGGGGGAAACATGTAAAGAGTAGGCATTTAAGGAGTGGACACTTTGATAATAGTCTCACTCGCACTCCTGACAGCTGGCAAGGGGAGTAGGCAGGGTTAGAGAGGTCCATGGATGTACTCGTGAGGCACCATGAGGTAGAATGGTTTCCTCCGTTTTTGCCACAAAACCAAGGGTTGTCTAACTTCTGACAGGAAAAGTTACAAGATGCCCCTACAGTGCTGGTGTCGCTGTTTGGAGTACCACTATTCACCCACCCTGGGTGAAGTCCAGCTCCTTAAAAGTGTCCTACTATGTACACGGATTCCCAAACATGTAAACTGCTACATTGTTAAAATTAATGTTAATTTATAAATGCTGCCATTATGTTAACATGTCCTCAGTTTCTTTTCAATGCTTGTATGTTTTAATATGTACACTCATGTATGCTCCGTTGGCCTCTTACTTTCAGTCCACCCTTAGATAGGTCGTCCGATTTTAAACTGGGTCTTACCTAGGTTAGTTAGGATTTTTACTAGGGTTATGCATTGACGTGTCCCATTAATATTTTCAGGTTTTGAGGTAGTGACACTAGAGTCAGGTTGTGTGCAGACTTCTACTTCTTCCTCTCCTCAGGTACAGCTGGAGACATCTGATGGAGAGTTGGTCCACTTGGACTTCCCAGGGTTAGACTAGGGAGTGTGTTGTATGGGTGTAGACACTTTTTGGGGTTTCTTGAGGGTGGGTTTCTCTTTTGTTCTACCCCTTTTTGTTGTACTTTGGTGCCCTTTGGTACTTGTACAGAGATGTATAATGTATCTTGTTTAATGATGTTCAATACAGTTTACTTTTCAGCACTTACGGTTTTAATTTGTTGGAGCATTATCTTTCTTACTTTTTGTGCTTTTCCAGTGTTTCGCAGTGACCTGCTTAAATGATTTTACTTTATCCACAATTAAAGCCTAGTAGTATTTGGGCGTTAGAAGCTCGAAGCCCAGTGTCTGAATACTACGGCGGCCTAGTCCACCACGTATTTCCTGTATTTGGGAGAGCGGGGCATGACAGGTTTTTGTGGTGGCCCATGCAGGTCATCTCACACTGCGATATGCGTAAGAATCGTACGAGTAACGCTCCAACATTATAATTCGTAATTTTGTACTGAACATTGTTTTTCCTTGTTCATTCTTGCAGAGAATGGATAACGGGAATGGAATGTCCAGGAATGGGACATCAGCTCCTGGCCTCATCCGAGTTGTCTCAGATGGTGACAATTTTGGTGGGTATACGAGAGCAACTGATTCAGCAAGAAGAGAAGTTGGTTAGTATCCTGGCTCAGGATACATGAAGCTCCACACCAATCACTACAGATAGACGCCCTACTGGCTAGTAGAGGAACTTTCCGAGGCCTATACAGACTACTCAGTTCATGAGATCTGGAGTTCCAATAGCCCCACGGAGTCAATGGTACTGCCAACACTGCGGCAGGCGGGGACATGAGAAGAAGGAATGCAAAATCCTTGCTGGGCAATACTTCACTTGTGGTATGATCTGGCATATTAGTAGATTTTGTCTTCAACAACAGACCTACAGGAAGGCAGCTGCAAAACGTCATACCCTTACCATGACATCGGTAGAAGCGAAGGATACCGGGCGAGTCATCCCTGGTATTTCTACAATCTTCCTTAAGTGATGCTCGTCTTTTTTTATTCTTAATTTAGTTTGGTATAATGTTTGTTATAACTAGGATGTTAGATTTTTACTTAGCTCTGTGTACTTTTCATTAGGCATTGTTAGAGTTGTTTCTTTCCCCGTCTTGCTACTTTTTGACCTAGGAATTTCTTTTTGCTTCCTGTCCCAACAATTTGTAGCAAGACATTCTATAATAGTAGATTTCATTACTTCTAATAGGGACATCCACATTAAACCTGGAGTCCTCCATAATTCTCCAGGATGCTGTCAATGTCCTGTATGGAGATCGACGGACGAAGATTTTATACTGATTTCTTAGTAATGAAGATGCCCAGCATAGAAGCAGTATTTGGAATGGATTGGTTAGAGATGTTCTATGCCACTATAGATTGTAGACTCAGGAAGATAGTGTTCCAAATTCTTGATCACCCAAAGTTTGAATTCTTTAGTGGTAGTAGTTCCCTTGAACCATTGAAGTTTAAGGCCAACCCAGTGGAAGAGATGATTATGGCGATGGAGACTGAACCAGTGTTGTTGAGGGTAGTCCGTGATTTCCTGACGTCTTTCCAGACGACATCTATGGACTTCCCCTAGATAGATCTTTGGAGTTCACCATTGATCTGATTCTAGGCACACAACCGATTACAAAAGCTCTGTACCGTATGGCTCCTCTAGAGTTAGTTGAGCTTCGTAGTCAGTTGAAAGATTTGTCGGAGCGTGGTCTGATTCAACCAAGTATATCACCATAGGGTGCGCCAGTGCTTTTGGTGAATAAGAAGGATAGATCTCAAAGGATGTGCATTGATTACTGGGAACTGAATAAGGTTACAGTGAAGAACACGTACCCTCTTCATAGGATTGATGACATCTTCGATCAGATTGGTGGATCACGAGTATATTCGAAGCTGGATGTGAGAAGTGGATATCACCAGGTGAAGGTCAGAGGATCAGATGTTTCGAAGACTGCATTTTGAACTCGATATGGTCATTACGAGTTCTTAGTGATGCTTTTTGGCGTTACGAATGCACCAGCCACATTCATGAAGTCGATGACTCAGATCTTCTATGACTACTCGGACAAGTTTATGGTGGTATACCTTGACGACATTTCGATATATTTTAAGAGCGAGCAGGAGCACACATCACACTTGAGGGTGGTCCTGGAGACCTTGAGACGACACCAGTTGTATGCTAAGTATAGCAAGTGCGCGTTCGGGATGAAGAAGGTGGGATTTCTTGGTCATGTAGTATCAGGAGAAGGGATTGTAGTAGACCCAGAGAAGTTTGTTGTAGCAGAAAGTGGCCCGTTCTTAAGACAATTACAGAGATCAGAAGTTTCTTGGGATTAGCTGGTTACTATAAAAAGGTCATCAATGATTGTTCCAAGATAGCTGCACCGTTGACCCATCTAACCAAGAAGAGTGTTGAATACAATTGGTCAGAGAGATGTCAGTGAGCATTTGATGAACTGAAGCAGAGGTGATTACTTCACATGGTGTGACGATACCAGACCGTTCAGGTGGATTTGAGATTTTCTGTGATGCGTCAGGCAGAGGATTGGGATGTGTTCTCCATCAGCATGGTAGGGTAGTTGCTTATGCTTCCAGATTACTGAATACACATGAAAGGAACTATCCTACACATGATTTGGAGTTAGCAACAGTGAAATTTGCTTTGAAGTTATGGATGCATTTTCTTCTGGGTGAACGGGTAAAGATATACAGAGATCACAAGAGTTTGACGTATGTGTTCACTCAGAAAGAGCTGAATATGAGAGAGTGCAGATGACTCGAGTAGATGGCTGATTAGGATATTGACCTCCAGTATCTTTCTGGGAAAGTCAACGTCGTACCTAATGCTCTTAGTCGTATACCAAAGGTAATGATGATGATAGCACAGTAAGTAAGTGAGAGAGCTTCGGATGATACTCGGCAAATGGAGATTGAAGTTGTCATACCTGGCTCATCAGTGATGATGATGAATCTGCAAGTTCAATCCGATTTGATTGAAAGGATTAAGACAGCTCAGCCTGGAGATGGGAAGTTGAAGAAGATTCGAGAGCAGACAGAGGCTGAACTTCGTAATGATTTCTTTATTCATGAAGATGGGTCTCTGTGTTTTGAAGAGCAGAATTTGTGTGCCATCAGGTGATATGTGAGATGAACTACTGAGAGAAGCTCATAGCTCACTTTATTCTATCCATCCTAGAGGCACTAAAATGTATCGTGATTTATGGCAACATTTCTGGTGGCATGGTATGAAGTGCAGTGTGGCCAGGAGTGTGGCTTCATGTTTTACCAATCAGCAAGTGAAGGTAGAGCACCAGAGAACGGCAGGACTGCTGCAACCTCTTCCTATACCAGTATGGAAGTGGCAGCATGTGACGATGGACTTTGTGAGTGGATTGCCTTGTATTCCTTGAGGATATGATGCTATTTAGGTAATTGTTAATCGAGTGACCAAATCAGCTTACTTTATACCTTTTCGAGTTGGCCAGTCGACCGAAAATCTTGCCAAGAGATATATGGAGGTAAGATCCTTATCTTCTTTGTCTCTATTGAGATTTGTTGTTATTCTAGATTCTGAATCAAGTTTGTATATAGAAAATTGTGAGGCTTTACGGAGTGCCTATATGCATAGTCTTCGACCGTGACACCAAATTCACGTTACATTTCTGGAGAGGTTTGCAGGCCAGCCTGGGAACTCAATTGAGTTTCAGCATGCATACCATCTACAGACAGACGGTCAGTCGGAGAGGACGATTCGGGTCTTAGAAGACATGTTGAGGGTGTGCATGCTAGATTTTAAGGGCTCTTGGGATGAACATCTACATCTAGTAGACTACAATAATAGTTATCAGGCAAGCATAGGAATGACGTCGTTTGCAGCATTGTATGGCAGGAAGTATCGGTCTCCTCTTAGTTGGGACGATGTTGGCGACCGTGAAATATTGGGCCCAGACATGATTGCTGAAACAGTAGATGTAGGGAGGGTCATCAGAGATAATCTTCATATAGCCCAAGACCGTTACAAGCATTGGGCAGATGCGAAGAGACGACTCTTAGAGTTTCAGTCAGGTGAACTAGTGTTTTTGAAGATCTTGCCTACTCGAGGATTGATCCGGTTTGGCAGACGAGGAAAAGTTAAGTCCAAGGTACATCGGACTGTTTGAAGTTTTAGCTCGTGATGGCGATGTGGCTTATAGACTTGCATTACCAGCATCTCTTGAAGGAGTGCACAAAGTGTTTCACGTATCATAGCTCAAGAGACGTATTGGCGATCCTAGTCATGTTGTCGACTTCTCGGAGATCGAAGTACGACCAAACCTGACTTACGATCAGTAAACAGCTAACAGCAACCAGTGGCTATTTTGGACAGAAGACAAAAGATGCTGAGGAAGAAGTCCATCGATCTTGTGAGGGTTATGTGGCACCGAAAGTCACCTGGAGAGTCTACATGGGAACTCGAGGATAAGATGAGAGAGAAGTACCCCCCCCCCCACCTATTTGTATGATGTTGTGATTTTGTTTTAAGACTATGTAAGATGATATAATGCATAGAACGATTCCACCCCTTTTTATCTTGAAATTCCGAGAACGGAATTTGTTTTATGGGGAATAGGATGTAATGACCCCAAATTTTGTGTACGTGTACGGGTACATTTTTCTTGAGTGTATAAATGTGCATATAAATTTTTGGGAGGCTTTATATATTTTTCCTTAATTTTGTGATATTAAAAATTACTTTTAATGAATTTTATAACAAATTTTGGAATTATTAAATGAGATAAACATAGATGAATACTAGTATTGGAATGATGTATACCTAGTATAATGAAGGTATTTCTCCTTTATTAAAAATCAAAAATCCCAAATCACCATATTAAGCCACGTCCACCTTAATAGGTGGCATTATGGGAGTAATCCTCACCTAACCCTCCACTAGCTGGCACTCAATGAGGGGGGAATTAGGGGAATAAGGTGGGAAAAAAATGGAGGATTAAAAGGAAAATTTTGAAAGAGAACAAGGGTTTTTGTTTTCACAAATATATATCTCTCTGCCTTCACAACTCACGCCCCCCTACTGCTGCCTTCCCCTTTCATTGAACCAAGCCTGAAGCTGTTGGATCTGGATCTAAGCCTAGAGGGGGATGAATAGGCTTATAAAAATATTCGTGCAAGCCATACGAAATCTCAGGCAGTTATAGCACAATCAATCAGACGCAGAGTATAGTAAAGTAGTCACAGCATGCACAGGTGATATACCCTGGTTCGGTCGTCCCAATGACATACGTCCAGCCCCAAAAGCAATACGAGATTATTAAAGTTAACTGGTACAACTTGTAGCTAGAGCACCAAGTTTACACTCACTTGGCTCTCAGTACCTGCACTCACCAAAGTGCCCAAACTATAACAATCCTAGTAAAGCTCTCTCTTGGCTAGTCCCAACTAGCCAAGTCCCAAAAAATATAATAAAATAGTTCTACAAAGATCACAACACCACAATCACAAATATAATAGAGTATAAAGTTTAAAATAGCTCATTGTGACGGCGTGGTGTCTCTGTCATTCAGCACGTGGTCAGAAGCAGTCTGACGTGTAGTAGTCCCCTACGTAGTCATGACAACGCTCCTTGGTTGCAGATTGAAAGTCACGGCCTCTGATGTTGATGGAGAGTTGATGTTGCGGCTTGCAGATTTTTGTCAAAAAAATTGCGGCTCCAAACAAAAATTGTGGCTTCAAAATTGTGGCTTAGCTCCTGGGAATTCCACAAGTAAGTTGCGGCTGACCTTTGCGCAACAATTCGATTTGTGAGGAATCATTATGAAAAGGGGATGTTTGGAGATTTTTTTTGGCAAAATAATGTGGCTGTGTTTGGGGTTTTAATGAATAGGGTTTTTTGGTGGCTGCTTTTGAGATTTTTTAAAGGGGGAAATTATTTCGGCTGCTAGGTGAATTGGAATAGGAACTTGCGGCCTATGCATTGATAATTTCAAGGGGAATAGCAAAAATTAATTCGGCCCCTATGCTCATGGGTTTTTCCAAGAGAAGAAAAGATATGATGTGGCTTGTGGGGATCTTGTTCGGCTCTTGAGGATTTCTCAATGGGAACTTGCGGATGTCTCTTGAAAGTTAGAAGTCAAAGAGTGTGGTAGGATGTGGGATTTGCAAAAGCTCTTGGGAATTGGTTTCGACTGCTTTGAGTTTGGTATCCTCCCAAAAAAATGCGGCTAGGATTTCATTGGGACTTTTTTTAAAGCACAAAAATAATTCGGCTGCCTTTTTGTTTGGCTCTTGATGATAGGCTATGAAAAAACCAAAGAAGAGCTCCTGGGCTTTTTGTTGTTATGAGCTCTTGGGATTTCTCAATTGGAAGGATGCGCCTCTTGGGGTTTGGCTAAATGAAAGGTGGTCTATTATTGGGGTTCTTCACAAGAGATTTGATCTTAAATCCAATTAACTCACAATCGATTGCATCTCCCTTTTGACTATTTCTCCATTGCACATTAACCAATTCTCTCCGTGAATTAATCACACGTTCGCCATTCCTGCAACACTTAACACACACGTTAAAAACGTTCACACACATTTGTTATCATCAAACACGAAGTTCATAGATCGTTGCTACCAACAATCTCCCCCTTTTGATGATAACAAACTAAGTATAAGATTTGAGCATTAAGTTTCCAAATAGAGTGTGTGAAAGTGTGACGATAGTGGGTGACATGCAATGAGATATAATGGTGTGCAAACAATGATATGTAAAGTTAACAGTATGCATGCTCCCCCTATTTTAGTGCTTCCCCAAAATCCATTAATGCTTCCCCTTAATCAAGCATACATTCATATTACAGTCATATATAACTCAAATTATTCTCCCCTTTTTGTTATCATCAAAAGTCAAAACATAAAGTCAAAAACATAAACCATGCAAAAAGAGAGCATTATAAGCCAATACCAACAATTGCATGTATACAATCATTGAATAATCAAGTCATAATCCAATGAAATTAAACAACGAAGAATTCAACACCAACGTGTACGTGTGATGATTAAAATTGAAGCACATAAGGAGAATCATTTACGGAAGTCAACCAAAAACCAATCCACATTTTCCATATAACGTTCTATCACCTAGGATTGATTTTCTCCATCTCATTAAAAATGAGTTCAAGATACCATACTCCCAAAACATAGCCTATAAGGACTCTTAGATGTGGGTGTGGCATTGCTTGGCGAGTAAATACACCAACGCTAAAGTTTACCCATAAAGCTTATGTTGGATACTTGTGGGTAATACCGTTGCCAAGGATTGTATCCATTTTTCATACAGAGCAATTAACATTCTTTTTCATTTTTATACTTGTAGTATCATTTTTTTAATGCTCAATTTTTATCCATGTCAAGGTATATCATATCCCTTAGATTTTCAGTTAAGTTTTCCTCCTACATTCACTTTCCATACTTAATAAACGATATCTCCAAATGTGCAATAATAATAATACATGTGGAAGTGAAATAGGAGGTATAGAAATCAAGTTATTTTCAGTCATTGAACATGCCATGAATATTTAGAAAGATGAACATGCGCATGTAGCAAAAGCAATAATACACCAATTTCTACATAGATATGAAAATCATTCATGAAGACTTCTTTTAATGAATGAAAGAGAAAGATACACATTTAAGCACCATTTTTTTCATTTTTTTGTTTTTTTGTTTTTTTGTTTTTGTTTTTATGCATGAAGTACTAACGCAAACATGAGATGCTATCATACAAAACAAAGAAAACCATGCACACATAACAATGCAACTAGTAGCACACAAACACGAAAAAATTCAAGCACACAAGAAAGCATGAAATCTCGTACTAATTTTTATCAATAATACCAAGCTCAAGACGAAGACGACAAAAGCAAGCCTCAAGGTTTGGTGAATATGTCTGCAAGTTGTGATTCCGTGGGAATGAACTCAACAGACACATCCTCTTTAGTGAGGTGATCTATAAGAAAATGGTGTCTTATGTCAATATGTTCAGTACGAGAGTGGTGTACTGGATTATTAGAAAGATCTATGGCACTCTTGCTATCACATCTGAGAGGGACTCTTTTAAGAGCTAGTTCGTAGTCAGATAATGTTTGTATCATCCACAATACTTGAGCACAGCAACTGCCTAAGACAATGTACTCTGCATAAGTAGTGGATAATGCAACACTATTTTGCTTACGGCTAGACCATGAAACTAAAGAGTGTCCTAGCATAAAACAAGTACCACTAGTGCTCTTTCTATCAGTTAAACTACCTGCATAATCAGCATCAGAATAACCCACCAAATCAAAATTACCACTAGAAGGATACCAAAGGCCTAAAGTCGGTGTACTAATTAGGTACCTAAAGATTCTTTTAATGGCTTTTAAATGTGACTCTTTTGGGTTTGATTGAAAGCGTGCACACAAGCATACATCAAACATTATATCAGGCCTAGAAGCAGTCAAGTACAACAAGGAACCAATCATACCTCGACATAGCTTTTGGTCCACTGCAACTCCTTGTTCATCCTTATCCATTTTTGTGTTGGGGCACATCAGCGTTCCAATACCTTTAGACTTCTCCATCCCAAACTTTTTAAGAAGCTCCTTGATGTATTTGGTTTGAGATAAAAAGATGCCTTCTTTTCCTTGCTTTACTTGGAACCCAAGAAAATATTTCAGCTCTCCCACAAGGATCATCTCAAACTGATCCTGCATGACTTTCTCAAACTTTTGACATAGAAGATCGTTAGTAGCACCATAAATAATATCAACATATATTTGCACAATGAGAAAATCATCAGATTCATGCATCAAGAATAATGTATTGTCAGCACTTCCTTTTTTAAAATTATTTTCCAACAAATATGTGCTTAGACGGTCATACCAAGCTCGTGGAGCTTGCTTAAGACCATACAAAGCTTTTTCTAATTTATAAACATGGTTTGTAAAATTATGGCTTTCAAAACCTGGGGGTTGCTCAACAAATACCTCTTCTTTTAGGAAGCCATTAAGAAAAGCGTTTTTTATATCCATTTGTTTCAGTTTGAGCCCTTTATAAGTTGCAAAAGCTAGCAAGATTCTAATGGACTTAAGCCTAGCAACTGGTGCAAAAGTCTCATCTACATCAACACCCTCAATCTGATTATAACCGTTGGCTACCAACCTAGCCTTGTTTCTAATAACATTACCAGATTTATCATGCTTGTTTTTAAACACCCATTTAGTACCAACTACAGGATAATCAGTGGGTCTAGGCATAAGTTTCCAGACATTATTTCTAACAAATTCATTTAATTCCTCTTGCATGGCCAAAACCCAACTTTCCCCTTCTAAAGCAATATCTATAGTCTTAGGCTCTATTACAAAAATAAAATCACCATAAATACATAGAGCACAAAGATCTCTAAAAGAGGAACATGTGCGAATACCTGCTGTATGCTCTCCTATAATTAAGTCTAATGGGTGGTTTGGATTGAACCTCAGCTCTCTTCTGGTAACTGCTTCTTCTTGAATTTCTATCGTGTTAGTTTCGGCTTCCTTTTGTATTTCAGGTTGCTCCTCATTATTCTTTAGAATGCTTTATTGTTCTACATTTTCCTCTTCATTGTTCTGCCTGCAATCCAAAGAATTTATATCAGATTCAACAAATTTTACATTTAAAGATTAAACAATACCAAGGGTGCGTTTATTATAAATCATGTATGCTCTGCTCCTTGTCGAATATCCCATGAACACTCCCTCATCTGATTTGGATTCAAAGGTGCGAAGCTGATCTGCAGTATTTAATATATAGCACATGCATCCAAAAACTCTAAAGTAAAAAACTTTAGGAGTGTGGTCATGCCATAGTTCATAAGAAGTTTTATTTAGTCTAGGTCTAATCATAACTTTGTTGCATACATGGCATGCAGTAATAATGGCCTCAGCCCAAAAAGACATAGGCAAATAATATTCATTTAACATACTCCTAGCCATCTTTTTTAATGTGCGATTCTTTCTTTGACCATCCCATTTTGTTGAGGTGTTCTAGGAGAAGAGAATTCATGTAAAATTCCGTTTTCAAGACAAATTTTTTCAAAAATAGCATTTTCAAACTCTCCTCCATGATCGCTTCTAATTTTTACAATGGTGTCAAATGAGTCTGATTTTTTGGCTGGGAAGTAAACCCATGTATATCTAGAGAAGTCATCAACCAATACTAAACAATACTTTGTACCTCCTAGGCTGGCAATATCTGTGGGACCAAATAAATCCATATGCACTAATTCCAATATGCATGTGGTGGCAACTTCATTAATGCTAGAAAATGTAGATCTAGTTTGCTTACCTTTTGTGCATGCCATGCACAACTTACCGTTCTCATATGTCTGATGTGGTAGTCATCTTACCAGATTTTTGTTTTCTAGCTTCTTTATCAATCCATGCTTGCATGTGCTAATCGTCTATGCCATAGCGGGACCTCTTCTTCACCTACAAGAAAGCATTTAGAAACAATCAGTTCTTCAAGCATAAGAGTATAAACATTATTCTTTCTTTTTGCAGTAATAATAGTGTCACCTGTGGAGCTATCAATGATTCTACAAAGATTTGCATCAAATTCAACTTTCATACCTTTGTCACACATCTGACTGATAGAAATGAGGTTGTGTTTAAGCTTTTCAACCAATAGGACATCTGTAAGCTGAAAGGTGTCATTACCTACAACACCTTTACCAATTAACTTGCATTTTCCATTGTCACCTAAAGTAACATTTCCTCCTTCATGCTTTGCCAGGCTAAGGAACTTTTCTCTCTCACCTGTCATGTGTCTTGAGCAGCCAGAGTCTAAGTACCACTCACACTTTTGTCCCTTAGCCGTGCCATGTACCTACACATAAGAAGAGCATGATATGTGTGACCTAGGAATCCAAATAGGTCCACTAGTGTTAGTCACTTTACTTTTTGGAACCTAAATTTGCTTAAATTTGATGTTGGTATTCCTATACTTGCAATTATAATAAGCATGACCAACATTGCCACATATATAACATTTAGCAAACATGCTTCTTCCTACACCAGTTTCTTTTTTATGCTTTCTATTAATTCTAGGCCTCTCATCAATTTTATTTCCATAGCCCAAACCACGCCTTTTATTTCCATGTATCTGATTACCTAGAATAATGTCTAATGAATGCTTTCCAACACCAAATTTTTTTAATAGACATTTCAAGATCAGATATTTTAGATTTTAAAAACATGTTCTCATCAACAAGCATTGTACATTTACTAATGAAGGCCTTTTTGTTCTCTTCCTCACTCTTTTTCAGATTAGCCATCTTCTTTTCTAGCTCTTTGTTTTCATTTTTAGCATGCAAATCTTCTCATTTAGCAATTCATTTTCAACTTCTAGCTTAACCATATTTTGTTTAAACATGCTAATATCTTTAAGCAAAGTAGAGCAATTCAGACATTCAGTTTCAGTATGCATGCAAGATTTTTCCTTTTTCAAAGAGCTAATACTAGAATTACATGCAACAAGCTTCTCTTTAATTTCATCAACTTCTAATGACATTATAATTGTCTTGTTGCAATTCAAAATTAGCATTTTTAAACTTCTCTACATAGGATTCAAGTAACTCAACAATTGATTCCAAGCTTTGAATTTCATCTTGCATTTCTTTAAAAGTAGTCAAAAGTTGAGCTTTGGTTAAGGATTTTACCTCATCAAGCTCCCCCATCAAGCAAGTGGAGGAGTGTGCAACTTCTTCTTGAGATTCATCCTCGCTGTCCATATCTCATGTGAGCACCAAAGATAATCCCCTTTTTGCTCCGCAGCGTTGTTCTTTTCTTGAGGGCATTGCTTCATAAAATGTCCCTGCTTTTTGCATTTAAAACATATAACTGGATCAGTAGTAGTCTGCTTAAAAGATTTATTATTAGAATTAGATTTAGAGCGATTAAATCTTTTTAGCATCTCTGATCTCCCATTGCATGTTCTGATATATCTTCTGAAGTTTCTGGCTAAGAATGCTTCCTCCTCATCTTCATCTTCATTCTCCTTAGCCTGAAGGGCTAGTGCCTTTGACGTCTTCATTTCATCTTTCTCTCTAGTTTCAAGGCTCTGCAGCTCCAACCCATGAGACATCAGATTCCCTATCAGGTCTTCTACTTTCATTTGCGATAAAATCCTTAGCTTCCTGAATAGCTGTAATTTTGGAGCGGAAGGAGCTAGGCAGCGCTCTCAAGATCTTTCTGATTTGTTCTAGGCTTGAGTACGGCTTTCCAAGAGAAGTAGATTTGTAGATAATGTTTGTGAACCTTGCAAACATCTCCTTAATTGACTCTGATGGAAGCATGCGGAAGCTTTCATATTCAGTGCTGAGCAATGCAAGTCTGGACTCCTTTACCTGCGATATACCCTCATGAGTCACCTCCAGAGTATGCCAAATTTCATGCGCAGTTTGACATTGAGATATACGGTTAAACTCAGCTTTATCTAAAGAACAAATCAATGCATTCATAGCTTTATTATTCAATGAAAAGCGCTTCTTATCAAAGTCATCCCACTTATCTTCTTGTTTTAACATTTCATTATCAGCAACAGTAATGGTGGGAGGTTAAACTCAGCTTTATCTAAAGAACAAATCAATGCATTCATAGCTTTGTTATTCAATGAAAAGCGCTTCTTATCAAAGTCATCCCACTTATCTTCTTGTTTTAACATTTCATTATCAGCAACAGTAATGGTGGGAGGTTTATAGCCTTTTTTTACAATGCTCCATACATCATAATCAACAGCAGCTAAATAAATCCTCATCCTAGTTTTCCAATATGCAAAATCAACACCATTGAACTTAGGGGGACGAGAAATAGACTGACCCTCAGCAAAAGCAGAATCAGACATATTAATAGACATGGTCAACTAGGCTAGATCCTCTAAACTGGCTCTGATACCACTTGTTGGATCTGGATCTAAGCCTAGAGGGGGGTGAATATGCTTATATAAATATTCGTGAAACCCACACAAAATCTCAGGCAGTTATAGCACAATCAATCAGACGCGGAGTATAGTAAAGCAGTCACAGCATGCACAGGTGATATACCCTGGTTCGGTCGTCCCAACGACCTACGTCCAGCCCCAAAAGCAATACTAGATTATTAAAGTTAATTGGTACAACATGTAGCTAAAGCAACAACTCTACACTCACCTGGCTCTCAGTACCTGCACTCACCAAAGTGCCCAAACAAAAACAATCCTAGTAAAGCTCTCTCTTGGCTAGTCCCAACTAGCCAAGCCCCAAAAAGATAATAAAATAGTTCTGTAAAGATCACAATGCCACAATCACAAATATAATAGAGTATAAAGTTTAGAATAGCTCAGTTGTGACGGCGTTGGTGTCTCTGTCGTTCAGCACGTGGTCAAAAGAAGTCTGACATGTAGTAGTCCCCTCTGTGGTCACGACAATGCTCCTTGGTTACAGATTGAAAGTCACGGCCTCTGATGTTGATGGAGAGTTGATGTTGCGGCTGGCAGATTTTTGTCAAAAAAATTGCGGCTCCAAACAAAAATTGAGGCTTCAAAATTCAGGCTTAGCTTCTGGGAATTCCACAAGAAAGCTGCGGCTGACCTTTGCACAGTAATTCGATTTGTGAGGAATCTTTATGAAAAAGGGATACTTGGAGATTATTTTTGGCAAAATAATGTGGCTGTGTTTGGGGTTTTAATGAATAGGGTTTTTTGTCGGCTGCTCTTGAGATTTTTTTAAGGGGGGAATTATTTCAGCTGCTAGGTGAATTAGAATAGGAACTTGCGGCCTGTGCTTTGATAATTTCAAATGGAAGAGCAAAAATTAATTCGGCCCCTGTGCTCTTGGGTTTTTCAAAGAGAAGAAAAGATATGATGCGGCTTGTGGGGATCTTGTTCGGCTCTTGAGGATTTCTTAATGGGAACTTGCGGCTGTCTCTTGAAAGTTAGAGGTCAAAGAGTGCGGCTGGATGTGGGATTTGCAAAAGCTCTTGGGAATTGGTTTCGGCTGCTTTGAGTTTGGTACTCTCCCAAACAAAATGCGGCTAGGGTTTCATTGGGACTTTTTTTAAAGCACAAAAATAATTCGGCTGCCTTTTTGTTTGGCTCTTGATGATATGCTATAAAAAAACAAAGACGAGCTTATGGGTTTTTTGTTGTTACGAGCTCTTGGGCTTTCTCAATTGGAAGGATGCACCTCTTGGGGTTTGGCTAAATGAAAGGTAGTCTATTCTTGGGGTTCTTCACAAGAGATTTGATCTTAACTCTAATTAACTCACAATCGATTGCATCTCCCTTTTGACTATTTCTGCTATGCACATTGACCAAGTCTCTCCGTGAATTAATCACGGTTCGCCATTCCTGAAATGCTTAACACACACGTTAAAAATGTTCACACATGTTTGTTATCATCAAACACAAAGTTCATAGATCGTTTCTACCAACAGAAGCAACTCCTCAAACCCTAGTTCGATTGATTCGTTGGAGAAGAAGAGGGTGTGCTAAGCTTTCAGAGGGTCTTTCAGGATTAAGAAGGACCCCGGATTTTAGTGGTGGACTATGGAAGGTAGAATCTTAACTAAGTAGATTTGATTTAGTTTGAAATCACGCAAGTTTTCAACTTCGTCGTTGTGGAAGTGGACTGTGGAAGGTAGAATCTTAACTAAGTAGATATGGATTTTACCATACGGCCGTGTGGCCTCCCCTTGACCCCTTCGACTGTATGAAAATTCATACGACCGTTTAATATCCCGAAGCCCCTTCTAACTCCACCAAAAATCCCACACGGTCGTATGAACAGATCATACGACCGTGTGCCCTCATCAGCCACATCCTTAATCCATACGGCCGTATGGATTTGGCCATATGGCCGTGTGGATTCACTGAGTTTTCCATACGGTCGTATGAAATTCTCATACGGCCGTGTGGCTTAACTAGCTTAATCCATACGGTCGTGTGGCCTCATAATTTCAAGTGTCGTTATTTTTCTTTGGTGATGTTATTATATTTTTGTTATTCAAATATCAAATGGATGATGTCATTAAACCATGTTCTATTTTCTTGTATAAAGATCAACTAAGCATGAAATGACAATTCACTTAGCATTTTGAAACCCATGATGAATTGTGAAGAAAGAATTGTTTGCTATCATATATCCTGCAAATATGGACATGCAAGTTAAATGTAGGATTACATGGAGTTTGTATATTACTTGCAAGTTTTATAGAGTGTTCTTATGTTACATGCAAGTTTTTATATGAAGTTTAAATAAATGAAGTTTTACATGCAAGTTTAAATGAAGGAACAGAATGGAGAAATTGACAACGTGATAATGCCAGATGAGAAAGTGGTACTAAGATCACCAAAATGAAAGAACTATGAAATAATGAAATCGGAGTGAGATGAGAATATGAGTCTGGTGTCTTCAATCCATCCTAAAATGGGTAAAGCTCCAGATAAGGGTTTGGGGGAAACATGTAAAAAGTAGGCTTTTAAGGAGTGGACACTTTGATAATAGTCTCACTCGCACTTCCGGTAGCCGGCAAGGGGAGTGGGCATGGTTAGAGAGGCCTATGGATGTACTTATGATGCACCATGAGGTAAAATGGTTTCCTCCGATTTTGCAGCAAAACTGAGGGTTGTCTCACTTCCGACAGGGGAAGTTACGAGAGGCCCTTAGAGTGCTCGTGTCGTTGTTTGGGGTACCACTATTCACTCACCCTGGGTGAAGTCTAGCTCCTTAAAAGTGTCCTACTAGGTACACGGATTTCCAAACATGTGAACTGCTACCTTGTTAAATCAATGTTAATTTATAAATGCTGCCATTATGTTTACATGTCCTCGGTTTCTTTTCAATTCTTGTATGTTTTAATATGTACACTCATGTATGCTCCGTTGGCCTCTTACATTCAGACCACCTTTAGATAGGTAGTGCGGTTTTAAACTGGGTCCTACCTAGCTTAGTTAGGATTTCTACTAGGGTCACACGTTGACGTGTCCCATTAATATTTTCAGGTTCTGATGTAGTGACACCAGAATCAGGTCGTGTGCAGACTTCTATTGCTTCCTCTCCTCAGGTACAGCTCGAGACATCAGATGGAGAGTTAGTCCACCTGGACTTCCCTGTGTTAGATTATGGAGAGTGTTGTATGGGTGTGTACACTTTTGGGGTTTCTTGAGGGTGGGTTTCTCTTTTTGTTCTACCCCTTATTGTTGTACTTTGGTACCCTTTGGTACTTGTACAGAGATGTATAATGTATCTTGTTTAATGATGTTCAGTACAGTTTACTTTTCAGCACTACGGTTTTAATTTGTTAGAGCATTATCTTTCTTACTTTTCATGCTTTTCTAGTGTATCACAGTGACCAGCTTAAATGATTTTACTTTATCCACAATCAAAGCCTAGTAGTATTTGGACGTTAGGGGCTCGAAGCCCAATGTCTGAATACTACGACGGCATAGTCCACCACGTATTTCTTGTATTTGGGATAACGGGACGTGACATCCAGGCGCCTGAATAATGACAGGCGGGCGACTGTAAACTCTAGATTAGTCGACTGACCCACAAGATGGAGTGATGCCTAGAAATGACAGGTTATGCACTTTGGCATACAGACGACTGTAGAACAATGTCCAGGCGCCTGACGATAGACAGGCGCTTGACTTATGAACTTCGGTCGCCTGCTCCAAAAGCTCAAGAAAGAGTCAAGAATTATTTGACTTGAGCTGTGCACAACAGTCGCCTGTAGAAGGCTGGCCAGGCACCTGGTGATCACTAGTTGCCTGTTCTGCCTTCAGTAGTCAGCTGTTGGAAAGCCAGAGACTCCAATTGGAGTGCATGGCTTAAGGAACCTATTAGGTTGGATTGTATGATAATCCTAAGGCTCACTAAGATGGTTAATGCAGATGTATGAATGAGTAGACCATCTATCAAGGCATTACAATAATCCTAGACTCAAAAAGGGAAATGCAAGTTATAGAAATTACATGGATATTTTGCATCTCCTAGAGTCTAAGGCTTCAAGATCTTACTGCATTAATGCTCCTTGTCATCTTCCAAGCTTTGGCACTTCTTGATGAGATTCCCTTCATCAAGATCCAAGCTTTGCATATGCTCCACTTGATGTCCATCATTGTACCAAGCTATTAGTCTTCAAAGATGATATTCTTCATTTGGTTAAACATGAGACTTAAAATGAGAGTCATTAGTAACAACATAATGTTATGATCATCGTCAAAACAATATTGGTCTTAAACACCAATACCTAATAGCTTGCACACTCACCTTTACTTTATGCATTACACGCACGTTACTTACCACACTGGTGCCATCACCCGTACGTTAATTATTGCACTTGTATGCATGACTACATTTTACATTACTTGTCGCACTTATCTGTAACTACTTTTGTAGTCTGTTTCCTTACTTAGCATGTTCTGTACTTGTGCACTTCTTTTCTTTCTATTTTTAAAATTGTTGTGACTTACCTATGGTTCCATACTTCGTGGCACCGTCAGACGATGCACATATTGAAGAGGAGGCTCATGAGCTTGCGGAGCCAAAATTCAACCCAGAGCCGCAGCTTTTTAGAATTATTTTCCCACATGTATTTCCTTCTGGGTTTCTTTCATGTATCCATGCGTGAGCTGTTGGAGTGTATTGTACAGTATGAATTGTAATAAATTAACCCTATTTGAGTATTTTGTACATCTCTGCATTGTTGCTACGTTGTTTTCACTGGTGAACTATAAATCTGCGAATGTATCAAATAAGTAAAGACCCATGAGAGCGGTTCGTTACAATGTGAGCTTCAACTAAGCCCTTAATATTGTAATCAAGACATAAATGAAAATTACATCATATAAATATTAAATTTGTGCTTCTTGATGCAATCTTGACTCTTGGAGCTCCTTGTCTTGATTCATTTGATCCTTATGCCTTGTTAAATGCACTTATGCTTTGAGTGCTTCTTGATTTGGTCATATACATGCACTCATAGCTTATTAGATGACATGTTTGCTCATCATCAAAAGTACATGGGGGTGATTTAGGGCCTGTTTCTTTGGGCGACTTTGGATTGGGATTTATTGTTGTGAATAGTAAATCCATGTTAGATTCTTGATGAGAGAGAAATAGAGTTTTGTGTTTCTTTTGAAGGAAAGTGAGTTGGAAAGTTGGTTTGGGATTTGTGGGTGGGTCCCACAGTAAAGTTTTGTGTTTCTTTGGGTTAAAGTGTGTTTGAGATTGTTGGATGAGAAAAATTGGGAGTGTGAGAAAGATTATTAAATTAATATATTTAGATATAATAATTAAATAAAAACACAATTAAGCATAAAAACTGTGAGAATACCATAAAAGTGTACACAATCTGCCATTCGCAATTAAAAAATAAAGAAAAAAGGGAACATGATGTGCACGATTGGTGGGAAGAGAATGGGTGGGACCCGCTTCAAGAGTTCAAGCTTGTAATCCCTCGTTTTCACGGGGATTCTTCTTTTGGGATTTTGGCTCGCCACATCAGCAAAGTTGCCGAAGCAAGAATCGCTTCTAAAGTTGCGGAAAGAAACAGGCTGAAGGAAAGGGGGAGAGAAAACGAGTGAATACTTTAGGAATTGACCGGAAATAGTAAGTTCTTTGCACTTTCTATCACAAAGTTCTCAAAAGAAACAGGCCCTTAATATCCTAACAGATGTATGGCGGGCCTGATAGTCCCAGATGACCAATGAAGTAGATTCATTCTCATTCGTTGGTGGAATATCTACCCACACCATCATTGCTTCTTTTGAAATTGCATTCAAGGTAGGTAAAGAAGTGATGGATGTAGTTAAAAAGCATTTATACAGCTTGCAAATTGTTGCCTTTCTTCAAATAAAGAAGAAAGAATGAATCTGGCTCAAATTTGAACTAAAATAGCACAAAGTCTCAATTTTGAGTTTGATAAGACAAAAGAATGAACCTGAGAGAGCTCACAGAACGATGATCCTTCATCAGTCATGTTTCTCATCAGCAAACATGCCAGAGAAATGAATCAGCAATCGATGCCATTGGAAAGAACGTCGACGGAAGAAAAAAAAAGAGGTCTTGAGCAGAGCTTTCTGTCCTTGGATTCTGAGGTTTTGGGGGTGAGGGGAGAGAGAAAATCGGCTGAGAAGTTTCGATCGGCTGAGATTTGTGGCTGACCCCCAAACTTTTGTTTTCCACTCAAATTTCAAAGTCTTGGATTTTTCTCCCCATAGAGTTTCCCCCCAAATACAAATGCTTTTGGTTTCCACACAAATTTCAAAGTTTTAGGTTTCCCCCACAAAGAGTTTCCCCCCAAAATGTAAAAGTTTTCCTCCTAAAATTTTCCAAAACTCGCATTCCAACCATTAATTTTTCAAGATTCATTCGCAGCTGTCTTTCTACCAACCTTTTGTCTTAGTCAACAAACTCATTTAAAAACATCTCTCATTTGTATTACACACATACACATAATAACAATGAGCGATGTTTTTAAAAGGGGTTGATGACTAGAACAAAAGGGTGGGTAAAAGGACAGTTGAGATTGAATCTTGGTGAATCAATTGATAGGTAAGAGTTTGTGAAAAAATTTGAGCGAAAACACTAAAAATTTGGGGGAAATTCTGAAATTTTGGGAAAAACTAAATCTGGAGAGAACTAAATTTTAAGAAACTATAATTTCAAATTTTGGGAGAAACTAAATCTGGATTTAATCAATTTTTGGAGGAACTAAACTTTTTGGGATAATTAATTTCTTTAGGGGGGGACTTAAAATTTTAAATTTTGGATGAAACTAAATTGGGAGGAAACTAAACTCTAGGAGAACTAAATTTGTGGATGAACTAAATTCTTTGTGTGAACTAAAATTTAATTTGAATGTGGTTAAAATTTTTCGTTGGGAGGAATATTGTGAAATTGGCTGCAAATATTTTTATGAGGGAGATTTAGAATGGTTTGAAATCTTTTGAGATAATATTTTAAATGTCACTTGATACATGGTCACGGGTTATGACTCTTGTGTGTGTGCACAGAGAGAGAGAGAGAGAGATGGAGAGAGAGATGGAGAGAGACATGAAAATTTTCAAATGCAAACATTTCGCACGAAAAATGCCGTGCGAAAATGTTTTTAATTTCTTTCCTTCTTCACTTCATGTAGTTATGCACCACTCAAAAAGTGTTGAACGGATCGATGGATAGATCAATGGACAAAAAGTGTTGGAATCACTTGATTCTTGATTTTTGGTGTGGTGATGATCCATGAAATGAAGAGCATATTGGGAAAAAAAATTCAAACAAAAATATGAAAGGAGCTTGGCCATGGGTGTCCACCTCACGATTTTCCTCATTGGCCACCTAAATATGCGTTGAATATGTGTATGATGCGGCTGAGATTTGGAGGGAAATTGCTATGCACACAACAAGTTGGCAGAGAATTGCTTTACACACTACAGTCGTGACTATAAGAGGCCAGCCGGCCCTAGCTTAGGGCATGCGAAAATTGTGAAAGAAAGTTTATTTCTTAAGTTATTATTCCCTAGATTAAATGTATTAGGATTTCTCATTTCCTTAGATTAATTGTTTCTTTTATTCCTGGTCGTTATTTAGCGAGTAGACTATTTGTAGCAGCCATTTTATAATTTCAGAGATCCAGAATCGCATCAATTGGTATCAGAGCACTAGATCCAGGGCGAGCACCCGCGCTATGGAACGGATCAGAGAGGAAATAAGGGAGAATCAGGTGAAAACTGAAACAAAATTGGCGGCGATAGCAGAGGCAATAGCGGCGTTATCCATGAAACTCAACTTAAAGATGGATCCAAGCAAAAAGGAGCCGCTTTTGACAACAAATAAAGATCCGGGGCTAGATCTAAAGATTCTAAGTCCAGATCTACCAGATCCGGAGCCAGATCTGGAGCTTTCAGGCGTAGATCCACCAGATCCGGAGCCAGATCTGGAGCTTTCAGGCGTAGATCCACCAGATCCGGAGCCAGATCTGAAGTTATCAGATCCAGATCTGGAAATTTCAGATTCAGATCCAATATAGACGGAGGAAAGTGGTGCAGATCTGAAGCCGGAGGCTGTCGACGATCCAGATCTGAAATTATCAGATCCAGATCTGAAAATTTCAGATCCAGATCTGAAATTTTCAGATTCAGATCCGAAAGAGACGGACGAAAATGGTGCAGATCTGAAGCCTGCAGATGTCGGCGATCCAGATCTAAAATTATCAGATCCAGATCCAGATCTGAAAATTTCAGATCCAGATCTGAAATTTTTAGATTCAGATCTGAAAGAGAAAGAGGAAAATGATGCAGATCTGAAGCCTGCGGCTGTCGGCGATCCAGATCTGAAATTTTCAGATCCAGAAAATGTGATTTTTAGCGAGGAAGATCCAGAAAATGAAGAAGACGGAGGCTTCGACCCATACAACAAACAGAACGGAGCGGATTCACAAGGGTGGGACCCTCCAGAGTATTTGTGGGGGCCCGACGACACTTTTTGGATCCCGCCTTGGCCCGACGATATTTTTCCGGACTTCGTTGAAAGCAGTGGGGACCATCCGTTTGACCCGGGAGGAGGCTTGCAATCGACCTGACAGAATGGTGGACCCACGGACTTCAAGCACCACATTGAGGACAAGGTGGTCTTTCAGGGGCGGAGTAGTGATGCGGCTGAGATTTGGAGGGAAATTGCTATGCACACAACAAGTTGGCAGAGAATTGCTTTACACACTACAGTCTTGACTATAAGAGGCCAGCCGGCCCTAGCTTAGGGCATGCGAAAATTGTGAGATTTATTTTATTTATCCCCTTAGATTAATTGTATTAGGATTTGGCTTTTTCCCCTAGGTTAAGAATTGTTTCCTAGTCTTAGTTAGCGAGTAGTTGAATTGTATTAGGGTTTCTTTTTAATTCTAGATCTGAAATTCCAATAAAAATCCCCTTTTTATCATCAAATCCCTTGCGAAACGCATCAATTGGTATCAGAGATGCGATTCTGGATCTATGAAATTATAAAATGGCTACTACAAATAGTCTACTCGCTAAATAACGACTAGGAATAAAAGAAACAATTTATCTAAGGAAATGGGAAATCCTAATACATTTAATCTAGGGAATAATAACTTAAGAAATAAACTTTCTTTCACAATTTTCGCATGCCCTAAGCTAGGGCCGGCTGGCCTCTTATAGTCACGACTGTAGTGTGTAAAGCAATTCTCTGCCACCGTGTTGTGTGCATAGCAATTTCCCTCCAAATCTCAGCCGCATCACTACTCCGCCCCTGAAAGACCACCATGTCCACAAGGTGGTGCTTGAAGTCCGTGGGTCCACCATTCCGTCAGGTCGATTGCAAGCCTCCTCCCGGGTCAAGCGGATGGGATTAGTCCCCACTGCTTTCAACGACGTCCGGAAAACTATCGTCGGGCCAAGGTGGGATCCACAGGAAGTGCGACGGGCCCACCTGCAGGTCGGGCGTCTCTCGGAAGGGGACGATCAGGCTGGTCGAAGCCCCTGGAGGGGCGGGCAGCAGGTCCCACCCCTCCTGGGGGTTCGCCGGCCCCCCAAAAAGCTGCCGGAGTGGTGGCCGCTCCCCTCTGGTGGCCGGCGCACCTCCCCGTGGCGGGGAAGTCGCCGAAAATGCTCCCCAATCGTCTGGATCCGCGACGATTCGTTGTTCGGGGTGCTGGCCTTCGTCTTCGACATCTTCCGGAACCTCTTCGTTAAAAACCTCATCTTTCGAAACCTCTTCGTTAAATTCCAGATCTGAATCTGAAGATTCCAGATCTGGATCTGATAATTTCCGATCTGCATCGCCGACAGCCGCCGCCTTCAGATTTGAATTTGAAAATTTCAGATCTAAATCTGAAGAAAATTTCAGATCTGGATCTGATAATTTCAGATCTGGATCTGGAGAAGATTTCAGATCTGGATCTGGAGATTTCAGATCTGAAAATTTCAGATCTGGAGCTGGAGATTTCAGATCTGAATCTGGAAATTTCAGATCTGGATCTGAAACTTGAAGATCTTTTCTCGTCGCCAAAGGTGGCTCCTTTTTGCTTGGATTCATCTTTGTGTTGAGGTTCATGGACAACGCCGCTAATGCCTCCGCTATCGCCGCCAATTTTGTTTCAGTTTTCGCCTGATTCTCCTTTATTTCCTCTCTGATCCGTTCCATAAATCGTGTGCTCGCCATGGATCAACCGCTCTGATACCAATTGATGCGATTCTGGATCTCTGAAATTATAAAATGGCTACTACAAATAGTCTTCCCCGTTTATTTCTTAAGTTATTATAAAATGGCTACTACAAATAATCTATTCGCTAAATAACGACTAGGAATAAAAGAAACAATTAATCTAAGGAAATGGTAATCCTAATACATTTAATCTAGGGAATAATAACTTAAGAAATAAACTTTCTTTCACAATTTTCGCATGCCCTAAGCTAGGGCCGGCTGGCCTCTTATAGTCACCACTGTAGTGTGTAAAGCAATTCTCTGTCAACTTGTTGTGTGCATAGCAATTCCCTCGAAATCTCAACCGCATCAGTGTACCTAAATGTGTGTATGTGTGTGTTAATGAGCTATTTTAAGGGTGGGATCGATGCCCTGTAGGCCGGCCCCGGCCCCGGCCCCTTAACATCCCAAACAAATATTTTGTATCAAGCACATTCGAACAACAATTTGCACATACTTAGTCTGAGCACTTCCGCATCCAACATATATATATTTCTCAAATCCAATATGGTCACAGAGATGGTAAACTTTCACACAGGTCGTATGCAGTATACATGTCGGTTGTCACAAAAAATTGAAGAGCAGCTCGTTCCAGACGTCAGGTACTCCTGGCAAGCACCAATGTATGCAATCAGCATAGCTCGCGGGATTTGAGAGTTGTTCTTCAGTGAATGTCTCCCAGAATTTCCTGTAAATCGAAGGATGACCATCTTTCCGGTACTCGGACAACTGAGTGATGTTCACAACCGAGACTTTCGAGCCCACACTGTCCACTATGCTCTTCACCATCCTCATTGTATCGAGGTCGGATCCAGTCCCCCAGTAACCTTCCTTGTCGAGCATAGGGGACATCTCCTTGAAGCAGTTCCCCTCGCTTTCCGGATTCCACTCTTGGCTCCTGGGAGGAGGAAGCAGATGAGACAATATGTAATCATTGCCAAGTTTTCAGAGGCATTGACAGAATTTCAGGTATTTCATCTCTCTAGTTCCAGTTGTTGTGTCGATAATGGGAACAAAAGGAAATTTCAACTAAGAGAACCCAATACAGTGTAGGTCTCTGAAGTCAAATTGAAGTTTCGGTTTGCAGATAACAGTGAAGGTAATCAACAATCAATTTGGAAAATGCTAATCGGATTCATATGAAGTGAAGACCAATCCAAGAAGTGTAGTCCAAAGAGCGGCCATGCGCAATCTCAGTCCAAGAAACACATTGTGATAATTTGTCAATGAAACTGAAAACCAATTTACTGGGCATTGCGCATCTCTCTCTCCGAAGTTAGTTCTAGGCCAAGAAGTGTAGTCCAAATGGTGGGATTCAAATGAATTTTAACCTACAAAAACTTAAAATTCCTATAATACTTTAACATCAATATGTTTTTGTTGTGAATCTAATAAAATGTGTATCATTCCACAAATGTTTTCAGAAACTGTCGCTATTTATCTTGCTAGATCAAGAATAACACACTCACCAGAGATGGGTAGGGGACATGGTTACAAAGAAGACTCGCTGGGTCAACGGGTTCACTTTCGAAGAAACCCAATCCGCCCATGTCTCTAAAGCTAGTCTCATGGCGTCTATTCCGTCTGCATCTTCACAAGTCGAAGTATCATCAACATCCCATCTGCATTAAAAAGTAGCGGACCTGTTGAGATGATCGCTAACTGAAAGTTAACCATCTATTTTTAGTTTGTCTGAGTTTTGAAACCTACAATAGTTTTATTTTAGGCCCACTTCTCCACCATAAATAAGAATTGAACACCAGTATGTCTGCTTTCTCCCATTGAGATGCATGCTTGAGAAGTGAGTTTGGTCTGATGATCCTG
Organism: Scilla litardierei; assembly: GCA_030789695.1. Classification (NCBI taxonomy): domain Eukaryota; kingdom Viridiplantae; phylum Streptophyta; class Magnoliopsida; order Asparagales; family Asparagaceae; genus Scilla; species Scilla litardierei. The sequence continues at coordinate 788,485,653 of CM061142.1, read as the reverse complement.
TGGTCTAATCTGTGGTTCACTGGATCATCAGAATTTGACTCCACAATAAGAGGTGCCCAATAAAACTCAACTGTAGCATTATATTCCTGCACAACAGGATATGTTCAGTTCGATTGTGGGTGGTTCTGAAAAACTAAGAGTGATATATAATTATGCAACAGCAGGCAACAGAGGGTAAGGGAAGTTATAAAATATTGCAATCAAAATTATACAAATAGGTGATGATAATGTTTTTGGAAAATTCCTGTAACAACAAATCAAAACAAATCAAACATTCCTTCTAGAACTTTCCATTGCCTTAATTTTACCAGTAAACTTGCATTCGATTCAGATTGCAATTTACACTTCATCCAAAAGGGAGTCTGACCATGTATATAACTCAAACAAAATGGAACACAAAATCTAACCGAGCATATGAACATGGTTTGACAAATGGCCGGTAGTGATATATTGCTTGCATCATGTTGACTTTCAAGCATGACAATATGAATCCATGTGAAATCAGCCGATATTGATAATATTAACAAAGAGCAACAAATACAAGATGAGATTCTGGATATGTAGTACAAAAATTCTGACTTCTTTCATAAAATGGTCGAAAAAATCTCATTTAGTCAAAATCGAGATTAAGAAAATAGGCTGAAAATATGTGTTGACTATTTCAGATTGGATTGGTTGGGTATAAAATATGAAGCAAACTACTCTTTTATAGCTGAGACTCTTTCAAAGTTTTGTCCAGACACGTATCATATTGGGTTGTTTTGGTCAGATGTTTAAGCATCAAACTCTGAAACTATAAGAAGCCTGATTCTGAGCTAATTGATTTAGATAATATTTTTTTATAAAGGCAACCAGTTGATAGGACAAGCTAGAGAAAGAGATGACGTCATAGATGAAGAGATATTCCTGATAAAGCACTAGTCGAAAATGAAGCACCGCTTGCAACAAACACGCAAAATGAGAAAAAACAGCCTATGACCAAAATCTGATACTTCTAACACATGTATCGTGCAATCCTTCTGACACGTCTCACCCTGATACTAAAGACCACGAGTTGCTGTCAAGATTGACACCAAGATTGCAAAGCTTGCATACGAGTACCCTTTGTGTGTGTCGCACGTGCGTGTCAGTGTTTGGCGGTGGAAGTTTTTTTGGCCATGTTTTTGGGTTTTTTTGGCGGGGGTGCAGTTAAATGTAAGGGATAAGGGCTTAAAAGCCATTTTTATATTAGTTTGCCCATTGTTGTGGAAGCAAGGAGTGGGCATTGAGATGGGCCAGTAACAGTGGACTGAGATTAAAAAAGAAGATGATATCTAGTACTTGGTGGTATTTGTTTTGCTATCTAATTCAAACAGGGAATAACCGGAAAGAGATAAGTCTCTAACCAAATTCAATAGCTCAACAGTTGTGCAGCCCTTCTGGATAAATGATCAACAGATTGTCCAGCCTGAAGATAGTTCCTTCTTATGACTGGTAAAATTAGATAGTTCCTCCATGCCTTCAGTGTATAGGCATAAATTTGGCAATGTGATGCCAAACAATCCCATGATGGCTTACTGAATTTCAGATTTATGGTTGAAAGATTTATTTTAGAATTCTTCACATTTAGGAATTTGTTAGGATTAGGGTTTATGACTTTTAGGATTAGGGTTTATGGCCATAAAGGTAGGTCTGTAATTTCTGGACACATGACATTTCTGTTTCTGTAATTTTGGGGGTCCGGGGGCAGATTTGAAATTGTGGGTAAAAACCCTAGGTCAGTGGTATTATGATAATTAAGGGACGGCGGCTCAATAGGAGTCTTATTATAAACAAAGGGAAAGTTTAGATAGAGGGAGTGTGGAGTTTTTGAGAAGAATTGAGAGAGAATAGTTTAGATCGGAGATATCTAAGGGAGAGTTAGGCTTTATCTCAAATCAAAGCTATAAGAGCGGCATCCTCTCGATTCGGCGCAACCCATCTTGTATTTGCTTTATTCTATCAATAAAAATACCCCCTTTCTTTCCATCTCTTCTCTAGCTTTAAAAATCCTACATTTACCCTAAAAATCACATCTTTCACCCAAAGCCACTAAAACACATTTTATCTCAAATTCAGAGCCGGGTCGAATCAAATTGGTATCAGAGCGGTTCGATCTTGATGGAATTGAGATCCATGATGAAGATTTTGGAGTTGATGAAGGAAATAAAGGAGTAGATGAAGCTGATCTACGAGTATCTCGAGATCTACTGTCGACGTCGATACGATGAGGCCGCCAGCCCAGCCTAGATCCGAGGGCATGTGCCTCGCTGCAGGGGGGCTATTGCACCCCTGCAGGGGGCTGCCGTGCCCCCTGCAGGGGCTGCTGGGAGCTGCAGCACCCCCGCGGGCTGTCGCAGCACCTGCAAGGCACTTGCGGGTCCGTTAGGGCCCTGACGAGCCGTGGCTGGTCCGTCAGAGGCTCGTCGAGCGTATGTTGGATCATCCGAGGCCTAATGTCTTCCGGGACCTGCCGAGACTTTGACGACGATTTTGGGCTTCTTCCTGAACCTGAGGATGACATAAAGATCTTTAGGGGCTCCAAGGCCCATGGTTTGCACATGAACGACCTCTCGAGCTTTATCATTCGTATTTTGGGCACGAATGGCCTTTTGATGAGCTTGACGACTACCGTGGATTTCATTCGGACTTTGTGGAGGATGATGGAGACTTTGGATGGCCTTTTAATCCAGGAGGTGACGATGACCATCGGTCGGAGGGAAGTAGCCCACACACTTCATGCATCACCTTGAGAACAATGGGGCTTTTCGATGGCGGTGTAATTTTAGGATTAGGGTTGATGGCCATAATGACAAATCTGTAATTTCTAAACATTGGGGCATTTTTGTAATTTTGGGGGCCAAAGAGCAGATTTGTACTTTTGGATAAAACCCTAGGTCAGGTGTATTATGATAGTTTAGGGAAGACGGCTCAATATGAGTTTCATTATAAATACAAGGGAAGATTATGGAGGAGGGATTATGTTGCATTGAGTAAAGAATTGAGAGAGAATATGGTATATCTCTTAAATCTAGTGGGAGAGTTAGCTTTATCTAGAATCAAAATTAGGAAAGCGGTCCATCTCTCGTACGTAGCCAACTTTATCTTTGTATTTCAGTTTTTATCAATAAAAATCCCATTTTTCCTCAAATCTCTTCTTTTCACCCAAAATAAGTTCTTTCCCACAGATGGCGCTAGATGTTATGGGGTAAAATTCGCACATCAAAAATGTGTGGTAGTTGTTGAGTGGTTCTTTGGTTGGATCAGCCGCGGTGCGCAGCAGGTGGGCGATTTGACAAGCTAACTGCCGTTTGGCGGGGCTCCGTTCTGCACTATGGAAGTCGGGACCAAGTTATCTCCAGAGCTATCTACAACACAAGAAGCTCGTCAGGGAGTCGGGTCTGGGGCCAGACCAAATCCCATCTGATGCTTAAATCAATGGCTGACTCGAAAGTGCGCAGTGGGACTAAGTCCGACATGTTGGGAGGTCGTTCGTTAGTCCTCTGGCCGAGCTATGAAAGAGAATATAGAATTTTGTAGAATAAATATGAAGTATTGGACTACCTCTGTGTAGGATCACGGAGGTCTCTCATTCTCCCGTTGCCTCCAGGAGTTCTTATAGGTAAGCCATTGCCTCGCGGCGTCTGGGCCAATAATGAAGCTGTATTGTCAACATTGACGAGGATGCACTGATAATGAAGTATTGACTGTAGTAATGGTCACCATTGATGAAGAAAATAGTCGTCATGAATGCCAGCCATGATTGTTGATTAATGGCCATGAAGGCAGACCATAATTACTGGATTAATGGATGAACATGAAGACAAGCCATAATTGGCGTAACAGATTTACTCTCATAACAATTCATTTTATTCATTAACTCATCCATCAGGAAAGGAAATAAAATAAGTTTGGAGCCTATTTCCATACTTGCAACTTAAAACAAATCATTCCCCAACTATTGTGAGGCTAAAACTAAATATCAAGTTAAAATAGCAAAAATCTTAACATACAAAACGAAATAAAAACAAATAAAATCATAATTAAATTCTAGCTAAATTTTAATTAAATAAAACTTGATCTTTACCATTCTTCACAGTTTTAAAAAATTCATCACCTGGTGAATGGTGGTAAGATTGCAAACCAGTAGTAACAAGTAACATCTTAAAGTTAGAAACTACTCATCCTTGAACTTGTAAAAAGAACAAATATAGTAATGAGTAGACGAGGATCTTCTGAGGAATATACCAAGATCACTAAAGAACGGAAGACATGCAAAACTTGATGATTGGTGGGGGTACGACGGATCGGAAAGAATAAAGTAGATGTACTCAATCATCTCAAATGATGCCTCTGTATATAGCTTGGCACATGTCAATAAGTGGCTCAAGTTGAGACTCAAGCTTAGGCTATAGTACTGGATTAGGATTGAAACTTTAGCTTTGACTTAGGTTCAATCTCAGTCTCTAATGCAAGCTCAGGTTTACTTTCCGTCTCAATGTCATACTTAGGATCTAGTCGTGCTCGTGCTCAAACTCAAGCCTTTTCTCGGGCTCGGGCTTAATCGCGAACTCGGGCTCAAGCTTAACTAAGGACTCAGACTTGGCTTCGAGCTCTTACTTCCACTTTAATAGTACGAGCATTTAAAGACGTTTATTGTTGCTTTTGATGGGATCATGCAGTTAGCAAGCTAACACTAGAAAGGGTGTTGAATAGTATTATTAAAAATAATTACTTAATTAAAATCTTAAACCTTCTAAGAATGCTTATGTACTCTATGCGACTTAACTCACTAGGTACTTAGTCAACTAACTCAAATACTAGCAATCAAAAATTAAATGCACAATGAAAGCAATCAACACAATGCAAGGAATAAAGAGCATAAGAGACGATCAATCGCACACACACAAAATGTATCCTGATTCACCCACCCATGTACTAGTCCAGTCTAAGCTACCACTAAGATTTCCACTACCTTGCCTCTTCTCAACTAAGAGAGCTTCCAACCAACTTGCCCCAACACTCTATGGCTTATACAGTCTTACCTCTTCAACAATAGGACCTCTCTAAAGAGGGTTTCCAACCAAGTACAACAACCAAGTACATGTGCTCACCACCACACCCTTGTGTGTGTTTACACTTGCTCTTTAAAGATGAGTTATTGCCTTCATATGGCCAATGTAGATCGAAGCTCAATGTGTATACAGTGGCTATGTAAAACTTCTTAAGATCTCAAAAAGATGAAGATGAAAACTTGAAGATCAAAAGAGAACTTGATTCAATCTCAAGAATAAAGAGATGAAGATGAATTGAAATCAATAGGGCCAAAATCAAACTCTTGCTTAAACACTTTGAGTGAAACTTTGAAAATAATTTGGCCAAGAGAACTTGAGAGTGCTTGTAGATGGCTTAAAATGCTTTTAACATTCTTGAAAATTGATCAATGAATGTTACTAAATGCCTTATCCAACTCTCTATCAATAGAGATCAAATCTGTCCAAAACAGATTCCCAAAAAGCACCTCCAATGTTTCTCTAACGGACAGATGAGAAAGTCAAATGTTACCATTAGTAGTTTACTACTATACTGTTGGATCTGGATCCTAGGCTAGAGGGGGGTGAATAGGCTAATAAAAAATTCCCGTGCAACCCACGAGAAACTCACGCAGCTAAAAGCACAACCAGGATAAATAAGAAACAATCGCAGAGTACGCACAGATATACCCTGGTTCGATCGCAACAACGACCTACGTCCAGCCCCAAGCAAATACTAGCATTAATAAGTTCCTTTTGTACACCTACAATGGTGTCTTAGCCTCAACTCCCCACCTAGACTGTACCACACTCAACAAAGTGCAGAACCCTATCAACCTAGTAAATGCGTATATTGACTGCAACACGTCAAGACCCTCTTGTCTAGCCCAACCAGACAAGTCCAAAATAGTCACAAAAATAGGTAAAGTTTTTCCTACAGAGAACGTTACACTAAGACACGAATATAAAGAGTAAAGGTTTAGAAATGCTCAGTTCGTATCCGTGTAGTCGTCTCTGTCAATCAGCATGTCGTCAGCTCCAATCTGACGCAAACGGTGTCTCGATCCGACTCCTGGATCTTAGTCTGTAGCTCTTTGAAGTCAAGTGCACAAGTAGGTCTGTGTGTAAAGCAATTCAGTTCAAATCCTTTTTATAAGCGGTCGATGCGCAGAGCAATCTCTTTAAATAATCCACGTCAGCGAAAATTAATTCCGATGTTTCTCTTCGATTTCACGTGATCCGCTACCCTCCACGTCAGCTTCTTTCCAATGTAATCTAGGGCATGTAGTGGCTGCCTTCTTCGCGTACTCGACGGCGACGGCCTTCGGTGACTTCTTCAACTCAGAAGGCAGCGACGACGTCGGTGGGAGGGTTCTCCGTGCAGCGGCGTATGTTTCGACTTCGACTCGACGGCGAGAGCACGGCGCTTCACCGACGGCTACTTCGGCGATGTAAACTCTGACGGCGCCTCCTTCGTCTTCAACGACGATGGCACCTCAACGAACGACGATGACAGGACACTTGATGAAGCTTGCGTAAGTCCGTTACTTCTCTTGATGGTTGAGGATGGAGGCACGAAGAACTCACGGAGAGGCAGCATCAATGGTAGCACATGGAGAGAGACAGCGGCTTGTTGATGAACTCAGTGGGTTTTTGTGAACATGGCCGTGTGAGATGATGTCCTTTGAAGAGGGTTTGTTTTTTAGGGTTGCAGCAACGAGGTCTCTTGGCTTTGGGAGATGAAGGCTACATCATAAGCTGTTGCCACATGAAGGAATAGGGAGGACGGCTTAATGCGTGGAATTAGGCTCTTGGCACTTGCGTGATATAGGGTGTTCCTTGGCTATTTGATGCTTGCGGCAATCAGCTTTGGCTATTGGGTTTTTGCGGCAAGGCTAGGGTTTCTTTGAAGCTTGGGAACTCTCTTTTTGGCCGGCCTGTTCTCTTTGGAAATTTGTTTTTGTGTAGCCCTCCATTCACTCTCATTGAAGGGGAGTTTATACAGATGTGGAGAGAATCAATTTGACTTAGGGTAAATCCCATGTAACTAGGAATGTGAGATTTGAATTTAGGATTGTATGGGATTTGATTTCATCTCCAATTGCAATTCAAGTTGGATTTGGAGTTGTAGTAAGATTTGAATTGGATATGAAATTGGAATTGGAATTGAGTAGAGATTTGGTGAGGATTTGTTTGCAACCAAAATGGATTAGGAGTTCAAATTGAATCCTAATTGATATGAACCAATCTAAGAGAATCTCTCATTGTCATCTTACCAATTTTGACCAAGTCTCATTTCTTTGTACACACCACTTCCTTTCTCATCCAAATTGCTATATGAATAGCAATTTCTCCAACGCTTAGAATAACGACTTTGCCATTCCTGAAACACACTTAGCGCACATGTTAAATAGTTTGCACACGTTTGTCATCAAACTAGAGTTCCTAGATCGTTGCGTCCAACATATACATCCAGTAGTCGACTTCTGACCCTGGCGTCGACTTCCTGCAACACAAGAATCGACTTCCTGCAACACATGAGTCGACTTCCTGCAAGAAACAGAAAGTCCCAAGAGCTATCAATAGCTCAATAGTCGACTCCAACTCATCTGGGAGTCGACTCCCTTTCTGATACGCAGTTGTGTATCAGAAAAGAGTGAGATACTCAACTACATCCTTTTAAAATCTTTCAAAAATATTTTTGTAATGCCGGTCTCCTCACTGCGGCTGCATAAGATTAGTATGTGTAGTGTTCCAATATTTAAGGGTAGTTGAGTCCTAAGGTGGGTAGGCGTCTAGCCTTAGGGTAGAGCCCTTAGGTTAGACAGTCCGAGGACGGACTGTATTTTTAAGGTGGGTAGATTGTCATGACCCATTTTACCATATATGGTATAGAGTACACACGATTTGTGTGTATTTGCTTACCTACGTGAATACTACTGTTAGTAATAGTGATATTCTGAATATTTGGATGATATATATATATATGGATTTGTGTACATAGTTGTAGTGTTAATGTGGTGTATTTGTATTAGAAGGTAGGGATGCTCTAATGAGTAGATATGTATGGTTATGAGTGTATGTTGGTATGCTTTGGGGTGACCCTTGAGAGGGGCTAGTGTGAAAGGGGTTATGGGTCAATGGCAACCCCCGTAAATTTTTAGAAAGGTAAGGGACAAAATGATCATTTGGACCAAAGATGTTATGTGTACATACTAAAATGGTGTGTACGTAAAGTAATGGCAAAATTGTAATTACCTAGAACGTGGAGGGGTATCTTGGTCATTGTCCACATGGAATATTCCCGTGGAATATTCCTTTCTTAAACAAAAAGGAAAGAATATTCCTTAGAATATTCATTTCTTAAATGAAAAGGAATATACCTTTGGCTCTACAACTCCATGTCCTTGACTCTTGAATCCTTGTTGCCTTGGATGAGCTTCCTTCACACTTTCATCTTTGACCATGTACTTTTTAATTGAATTTCTTCATAGCCAGAGTAAGCTTCATTGGTGTTGTTGTCATTCTTTTCTTCATTGCTTTGAACTCATTCTTTGAAATAATCTTTTAAAGCCTACACTCATAATTATAATTCGTACTCGTCATTTGTTTAATCATCATCAAAATTATACTAGGAGGGTCTCAATATCTAACATTCTCTTCCTTTTTTATGATGACAAAACAAATGATATAAAATATGAAATAATATGAAATAATCTTGAACTTCCTTTACATTGATGCATAGTGTTAGCAATAATCTTGAACTCCCCTGCATCTTTGTATGTTAGGATAAGCATTAATAAAGCACATATTCATATAAAATCATGAGTATGTATGAGTTCAATCATAACCACACGTTGAAAACAAATGATAAATGTCTAACCATGAACATAAAGCACATGAATAACAACCTTTCCCTTCGGGATATCTCAACAAGCATATTTTATATGCATTCCCTGTTTCTCCCCATTTGTCGTATCAAAAAGTGAGAGAAGTGACAAGTAAATTCATGTATCACAATATATCAGAAACAATTCTATTTTTCTCCCCCATATTGATTTTTATGAAATATGAAACTTAATTTCAAATAGGATGACTCAATATCTAAAATCTTTTCTCATTAGTCATGAAATGAAATTCCTTATAAAATCAATATTCAAATCCCGTAAGTACCAAATATAAGTGAGATACAAGTGATGTGTTATGTGATCAAATGTTGAGGAATATGACACATGAGATAAATTGGGCCATAATGATATATATCAAGAGATGTCAATTCCGTTGAATTGATATAAGCATGAGATATCTAAAATAGACATGTGCTCTATTTTCATCAACAATAATCATCATCCAAAAAGTGTATCTTCATAAGATTATCAACATTATTAAGCCACATGGAGAAAGATACATATAAGCTCAATCTCAACAATACAAAAGAATTGGAAATATCACAAAAGATAACATCATAGATGTATCTAAATTTTTACAAACCAAGGTGTTCCACACGTGTATGTTTCAATATAAACATAAACATTGCATAATTATCAAAATACATCATAAGTATCATTCCATAAACACACATCAAAACATTCAATCACTCTCTAGGCATCACTCTCTAGGCATCTGATGGAGGAGATCCATAAAGCTTAGTCTTGATTTTGCAATCTCTTGCCGCAGCTTCTCAACCCTCGTAAACATCTTGTCTCATCTGACTGAACTCTAGTTTCAGATTGAGTTCTAACTGTTCAAGCTTAGAAAGGAACGGAGAATGGCTTGAAATTCAGTGAAGTAGGGAGGTGGATCAATGGATGCACTAGATGAACCATTAGGATGTGAAGTAGGGATGGATCCATCTTCAGATTCTCCCTTTGGCTCTCCCTTGCCAGATTTAAAAACCTCAAAGTCAGGGGGATTATCAGCAGTGTTTTGGTGAAGTTTCATCCTCGATAATACACCCTTATCAAAACTATTCTTAGGAGGGATGATTGAAGTCTTTGAGCCTAAGTCAATGCCATGATGCATAAAAATGTGAGGAAAAATCCATGATGCAATGATGGAATGCTAGTATGGGTAAAGTTATCATATACCAAACTTGCCCTATTTACTTAGCTATTAGAGCATAGATACACTTAGCTAAGCTCTTAGACATAGTTGCATAGCTTCCAGATTTTTGAATGACGTTGTAAGACAGAATTAATGCAAGAATTCTTGCCCTTGGCCTTAATACCTTTATTGTAATGTGAAGCCTAAATGATCTTTCCTTAAACAACATGAGATTTATGACATCATTATCATTCATAAAAAATCTCTTTAAGAATTGTCCCCTCACAAGGGATTCCTAATATGTTTCCTATAATGGTGGGTGAAAGTCTAATGCCAACATTCTTAATAACACTATAGGTTAAGTCCGAGTTCCTAACAGCCATGTTGGCATAAAAGAGGTGTATCAACCTAGGGTACCATTTACAAGAACTACCGATTGAGAAAATTTTCTCAAGTTCTTGTAATCAGTGTTCTAAATATCGGATATCGGTCGTGTATCGGCCTTAAGAAATTTGATATCGGATTGCGGATATCGGGGATATTGACTAAATATCATGGTGTCATATCAGAGGCTTAAAAATAATGACATATTCAAGCATAGATATATCTAAGAAGACATATAATATACTAATAGATGTATCTAAGAAGATATATAACATACTAACTCAAATAAAAGTATGTTTTGGTTATACTTCTCTCGTTAAACATGAATGTCGGAGATATTGACTAAATATCGGATTGTCATATCGAAGGCTAAAAATGATGTCAAATAAATGAAAAACTGAAAAAATTACAGAAAAAGCAGAAAACTGAAAAAATTCACAAAAAGAAAAAATTGAAAAAATTGAAAAAGGTAAAGAATACTAAGTAGTAAGTACTAACCTTAATCGAAAATCCTTTGTAAAGATCGAACGCCGGATGTTAAAGCTCGATCGACGGAAAAATACCCAAAACTGTAAGAAAAAAATCAAAAACTGAAAAAAGGGCTCAACTACTCACCTTGATCGGAAAACACTCCCTTGCAAAGATTGAATGCCTGACGCCGAAGCTCAATCGACTGTCGCCGGAAATTTTCACTGGACGGAGCTGAGCTGAGCGGCGTAAAGAACGGAGCGGCATGATTAGAACTATGGTAAAGCAGCGATTATCTCTCAAAAATCAAAATTGCTTTCATCGTTTTAAGTAAATGATTGGGTTGGGTGACTCGGGTCGGATCCACTTTTAAGTGGACGGTTCCGCTAACTTTATTTTTTTAAAAACTGTGAATTGCGACCGATATTTCAAAGGGATATATCGGCCGCAACCTGATATGCGATTTTTTCCCAAATATCGGAAACCACAATATATAAGCCTATATCGTATCGGCCTAGTGATAAATCTGATATTACGGCTGATATATCGGATATCGATCCAATATTTAGAACACTGCTTGTAATGCAAATATTTCCTTAATCTCATAGCCTCCAAGATCATCAAATTTAACAAATCGTTCTTTCAAAATATTGAGACGTGATATCTTCTCATAATCTTCAAGATCGGGTCTATTAAGATATGGCACAATAGACAAACTTTCTGGTTGAGGTTGAGAAGATGATGACTGAGAAGTTATCTTCTTCTTAGGAACAGGTCTACTAGGTCCTCTTACATATCTATGCATTGTAATCAAAGTGTGTGAAAGAGATATACACAAGCTATATGAGTGCAAGCTAACAATGATGCATTTCAAAGCAAATCTAAGATGAAATAATATGAGATATGAGATTATACCTAACCATGATGAAAATCCAACCAAAAAACTCTAAAAATCCTAAGAATCTGAAGCAAATTGGTTGAGGGATCGAGAGGAATCAAGAAATGTCGGTTTAGGGTTCTTTGGTGAGGAAATGAGGGATTTTGAGTAGAGTTAGGATTTTGTGAGACGGAGAGAAGTAATCTTGGCCATAGAATATGAATGGAGGACTAAGATCTACTCTCTCATGTGGTTTCAAGTCATAGAGACCCAAAAAAAATTAGGTATGAATCAAAATAGCATGGATTCAACCCACGAATCCATCAAGAACTCAAAGCAGATCGGGTGCAGAAAAAGCTAAAACACATCCAGGAGTCGACTGCTGCACTACAGGGAGTTGACTACCGTTCTGAAAAATTTCATTACAGACAGAAACTCAAACTCAAACATGTTCAAATTCCTCCCAGCCAAATCCTAAGGTTTCTAAGCTATCCCATATGCACAAACAGTCCAAGTATGTACATGAAATTAATTAACCCTAAAATGTGAGAAACCAAGGGTTATGTAAGGGTATCCCACTTAGGTTGAAACATATGCTATCACCTTGGAAACTAAATCCAATTGGGTTTGACATTTTCATCTTATATATACTTGTACTTAGGTGTTCGATAAACAACGTGTTTAAACTTAGTTACATAATCATCAAATAATTTTTGATTTTAGCTTTTTGGTATCCAAATTTTAATCAATTTTCCTTTATTAGAATTTGAATTGTTAGAAGTGATCTTTCTAAAATTGGTTTGTTTAGGATGACTTTTAAGGGTACTAGAGTAACTAATGTTAGCACTTGAGGTGTACCCTAATTCCTTTTTATCATTTTTGATTATCTGAGATCCTATTAAATTATCTAAGTGTTCTTTGCATTTATAAAATTTTGAAACATTATTGTGCAAATAATCATACTTAGATTTAATTGAAGTAATCTCATTACCTAGGTTTTCTATCCTAGTGTTCAATAATTTAGAATTATCAATGAGACTTTTATTATCCAATTTTAAGCGTTGGTTCTCATCCCTAAGCTTTTTGTTTTCCTTTTCTAATTCCTGATTAAATAGAGTTAATTCTTCAGGAGTCTCCTTTAATTTCATCAATTCCGATTTTAACCTAGTATTTTCTTAATTAACTACATTTTTTACATTAATACAGGTTTTATACAACTTTTCTAGCTTTTTATACTCTAAATAATTTCTCATGATGCACACATAAATCATCAAAAGCATGCTCAACATCAAAATCATCAATATCAATATCATGATTATTATCATCATCATTGCAACTATCACAATCACTCTCATTATGAGAAGTTGAAGAACTTACCTTGGTGGAAGTGGAGGCAATAAAGCACATATGAGTCCTCTCTTTCCTTTCTTCTTCTTCATCCGACGAGGAAGATGTATCATCAGAGCTATCCTCGCCATCGCTTCTATCCCAAGCCGTAAATACATTCCTCTTGGGCTTCTTAAACTTCTCTTCCTTCCTTGTAGCTTCTTCTCTTCTTCTCATCCATATCCTTGGCTGTCTTTATCTTTGCTCTTTCTCTTTTTCAAAGGACAATTCTTCTAACGTGTCTTGACTTATTACAACCAAAGCAAATAATATTGTTAGATAATCTAGTTTTGTGTTTGGACAACTTACTTCTTAACATTCTTTTGAATGTCCTTGACATGAATGATATTCCATCCACATCCACAGCTGACTCCTCGAACTCGGATTCTTTGGCTTTGGCTTTGAAAGCTATGTTCTTCTTCTTTGGTTATTCTTCTCTCGTGTCCTCTTCAAGCTCAATCTTGAATGTCATGAGATTTCCAATGAACTCCTCCCTAGTGAGTTTGGATATTTCATTGGCTTCACGGATTGTTGTTGTCTTAGGCTTCCACTCCGGCTTGAGTGATATGAAAATCTTCATTACATGTCCATACATAGAAATTTTCTTGCCTAATCCAGCAAGTTCGTTAATAATTTCTGTAAAACGAGTATTTACTTTCGAAATAGTCTCACCTTCTTTCATCTTAAAGCTTTCAAATTTAGCAGTTAACAAATTAATTCTAATTTCATTTAACTTGTTTGTACTTTGTATCTTGTACCTTTATGTGTTACCTATAAAGTGTGCCAAATTTGATGCGCCGTTGCACATTGCCACACGTGGTTGAACTCATTCCCGTCCAATGTGCAAAATAGAGCATTTATCGCTTTGACATTGAGGTTGCCTTTCTTCTTGACCTCCTTCTCCCATGTCTCCACTAGGGTGTTCGGCACAATGTATTTATTCTTTACGATCGTCCAAATATCAATGTCCATTGATTGAAGGTGGATCATCATTCTTGTCTGCCAATTTGCATAGTTGGTTCAATCAAAGAGTGGTGGTTGGGCAGTGGAAAGTCTTTCGGTGTGATGTGAAGTTGACGACATCTATGATATCATAGCTCTGATACTACGTGTTGGAATAATGTAATTAGCAAGCAAACACTTGAAAGGGGTTGAATTATGTTATTAAAAATAATTAATTAAAATCGTAAACCGTCTAAGAATGCTTAATTCTTCTATGAGAGTTACCTCACTAGGTACTTAGTCAACTAACTTCAATACTTGCAATCAAAGATTAAATGCACAGCGGAAATAAGCAACACAATGCAAGTAAGGAGCAAAGACCAAGAGAGACAATCAATCGCAAACACTCGAGATGTATCTGGTTCACCCACCTTTAGGCTAGTCCAGTCCCAAGCTACCACTTGGATATTTACTACCATGCCTCTTCTTAACGAAGAGGGCTTCCAATCAACTTGAATCAACACTCTGAGGGCTTATACAATCTCATCTCTTCAACAAGAGGACATCTTTCAAGACGATTTCTAACCAAGTACAACAACCAAATACATTATTGATTTTATCTCGAATGTTTGGCCCCATATTATTTATTGGCTAACGAATAATACTAGTACGTCCGTGTACGTTCACGTTTTTAGTGCCGACTTTGCATCCAATTTATGAAATACCCAAATTGCATTATACACATACGTTTTTTCCTACCGTTCTTTTGGCATATGACAAATGACTAACAAAGTCAAGGCCTTTATTTGATGTGAAATCAATGTGAGGGTATGAAGCTATTGATCATATTCTTTTCTTTTCCCTTAAATCTCCAAAAGGGAAAAAACTAGCCGCCACAGTTGCCACTCAATTTCAAACACTAATTTTCCCAATGTTATCGTCCATGATCAGAATGTAGAAGAACGCTACCATGTTCTTAAGCTACCATGTTCTTAAATTACATATGCTAGATTACTGAATTCAAAGTTCGCCAGAAAGACAATTGAAGTAACAATGAACTTCTACTTACAAAAATTATAAGAACTTCTACTTACAAAAATTATAACAACGTTTATTGATGTTCATCTTTGTTACGAGACAAATAGATTATGCATTATTACCGACTTCTAACTAAGATTTACCTCTGCCTTGAAAATAGTCAAATGGGCATTGGGTGACATGGACTTCTTTCCAGCAGGGATTAGTGATTGTAAAAGGCAAACCATTGATATCCACTGCCCTCTGTTTAGTGAATCACCGACAAACATTAGCCGTTTACCCCTCAGCTTTTCCAGCATTTCCGCTCCATTCCACCTATATAAGATATGAACGAAAATGAAAGAAGCAGCAAAATCATAAGATGTTTTTTTGCACATTCAGTAACCCAAAGCATTTGCTTCAACTTCAGAAAAAAAATGCTGCAACCAATCAAATATGCTTTGACTAAAGGAAAAAAAATGCTGCAACTGAGTATGCATTCTCTATCTATGCATGCATACTCTCTTGAAAGCGGAAGCAAATTTCAGCTCAGTTCTCCTGTAGTTTTGTCATTTTATTCAAACCAGGAACTAAACCTTGCATTGAAAAGAATAACAGACTGGATCACTTTGTATAATTATGTCTTAGGGAATCAAGAGGCACAATTCTCCTTCGGTACTATGATAAAATCATAAGCATACTATTCTATTTACTTAGGGTATGACTGTAGACTTTTATTCCCCAAGTAGAAGAATTTGGCGACAACTATGTATGTATAATTATGTTTGTCAGTGCGCGCGCATGTGTATCAATTCTCCGTTTGGTGCAATGATAAAATCAAAAGCATAATATTCTCCACTTCGTCTTTGCTTAGGGTATGACTGTAGAATGCTTTTCCCGAAGTAGATGAATTTGGAGACATGTGTGTAAGAGATCAAATTGTATAACTAATTTTCGGTGAACATTTCTAATTTTATGTCATTTTTGTGTAACAACAACAATAGTTAAATAAATAAATAAGAAAAGAAAAACCCAGCACTTGCCTCCTTGCCTCCTCTTGTGCATGCATACACGCAGCAAGGCTCTAATACTGAGTTATACAAATTACCAAAATATGTTACATCGCAAGTCACAGCCTAGATTGTTCTTCAAAAGAGAAGTGTAAGTATGTCATAGTATCAAAAAGGTTTCTCAACATTATTAGATTATGGAACAAGTGGTCCAGATAAGAATTAACTAAAGACGTCATATCTGCACATATTTAAATGCCCATCAGAAATGGGAAGTTAAAACCGATCTATCATCAATGAGATTCGTGTGGAAGACATTGCCACTGGACACCTCTATCACATGCCCAATCACCATAAGTGGGCCATTGGCCCATAAAAAACTAAATAAATACTAACACGAGAAAAAACTTGATATTTAGATGTACATTATAGACAATCTAAATTGTCAAGACTAATGACTCATTGGCTCAATACAGAATTACAGTATTGGCTTATACTCCATAGGATGATGAAAAAGATAGCAATCCAATGCTCATCTCCTCTAATATAATGAAATACATGTAGATTTGTCGGAATACTGTTCTCACACATGTCTCGGAATAACCAAAGACGATGATTTAATGTTGAATTTAGACATGTTTTCTTATGCATCATAACATTTGGATTAACGGTTCAAACACCTTTCTGTTGAAAAATGCAATACAAAATATGAAATATCCCACGATTAATCTAAAATTTATGTGGACTTTTTGTAGATTTTTTGGAGTCTAAAATAATGAATTTCTGATACCCAAAAGCTAGATTTTTCACAAGCAAGATGGATACAGTAAAGTCAAGCTCACTTCAATTTTCAGCAATTTTCAGAATTGTCTTTGGTGAACAGTGCAACCCACATGGCCAGCGGTCAGTAGGCACCGTCACCATGAGCGCTACGCGGACCACGCGACGATAGCACGAACAATAGCCTGTTGAAGCGGGCGTGCTGAGATGTGGCAACGCGGCACAGCATGAAACGTCGATTAATCAAATCTGACAACAGAGGCAAAAGCAGAGCTGGTGACGAGCCCAAACGTGCGCATACGGGCAGCGGATCTGAATCCGCTTCGGAAGCGAGCTTAAAACAGATCAGTTATAATCTTTTTAATGGTATCCAAACCTTTATTTTGACTAGATTTTGATGTGAATTTTTGATGAAGTTTACGGCTACATGTAAAAATACAGAAGGCAAACTAATGGGCTAAAAAATTGTTTGAGAGCTAAAAAGAGAGTTTTCTCCATTATTTTTTACCGAATTCTTAACGAGCTTGGTTTTTCCCTTTAAACCAATTTTTATACTTTGTAATACAAGATTATTGAAGAATTAATAATTTCTCCAACGGGACGTAACCAATTATTAGATGAAACCAATATAAATATTAGTGTCAAGTGTGTGTTTCTATTGCTTTGCGTTACTTTCCATATATTATTTGTGTTGTGGTTTTCGAAAAGAAACATTAGCTTTGTTCGTTGGTTCACCGATTCTTATGAATTCCACAAGATGATTATCCACTTGATAAGACTATTAAATGTGTACTTTAGCCCAATAGGTGGTCATAGCCACCTTAAAATTTTGTATCAGAGCAAGTTTCATGTAATCAAGTCCAAGACAATGACAAAAAGGTTCTTTTATAAAGAGCGGTGTAACCGGAGAAGCAATTGGTTCGAACTCGTATATGGATGAGTGCAATACAAAATTAAAAAATTCAATGGCAAGGAAAACATCAAGATATGAAAATACAAGATGAATACAATCTTAAAGAAGGGTCATGTCCACAAGGTGTTGTATGATACAGATACTTTACCGATAGATATCTCAGAAAAGGAGAAGATGGAGATGTATTATTCGACTATGACAACCATCCAGCTTAGTTTATCGGATGAGGTATCAGGGGTTCGAGAACACTACGACCATGTGATTATAGGAGAAGCTTAAGAAGTTGTATCTGAAAAAATCACACACCAACATGTTGACCTTGCTGAAGACCTTCATTTTTAAGATGCGAGATGAGGTCGCATTGAAGGATCACATGGATACCTTCAAATTTTTAGTAATAAAGATATGGGTCAGTGGATTAACGGTAAAGTCAGAGCATGAGACAATGATTCTGCTTGTCGTTACCAAAGTAATACCTGACATTTGTCAACACCATAGTTTACAATCGAAATACTCCCATCCTTGAGAAATGAATGCAGTGCTTTACATCGAGAAGTTGAAAGACTGGAAGGCATGAGTTGGTTTAAGCGGAAAGATTCAGACAGCCAATGCCTATTTGTTTCTAGGGAAAGCAATACATGAGGTGGTAACAGGAGATCAAGATCAATGACTAAGGCATGACGCGTTATATTTACAAGAAATCCAGATATTAGAAAAAAGACTGCTCAGAGTATAGGAGCAGAGTCAAAGATCATGTGCCAGTATTTTCGTCAATTGCAGTTGTCCAGACAAAAGAAGTGAGCAAGGAGGCCCACGATGTGCTTACGACATAGTCGTCAGATGTTGAGAATCATGTATGGGTCATTGATTCAGATAGTATCGTTCTACATGACGCAAATAGGGAGTTCTTCTCAACCTACCAGAGGAGGGAGAATTGTATCGGTCATTATTAGATAACAATATGAAGTGCAAAGCTACTAGCGTTAGTTCAAGGAGAATCAATATGTTCGATGATGTAGTGTGCACTCACTAATGTGTAGCATGTTTCTAAGTTGAGAAAGTCACTGATTTTTTTAGGGCGTTGGATTCCACGAGTTACAATGTTTCGATTGATAATGAAGCTTTGAACATATTGAAGAGATCGATGATGGTGATGAAAGGTGACAAAATGAGGGACTTATATATTTGTTGAAGGGAACAACAATTATAAAGATTCCAATACGGAAATTGAGAGTTGGGAAGAGATTGATTCGATCAAGCAGTGACATCTCAGACTTGGATATGTCATGAGAAGAACTCATAGGCTTTGAGGAAGAGTGGTCTGATGAAGTAGGTGAACTTCAAGCAGCTGGAGTTTTGCGAGGATTATGTCTACGACAAGCAAACAAAGGTTAGTTTCGGTGAGAAAAAGCATAACACAATTGGGATTCTTGAGAATGTTTACTCCGATATTTGGGGTCCTGCATCAGTTCACTCTCTAGATAAATATCGTTACTTCATATTGTTCATTGATGATTTCTCCAAGAAAGTACGAGTGTATATGATGAAAGAAAAATCATAAGTGTGGAGGAAGTTGAATGTGTGGAAGACCGTTGTGGAGAGTCAAACACAGTGTTCTAAAAATCGGCATGGGCGATTGCCTAGGCGGCACCTAGGCGCTAGGCGGCCAGTTAACGCCCCGAATATGGCCTGGGCGGTCAATCTGGGCGTTTTTGGGATTAATCGGCCGCCTAAGCGTTCTGGGCGGTGTCTGGATGCTCTGGACGGTTCCTGGGCGGTTCCTAGGCGGTTCCCGGGCGGTGTCTGGGCGTTTTTGGTAAATGGCTTAATTGCACAAGAGTATCTTTTAAATTTTATTTTGTTGCACACAAATACTCTAAAGTATGTAAACTGGATTTGATTTAGTATGCATTAAATATTTGATGTATTTTAAATAATATATATATATTTATATATAAACATAAATATATTATATAAAAATAAATAAAATAATTAAAAACTGCAAATCCGCCTAGGCCGATTAATCCCCGATTAATCCCCGATTAATGCTCTGGGCGCTAGGCGCTAACAATCCGAACGCCTAGCGCCTAGCGTTTTTTACAACCTTGGTCAAACAGAAAAGAAGCTAAATGTGCTGAGATCCAATAATAATGACGAGTTTACATCTGCTAAATTTAAAGAATTCTGTGTGAAATATGGAGTAAAAATATACTTCACTATACAGGGAGGTCTGCAGTCGAATGGAGTTGAAAAGAGGATAAATAGAATATTTCTAGAGAAAACAAGGTGTCTCAAATTTACATCAGAATTATCTAAAGGATTTTGGATGGATCTATATCGACCGCGGTTTATTTGGTAAACAGAATTCCATCTTCAGCTATTGGTCAAAAAATTCCAAAGAAAGTTTACATAGGAAAGCCTGTGAAGCTAAATCATCTTTAAGTGTTTGAATGTCAGTTTATGTTCACGAGGAAGGTGACAAGTTCGACATTAGGGAAAGAAATGTATCATGTTAGGATACATGGATGTTGTCGATGGTTACGACGTTTGGGATTCAGATGCAAAGAAGATTTTGGTTGGTCGATAAGTGCCTTTTAATGAATCGACGATACTGCAAGGAAAGGCTTCATGAAGTACCGAAACATGTGGAGGCAATGATGTATCAAACGAAATGGAGGTACTTGTTCCAAATCGCGAAATCAACATATGTGTAAATAAATAAGTGACGGTTTGTGGAGCGAGTCCACATGAATATACCATTACATGTACAGATGGAGAATGTAATATTATAAGTTTTAATCAAGGTGTAGATCATATAACTACTGTGGACGACTCGATTACTAGCAGAGTGAGTCAGCGTACGTGAAAGCTCCAGCTCGCTACGAGAACTATGTAAATTTGACTTATGCATTGCATGTGTACGTAGATCCTACAGCTGATAGGTTTACAATAGATGCATTGAGCTTGAACGTAAAATCAAGGTGGAGATGTGCTAAGGAAGATGTTTACATATTTACACATTTCAAGGAAATTCAAGAAAAGGATAATCCGATGGTGGACCAGTCGGCGATGAAGTTTGAGCATGGCACAAACTTATTTTTCTTAATCGGGTGTTAATGTGCCACGAGGTGGCATGAAGAGACACTATTGGTTTGCTTAAGGTTATGAATTCAGAGACACGACGAATTCGGATATTTACCATCACAAGGCGGCTGGTTGGATAATCGGTTAGTTGGTGATTCTTACTAGTTACTACAAAGCTACCCGCCAAGTGCCTTGGTCCAAAGGTATGGTGGTTTTTGAAGGTGAAAGATTTGGAGTTTTGGTTTGGCTTGGGTTTTGAGGTGTGTTTGTATAAAGGTGGAGTGTTAAAAATGCAGAAACAATCAAAAATATCCTAAAATTAATTTAGAATTTATGATGATTTTTGGATGTTTTTGAAGATTTTTTAGAGTCTAAAAATTAATTTTCTGAAGCCTAAAAACTGAATTTTTCGCAGCTCATATAGATGATCAGTAAAGCCAAGCCCACTTCTATTTTCAGCAATTTTCTAAAATTTTCTTTGAGGAATAGTGCAACCCACATGGCATGTGACCTGCGGCCGCAGCCCGTGGCCCACGGGCACAGCTCGTGTGCTCGCGACGCACACAATCACATAATGTGTGGCATGCGCATTGCACGGACCACATGATGGTAGCACGCACAGTTGCATGCTGAAGCAGACAAGCTGAGATGCGGCCATGTGGCATAGCCTAGAGCATCGATTGATCATATCCGACATTAAAAGTGAAAGCGGAGCGGCTGACGAGCTAAAGCAAGTATGCGTAGGCGGCGGATCCGAATCTGCTTCGGAAACAGGTTTAAAATAGACCCTGTAGGTTTGTTTAAAGGTATTTAAACCTTTATTTTGGTTAGATTTTGATGCGAAGGTCTGTTTAAAGGTATTTAAACCTTTATTTTGGTTAGATTTTGATGCGAATTTTCTTTACAAGTTTACGGCCATATATAGAAATACAGATAGCAACCTGAGGGTGTAAGAGAGGATTGTTTGAGAGCCAAAAAAGTTCTCCATTGTTTTCTTCTCTTAATTCTTAGTGGGCATGATTTTTCCTTTGAACCAAGCACCATATGTTGCAATCCAATATTATTGAAATGTTAGTGATCTCTCAATTGGGTGTACACCCAGTATTGGATGGAATCAACATAAATCTTGGTATCAAGCACACGATTTTCTTTTAATTTACGTTACTTTTCATATATTGCTTGTGTTGCGGGTTTTATAAAGAAAGTCATTAGCTTTGTTCGTTGGTTTAACAATTCATGAGAATTTCATGGGGACGATTGTCCTCTTGATAAGCCTATAAGTGGGTATAGGAGCCCAACAGGTGATCCCCGCCACCCCCAACACTTTCTATTTGAATTGTTATACATAAATGCATTAACAATAGAATCTACATAAACCAATATACATTCATCAACAAGAGCCAAAATCATCCTATACAAATCATACCATGTAAATGTGACAAGCTAAAAAATAAGAAATCAACCACAACTAGTAGTCTGAGTATACATTACTCAAATTTCATTCTTTTTTTTTTTTGCTTTGAGATAGGGCTTTATTCGTAAGACAAGTATCATATTGCATCTGTTAATTACACTGGGTTTCTAGCAAAGGAAATTCCTGGATCTAGCTGGGATACTGAGCAACAAAATTAGATAAGGACAGTTGTGGCCAGCTATTTCTAAGAAAAGCAAATAATTCACTTCATGAGGAAAAGCTGTTTGCATAATAAAATCTACCTTTTCAAGTCACAACCATGAGGCTGCCATCGCCATCTTTGATACTCCTTATCCGGCCGGCCATGCTTCGTGCAAGCTAGCTGATCCGACATATAAGGACACCCCGCCTCTTCATACAATGGAAACGATACATTATCATAAACCCATCTCCCAGAGAACATATCACAATGTTCATCCCTCGGCTCACTCTCCCTTCTGTGTTCAAATACTGAGCTCGACCGCCCATTATAGCTCCTGGTTGAAGTGCATGACTTAGCCCAATCTGAAGCATCTGAAAGTAAAAAAAAAAACTCCTTCAAAAATTTAGTTCAAGAGACCATTAGCCAACAAAATGGACAATCCAGCGAGTTAACTAGAATTCAAAAGTCAGTTGCAATTTAGATCCTAGATCTATATAGCCAACCAAACAATCCACATGCAATACAAATACATTCAAGAACTAAAAGAAATCAACCCGGAGCCCCAAACCCGTTTCCAGTACTCTCCATCCCAAATTGATCAAAATGCTAGATCAACTTCAACATTAAACACATGGATCCATTTCTTCCATTAAAAATAAAAAGAAGCCACATTTGGAAATTCATCTCAAAATGACCAAAAATAACACAACAAAATTCAAATCCCATTTTCAAAAAAATCAATTACTTCTGAGCCCAAACATCCCCATTGAGCTACTTAAAACATGAGATCTCAAAGCCACCACCAACAAGCAAGATTTAAACCTGAAGCGTTCAAGGAATTACTCCATAAAACTAACCGATACCCATTTGCGCATTTCATCTAACACGTCACGGAACAGCAAAAATAGAGAAGTTTACCTAAGACCCAGTTCTTGTTGGAGAGAGAAGAAGAGACGTTGGCAGTGATGTAAGTTGGAAACGAAGGGCGAGTCCTCGAGAATCCAGGGGTTCCCTCTCGGATCTCTCTGGGGTGGTTGGCAGTGAGATGGAATGAGAGCATGAAGAGAGTGAATAGAGAGAGGAAGAGCAAAAGCTGCGCCTTCTTTCTGCCCCATTTCTGCATTGTTTTTTCAGTTACGAAGAAGATGAACTAGATGACCAAGAATTCCAACGATCGTTCTCTTTTGTTTTCCTCCTTTTTCCTTTTCTCTGCTTTGTTTCAAAGAGATTAATGGGAAAATCCTGGGTAGCCATCTCTTTTAAGAAAGAAAGGCAAGAATCATTATTAGGGTTTTTCTTTAGGTTTTTGTACAGTATTTGTTTTCCGACACATCGCCGTGAATGTAGGGAGTTTGCTTTACTTTAGAAAAACCCATAAAATTGGGAAGTATTTATTTGATTATTACAATTAAATCTTTTTCAACCATTGAACTTGCTTTGAGATTAGTGGAGAAAAAATTAACGAATTAATCTCCAAACAAAAATCCAATGATTATAAAGAAACGACTACAATTTCATTGCACAAATCACAGGAAACCCCCCATGTCTTTTTAAACGTGTCTTTTAAACTTTTAAACTTGCATGAACTCCCTTATCATAGGTGTTACATCATATATGGCATGTCATGGTTGGGCCATTGCCATGTTGGCCCACGGCCCATAGCTCCCAGGTTGAACAAGTCAACCATGACATAAAAAGAAACGACTACGATGTTACATCATAAAAAGAAACGACTACAGTGTCATCGCACAAATCACAGGAAAACCCCCTTGTCTTTTAAACGTGTCTTTTAAACTTTTAAACTTGCATCAACCCCCTTATCATAGGTGTTACATCATATATGGCATGTCATGGTTGGGCCATTGCCACGTCGGCCGGTGGCCCAGAGCTCCCGAGTTGAACGAGTCACCCCTACCTCTATTATGAAGAGCCACTAATGACGGGCGGTTACACCACATCATGGCATACTTCAATAGCCATTAAGTAAGGACTTAAAGTCTACTTTTATGGTGAAAGTTACACTAATAAGGCAACATTATTAGCTTGGAGGTTACAGGCCAAGAGGATGGATAATAAGCCCCAGAAGACAAGAGGTGAGGGGGGTCAAATCCTATCTTGAGTTATCACAACATTCTATACTTATCACTTCATATTTCATCCTCTATGGAGTCATCAACTGACTTGAGCGTCAGAGTGGATATGGTCGGGCCCCCAGCCCCGACCCCCTGACAATTTTCATATGTTGTAAATCAACGGATATATCGCAAAGCTAGGTCAATCCTAGCTATCCACGACCCAGTAATTCCTCTTCTCAAGTCACACTTCTCAGCCGGCGAAGGGTCTACACAATGAAGGCATCCTTGTTGACCCATATTTACTGGAAGGCAGAACCCATTCATCAACAGTTAGTGGAGATGCGGGGTACGGAGTCAACATCCCGTCACCATTTAGCACTGACAATGTCGACTCACCCAAGCAAATGGCCTAAAGGCCAATCCTTAGAGGGGCAGAGGACGACGTTCCTAATCCGAGCTCCTCCAGTTATGGAAACTCTCCAATTTCATCCCTCTAGAGCAATGCACTCTTTTAAAAGCGTAAAATGATGAAGTGTTGCCTATAAGTGCAAAGTGTGTGGTGCACCACGTTCATTTTGCTTCCTCAGGTTTGTAAGGGACCCTGCGGGGCAACACACACTAGAGGTGGGTGAATAATGTAATGGCAAGCAAAGTGCTTAATTAAAAGTTACTAAAATTACAGCACAATAAGCAGCAGAAATAAAACAGAGTGCTCAACAACAACAATCGCAAACACGAGGATTTTACCCTGGTTCCCCAATACTTGGGTACGTCCAGCCACACCAATATTCACTATAATTCCCACAAAGAGACGTGAATACAATTCATACAGAGATACCTCACACAGAGGATTTTGTCCTACACAAGAACCAAACCAATCCTACACAAGGGTCATACTCCCACACAAAGAATTACTAACTCCCACACAGAGAATTAGGGGTAGCCCTACACTAGGAGGCCAAACTCACACAAAGAGAATAACTGTAACGACTGGTTTTCATGTATCTGGATTTATTATAATATAATATATGTTTTGGTGGATTTTCTCCTCATGCGTGGTTTTCGTCTCCGCGACTTTCATTTTCGCTCGTTTCGTCGTGTATTATTGTTTCTTCCATAGGATCGTCGATTTTCGAAGTATGTCATTCGTGACGGACTTCATAACGGTCGTATCTTACTGTTAGATCAAGCCTAGGAGTCCTAGGAATCGATCCCGGAGCTCCGCGCTCCGCATCGGAACTTTTGGTGCTTATTAGCTGGTCTAAGAAGGGGCACCGACCGACTAGATGACGATCCAGTCGGTCGGCAATCCTTCTTGAACCGACTAGTTGGCTTTCTAAATTATTCAGGAGTTACTGTTTATCGTTAGTTGGTCTAAGAATGTTGGTTGACCGACTAGGTTGCAAACTAGTCGGTCAGCAATGCTTCTTTAACCGACTAACTCTTCCACTACATTTTAGTATCTATACTGTTCACTCTTAGTCGGTCTAAGAACGTTCATCGACCGACTAGATGTTAAACTAGTCGGTCAGTATTTGTTCTTCGACCGACTAATTCTAAAACCTATTTTCGTTCAGAAGTTACTGTTTACACTTAGTCGGTCTGCGTTGGTCGACCGACCGACTAGTTGCCAAACTAGTCGGTCAGTGGTTGCTCTTTGACCGACTAATCTGTGTTAAAACCCTAATTTCTGGGCAGCCGCCAGCCCATCCTATAAATACCCCTCCCAAACGTTTTCTTCTTCCTCCACTCGACCTAAAACCCTAATTTCTCCCCCTTTGAGCCCCCATCTCCCTCAAGCCATTGATCCTTCATCCCAAGCTCATCCTCCATCATCCAAACCCTCCCTTGTCACAACCCATCTCTCATCTTCCCCAAACCTTCATCAAAACCCCAAAATCCACCTCCAAACCCATTTCCCCAGATTTTTCCCTCATTTCCAGATCTGAGCCGGATCGTTCTTCCGTTGCCGTGGTTGCTCGGCATCGCTCCTCCGCCTCTTCACGGTAATACTCGATTCCTTTAGTTTAAGCATAACCCCCATTGACATGTGTGAAACCCTAATAAAATGGATTATTAGAAAGTTAGGATTCTAATAAGAAATCGATTTAGAATCATTGTTCTAATGATTGTTTTGCCATAACAGCGATCTATTCCGTAGTTAGCTTGTGACGATCTTCATTGCTCGTCAGCCCCTGTATCAGGCAAGTGAAACTTGCATCTCTTGAATTGGGCCATGTCTTAGGCCATTTACCTTGCTTTAGCATAAAAGAGACTAAACGGTGAAAGGATAGCCGTCTAGACGCCCTTGACCTAGCTTGACAACGAAGCTTGGTCCGTCACCATCATCATGCTTGTATGTCACATTTACTTCAAATTAACGGTACACGAATATGTTCATGTCATTGCATTTTGCCTGTCACGTTTAAATTCAATTAATGGTACGCAATTATCTGTTCCTGGCATTGCATATTGATTTGTCATCGTGATTGCGTAGCACACGCTACAATACTATTATTTTCCTGGCTCGTGTTCCAGAAGCGAGCCCTGTAGTTGGAAACCCCAACGCTCGACACATATGGGTGGGGTAAGAGCGGCCACCTGAGCCCCGAGTTGGCCTGATCCGCCACTCCGGCCAGCAGGCGAAATCTCTAGTGTTCAAGTGATTAATAGTGATAGAGATAAGCGGACTGAGCCACGAGCTGGCCAGCAGGTGGACTCTCTATGCACTAAGTGATAAGTGATAAGTGATAAGTGATAAGTGTTAATTGATAAGTGATTAGTGATTTGGTAGCTTTTGCTACATCGTGTGTGCTTGCCTCTCTTTTAAACTGTTGCATCATACTTAACTGCCATGTCATTGCTTAATATTAACAATTGCTAGGTTGTTAGTTACTTTCGGTTTCCTTGCTCAAGTCTTTTAGACTTGCTGACATGTGCCCCTTTCTCTTTTGGGTGACGCATGTTAGACCTTGAGCCCGAGTTACTTGCTGAGGGTGAGGTGTTTGCGGACGCCGAGCTTGCGCCCGAGTTGGGCGAGGACTTCGTAGACACTGGAGATCAGTCTTAGTGTCTACGTCTAGTTTTGTTAGATCTTTTGGGTTGTCGGTGCGTGGCACCTAGTTTGATACTCTGTTATATTCGTCTTTGTTTGGCCTTGTTCTGGGCCTTTAGACTCTTTCTTTTAGCCTGGTGGCTTTTCTGTGATGTTGAATATTTTGTGGACAAACTGGGGGATTGGTATTTCATATCCGTCTCATATTATTATTATTATTGTTGTTTCGTTTGCAATTACAGGGACATGCTTATACTAAATTTACGCTTATCAGGCGTGCATCTTCACAGCTCCACGTTTGAGCGGACCTTCTCATGTCTCGCCTCCATTTAAGGGAAGCGGGTCGTGACAGGTTTTAGTGGTGGCCCATGCAGGTCCTTCTGTAACTGCAATTATCGAGATAACGATAATAATACGAAATTGTCCAACAAATAAGTTCGACATCGGAGCCCTAAGCTATGAGTCTAATTGTTTCGTTTTCTGTGTCATTAGATGGCAGGAAGGCGAATCACCCGTGGTGGTGGTAGTGGTGCGTCCCCTCATGACGAGGAGCCTGAGCGGGAGCCCACTAACGGGGAGATGATGCGGATGATGTTGCAGATGATGCAGGTTCAGCAGGGTGTGCTTCTGCAGGTACAGAATGCTCCGGTGACTCGAGCTGCTCGGGTGGTGGAAGCCCCTCGCCCTGAGCCCGGGGCGAAGCAGTTCAGAGAGCTGGGTCCTGCATATTTTGATGGAACCGAAGGTCCACTAGCTGCTGATGAATGGATGAGGAATATCGAGGACAATCTGAAGATGTCCAAGGTCAACGAAGTTAGTTGGGTTGACTTGGCGAAGCGCCAGCTGAGGGATAACGCCAGGAATTGGTGGGATGCTGAAGAGAAGATGTTGGTGGAGCCGATCGTCTGGGCTACCTTCAAGGCCAGATTTGATGGTGAGTTCTTCCCGAAAGCTGCCAGGGAAGAGATGCTGCAGCGTTTTATCGATTTGAAGCAAGGAAGCTTGTCGGTGGACCGATATCACCATGAGTTCATGAGGCTGAGTCGGTTTGCACCAAAGATGGTGCAGGACGCTGAGGAGAGAGCTCAGAGGTTCCTGCAGGGACTTGCTTCGGAGCTCCAGAGTTTTGTGACCTCTTCTGACCGGGAATCTTATCAGAAGGTTTTGGTAGCAGCCAAGAGGCAGGAGCTGCTCGTGAACCAGAGGAGGGGGTATATTGTTGGTGCTGGGAAGAGGCCTGTGGAACAGGCGAGAGCTGTGGTTAGACCTGGATTCAGGCCGAACCAGCCTGTTCAGTTTAAGAGGCCAGGAGGGCCCGTTCGGAGGACTTGCCATTTCTGTGGCAAGGAGGGCAATATCAAGGAATCGTGTAGGAAGTTCTTGGGGCAATGTATTGCCTGTGGAGATCCCGCCCATGTTCTCAGGGAGTGCCCGAGGTTGAAGCAGCCTTGGAAGGCACCTATTGCTGCCCCGCCGTTGCAGCAGAGAGCCCCGGTGCCCGCTGGTCATGGGGTACCCCTTGTTCCGCAGGGGCATGCCTTTCGGCAGGCGGTTCCGCCAAGGAGGCAGGCATTTCAGATGCCCGAGGAGGAGGTTTTGGCCATGGATGAGGTCATTGCAGGTAACTTCCAATCTAGTTGTTCCTTCCTAAATTAGTTGATTGTTAAAAATATGTTGGTTGCTTGTGTATGAATGTTGCTAGAGTAAGATTTGATTGATTAGACTGTTTGTTAGGTGTGGTTTTGGTTTGCACGTTCCCTGCCCGAGTCCTCTTTGACTCAGGTGCATCGATGTGCATTTTGGCCCAGAGCTTCGTGGAGAAGCATTCCTTGTCGACGTCCCCTCTCTCCAAGAGTTGGAACATCGTTACAGGGAATGGAGTAGTCACGGTGCATCGTGGGTGCAGTCCTTGCTCTGTGGTGGTTTGTGGACATGAGCTTTATGCTGATTTTATTGTCCACAACATCACCAACTACGATGCGGTCTTTGGGATGGATTGGCTTGCGAGCTTCTATGCTACGATCGACTGTCGGAGGAAGAAGGTGGTGTTCGAGGTTCCCGGACATCCGGTGTTTGAGTTCAGCCGTGGTAGCAGTTCGCTTGGTCCTGTCAGATTTTGGGCCAAGCCGGTGGGGGTTGTGGCTATGCAGATGGAGTTGGAGTGGCCAGCTGTGGTGCGTGATTTTGGCGACGTCTTCCCCGAGGAGACGTCTGGTTTGCCACCTGATCGAGCTCTAGAATTTTCTATTGATCTTGTTCCGGGAGCGCAGCCGATTTCGAAGGCGCCGTATCGGATGGCACCTGCAGAATTGGAAGAGTTGCGGAAGCAGTTGGATGAGCTTTTGCAGAAGGGTTATATCAATCCTAGTGTGTCTCTGTGGGGAGCACCGGTGTTGTTGGTGAAGAAGAAGGATGGTTCACGTCGCATGTGCGTGGACTATCGGGAGTTGAATGCGGTGACTATTAAGAATAAATACCCGTTGCCTCGCATCGATGATATTTTTGATCAGCTTGGAGGTTCGAGGGTGTTTTCTAAATTGGATTTGATGAGTGGTTACCATCAGTTGAAGGTGAAGAAGGGAGATGTTCCGAAGACAGCGTTCAGGACGAAGTATGGACACTATGAGTTTGTGGTTATGCCTTTCGGTGTAACTAACGCGCCCGCAGTTTTCATGAATCTGATGAACCTGATTTTCTACAACTTTTTGGATAAGTTTGTCGTTATCTTTATTGACGACATTCTGATCTATTCGAAGTCGGAGGAAGAGCATGCCTCGCACTTGAGGACGGTGTTGGAGATCTTGAGAAAGCATCGTTTGTATGCTAAGTTTTCGAAGTGCGAGTTCTGACTGGATAGAGTTGCTTTTCTCGGGCATGTGGTGACTGGAGATGGTATTTCAGTGGATCCCGAGAAGATTAGGGTCATCAGGGAGTGGCCTGTTCCGTCGTCTGCGTCTGAGATTCGGAGTTTCCTTGGGCTTGCTGGTTACTATCGGCACTTCATTAAGGACTTTTCCCGCATTGCTGAGCCGATGACCAGGTTGACGCGGAAGGATGTTGCTTTTGTTTGGTCGGGTGATTGTGAGAATGCTTTTGGCGTTCTGCGAGAGCGTTTGACGTCGGCCCCTATTCTTGTTGTGCCTGATCGCAGCGGTGGATTTGAGATCTTTTGCGATGCTTCTGGCAAGGGTCTCGGTTGTGTGTTGCATCAGCACGGGCATGTTGTGGCTTATGCATCTCGTCAGCTCAAGGTTCATGAGAAGAATTACCCGACGCATGATTTGGAGTTGGCTGCCGTTGTGTTTGCTCTTAAGATCTGGAGGCACTTCCTGCTGAGTGAGAAAGTGAAGATTTTCACCGATCACAAAAGCTTGAAGTACATTTTTACTCAGAAGGAGCTCAACATGCGACAGCGTCGATGGTTGGAGCTTATGGCGGATTATGAGATTGATTTGCAGTATCACCCTGGCAAGGTGAATGTGGTTCCAGATGCTTTGAGTAGGCTTCCCGCGGTGATGATGTTAACCTCGCAGTGGAGATTGCAGCGGGATTTTTGCGAGTCCGGAGTGGAGATTGTCCTTCCTGGGAAGGCTTCGTCGTTGATGTACATGCAGGTACAGTCAACGATCGTGGATCGGATTAAGGCGAGTCAGGCCGGAGATCCGAAATTGGTAAGGATTCGGGAGCAGGTGGAAGCCGGTCTGCGGACTGACTTTTTGATTCATGAGGATGGCTCGCTGAGGTTTGGGGCCAGGTTGTGTGTGCCAGCTGGGGATATCAGAGAGGAATTGATGGTGGAGGCACACAGTTCGCCGTATTCTGTGCATCCTGGTGGCACCAAGATGTACCAGGATCTTCGTCTGAATTATTGGTGGCATGGCATGAAAAGGAGTATGGCTCGGAGTGTGGCCAAGTGTTTGGTTTGCCAGCAAGTGAAGGCGGAACATCAGCGTACGGCCGGGTTGCTACAACCGCTTCCGATTCCGGAGTGGAAGTGACAACACATCACTATGGATTTCGTGACTGGACTACCTCGGAGTCCGAAGCAGAATGACGCGATTTGGGTGATCGTAGATCGATTGACCAAATCCGCGCACTTTATTCCGTTCCGAGTGGGACAGTCCACTGAGGCGCTGGCGAGGAGATATATGGAGGTAAATTCTTTTACACTCCGTTTCATTTCCTTTTCCTAGTTGGATAGTGATGTAACGTGAATCGTGCAGGAGGTTGTGCGACTTCATGGAGTCCCCGTGAGTATCGTATCGGACAGAGACACGAGGTTCACATCTCAGTTCTGGCAGAGTTTGCAGAAAAGTTTGGGTACGCGTCTGAGTTTCAGCACGGCGTACCATCCGCAGACGGATGGCCAGTCCGAGAGGACGATTCAGATTTTGGAAGACATGCTGAGGGCGTGCATGTTGGATTTCAAGGGTTCGTGGGAGGACCATCTGCACTTGGTAGAGTTCTCTTACAACAACAGCTTCCAGGCGTCTATTGGCATGGCGCCTTTCGCCGCTCTTTATGGGAGGAAATGTCGATCGCCATTGAGTTGGGATGACGTTGGTGATCGGGAGTTGTTGGGACCTGAGATGATCGTGGAGGCCGTGGATATTGTCAGGAACATTCGGGAGAGGTTGAGGATTGCTCAGGACCGTTTTAAGCATTGGGCGGATGCTAAACGTCGCCCTTTGGAGTTTCAGCCGGGCGATCATGTGTTTCTGAGGATTTCCCCGAATCGTGGTGTGATTCGTTTCGGGAAGCGAGGGAAGTTGAGCCCGCGATACATTGGACCATTTGACGTTTTGGAGAGGGTCGGCGAAGTAGCTTATCGCTTAGCCTTGCCGCCATCTTTGGAAGGAGTTCACAATGTTTTCCATGTGTCGCAGCTTCGTCGATACATTAGCGATCCGTCTCATGCTGTGGATTTTTCGGAGATCGCCGTTCGCCCAGATTTGACGTATGACCAGCATCCAGTGCAGATTCTGGACAGGCGTCAGAAGTCACTTCGAAACAAGGTCGTCGATCTTGTTAGAGTGATGTGGCGGCACGGTTCGCCGGGAGAGTCTACTTGGGAGAGAGAATATGAGATGCGAGAGCGTTTCCCCACTTTTGTTTCCGGACACGTGAGTGTTTGGAAATTTCGAGGACGGAATTTTTCTTAAGTTGGGGAGGATGTAACGACTGGTTTTCATGTATCTGGATTTATTATAATATAATATATGTTTTGGTGGATTTTCTCCTCATGCGTGGTTTTCGTCTCCGCGACTTTCATTTTCGCTCGTTTCGTCGTGTATTCTTGTTTCTTCCATAGGATCGTCGATTTTCGAAGTATGTCATTCGTGACGGACTTCATAACAGTCGTATCTTACTGTTAGATCAAGCCTAGGAGTCCTAGGAATCGATCCCGGAGCTCCGCGCTCCGTATCGGAACTTTTGGTGCTTATTAGCCGGTCTAAGAAGGGGCACCGACCGACTAGATGACGATCCAGTCGGTCGGCAATCCTTCTTGAACCGACTAGTTGGCTTACTAAATTATTCAGGAGTTACTGTTTATCGTTAGTCGGTCTAAGAACGTTGGTTGACCGACTAGGTTGCAAACTAGTCGGTCAGCAATGCTTCTTTAACCGACTAACTCTTCAACTACATTTTAGTATCTATACTGTTCACTCTTAGTCGGTCTAAGAACGTTCATCGACCGACTAGATGTTAAACTAGTCGGTCAGTATTTGTTCTTCGACCGACTAATTCTAAAACCTATTTTCGTTCAGAAGTTACTGTTTACACTTAGTCGGTCTGCGTTGGTCGACCGACCGACTAGTTGCCAAACTAGTCGGTCAGTGGTTGCTCTTTGACCGACTAATCTGTGTTAAAACCCTAATTTCTGGGCAGCCGCCAGCCCATCCTATAAATACCCCTCCCAAACGTTTTCTTCTTCCTCCACTCGACCTAAAACCCTAATTTCTCCCCCTTGAGCCCCCATCTCCCTCAAGCCATTGATCCTTCATCCCAAGCTCATCCTCCATCATCCAAACCCTCCCTTGTCACAACCCATCTCTCATCTTCCCCAAACCTTCATCAAAACCCCAAAATCCACCTCCAAACCCATTTCCCCAGATTTTTCCCTCATTTCCAGATCTGAGCCGGATCGTTCTTCCGTTGCCGTGGTTGCTCGGCATCGCTCCTCCGCCTCTTCACGGTAATACTCGATTCCTTTAGTTTAAGCATAACCCCCATTGACATGTGTGAAACCCTAATAAAATGGATTATTAGAAAGTTAGGATTCTAATAAGAAATCGATTTAGAATCATTGTTCTAATGATTGTTTTGCCATAACAGCGATCTATTCCGTAGTTAGCTTGTGACGATCTTCATTGCTCGTCAGCCCCTGTATCAGGCAAGTGAAACTTGCATCTCTTGAATTGGGCCATGTCTTAGGCCATTTACCTTGCTTTAGCATAAAAGAGACTAAACGATGAAAGGATAGCCGTCTAGACGCCCTTGACCTAGCTTGACAACGAAGCTTGGTCCGTCACCATCATCATGCTTGTATGTCACATTTACTTCAAATTAACGGTACACGAATATGTTCATGTCATTGCATTTTGCCTGTCACGTTTAAATTCAATTAATGGTACGCAATTATCTGTTCCTGGCATTGCATATTGATTTGTCATCGTGATTGCGTAGCACACGCTACAATACTATTATTTTCCTGGCTCGTGTTCCAGAAGCGAGCCCTGTAGTTGGAAACCCCAACGCTCGACACATATGGGTGGGGTAAGAGATAAGCGGCCACCTGAGCCCCGAGTTGGCCTGATCCGCCACTCCGGCCAGCAGGCGAAATCTCTAGTGTTCAAGTGATTAATAGTGATAGAGATAAGCGGACTGAGCCACGAGCTGGCCAGCAGGTGGACTCTCTATGCACTAAGTGATAAGTGATAAGTGATAAGTGATAAGTGTTAATTGATAAGTGATTAATGATTTGGTAGCTTTTGCTACATCGTGTGTGCTTGCCTCTCTTTTAAACTGTTGCATCATACTTAACTGCCATGTCATTGCTTAATATTAACAATTGCTAGGTTGTTAGTTACTTTCGGTTTCCTTGCTCAAGTCTTTTAGACTTGCTGACATGTGCCCCTTTCTCTTTTGGGTGACGCATGTTAGACCTTGAGCCCGAGTTACTTGCTGAGGGTGAGGTGTTTGCGGACGCCGAGCTTGCGCTCGAGTTGGGCGAGGACTTCGTAGACACTGGAGATCAGTCTTAGTGTCTATGTCTAGTTTTGTTAGATCTTTTAGGTTGTCAGTGCGTGGCGCCTAGTTTGATACTCTGTTATATTCGTCTTTGTTTGGCCTTGTTCTGGGCCTTTAGACTCTTTCTTTTAGCCTGGTGGCTTTTCTGTGATGTTGAATATTTTGTGGACAAACTGGGGGATTGGTATTTCATATCCGTCTCATATTATTATTATTGTTGTTGTTTCGTTTGCAATTACAGGGACCTGCTTATACTAAATTTACGCTTATCAGGCGTGCAGCTTCACAGCTCCACGTTTGAGCGGACCTTCTCACGTCTCGCCTCCATTTAAGGGAAGCGGGTCGTGACAATAACTCCCACAAAGAGAGTATCTAATTCCGACAAAGAGAATTAGGGGTTTCGAACATAAAACGAAACGAAACAACACTTACCTATGCTTTGATATGATCTTACCAACGTGAAGAAGAAGGCATGCAAGTGAAACTTAAGTGCTTGAGATGAGGCTTTGATTGCACTTGATGATCTCTCTCTCTCTCTTCTAGGCATGAATCCTAACATTTCTCACTTGAGTGTATGAAATGAAGAGAAGAAAGATGATCTCCAAGAAAAGGAATGGGAATTAGATCCCTTGGTGAATTTCCCTATGAGCTAGCTTCAATGCATGAAGAGGAATGTGCTCATGAGAGGGAAATGTGAGAGATTAGGAGTGGCTATTGATTCTCAAAGATATTCAACGTTAACCAAGAAGTTCTAAATGAACTAAGCCAACTCATATATATAGGAAGCCAAGAAGAGCCTATAAAACTAACCAAAAACCCAAAGAGAAGAAATCTGTGCAACGACTAGATTTTGGCAGTTGATGTGTCCATATTTTACATCATTTTCATATCATATTTCCATCGCATTGCATGTCATCCCCGCGTCCAAATCCCACTTTTTACTGCGATTTTGGTATTTCTGATGATATTTCAAGTTTCGTAGTATATTTCAAGTTTTCAGGGATTTTGGAGCGATTTGGACCCCCCGCCTCGGTTTGGACACATCCGACGTGCTTATGAGCTTGTTGGCAGGGCTCTGGAGGAGTTCGCCGCGTTCTTGGAGCTGTTGGAGGAGAGAAGGAGGAGGAGAAGGAGAAAGAGAGCAGACAGAGAGAGAGCTGCTGCAGCACAGAGCTTTCCCAGAAAATGCTCGGCCCGAGCAGCTTGCAGCTCGGGCCAAGCCGTGACATATTGGAGAGGCCGTAGATACGGGCTGACTCAGGCCGAGCAGCTCATCTGCTCGGCCAAGCAGCCGCAAATAGCACGCCCCGAGTAAGCCCCCGAGCACACCCCGAGCAGCCAACCGAGCCATCCATTCTGAGCTCGAGCAGCATGCGACCCGGGCCGAACCACTGGCCGAGTAGCTCCGACTCGGGCCGAGTCACCTACTCGGCCGACACTTCCTGGGGCATTTTTGGAAGATTTTTTGAACGCGCGATGCGTGCGATTTTGGGCGGCTGAAGCTCGCGACTGCGGGCTCAGCGTGGGGGAGTTCATTCAGAGTTTTGTTTTGGGAAATTTTAGAGAGCTCGGGTGATCGATTTTTGTACGGATTTTTGGGATTAATTTCTGTAGTAGACTTCTGGATCTATTTTGAAGATTTGTGCCTTTTACTCTTCTTTGGATTCGTTCTTCGTTCGTTCTCGTTGTAAGTAATCTTTAGCCCTAATTTCTTTTATTGCAAAGAAAATGTTTTCTTACGCGAAATTGATATTTTTGTGCCCTCCAATCATCATGAGTGAGTAGATCTATTCTAGGCTGATGGGTGAACCCTAGGATTTTTGGGGGGGAAATGTAGATCTGGATCCCAATGTTGAATTGGGGATTTAGGGTTGTATTCCGTAGATCCTACCGAATCCGTAGATAACCCGTACTGAGATCGTGCCCACGGTCTGTGGAATCGATGTGCTTAAGGGGTATCTAGGGATTCGAATAGGAAAATCGACGGATCCAATCAAGGCACGTGACCATGTCTGGCTCGTGTCCTGAAGGGATCCGTCGACGAACTATAATGCTACGTTGACGGCTATCGCCATTGCGTCAACGAGAGCCGCCGGAATACCCCGCAATTCTAACCCATGAGAGTGGTACGAATTGGGGGAATTAATTCCCTAACCCCAATGCAATGAGGGGATCCTATCTAACATCAACCCCCAACGATCCTAGCGGTGATCCCTAAAGCCCTAGTTCCATTTATTATATTACACAACAACAACTATCAATCCAATTCATTCTCACTCCGACTGCTACATTACTTCTAGATTTAGAAATAGACTGAGATTACCACGGACACTATCCCCGTCCCTGTGGGATTCGACTATCTTTTATACTATAACTCGACACCGTCCGCTTGCGGATTGAACCCGAAGTCGTAGCCTAGGAGCCATATCATGCCTGGCGATCGTGACACCACCAAGTGGGTCCTAGGTGTATATTGCGGGCGCGTCAGCAGTTTACGGCACAGACAGTCGACTGATGAACAACTGACAGTCGATTGTTCAACTGATATAAAAATCCCAACAGCTATAATCTGAGACAGGACAGGCGACTGCAGAAAACTACACAGGCGACTGTATAGTGGACATGCGACTGTAAATACTTCATCAGTCGACTGACTTGCAAATTGGGATGAAGACCAGAAACTGCAAGTTGCGCACAGACGACTGTAGAGCATTTCACAAGCGACTGTAAATTGACAGGCGACTGAATATCCTTCAGCAAGTGACTGTCATTTGGGATGGAAATGGAGCAGAGAAAATGCAACTTTCACACTTACGCCTTTCAGACGATAGATGACCTTTCACATGCGACTGTAAATATACAGGCGACTGTAAATACTTCATCAGTTGGCTGACTTACAAATTAGGATGAAACCCAGAAAATGCAAGTTGCACACAGACGACTGTAGATCAATTCCCAGGTGACTGTTGGAAGACAGACGACTGATCGCTCCGGAATGTAACCCGGAGAACGGTTGTAGTTTTACCGCAAGCGCACGGTATAGCGGCGAGCGGGTTATAGAACACAGGGAGGACGAATGACCGTGCTTGCTCCAATCAACCTGGCTATTAAGAAGGGAAAAGAGAGAAATTTGCCTTTGACGATCCTGTCACAATCGTCAGACAAAGTACGGAAATATCAAATCAAGTAAAGAACGTCTAGGGAATGGGGGAATCCCCGCTACTCACCGAATTTCGTAAATGTGGGTCGTTGGTATCAAATCGCTAGAATAAAATTTCGGATGAACTAGTTGCAACTGAATGTAGAATCTAGCTCACGCTCTCGCGCTGTTGCCGGTCTATAGCTATCCTAGGTTCGGGTCCAATCTCTTGCAAACCCTAGCCTAGGGAAGCTAGCATTAGGATCAACATCATCGTTCAATCGCGCCCCGAGCCCACTCTCGTGCAAACTCGGGCCACGACCTAAGTTGGGATAGTTCCTACCCGTCCAATCTGTTGCAAACGGGTATCGACACGGAATTGCAACCGGACACCCTAGTATCGGTCCAATCTCTTGCAAACCGATACTACGGAAATTCGATTCCAACCCAGTTCGGATTTCTAGGGTTTCCTATCGAATTGGGATCCAATCTCTTGCAAATCCCAATCGATATGAATACCTAGCCATCCGTAGTAAATTGATCCCAATCTAATCCCTAATAGCAATTCTAGCAAAATTCCTACCAATTCATCACAAATATGAAATAGGGCTCGTAGGGTTCATCCCCACGCCCCAAGACGTGGAGACTACTCACAATTCATAGCACACACACAAGAATAATCAATAGAAATAACAAAAGAATTCATCACAATATTGAGATATGCAATAAAAATAGTATTTTTAGAGGGGAGAGATGCAAACCAATAGAGTTCTTCCAATAATCCAACAAATACCAACTTTTCTCTCCTCTCCAATCACAAAAATCTAAAGCTAAAAGTTAATCTAAAAAGCTGCAAAAAGTAGAGAAAAAAAACTCTCCAACCTAGGTCAAAAACAGGGGTTAAATACCCCCAAAATCGTCCAAAAAAACTGTGACCAAAATGCCCCTGCGCAGCCTGAAATCCGCAATTTTCGCTACAGGCAGCGCGTCGCACTCGGCCGAGTGACAAAAGTCGCTCGGCCGAGTGAGAAACCCTGTAATTTTCCAGTAAGTCCGGGCCTTCGGGGGTCTTCACTTCGGTAGTCGCTCGGCCGAGTGAGTTGTCGTCACTCGGCCGATGGCTTCTTGGTACTCGGGTGGTCGGCATTTGCCACTCGGCCGAGTGGGTCTTCTAAAGCTTAGGCAGACGAAAAACAGTAAGTTGGCGATTTTTGATGGGCTTCGTCTGGGCGCCACTCGGGCGGACGGGGTCTCGTCACTCGGCCGATGTGGATTCTAATGCTCGGCCGAGTGCACATATGAATCGTGTCTGATCTGGTCGGCCGAGCGGTGTCTCGCTGGTCGACCGAGTGACTCCTTCACTCGGTCGAGTGAGAC
Source organism: Scilla litardierei (assembly GCA_030789695.1). Classification (NCBI taxonomy): domain Eukaryota; kingdom Viridiplantae; phylum Streptophyta; class Magnoliopsida; order Asparagales; family Asparagaceae; genus Scilla; species Scilla litardierei. Next base: position 788,446,185 of record CM061142.1, on the reverse strand, counting down.
ACCAAAAAAGCACAAACAGCTTGATTTGGCCTCCTCGTCGCTCCTGCGACGTTCTTTCTTCTTCCGCTCCTCTCCAACAGCAAAATACCCCTCGGGGAGGTCGTCGGTGACACTCTGGAGTAGGCGTATCTCGAGATCACTCCAAATCGCTCCAAATCACCTGAAATGCGACAAAAACAACAAATCGTGAAAAGCATCGCAATATCGTCGATATATCGTGAAAAACATGATTTGGGCGATCCAAATGGCATGCAAACATGCGGGAAAAAAGTGTAAAATAAGGAGTGATCAAAATCCCCCAAGCTTACCTCTTACTCGTCCTCGAGGAAGATAAGTAAAAGGCGAACCCGGTGGATTCGGAAAACGAAAATGGCGAAAAATAAAAAAATGAAAAACGGAGAAAAATGAAAGACGAAATAAAAACAAGGAAGAAAGAAAGAAGCGAAGAGGTAAGCTGCTAGATCATTTTCTCAGGACGTGGGTTTCACTTACTCATATAGCATGCACCGAATGAAAAACACATGTCAAAGAGTTTTATTTTGATATCATAGTGTAATAGTGCAAATAGAAGTAGAATACCCACGAACAACGATATAATCATGAAAAACGGAATAGTTTTAGAATTAACATCGTCTGAATCATTTAAAGCGGTATACAAATCGCAGATTACACACTTTTCAATTGAACGCTTTCTATGAGGAGTATAAGAATATCACTCAATAGAATAGAAAGAATAGAAAAGTATGGATTTCATGAAATGAGTGCTAGGCATAGATTTCTGGACTTCGTGAAGCTAAAAATGATCTCACCGAGTATAGAATATTACTTAGCCTAGGTTGTCGTGCAACGTCAAGTAGTCACACTCTCTCACATCAATGGATTCTCTCCCCCAAGCTTATCTATAAGCGTGGTGGCATAAAAAATATTTACATCCCCATTTCTATAAAGCTCCGAAAGTAATGAAAATAAAAACAAAAAGAGGGAAAGAAAGAGAGAACATGAGATGGGATCTTCTATTGAGGTTCTTTCCTCTTTTCTTTTTCTTTTCTTTCTCTTTTTTTTTCCTTTTTTTTCTTTTTTTTTGATGTAGCATATATACACAATGATCCCAACTCAAAGAGAGATAATGATATACAAGAATATTTTCTCTTTTTTTTTCAGTTTGGGAAATTTGGAGCTAGGAATTAGTAGCGGGGGAAATGCCATATAATAGAATCGCTAAGGGGAGATTCACCAATGATTTTAAAATAGAGAAATGATGTTCAAGATTTGTGGAGAAAGAAATAAATATATCTCTCGGTTCACTCTATAAGACATGCACGACAACTTCAGCAGGGTAATCTAATCTACTCAGTTTCGATCACAAAAAAGCTAACTAATCCAGATTTATCATAGCTAACATCATTCAATCATCCTGAAGTGAAAAGTACAAATCATGCATATAGAAGTGATGTAGGAAAAGAAATCGGTACTCCAGATATAAGCATTCAATGCGTGAATCTTGGTGTGTTTTCTGCGATAGCATACATATGAATATTCAAACTCAGCTAATAATAAAACTTCATCCATTTCCATGTGGAAAAGTGTGGGTTACTATCTCTAAATGCAAGGCAATGTCATAGCATATGATATCAGAAATAAAATCTAAGACATGACAAATATAGAATGCATATAGAGGAAGCTAACGCCACATAATCATCAGCACAGAAAAGTCATCTCTAGCATGAGATGAAAAAGAAATAAAGATAAAGGGGAAAATAAAACTATTTACAATGCAGTACACAAAGAAAATAAGGAAAACGTGATGCATGGTAAAATAAAGAAAAAAAATGATGAAAATAAGTGTAAAAACAGAAAACGGCGTGAAAAACTAAAAATAAAGGTGGCAAATCGAAAAAGAACGTGAGAACTCACTCCCCCAAGCTAAATGACACAGTGTCCTCAATGTGCAAAGTGTGGCACACCGAGAGACAAGTAATGGGAGGGGCAAGTGAGGATGCATGCATGATGAAAAATAAGAAAATAATGAAACGGAAAATATGATGCGGACATGATGCATGCAGAAATAGGAGTGATACAGATATAAAGATGTGACACCAAAAACTCTCCCTCTCTCCCAAAAAAGATATATGAAGATATATATAGAAAATGCGTATCAGAAAAACAGTGAGGGGAGGGGGGCGGACAAAAGTGCATCAGGACCCAGCAGAGACGGGCAGCACAACGGCAAAAAGAAGCGATGGCATCAAGAGTGCCTAAGAAGGCGGGGCTGCGCCGGCTCCGTCCTGAGGCGGAGGAGGAGGAGGTGGAGGTGGTGGCTGCTGAGCGGGGGTGGGTGTGGGAGTGGAAGCAGGCTGAGTGTGGGTGGGAGTGTGGGTGGGAACCTGCTGGGTGGGTGCGGGTACGCGGGGGAGACGCTCCAGGACATGGGTAAGGCAGTAGTGAATCTGCGGGAGCAGGTAAAAGTGGCCAGCCATCGCGGAGACGGTGGAGGACAGAGTCCTAAGGTCGCCTCTGAGGCCACTCACTGCCCCCTCGAGAGCACGTATGCTCTGAAGTACAGTGTCGGGGGGAGGTGGTGCAGAGGGACGCACCGGTCTGTGCTGTGCAGGTCGGGGCTGGCGTACTCGGGTCGCGTAGGTGATGGGCTCAGCAGGGAAGGGAACGAAAGGTGCTGCGCTCGCAAATGTGGGCCTGGCCTCAGTGTGAGGCCGGGGCACCGGCTGGTGAGAAGTGGAGGCAGCAGTAGCGAAAGAAGAGTACAAAAGTGGCAGTGAGGCGGCCAGAGAGGTTGGTGGCACAGAAGTGTGGACAGACGCCACGACACTCTCGGAAAATACAGCAGCGGTGGAGACAGAGGCGGAGACTACGAGCTCTACGGCAGTGGTAAAAGAGGGCTCTCCGCACTCAACTATAGTCGGCTGGCGCTCGGGTGGGGCATAGGAAACGGGCTCGGCAGACAGAGGGCCAGTGGTGGCGACGGCAGGTGTGGAGGTAGTGGAGGTGGGCTCAGCTAGGGTACTCCCGACACCGACAGAGGTGTCTGGAGCAGCGGAAATATCTGGGATCGGCTGAGGGGCCACGGGGTCAACAGGTGCAGCGGGCTCGGCAGGTGCAACAGGGTATGCGGGGGCAGCGTGGGCAGCGTGAGCCTGCTCGGCCTCCTCGGCCTCGAGCACGTATGCGGATGGGATCAGAACATCCATCGCAGGGAGCCAGTCCACTTGGGCCGGTGCAATCTGAGTCCGAGCTGGGTTCGGAAGAATCATGTAATCGGCACCGTAAGGGCCGTGCAGCCAGACCCAGTGTCGCTCACCATGCGGACGAAGCATCTCCATCCGGGCCATAACATCAATCGACAGAGAAGTGGGGCCCGGTGCTCGTCGCAGGTCGTCAGGGAAGTCCTCGCCGGTCATAAGGGTGAGCAAGGTGATCAGACCGCCGCAGCATATCGGTGAGCAAGCGCCCACCGATACGATGATGCGGTCTAAAAACCATGCCGCGACATCAATCACGACGGCGGGGACCAGCTCATCGCCATCCCTAGATAGAGCTCTGGGCCGTGTCATCGCGTAGAGCTTGTAGAGCTCTGGCGTGGACATCGTACCCGGCTCATATCTGGCCAAAAAAGGTCGTCGCCATAAGGCGCTGAGCTATACGGAGGCAGGGATGGACAATGGCCGAGGCCTTGGCCCTACTAGGGTCAAAGGCAGCGTGGAGACCCGTAATCCGGGCCCAGAAGGCGCCGGCGTCGAAGGAAGGTGGGGGGATATGGGTGGGGGCGTAACCTCGGTCGGCCCCAGGGACGTCGGGCCACGAGAAGAAAGCTCTCATCATACCGAGAGTGACCTGGCACTCCCGGTCCATGAACCGAAATGAGCATCCCTCGTCGGTCCGGGCGATCGAACTAAGAACCTCAAGTGTCGGGCGGATAAACGTGTCCGCCGACACCTGAAAGAAATCTCGCCAACCCACGTTGTCGTACAACGTGAGCATCCCCTCTAGTACCCCCAGGCGTCCTAGGTCTGCAAGGTGTGCGAACCTGGAGGGTACGATCGAGCGCTGGGAGACACGCTCGAAGACGGCGCGGTGTGCGTCGTCTCGGAACGTAATCCCGAGCGGCCCGACGAGTGGAGCCGGAGGTGGTGGCTGTGGAGCGGCAGGGAGTGGCTGTGCGGGCTGTGCGGGCTGTGCGGGCGCTGCAGGCTGTGCTGGGTGGATGGGGTGTGTGGGAGAAGGCGGAGGAGAGTCCTCCACCTCGTGGGAGGGGCCGGCATCATCCGACCGCTTCCGCTTGGCGGAAGCTCTCCTCGACCTCGGCCGTGTCCGGGGCGGTATATGGGCCCCGAGCGCGCACCGAAAAGCGTAAAAAGTGCGGCGTGCGTAAAGTAAAGGAAAGAGTATATCACGACACGCCGCGAGTGCAAAGCAATGGAAGCGTGCGAAGACGACGCCTCCACGCAGCCCACATCAGTCCCTAGAAGCTCCCCTGGGCTCCCCTAAGCTCCCAAAAATGACCTGCGCATGAAATGGAGATATCAGCGGGTAATATTCAAAACGTATGGGGCATTAGGGGTATAATAGATAGAAATAGAAATTAATTTGGGTTTGGGGTTCGTTTAATACATGGATCCTCGAAAAACACACAAAAGAGGAGAAAAAGGCGAAAATTGGGGTTACCGGAGGTGGCCGGAGTGGTGGCCGCCGGCGGCGACTCGGGCGAGGCGCGGCGGGGCTCGGCCGGCGGTGGCTGGCCGAGCGACGGCGCGAGGGTCGACGGTCGGGCGAGTCAGGGTGCGAGCGAGGGGAGCGGGCGAGGGGAATGCGAAGGGTCGGGCGAATTCGGATATTTCGTTTCGAAAAACGCGCCCCCTCGGTCCTTTATACAGCAAAAAGTTACGACTCGGCCGAGTGATGAGTTCACTCGGCCGAGTGAACTCAACGGAAAATGTTTGGGAAATTTTCCCCCGCTAATGACTCGGCCGAGTGGCCTTGCCAACCTCGGCCGAGTGGAGTAAGTCCATTCGGCCGAGTGGCTCAAGCTACTCGGTAAGACTCGCCCTAGGAGTGTATCAGTTCTACTCGGCCGAGTGAATTTATATACTCGGCCGAGTGGCAATTGTACTGAAATCGGAAAAATAAACAGAGAGTTGGGTACATCAGACTTCCCTCGTTCGTGGGCGGCTCGGCCGGACGAACTTGTGTGCTCGGCCGAGTGACTAGTATACTCGGCCGAATGAGCCTTGTTTTCTGCTGTTTGTCTTCGTTTGGGCTCTAAACTCCGTCTTTCTTCCTCCAGTCGATTTCATCTTCCTCCTAAGCATCGAGCGCCTTCCTGGGGCGCTCCTTATCACCTCGTTCATCCTCCTCATGATGGATTTACCTATCTCCTCTCCTGTCAAGAAAAATAGGACCCGTTATCACAAAATTTTTGGGCGAACGACTCAAAACACCAAAAATTTCTAAAACAAAAATAAAGAAAAAGTAAAAATAAAGCAATAACCGTCGGGTTGCCTCCCGACAAGCGCTCGTTTAAGGTCGTGAGCTCGACCCCCTATGATTTTCAATTAATGCGGGATGTTTGGTGCATATGAGATGCACCCATCAAACTTTCCGGGGAGAACGCTTAGATGTTGATGTTGTGGCGGGGCGTCCTTCCGCGGTGGTCTCTCGTCTCTAATCGTGTGGGGAGGTGGCTCCCCCAAGCTAGCATTTGCTCCGGTCCTCGGCTTCACCGGTGACGTCGATTTCCGTATCGGCGGAGCTTCCTTCGGAGACTTTAATTTCGAGAGCTTGCAGAGCTCTCGAATCCTTGCGACATCAGCGTCGCCTTCATCATTTTCAGCGGAGAGGTCGGGGGAATCAATTTTCTTCTCATCTTGGCCTAAATCCGGGCCTTCCTCGAAATCCTCATCGAATAGAGCGCCGATTGAGTGAGGGATCGCCTCTTCAATTACCTCATCAAGGAGGTCCGAAAGATCATCCGGCCGTCCCTTAAGCAAATATATTCTATTGGTTTCGCCTGTCGGGACTCCCTCGGAATAGTGTTTGAGCCTCTGACCATTTACTTTGAATGTGGAACCGTCCTTGCTTTCCAACTCGAAAGCTCCTCCCGGTTGTATGTGCTTGATGGTGAAAGGTCCGGACCAACGTGACCTCAACTTACCGGGAAATAGTCGGAGCCGGGAATTATAGAGCAAGACCTTGTCTCCCACCTTGAAGTCTGTGACGGTTATGCGGGCATCGTGGAGAATCTTGGTCCTTTCTTTGTAAATCCTCGAGCTCTCGTAGGCGTCTCTTCTTATCTCATCAAGCTCGTTGATGTCTAAGAGTCGCCTTACCGCCGCACTCTTGTAATCATAATTAAAGGTCTTAATGGCCCAATATGCGCGGTGTTCCAATTCTACCGACAAGTGGCAAGCTTTCCCATAAACAAGTCGGAACGGTGTGGTGCCGATGGGAGTGCGAAAGGCCGTGCGATATGCCCATAGCGCATCGTTTAGCTTCATTGACCAATCCTTTCTAGATCGATCCACCGTCTTCTCAAGAATTTGCTTGATCTCTCTATTTGAGATTTCCACTTGGCCGCTTGTCTGGGGGTGATATGCCATGCCAACTCTATGGTTTACCCCGTACTTCTTTAGCATGGCTTCAAACTTGTTTTCTATGAAATGGCTTCCCCCGTCGCTTATCAAGGTACGAGGCACTCCGAAGCGCGGGAAGATATTTTGCTTGAAGAACTTGGAGACGACCCTTGCATCATTAGTAGGGGTGGCGATTGCTTCTACCCATTTGGAGACATAGTCAACGGCCAATAGGATGTATTTGTTACCATTGCTTGACGGAAATGGTCCCATGAAGTCTACTCCCCAACAATCAAAAAGCTCAATTTCTTGGATGGGTCTCATTGGCATTTCATTGCGCTTGGAGATATTCCCGGTCCGTTGGCATCGATCGCACCCTTTTACAAAAGCGTGGGTGTCCCTAAACATTGTTGGCCAGAAGAATCCGCTCTGCAAGATCTTAGCGGTTGTTTTAGAGGCGGCATGATGTCCTCCGCATGGTAGACCGTGGCAATGCAAAATGATAGACGTTGCCTCCTCTTTAGAAACGCACCTCCGAATGACGCTATCCTTGCATATCTTGAAGAGGTATGGATCTTCCCAAAAATAGCTACGGACCTCATGCAGAAATCTCCTCTTTTGATGCGTGGGCATCCCATGCGGTTTAATTCCACAAGCCAAGTAGTTGACGAAGTCCGCGTACCAAGGTACTTCTCCGGTCCTTATGGCATATAGCCTCTCATCCACGAATGTGTCGTCGATAGGTAAACTCTCATCCTCCTTGTCGCGAATGAGCCTAGACAAATGATCTGCCACGACATTGTCCGTACCTTTCTTGTCTCTGATATCCAAATCAAATTCTTGCAACAAGAGTATCCACCTAATCAACCGAGGTTTGGCTTCCTTTTTGTTCAAAAGATACTTCAACGCCGCATGGTCGGTGTGGACAATCACCTTGGAACCTAGGAGGTAGGAGCGAAACTTCTCGATGGAATAGACGACCGCTAGAAGCTCTTTTTCGGTAGTTGTGTAGTTTTTCTGCGCGTCATCCAATGTCTTGCTCGCGTAGTATATCGCATGAAGCTTCCTATATTTTCTTTGTCCCAATACCGCTCCAATGGCTTGGTCACTAGCATCACACATTAGCTCAAAGGGAAGGCTCCAATCCGGTGGTTGTATGATGGGCGCGGAAACTAGTGCTTCCTTCAAGGTGTTGAAGGCTTGCAAGCATTCCCCTGAAAAAATAAAAGGAGTATCTTTAGCGAGCAAGGAAGTAAGTGGCCGGGCAATCGAGGTGAAATCCTTGATGAAGCGGCGGTAAAACCCCGCATGACCAAGGAAGCCTCTAATGCCCTTGACATTAATAGGAGGAGGAAGTTTTTCGATTACCTCAATCTTTGCTTTATCTACCTCAATTCCTCTCGAGGAAACAAGATGCCCGAGAACTATACCTTCTGTGACCATGAAGTGACACTTCTCCCAATTCAGAGTGAGATTGTTTTGTTGGCACCTTTTAAGGACTTTAGTGAGATTGGCCAAACAAGAGTCAAACTCACTTCCATAAACCGAAAAATCATCCATGAAAACTTCCATAATATTTTCAATGTAATCGGAAAATATGGATGTCATACACCTCTGAAAAGTGGCGGGGGCATTACAAAGACCAAACGGCATCCTACGGTAGGCATAGGTACCGTAGGGACAAGTAAAAGTGGTCTTTTCTTGGTCGTCTTCGTGCAAAGGGATTTGGAAGAATCCCGAATACCCATCTAGATAGCAAAAGTATTTATGCTTTGCTAGGCGTTCAAGCATTTGATCAATGAAGGGCAATGTGTAATGGTCCTTTCGGGTGGCTTTATTGAGTTTCCTATAGTCAATGCACATTCGTCATCCCGTGACGGTGCGCGTAGATATGGGCTCACCTTTTTCATTTTTTATGACTGTCATCCCCCTTTTCTTGGGGACGACGTGAACGGGGCTAACCCACCTACTGTCGGAGATAGGATAAATAATACCGGCGTCTAGCAATTTTAGGATTTCCTTTTTAACCACCTCCTTCATGTTCGGGTTTAACCGCCTTTGAGGCTCTATGGAGGCGGCGTCGGTATCCTCCAAATGGATCCTATGCGTGCAAAGCCTAGGGCTTAACCCTTTTAGATCGGAGATAGTGTAGCCCAGGACATCTTTGTGGCTCCTAAGAACGTCTAGGAGTCTTTCAAGTTGATCTTGTGTGAGGTGGGAATTGACTATCACCGGGAAGGTTAATTTATTACCCAAAAAGGCATACCTTAGATTCGGAGGTAATTGTTTAAGTTCTACCTCAAGATGCGCTGCTCCTTCCACTTCATCAGCTCGCATGAGTTTGGCTTCTTCCTTGTCATCCGGGTTTAGCTCATGTTCAGGTGGTGCGCTCTCTTGTGACGAGTCAGACTCACTACTTAGTGAGGACGAGGCATCGAAATAGGCGCTCTCCGATTCTGTGCTAGCATCGCCAAAACCTTCACTCTGCTCTGGTTCGTGCCTGGAATCAAGAAACACATCAGACGATTCATAAAAGCAAGAGTGAGCGTCATAGAGTGTAACTCCCTGAATGTCGGTTTGCTCGAAGGATTCTTCGGGAGTATAGTGTTCTTCGACACTTGTTCTACCGTCTTCGAAATACAATTTGTCGTCGATCACATCAACTCTGACATTGCCTCCGATAGTCCCATCCGGGGAGACTTGGTCCATCACAAAACTAGCAAACAGTTGTTCGTCGGGGACCTTGATATCGATAGCAAAAGCTCCGGTAGCGTGGACCTCATCGACAAGCTCCTTAAGGAGGCCTGCGAAGGAGTCATAGTCTTCCTGACTGAGTTCTATTGTTGACATTGCATCCTCCATTCTCCCTGTCAAGATCTTATGCAAAACACGGGGAGAATATGCAAATAGGGCTGCGAACAGAGTTAGAACAAGATATAGAAGAAAGTAAAGGAAGAAGGAAAGAAGAAATAACCGGGTGGTCGATGCCGAACACCGTCAAAATGCCCTCCCCGGCAACGGCGCCAAAAACTTGATCGCTCCGGAATGTAACCCGGAGAACGGTTGTAGTTTTACCGCAAGCGCACGGTATAGCGGCGAGCGGGTTATCGAACACAGGGAGGACGAATGACCGTGCTTGCTCCAATCAACCTGGCTATTAAGAAGGGAAAAGAGAGAAATTTGCCTTTGGCGATCCTGTCACAATCGTCAGACAAAGTACGGAAATATCAAATCAAGTAAAGAACGTCTAGGGAATGGGGGAATCCCCGCTACTCACCGAATTTCGTAAATGTGGGTCGTTGGTATCAAATCGCTAGAATAAAATTTCGGATGAACTAGTTGCAACTGAATGTAGAATCTAGCTCACGCTCTCGCACTGTTGCCGGTCTATAGCTATCCTAGGTTCGGGTCCAATCTCTTGCAAACCCTAGCCTAGGGAAGCTAGCATTAGGATCAACATCATCGTTCAATCGCGCCCCGAGCCCACTCTCGTGCAAACTCAGGCCACAACCTAAGTTGGGATAGTTCCTACCCGTCCAATCTCTTGCAAACAGGTATCGGCACGGAATTGCAACCGAAAACCCTAGTATCGGTCCAATCTCTTGCAAACCGAAACCGATACTACGGAAATTCGATTCCAACCCAGTTCGGATTTCTAGGGGTTCCTATCGAATTGGGATCCAATCTCTTGCAAATCCCAATCGATATGAATACCTAGCCATCCGTAGTAAATTGATCCCAATCTAATCCCTAATAGCAATTCTAGCAAAATTCCTACCAATTCATCACAAATATGAAATAGGGCTCGTAGGGTTCATCCCCACGCCCCAAGACGTGGAGACTACTCACAATTCATAGCACAAACACAAGAATAATCAATAGAAATAACAAAAGAATTCATCACAATATTGAGATATGCAATAAAAATAGTATTTTTAGAGGGGAGAGATGCAAACCAATAGAGTTCTTCCAATAATCCAACAAATACCAACTTTTCTCTCCTCTCCAATCACAAAAATCTAAAGCTAAAAGTTAATCTAAAAAGCTGCAAAAAGTAGAGAAAAAAAACTCTCCAACCTAGGTCAAAAACAGGGGTTAAATACCCCCAAAATCGTCCAAAAAAACTGTGACCAAAATGCCCCTGCGCAGCCTGAAATCCGTAATTTTCGCTACAGGCAGCGCGTCGCACTCGACCGAGTGACAAAAGTCGCTCGGCCGAGTGAGAAACCCTGTAATTTTCCAGTAAGTCCGGGCCTTCGGGGGTCTTCACTTCGGTAGTCGCTCGGCCGAGTGAGTTGTCGTCACTCGGCCGATGGCTTCTTGGTACTCGGGCGGTCGGCATTTGCCACTCGGCCGAGTGGGTCTTCTGAAGCTTAGGCAGACGAAAAACAGTAAGTTGGCGATTTTTGATGGGCTTCGTCTGGGCGCCACTCGGGCGGACGGGGTCTCGTCACTCGGCCGATGTGGATTCCGATGCTCGGCCGAGTGCACATATGAATCGTGTCTGATCTGGTCGGCCGAGCGGTGTCTCGCTGGTCGACCGAGTGACTCCTTCACTCGGTCGAGTGAGACACCAAAAAAGCCCAAACAGCTTGATTTGGCCTCCTCGTCGCTCCTGCGACGTTCTTTCTTCTTCCGCTCCTCTCCAACAGCAAAATACCCCTCGGGGAGGTCGTCGGTGACACTCTGGAGTAGGCGTATCTCAAGATCACTCCAAATCGCTCCAAATCACCTGAAATGCGACAAAAACAACAAATCGTGAAAAGCATCGCAATATCGTCGATATATCGTGAAAAACATGATTTGGGCGATCCAAATGGCATGCAAACATGCGGGAAAAAAGTGTAAAATAAGGAGTGATCAACGACTGTAATGAACTTCAGTCGACTGAGGCGAAAAGCTCAAGAAGAGTCAAGAAATAAGTTGACTTAAGCTGTGCATATCAGTCGATTGTAGAAGGCTGGGCAGGCGCCTGGAATCACCCAGTCGCCTATCGTACCTTCATCAGTCGACTGTGGGAGAGCCAAAAACTCCAGTAAGAGTTTAAGGCATGGTGAACCTAATGGGATAATATCTATGATAATCATAAGGCTCACTAAGATGGATAAATGCATGTGCATAAGAGTATGACCATCTATCAAGGCATTACAATAATCCTAGACTCAAAAAGAGAAATGCAAGTAATTGAAATTACATGAATTACATATGCATCTCCTAGAATCTAAGTCTTCAAGCTCACGATACCTTGATGCTCCCCAACATCATCCAAGCTTTGTCATCCCTTGATGAGCTTCCCTTCATCAAGCTCCAAGCTTTGGCATTGCTCCTCTAGATGTACATCCATCATCATGCTCCAAGCTTTGGCTTCATTAGATGATCTTCATGACTTCATCTAAGCTTGAGCACACCATCACTCTTGGAGGTCTTTAATATAACCATTGCATCATCCTCCAAGCATTATGCTTTGTCTCATCAACATATAATCATTAAGATAAACTGAGACTAAAACATAAGATTGATTAGCATACTAACATAGTATATTGATCATCATCAAAACAACGTTAGTCTTGAACCCAAGAACTAACAGGGTTAATTATGGCTGTCGAAACAGAGCCATCCCATTGCTCCCACTCGAGTGAAAAGTCCGCGTCACCGAGCTCACGTGGTCTTAGCCTCGTGGCCTCGTGACTCAAACGAAAATTATTGGGAATTGCTCGTAGCCTCGTGGTTTAGATATCACGAGCAACACACTTCCTTCAATCATACTTCGCTTGACCAACCTTTTGCTACTCTGACCCAGGTCACAAGTTAGCCAGGACTTCGTCCGACCGAACGCTCCTCTGATCAGATCTGGCGTCCCTCTGGTTGGAGCTCTGAGCATCCCTTTGGTCGAAGCTCCGAGCATTCCTTCGACCAGATCTGGCGTTCATCTGGTCAGAGCTCCGAGCATTACTCTAGTCGAATCTTCGAGAATTCTTCTGGCTCGATCTGGCATCCCTCAAGTCAGATTTCAAGCGTTCATCTGGTCGGATGCCAGAACACTCCTCCGAGTCGATCTGGCGTCCCTCGAATCAGAGTTCGAGCATTCCATCAGTCGGATCTTTAAGCATTCCTCCAACTCGATCTGGCGTCCCTCGAGTCAGAGTTCAAGAGTTCCTCTGGTCGGATGTCAGTGCGTTCCATAGATTCGACTTGGCATCCCTCGAATCAGAGTTCGAGCATTCCTCCGACTCGATCTGGCTTCCATCGAGTCAAAGTTTGAGCGCTCCTCTGGTCGGAGCTCTGAATTTTCCTAAGGTCAAAGATCGCCACTGCAACATGAGTGCATCCATGGCAATCATCAATGCCACCATCTGGGCCCATGCAAGAGGTGAATAACCCAATAGGCTTGCTAAAGCTGCTCCTCCAGCAAGCTCACCGAATTACTCCTGGCAAGTTAATTCTCCTCTTCGTTTCTTTGATCTGATCCCCAAAAATAAAAATATAGAAAGGATCTCCCAAATAAAAATCCCAAAAATCTGAGAGATCACCGATTTCTCCAAGGTTTAAATCTTCTCTAATTCCTTCTTTGTGATTTTTCCATCAAAAAATCTACACAAGGGGCAATTATGGATTATGATGGATCTGAGCCAAGTCCAGCAACACTCGACCCAAAATCCCAGCTAGATCAACCGAGAATAACCGAGCTCATCGAGCCACACCAAAACTTGATCGAACTAGATTGAAGCCTTCGGAGTTTGATCGGGGCTGCCATGCTTCGTCCAACCCAAATCAGAGTCTCCATGCCATCTTCCGACCTAGATCAAGGCTGCCATACTTCTTCCAACCCAGACCGGGGTCGCAATACCTTCATTCGAGCTTCGTGTCGTCGATCCAGATGCCCGACGCTCAGGAGTCCGATCCAGATCTCAACTGCATGTTGTCAATGACGCTCCGAGCTTCGTGTTGTCGACCCAGATGTCTGACGCTTAGGTGTCTGACTCCAATCCGAGCTGCAAGTTGTCATGGACGATCAATCAGATCCAAGCCTCCGACGAAGATCGATCGGATCTTATCTGATGCTTGAGGTCGACCTCTGAGCTACAAGGATTTGAACCTTGAAGATCCGAGCTGTTGGACCTAACGGGGCTCCAAACCAAGCGACATTCGATCAATCCGAGCTAATTGACCGATGGGGCAACCGAATCTGATCGTGATGATCTGTTTGAACTTCAATGCATAAGTATGATGTTCGAACTCATCCCAGCTTGCATGATGCAAATGACCAAACCGAGCTCCGATGCCCGAGCTCCGGTTTCGAGTCTGATTTATGAGCTTTGACTCTTCGTTGAACCCGAACTTCACTCGAGATGTCCGAGTCTTTGTTGGAGATGGCGAAGACATCGCCCAAATTTTTTTCGACGAACCTACATCCGATTACCAGATGAATGGGAGCTTCGATTCGAGCTTCGATCTAGTTCTAAGCTCCTTGTCGAGCTGTGAATGTTTCGCCCATATCCTTTTCTGTTGATTAATTTGTTGCGAGATGTATACCCTCGAGGCAATTTATCTCCGTGTATCTATACAAACATCTTGTTCAAAATAACAGTAAGCTATTTGGTAATAATTTATCTAAGTTAAATTATAATATAGTTATCATTAGAAAATAACTTAGGTAAAGTCCTGAGACTTAATGCAAGGTCAAACATGAACCGAGATGAGTATCTCGATCGTGGAGAAATGCTTGCTGTAGCATAAGTCTAAAAGGGTTCGTGGTCATAGATGTTTCGAGAAAAGGATATCGAAACATCGGATAGCCATTGTGTCTTAGTCTTCACAGTATAGCGGTGACAATGATCTCATGATCGTTTGACTTGGCGAAGTCGAAGACGAGACACATGTGCTCATTGGAGAATGAGTTCACTGAACGACCCACAAGAGTTGTCATATGGTTATGATTGACCAATCTGTCAATGATAACTCTTAATGATGATAGGCTAGTTGGTATTTTTGACTTGAGGTCATTGTACGAACCTGTGCGTGAACGATGTGACTTAGATCATTGACTTAACTTCGAGGGTAGGCCTATCGAAACGTCTTTGGTTGGGTGACATTTGAAGCGTACGATGAGAGTAATGATCAAGATAGGATGTGTCTCTCCCGGTCAATGGGAGTTGTCGTAATATTAGTTCGGTCTTTAGTGAAAACTCTCGCCAGAGTATGTTGGAAGTTGTCCAACATTATTTGACTAAAGATCGATGGAAACTAACCTGATTCGAGTTATTGAGGCTGACAGTTTGACCGTACCCTAGACTTGAGTTAAACGACATAGTTTAGACGAAGAGACTAAAACTATAGAATTCATCGTGGACACAGTCAGGACGGTCCCGACAATACTCATGTCGATGAGTTAACCACATATTATGATACTGAAATAGGGACGGCAACTGCTGCTTGTGGTCACTGCCGTATAGGGCTTCGAGCCCAACCTGTAGTAGGGTCAGGCCGTAGGGTCTCATACAGAGTGCGACCTTCGTCTAGTAACAGGTAGAAACATTAGGGAGAATGTGCATTTGATGCAAGAGAGAGAAAACTGCATTTGATGCAAAAAGATTATTTTAAGCTTAGATAGGGGACTATTTTGCATGTGATGCAAAATGAGTTAAATGTGTCGTAAATTGTTTACGACCATATTTAATGAGATAAATGCAAGGAAAGGGTTACTAGTAAGACGAGATCATTCCGCTCTAAACGCAGGTTCAAACCGCGTCAAAAACGGAGTCCAAACGAGCCCAATAAGTCTATTTAAAGGTGTTTAAATAGAAAGCCCAAAAAGCAACTTTAATGGTTAAAGCTGATATTTTTTTAAGGAAAAAAAGAAAGGGAAAACTGAAAAGGGGGCAGCCCGGGCTTGCTCAGGCGCAGGGCGCCTGTTACCTGGGCTTGGGCCCAGGCGGGCCTGGGTAGGGGTAGCATCCTAAACCGGGTACTTTCTCTATTTAGATACAGTTGCAATTGGGAGTCTTCTTTAAGAGATCAATATTCAATTCTCTTTAGCAGTTGCGTATAAGTCACCCAGGCGCCTGGGATTACCAGGCACCTGGGCGCCTGGGCCTGGGCCCAGGCAGGCCCAAGCGCCCTGGGGGCCTGGGCGCCTGGCCCAGGTCTGGGCCTAGGCGCCCATTCTGGGTGCGCCCATGCCTGGGCCAGGCACCCAGTCTGGCCTGGGTCCCGCCCAGGCAGGCACAGTGGGCCGCCACCTAGGGTTGCAAACCATAGGTGCAGTTTTTCTTGGCGGCTGATTTTTTCAGCCAAACATGACTTTGGGCTGATCTTTGGACGATCAATTGGAGGGTCAAACGGACTCCGATTGACTCACCGTTTTTTCCTACGCATTCACCGTTAACGCATTTCGATTTGATAGGTTGTATCAAATGTGAATATCAACGGTGAGGGAGTTAAAATTCATGGAAGTTTGGCCTTTTGTTAAGGCAAACTAACTTGATTTATTAACTCCAAAAATAATAGTCCCACATCGGAAGTGGAGTAAAGGGGAGGGGTCAACCGCATAGATAAATAGGGGTCTGCTCCCCTCCTTTAAACTCGTCCCAAGCTCTAGATCTGAGCGGCTCCCAAAAAATATTAGAGCACACTCGGATCTAGGCTTAAATTAAATATTCTCTTCTCCCTATAATTTCTGCCTTACTCCTGAAGGGCTCTAGCAAAGTCATGAAGGGGTTCAGATCTAATTCGAAATCTTGGCGAAGGTTCACACTCGGGTGAAACTTTCTTCGGCGCGTGGTTGGCTCGGCGACAAGAGGATTGCTCGCCTCGGGACACGGAGCAGTTCGAGGATCAGTTCGGCGGGGAACAAGGAGCGGCTCGGAAGACAGTGCGGTACACCTTGCCTGTACTAAGGCAAGATTCAGGTTATGTAAATTTAATTAGGGTTCCTTTAATTTAATCGCAGTAGCTTAGCTCCCTCTTGGGATGGTCGAACTCATCCCAAGTTGGCAGAGATCATGGCTAAATGGTCTTGAAGCTTAGGGCCTCATTAAATAGTTTAACGTATCTATTTTTTCCGCTGCATTCTTTTGTGTCTGTGGTCCATGCGACTTAGGACGAGCACAGATTGTGCCCAAGGATCCATCAAAATCATACAGTGGTATCATAGCTTAGTCTGTATCTTGATCTAAGGACCGTGATTTTAATTAATTGAACTACTTTTTAAATGCCTTTTAAAATGTTTTAAATTTATGTGATAATTTTAAAATGATTAAAATGATTTAAAATTTTATGTGATAAAATTTTTAGTAGCATGCAAATCTTATGAAGATTTTAAAACAAGTTTTTTTAAAATATATTTTGATGAGATAAAAATAAAATTTTTAAAATAAAATTTTTAAATTTAAGTGTTAAATTTAAGGATGCATGTTAATTATTTATTAGATAAATGTTTTAAACATGTTGTTCTATTTAATTGTTAAATAGTTGGACACTCACTTTATGCGTTAAAATTAGTGTAGTTTATGCTTAATGGCTATGTTATTCTTGTCCCTTATTTGATAACACAAGACAACCCTTTTAGTTAGCCATTAAGAACTTCTTAAAATTTATGAAATGAATTTTAATGACATGCTATGTTTTAATAAATCATTAACAACCTTTTGAAATCTAATTCCTGATTAGGGTAGTCCCTTTAACGACGATTATTATTTTAATCGTTATCATAATAATTCTCATTAAAAAACTACGCGTTAAAGTGTTGTAAATGATTTTATTAAAATCCTAATAATGATTAGGATAGCACGTGAACCTTATAGTTAATAAGGATTTAATAAAATTTATTAACAAATCCTAAAATTTTGAATTTAAGGATTCAACTAGTTGATAGGATTAATTAGTTGTTAATAAAAGCCTTTTAGTCTATGGCACACATATAAAAATGACAAGCTTCATTCAATGGACCATGAATCGGTCAATGTGCTTGGCTAAGTTTGTTGGATCACCCTAGCTAGTCTAAGGGATAAGTGATCCTGCCTTAGTCAATTCCCTGGCCGTGTTCCGCTGGACCGCAATGATGCGAGTCATGATTATATGACACCATGGACTATATCTAAGTCAAATACGTTAATAATCTTCTTCAAGATTAGCTTAGCCCTCCTTGTTTTAGGGGTTGGCAACTATAGGACCAGTGTTCCAGTTGTTGAGCTACACTCAAGCTGTGACATGGCACCCTTGTAGAAACCAACTTCTTAAATACATATGATGTAACCTTGATTTGACCCAAGCCGTCGTGTCGTGAATACACCGAGCGTCGGCGTAAAGTTAATCTAATGATGTAGTTTAGCCTTGACCCAAACCGTCGTGTCGTGAATACACCGAGCACCGTCGTAAGTTAGGCTACACAAGAAAACAAGGGTCCGACTAGACTAGACATTGTGATTTGGATGAGCACACTCATGATCACAAATGGCTAGGGGTAAAAACCGATAAGATAGTCATATCTGATATGATTGATGAAGATTCATCTACCAATTGTAGAGTCAAGCAATTTGTTGAGCTAAACTCAAGATTGTTAGGCTCAGGGTGATTGGATCTCTTACCCATTGATTTAATCTGATTAAATCGTTCATTATTAAGGCTTAGAATGATCGCAAAAATAGTGGGATGATATAGATAGATACAAGCTTAAACTAGGGTAAGACTATGTTTAACGATGGAATCCAAAACATAATATTGAACTGGTCAAAATATTTGGTTAATCGAATATCAAGTTAAATTCTAATTGATAGAATAAACTATATTCTCGTTGACATTAAAATGACCTTCTTAAGAACAGACTTAAGGAATATGATTTCATTAAGTTCTAAGTCCAACAAAATAAATGCACGCTACATATACTCGCCTCTATATGGGGCAGCTCGAACATATCGATGTTCAATAGCAAGTTTCTCCATACAATTTGTTGAGCTACACTCAAGGTTGTATGGAAAGTAGGTTCGATCCGTAAGGTTCGAAAATTCGATCAAACTGTTTGAATCGAATATGAGTGCATGAGCGGTGCAAGACTATGTATCCCAACTGGATCTTGAGACGAGCAACTTGTTGAGCTACACTCAAGGTTGCGAAGCTCAGGAATTTGGATACATGAGATGCTTACATAGCTATTTAAATTTTTGTTGAGACGTTTAATATCTAAATGAGATTTAGAAAAGAAAGAAGGCACTAAGAAAAGTCAAATTGAGAAAGATAGCTTTATTTATCATTAGTAAAGGCATAAATAGGAGGGACTGAAAATGTGACATATTTGATGTCACGATTTCAAAGTAATTGTTATACAAAAGACGTCTAACACATTTTTGACGAATGTCATCACCTTGCTTCTGAAGCAATGTTTTGTGTTAGTAATTTGTAATAACTATAATATATTAAATGTTAATATATGAATATACAAGATAGTAATAAACTTATATGGCAAAATAGACTAGGCCGTACCAAAGAGACTAAGCTTCATAAGTCACATAAAGAGGGGTCTGACCTCTCGTATTCTGAAGTCTACGGACACTTGTGAACCTTATTCTCAAAGGTATGATGGCCGAAACTCCTTCTGTAAGACAGTGGGAGAATGAGTTGTTGAACTCACAGTCTCGTACATACTGATGTACCCGGACCCAAGTCTAAGTTAACCAGGATAAGTCGTTCTTATTATTATTACGACACGTGTTCTTGATGAAACACAAGTCTGATAAAATAGAGAACAAAATGACAGAAGTATTTGAAATGATTCGATTAGATCGAAAAGTCAAATACTTAGATGTATAAATCTTGCGAAATTAAAAGAAAATGTGATTTTCTCTCAGGTCAAGTATCTTAACATATTGGATATGTTAGAGAGCATGAATCGCACTTTGTTAGACATAGTGCGACTCATGGCAAAGTGACTGAATTACGATCCTCCCTCTGAGTTAAGTCCCAGATAGAAATGCATAGGTTCTGATAAGGTTCTATGAGGACCTTATCAGTAAGATATTCATTAAAATAATCGTTAGAAAGTTAAAGGATTACTCGAGTCTCGTGAGACGAAGAGTCGAGTTAAACATCATAGTCGATGATGGTCTAAGATAACTTCCAGGATGAAAATCAGAGTATAGACTCTGATTAACAACTTGATGCAGATATGTCCGTGCACATAAATAAAGTACGGACTTTAGTTTACGTGCCCAAAGAAATTGTTTCTTAAATGTTTGCAACTAAATCTTCGAATTTAGAAGATTAGTGCAGAAAGAAAGTAGTGAAGTATAGTTAACGTTGGTTGAGAACGTTTTCATCCTAATTCCTATAAACGGATTATGATGAAACTGTCTCACCAGTAGATGTGTATAGATCTACAAGGACCGAACTCGATGTAAACGCTCATGATAACCATGAAAACTGGAGCATTCATTTACAGTTCGTTTTATAAATATGATTTAGAAAAATGAACATATATGAATTAGCCAGAGAGTTTTCAAGTCAGTGGGAGTGAATAAAATACATGCGAGGCATCAAGAGACGGGGAAATATATATTTTGACAAAGTAGTCAAAAAGTTTGACACTTTATCAGAAATGAATATGAGCCGTCTAAATGACCAATAACTTATTTATAATTATTGTCGTAAAGTACGATGAGCTAGATGAGATCTTAGAAAATTAAATGCATTTCGAAGGACCAAAGTAAATTATTTGGATAAGATTCAAATAAATGGTCTAAGATAAACATAGAAACCCCTTTAAGTCTATACAGTAGACGGTTTAGCAGATCCACTCATGAAGGCTCTACCACATGAAGTCTAGAAGGGCTTACGTGTAAATGCAGTATGAGATACTGGGATAAATGTGCCTGAGTGCAAGTGGGAGATGTTGCGAGATGTATGCCCTTGAGGCAATTTATCTTCGTGTATCTATACAAACATCTTGGTCAAAATAACAGTATGTTGTTTGGTAATAATTTATCTAAGTTAAATTATAATGTAGTTATCATTAGAAAATAACTTTGGTAAAGTCCTGAGACTTAATGCAAGGTCAAACATGTACCGAGATGAGTATCTCGATCATAGAGAAATACTTGACCGTCTGTAGCATAAGTCTAAAAGGGTTCGTGGTCGTAGATGTTTCGAGAAAAGGATATCGAAACATTGGATAGACCATTGTGTCTTAGTCTTCACCGTATAGCGGTGACAAAGATCTCATGATTGTTTGACTTGGCGAAGTCGAAGACGAGACACATGTACTCATTGGAGAATGAGTTCACTGAACGACCCACAAGAGTTGTCATATGGTTATGATTGACCAATCTGTCAATGATAACTCTTAGTTATGATAGGCTAGTTGGTCTTTTGACTTGAGGTCATTGTACGAACCTGTGCATGAATGGTATGACTTAGATCACTAACCTAACTTCGAGGCTAGGCCTGTCGAAAGTTCTTTGGTTAGGTGACATTTAAAGCGTACGAGGAGAGTAATGACCAAGATGGGATTCGTCTCTTCCGGTCAATGGGAGTTAGTGTCGTAGTGTTAGTTCGGTCTTTAGTGAAAACCCTGGCCAGAGTATGTTGGAAGTTGTCCAACATTATTTGACTAAAGATCGATGGAAAGTTGATGGAAATTGATTTCCATCCCAAGTGATTTTGATGATGAGCACACCAAATGAAGCTTAGTGTACTAACTACACTACAACCAAGTGTGCAGGTTGTGCGACAAAATGAAAAGCTTTATGCATACTCAAAGACGTGCAATCTACGCTCAAAAACAAGGACGAACGTTGCTAAAGATCAATGATGAAGCTCAAAGCTCAAAAAGAACAAGAAGCTCAAGTGAAGCTCACAGTTACTCCATCAGTTGATCAAGCTTCCAAAGACATGTCCTAGTCTATAGTGAGTGTGTTGTGTCTCTCTTAGGGTATTGTTAAAGCCAAAAAGTATAGACAATCACACACACACAAATGATTTCAAAAACGTTTTAAATATCTTTTAAATCATTTTCAAAAAGATATTGAGAGCTTTTTTCCAGTCGTTTTATAATTCTATAGTGAAACTCCAATACACCCTGGAGTTAGATACTTGATTGACTAGCTGTGTCTCAGGAAAAACTCCTCTGGGAGTCGACTACCAAAGGTAGGGAGTCGACTACCAGCTGAGAATCAAGATTTCCTGAAACACACTGGGAGTCGACTACCACTCCTAGGGAGTCGACTACTAGCTGCCGAAATTTGACGGTTTGACTTGATTTTTGAAATATCTTTGAGTGATTTTCTCCCATGATTTTCGGGACAAAAGTCAAATGAATTTGAATTTTGAATTCTTAGATTTCTCCTATAAATAGAGGATCATTTTCATTGAGAAAAATACAACATTTATTGAATTCAAATTCTCTCATGCAAAACGCTCACAAGTTCTCAGCTTCATTCTTTCTTTAGCCAAATCTGTTTTACTCTTGATCTTGCAATTTCGTTATTATTTTCTGAAGATCATAATCTCATTTTATTTGGCTAACTGTTTTTCAAATCCGTATTATTTGCTCTTGAATTTTTATTTAAAGGATTTTTGAAAAACATTAGATCTAGATCACAAAGACTTCATTTGTATCTTTGTGTGATCTAGAATCTTATTCTATCAAGCCACTACACGTAATTTTGTCTATTACTATTTGGCTATAGAATCTGGGTGTAAAGCCGATCTCCACCAATCTATTGTGATGAATTGGATATTGGTTTTATTTTTGTGATTACCCCCTTTGGTGTAAGGGTGTTGTTGTTGGAACCCTAGACAAGTCTAGGTGTTACGATTGGAAATCCTGGTTAAGGCTAGGTCTTTGGAAATCCTAACGAGTGGAGGTAGGTATTTGTATTTGCCAAGGCAGATAGTGAAAATCTCGTACCGGATTGGTCGGGGACTGGACATACCCAAAAGTTGTGGGGAACCAGGATAAAAATCCTTGTGTCTGCGATTGCTTATCTGTGTTTGTTTATCTTTGCTCTTACTTTATTTGCTAATTGTTGTTCATCTATTGCAAAGATTAATTTCTTTTATCCGCTGTGAATAAAGATATTATATTTGTCTCTCTCGTAATTTTATCTTAACTGTGTTTATAAATTCTCTGGGAGTCGACTACTGTTCATAGGGAGTCGACTACCTGCTGTGAAATTTCTCTGTGATTATTAGATTACTTTGTTGATTAAGAACCAATCATAGAGCGCTCTACTTGGTTTCTTAGGCAACATTAGAAGGATTTGTTCTGTGTTAATTTGTAAAGAAATAAAAAGGTTTATCTCTATACAACACTATTCAACCCCCTTCTAGTGTTGTTTGCCATCCACATGATCCAACAAAACTAACCAGATTTGAGTTATTGAGGTTGACAGTTTGACCGTACCCTAGACTTGAGTTAAACGACATAGTTTAGACGAAGAGACTAAAACTGCGGAATTCATCGCGGACACAGTCAGGATGGTCCCGACAATACTCATGTCGATTAGTTAACCACATAGTTATGATACTGAAACATGGACGACAACTGCTGCTCGTGGTCACTGCCGTATAGGGCTTCGAGCCCAACCTGTAGTAGGGTCAGGCTGTAGGGTCTCACACAGAATGCGACCTTCGTCTAGTAATAGGTAGAAACATTAGGGAGAATGTGCATTTGATGCAAGAGAGAGAAAACCGCATTAGATGCAAAAAGATTATTTTAAGCTTAGATAGGAAACTATTTTGCATATGGTGCAAAATGAGTTAAATGTGCCATAAATTGTTTACGACCATATTTAATGAGATAAACGCAAGGAAAGGGTTACCTGTAAGACGGGATCGTCCCGCTCTAAACACATGTTCAAACCGCGTCAAAAACGGAGTCCAAACGAGCCCAATAAGTCTATTTAAAGGCGTTTAAATAGAAAGCACATTGTGGCTAAAAGCCCAACAGCTTTAATGGTTAAAGCTGATATTTTTTAAGGAAAAAAGGGAAACCTGAAAAAGGGGCAGCCTGGGCTTGCACATGCGCTGGCCTGGGCAAGCCCAGGCACAGGGCGCCCGGGCGCCTTGGCCCAGGTTATGGCCCAAGCGCCCAGCTTGGGTGTGCCCAGGCCTGGGCCAGGTGCCCAGCCTGGCCTGGGTCCCACCCAGGCTGGCACAGTGGGCCCGCTACCGAGGGTTGCGAACCCTAGGTGCAGTTTTTCTTAGCGGCTGATTTTTTCAACCAAACATGACTTTATGCTGATCTTTGGACGATCAATTAGAGAGTCTAACAGACTCCTATTGATTCGCCGTTTTTCCTATGCGTTCACCGTTGAACGCCCTTCGATTTGATAGGTTGTATCAAATGTGAAGCTCAACGGTGAGGGAGTTAAAATTCATGGAAGTTTGGCCTTTTATTAATGCAAACTAACTTGATTTATTAACTCCAAAAAGAATAGTCCCACATCGGAAATGGAGTAAAGGGGAGGGGTCAGCCGCCTATATAAATAGGAGACTGCTCCCCTCCTCTAATCTCGTCCCAAGCTCTAGATCTGAGCAGCTCCCAAAAATGTTGGAGCACGCTCGGATCTAGGCTTAAATTAAATATTCTCTTCTCCCTATAATTTCTACCTTACTCCTGAATGGCTCTAGCAAAGCCACGAAGGGGTTCGGATCTGATCCGAAATCTTGGCGAAGGTTCACACTCGGGTGAAATTTTCTTCGGCGCGTGGTTGGCTCGGTGATAAGAGAATTGCTCGCCTCGGGACACGGAGCGGTTTGAGAATCGGTTCGGTGGGGACAGGGAGCGGCTCGGAAGACGGTGCGGTACACCTTGCCTGTACCAAGTCAAGGTTCCTGGTATGTAAATTTAATTACCGTTCTTTTAATTTAATCGCAGTAGTTTAGCCCTCTCTTATGATGGTCGAACCCATCCCAAGTTGGCAGAGATTCTGGCTAAAGGGTCTTGAACCTTAGGGCATCGTTAAATAGTTTAATGTATCTATTTTTTTCTGCTACATTCTTTTGCGTCTGTAGTCCATCCGACTTAGGACGGGCACAGATTGTGCCCTAAGGGTCCATCAAAACCATACATAATTATTTGTTGATTTAAGGTTTAGTGATGTCCTTGCTGAGCTATAATCTCTTGACAAAGCTCGAGCAAGCTTGCCAACTCACTCAGTCCAGCATAGGCCGAGTTTCTACTCCATGCCGAGCTTCTTCCCAAGCTCTAAGCTCTGGGGGCCAACCTCCGGGCGACTGCATCAAGGCTTCGATTGACACTTTGAGCTCTGAACTAAGCTCACCGAACTCAATTTTATTGACTGAGTTTTTCCTCCCAAAGCTCGATGATGTCTCCACATCCGATGCTAGCCATATTCGTAAAGTTCCAGTTAGCAATGCAAGCGGCAATCCAAGCTATGACGGAGGACCCCCTTAATCGTGAGACGAAGCACTGAGCTTGTAAAGGTTCCTAAGATATGGAGGATGTGAAATCACCACAGTGTGGACATAGAGGATTCTTGGCAAGCCAAACACGGCTCCACGAATGGGCCGAGCCAGCTACACGATCAAGAATGAACCTTACTCTCATCGGTAAGCCGATGGGCCACCCCTCACTACCGAATGATCCTCATCGGACGTAAGCCAAAGGGCCATCCCCTCGTCACAGAACGATCCTTATCAAACGTAAGGCGAGGGACCATCTCCTTGTCACCGAATGACCCTTGTCGGACGTAAGTCAAGTGGCTACATCCCTCGTCGCCGAACGATCCTCATCGGATGTAAACCAAGGGGCCATCCACTCGCCACTGAACGAATGGAAATACTATTGAGGGCTGATTCTTCCCGGGTCAAGCAAGCCAAGTGATCAGGTCCGACTACACAAACGTGGGTCATACTTTCACATCGCAAACTGATCTGCTAACGTAGCTCTACCTCAACTGTAAGCCAAGGGCTGCATCCCTTGCTTGCCAACTATAAGTCAAGAGGTTGCTTTATTCGATCAAAATTACTTCGTCCTCCTGATTATCATATCATCCAACCTCAACCTTTATGGCGGTTGAGCTTAGGTAATGGGGGGCAATTACTACATCATATATGGCCTGCCATGGTTGGGGCATTACCACGTAGGCCTGCAGCCCTTAGCTCCAGGGTTGAATGAGTCAAACCCCACCTCCATCATGAAAAGCCATTAATGATGGGCGGTTACATCCATCATGGCCCACTTCAATAGCCACTAAATAAGAAATTAAAGTCTACTTTTATGGTAGAAGTTACACTAATAAGGCCCCATTATTAGCTTGGAGGTTACAAACCAAGAAGATGGATAAAAAGCCCCAGAAGACAAGGGGAGAGGGGGTCAGATCCTATCTTGAGGTATCACAACACTCTATACTTATCACTTCATATTTCATTCACTATGGAGGCATCAACTGACTTGATCATCCGAGAGGATATGGTCGGGCCCCAACCCGACCCCCTAACGATTTTTCTATGTTGTAGATCAACAGAGATATCGCAAAGCTAGGTAAATCCTAATTATCCTCGACCCAAGGATTACTCTTCGCGGGTCCCATTTCTCAGCCGACGAAGGGTCCACACAATGAAGGCGTCCTTGTCGGCCTATATTTACTGGAAGGCGGAACCCATCTGTCAAAAATAGGAAAATCATTGGATCCCTCGGCTTCTTCCAGTTCCATAGGAACTCCGAAGTTAAGCGTCCTGAGGGGAAAGCAATACCAGAATGGGTGACCTCTTAGGAAGTCCCCGTGTTTCCGTGACCCATGTGCACCCCTCCCGATTTGTTCGGTGGAGGATTCTTTACTACTTTCCGATGAATCAAAAAATAAGATATTGGAACTGCCGACAAACCACTAAATGTGGACAATCCGTGTAAAGGTATGAATGTTGGAATTTAAATCCCAAAATGAAGTTATATGCAAGGGAATTGCTTTGCGTAAATCCCAAAATGAAGTTATATGTAAGGGAATTGCTTTGCACATGGCCGTTTTTTACTCTGTGTAGGAACTACTTATTTACAAGTTTGTCATTCAATTACATTATGCGCACATACCATTTATTCCTCTTTTACCCTCGTTGCCCCCCCCACACACACAGCCGTTTCCTTGTCACTGATGACGAGGACTCCGACAACATTTTCTTAGGGTCTGGAAGATGGAGGCGGCGGCAGTGCTGGGAGAGCGGAGGAGGGGCGGTGCTGGGAGGGCAGAAGAGGGGCGGTGCTTGAGGTGGCGCTGTGTAGGTCGGAGGAGTGGGAAGGGCGGCAGAAGAGGAAGATGGGGCTGGAGAGGCTGAAGCATGGGGAGATGTGCCTGGCTAAGGACGTCAGAGGATGGGACGTCGTCACTGCTCGCCGTCGTTCGGTCGGTTTACTCACCGCACACACCAAGAGGCATTTTCGGAAATTTGCTTTTGTTTGTGCGCATTGAGTAATTTCAATGACAAGCGTGTAAATAAGTGGGTTGTGCACATGAGTAATGGCAAACTTGTAAATAAGTGGTTCCATCGCAGAGTAAAAACGGTCATGCGCAAAGCAATTCCCTATATGTGAATTGTAATAATAAGATAAAGAAATTAGAAGAATATTAGCCATCTCAGGTTTGATGCCTAGTTGCCACATGAACCCAATTTATTCGATAACTGTTCACTTTAGGAAAATAAATGTTGAATTGTTTAATGTTTCATTTATTAAAATTTTCAACAATCAATATGGGATTATAAAAGAAGTTTCTTTTTACATAAATCCATTTAATTAAGTCTGTAGACTCCTAATCTGATTAGCATTATTCATGCTCTACACCAATGCTTATCATGTTTATTTTGAACACATGTAGAGTCATCGTTTAATTGCAAACAAATATTAAAATTGTCAAAGATGGATATAATAAGCCTTAATGTCCAAAGTTAATAAGGAATTGGGAGTTTAAGAAGAAAATGAAAAAAAAAGCCTTCAAATTACGGTTCTCTTGTATCAAGAAATTTTTTTCATATAATTTGAAGATTAAAAAGGAAATAGCTATCGAATGTTTTGCTCATTTCTAGATGACCATGATAATTATAAGATTCAACAAACATTACGTAGAGATAAATGAAGATAATAACAGTAAATAGTGAATTAGTTGTGTACTTTATTGAGCAACTTTAGGCATAATTTTTCCCACAAAATTTGGTCTTGATGGATGATGGAATGAACTGATGATTTGCATGCCGCTTCTAACCTAATGCCATATGATGCTCAAATAGGATATTTTCTTGAGATGGATAGGAGCTTTTAGGTTATATTATGTTGGATATTGAAGTCCCAAGGTATATGTTTTGATCACGATAAAACATCATGATTTTACTAATGTGTTTTATGCAGCTATTAAGAAATCATTAGGAAGCAAAGACCGACGAAAGGTAACAAGAATGAATGATGACATTTTATGACAAAGAACATGGAGCAAAATCCAACATCAATCAAGTTCAAGATGTGAATTATATTACTTGATGTAATTTTGTTTTTTTACCTTAGAGGGTTAAATCCGTGAAGATACACCTACACACACATGTAATCTTCGGATAAAAGACTTAGAATTATCTTGGACTTAATTCTTATCAAAATCGTAGATTTCCTACTTAAACTTATGTGTTTTGTAACTTACTAGTTGACAAATACAGGTTTCTAGTCGACTAACGTATCATAGTTTCATCCCAATTTCTCAGCCATTAGTCGACCAACAACATCGATTAGTAGACTAATAAAAGATAGAAACTCAGACTGATTTTCCTAAGCTCAGTTTAGTCGACTAACAGAAGTTATTAGTCGACCAATAATCATGTTCATTAGTCGACTAATAGACATCACTAGTCGACAAACAGTGTTAACCGGCCCAGTTCAACTATGGACCATTAGTCGACCAATAGGGCTTTCCGATGCACTGATCAAGTTACCATTGGTTGTGTCGACCCGCTTAAACTAACTGTTAACTAGCAGTTGGAAGGGGTATTTTAGTAAACTCTTTTTAATAGAATTTTCCCTCTATAAATAGTGAATATTTCTTAGCTATTGACACGGCTCAAAAAGTGTTGAGCGCTACTCCCAAGTATAAGAGGTCGTCAATGCAATAAATTCTGGTGATACCAGGTCGGATCACTGGAACAAGTCGTTTAAAATCACAAGTTAAATTAACTTAGTAAGTGTAATGGCGAAGCTACAACCGACTAAGTTAATAGTAGAGAAAGAGTGTGAAAATGTGAGGTGAGACCATCCACCAAACGACATCCACCAAATGACATCCTTGGGTAGAGGATTTGCAAACGTAGGTTCACCTATTAGGGAAAGAGATACGAGGAATTATATGTACTAAGGAGTCATCTAGGGTTAATGCTAGTTGTGATTCCAATAAGATTCCACTAGGTTTCTCTCCCCTCTCGAGGCATCTCACTCCTCTCAGAGCTTGCACAAGCACCATATCATGTCATCAATCCCGTGGCATGAAGCATGAGATAGAATGGAATGGGTTCAGAGAGGAAGGGAAGCCCTAGAAATACTCTCAATCCACGCGAGTTGAAGAAAACCCAAACGGGTCAAGAAGAAAAGCCTGAAACCCGCAAAATAAGTAAAGATGAGAATCAGCGACGCTGTCGCGTCAAAAACGACGTGGTCGCTTCGAAATTTGTCTGCACGAGGTTGAGAAACGAGGGGTGCGACGCGGTCGCATCGCTAAACGAAACGACCACGTCAAGGTCTGCAGAGTGAACGACACTGCCGTGTCGATTTCGACACGGTCGTGTGGTGCCAATGCCAGAAAATTGCCTGCAAGAATGCCCTCTCTGTCTGTTTGAACTACACAGCCGTGTCATTTTAAAAAATGACACGGCCGTGTCGAAGCCTTTGTTATATGGGCCAAGCTGTTGTTGCTACCAAAGATCCACGGCCCTGTGGAATCTTCCACACGGCCATATGTGACATTATGCTCTCAAATCTTGTGTCGAATGAGCTCCAGAAAATCCAAGAAAATTCCTAAAAATCCTGTAAAATAAACCAAGACACTGATAAGCCATAAAATATAAATTTGTGCAGAAATAAGTGATTAGCTCCAAAATAAGATGATATCAATAATATGCATGTAATGAAGCTCAAATATGAATAATATATGCACAAAAGCATAGAAATGGGGGGATAAATATACAAAATCTACTCCGAATCATACTACCAACTAGCTTTTTGCTAGTCCCTAGCAAAACGAATGATAGATTCGATTCTCAACAAAGCACATATCAAACTCCACATTAATCATGGCAAATAGAAAAAAATTTAACCTGAACTCAAATCCAATATACACATCCATGTATGAAACTAAAACCATAAACAACGCTTTGATTTGGTTCAAACGGAGAAGAATAAGGAGTGCTTTGCATAAATGAAGGTTAAGACACAATGTCGTATTATAGAATCTCAAATCTCAAGAATTTGGCCAAGTTATCGCTAATCTTTCCTAATTTGTGGCAGTGGGGAGTGTGAAGCCTATTCTTTCTCTTTTTTGTATATGAAACTTAGGATGATCCACATAAATGTTCGGTCGATGACTCCCAAATTGATAAGAGGGACCCATGTCCTAATAGCTCGAATCACCTAGCCTCATTTATTCTTTTCTCTCTTTTTATTCTTTTTCTTTTTCTTTTCGTGTGCACTCCCCTAAATCATATCTTTCGACGTGAATCCCCAATGCTTCTTGAGGTATGAGGAACCGGTTACTCAATAAACTAGAAGAACGATGCACTTATTCTTTTTTTATTTTTCGTTTTGTTTTATTTTGTTTTTTGTTTCTATTTTTTTCTATTATTTTTTTTGAATCAACACTCCAACCAACCACACCAAGGCATAACCAAGCATAATCATAGCCAAAACCCATCGATTTGAAAAATACTACTCAACTTAATTAGTTTAACATAGACTCATGCAACACAACAGTTGCCACAAAATAAATCCAAACCATCTCAAAGACAAAGTTCATGAAATATGGACTCATATCATACATGTCATATTAAAAATGATCTCATAAAGAAAACCTGATACAAAGCATGTCAATCATAATTGAGGGTTTGAAAATTAAGTTTTAATCCGAAAATATGCATGAACATGAAGCATGCAAGGGACAAAGCAAACAATTAGTAAATGAGTAAGGAGGGTAAATGATATGCTTGCAAAATGATTGATAATGGCAAACTGTAGCTCATAAAAAATTCTAAGCAAAATTCCAAACAAACCAAACCTAGATATTCTAACACTCTCCCCCTAACTTAAAATAAACATTGTCCTCAATGTGGAAAAAGTATTAGATCTCGGCAAAAGATCCTAGAACGAAAGCATAATTAAAAAAACATGATACAAAAGCAAATAAAACTAAAAAATTTATTTACACTAATGGATAGAAAGCACCGTGATCGAAAGGTAGTTCTCGGATGTATAACGATGGAGGCAGCTGCTCTATTAGCTCCTTTTGCTCATCCGCCAGCTACTTCTGAGCAAGGCCTCCACCGGCCTCCTTGGATTCCAGCAATGCAGCTCCAAGCATCTCCTTTGCATAATATGTGTCTTGTGGAGACGAGCTGTATCAATCCAAGCAATGTCTTCATGCCATGCAAAAGCATTCCAAAAATAGGTCGTCAAAGTAAATAAATGAATTTAAATGTAAATGACGACAACCTGAATCTAAAATGTAAGGAGTTGAAAATTGAGATTCATGAATGCAAGGCATTAGATGGTGGGAACTTTCTTGAATGGTGTCGCTAGGCGTGGTATGATATGTTGCCCCAGGAGGTGTGGGAAGTTGCTGCAGGGGCTAATCTGGAGAAAAAGGAAATGCATGCTCGATGTAAACGATTTCGCATTCACCTTTGCTATCCTCATCCTCGCTATCAAGGATTAAGGTTTTGCAGTCATCCCCAAGCTATGATGTCTGTCCTAAAAATCATCATGGACGATGGTCTGGTGCGCATCCCGAGGTGAAGGAAGTAGGAGTTGTTACACTGTAATAGGGGAAGGTATGGCTCAGGCTCCACTATGGTCTGTAAGCTCACTCCTTCACACATATCCTCCTCCTCCTCATGAAAGTAGGCCCTCTCAGCAGTCCGTCCCATGCACTCGTATACCTCAAGATGGGAAAGTGAATCTGAAGGGAAATAGGACTCGGGCTCTCCAATGTCATCAATACCACTCTGGCCTTCGCTCACCTCCACTTCAATATCACCTTCGCCATAAAAATGTATCGTGTCACCAACATGGTCGACACGCACCCCATCATTCTTCAGCTCCAGCTTCTCAAGATATGGTCGTTCAGCTTCCTTTACTTGGCTCCAATGCACCCCATCATCCTGTTCTCATCGGTATTCCATAGGGTCACATTGGAATGAGCCCACAACTGGCTCCTCAGGTAGGCCCTGGTCATGCTGAAATGCATCCTCATACTCGGCTAAATCCCTCAGGTACCACCATGCATCCTCGGTCGAATAAGCAAGGAATTCTCTACTGCATCTCATCTGCATGAAATCTCGTCCAGAAGGTAGTAATCATGTGTGGAAGATCTGCAGGAGATGATCCCCGTGGAAGTTATAGCATGGGAACGCAAGCATGAAACCATCGAACCTTTGCCAAACCTAATGGTAGGCTTCCCATCAAGTTGGGTAAAGCTCGCAATATGTTGATCAATGGCCTGCTCCAAGAAAGCAGGAAAGAACACTTGGAGAAATTCAGCTTGAAACGTCAACCAAGTAGAAAGTTAGGTATGAAGCAAAGAATCAAATCACAATCTAGCATTATCTTGTAAAGATGAGGAAAAAATCTCAAATATATGCAATCGTCAAAAAATTTCCTATCAAAACATGAGAATATCCATTCTTCAAACTTCCTCAAATGTAAATAGGGATTCTCCCACTAAAAACCATAAAAGAATGGTGAGAGTGGAATATCCTTCGAATCAATGCAAGGAGAGTTTATAGAAGATGCCATTATTATTATTTTCAAATTTTTTTAAAGAAAAGAGAAATCAAAGAAAATAAAATGACTCAAAGGTGTAAAATAAATAAATATAAACAATAATTGAAAGATAAAGAATCGAAAAGTCACACACTAATAGTAGGAAGTATCTCGCCAAAATTTCCAAATGAATCAAAAATGTAATTGCAAAGAACCGTTGTCCCAGTAACGGCGTCAAAATCTTGACACGACTTAAAAAGTGTTGAGCATTACTCCCAAGTATATGAGGTCGTCAATGCAATAAATTTTGATGAGACCGGATCAGATCACGGGGACAAGTCGTTTACAATCACAAGTTCAATTAACTAAGGAAGGGTAATGGCGAAGCTACAACCAACTAAGCTAATGGTGGAGAAAGAGTGTGAACATGTGAGGAGAGACCGTCCACAAAATGACATCCTAAGGTAGAGATTCACAAACGTAGATTCACCTATTAGGGAAAGAGATAGGAGGAATTGTATGTCCTAATGGGTCATGTAGGGTAAATACTAGTTGTAATTCCAATAAGATCTCGCTAGGTTTCTTCCCCCTCTCGAGGCATCTCACCCCTCTCGAAGCTTGCACAAATACCCTATCATATCATCAATCCCGTGGCATGAAGCATGAGATAGTATGGAATGGGTTGAGAGAGGAAGGAAGCCCTAGAAATACTCTCAGCCCGTGTGGGTTGAAGAAAACCCAAACGGGTTAAGAAGAAAAGCCCGAAACCCGCAAAATAAGTGAAGAGGAGAAGCATCGAAAACGACACGGTTGTTGGATCTAGATCGTAGCCTAGAGGGGGAGTGAATATGCTAATAAAATATTCGTGCAATCCACGAACAATCAGACGCAGTTATAAGCACATGCAGAGTAAATAATGAGCAAACACAGATGCACAACAGATTTACCCTGTTCGATCGTCCCAACGACGTACGTCCAGCCCCCAAAGCAGATACTAGTATTAATAATGTACCAAGTACAACCACAAGCTAGAGCACGACTAGAGCACCTATCTATGTCTCTACACTCGACAGGCTCCTCAGTACCCCCACAACATACGTGTTCACAAGATTAATCCTAGTAAAAGCTTTCTATTGGCTAGTCCCAACTAGCCAAGCCCTCTTGTCTAGACCAACTAGACAAGAACCCAAAACATAGCAATGGTAAAGTTTCTCCTACAGAGATCTATACAAATAAACAACATAATAGTAAAGAGTTTAGAGAATCTCAGTTTGTGTAGCGGTAGTCGTCTCTGTCAATCAGCTCAGGTCAGATCGCATCTGATAGGATGTCGTTGCCAACGTCACGTCCTCGCCTCTGTAAGTTGCAGCCTAGATGATTTCCCCCTTGAGAACTTGCGGCCTTGATGCTCCTTGTCTTATATTGTTGCGCAATGTGTTGAGGACCTCTTTGAAGTGTTGCGCAATGTGTTGACGCTCTCTCCAATGGAACTTGCGGCCAAGGCTTGAATACTTCAAGTATGTTGTGGCCTTGATTTGTGCTTGGACTATGGAGTTACGCAAGGAGATGTGGAGAGTAACTTGGAGATGTAGCTTGCGGCCAAGGGCTTGGAGGAGATGAAGAACTTTGGCCTAGGAGATGATGAAATATATGAAGCTATTCAGAATACAACTCATGCTAAAATAAATATCACTGATTTAATACAGAGATTAAAATAAGAAAATATCACCATGTTGTAAAGCACTGAGTTGTGATCGTCCTGGCACAAACGGTTCGTCGATCCGAGCTCTGTGGAGAAAGTTATGTACTTTTTAGCGTCATCCGTTGAGCTCCTCGCAAAGTTGCGGCCGTGAAGCTTTCCTCTAGGGTTATGGCCAAATTTCTTTGGTTTTCTCTCTCTCAAGATCCCTCTCTTTGAATGTGTGTTTATATAGGAGAGGATGTGATATGATAGGATCAATTAGAATCCCTTATTCGATGGAGATTGGAAGGAATCCTAATTTGATTAGGATTTGAGTGAATCTCTTAGGATATGGAGTTTGAATATGAATGGATATAGAATTCAATTTGTGTAGCTATATGATTTGAATTAGATCTCATTTAATCACCTTTGATTTGCATGAGATTCTCCTTATCTCTCCATCTTTGACCAGATCTCCATTTTGCATGGCATTAGGATTTGAATGTTGCACCAATTGATTTGAATCAATTCAAATATGGATTTGAATTGATTTGCTCCTTATCCTCTCATCTTTGACTTAGTCAATTATTGTAGACATATTCTCCATCTTTGACTTAGTCCAATTGAAGTGTGTATAGCAATTCCTCCATCACATTTGGCTAGTCTTTCTTTGAGTATTGGTGAGAGTGCCATTCCTGAAAATACTTAGCACACACATTAAATCGTTCACACACGTTTGTTATTATCAAACACAAAGTCATCGATCGTTGTATCCAACTATATATTGTATCCAACAATCTCCCCCTTTTGATGATGACAAACTAATATAAGATTTGAGCAATAACGATTCATATGATTTCATCGTGACATGTGTGTGAAGTGTGAAGATGGAGGATGTATGCAATATGCAAACAAGTATGGCATGATGTGCAAACATACAAGCATGCAACAATGATGTTTCAAACATTCAAACATGTATACATGCTCCCCTTTTATTCATGCCCCCTTGAACCAGTATTCACGTTAAGCACATGCTTCATTCATTATTCATTAATGCTCCCGCTTAAACCAATATTCATGTATGCACATATGAGATTAATGCACACACCAAATCATTCAAATCTTTCTCAATATTTTCTCCCCCTTTTGTTATTATCAAAAGTGTATAAACAAAGTTTAATTCATGTCACATGCAAAAATAGATTATTATAAATTACAACTAACACTTGCATGTCATTTTTCTTAAAATAAGCACTTCAAATTTAATAAAAAGTGTAACATAGACTTTTACGCCATCGTGTAAGTGTGATGATTAAATAATTGAAGTACAAAAGGAGAAACTCTTTAGAAATACAACCAAAATCAATCAACTTTTCCATTAAACATTAAATCATCTAGGATTGATTTTTTCCATCTCATTAAAAATGAGTCCAAGGTACCACACCCCAAAAACATATAATATAAGGACTCTTAGATGTGAGGGTGGCATTGCTTGACGAGTATAACACCAACTTTACTCGTGGGTAGTATACTTGCCATGAATTGTATCCATTTTACATACAGATCAATATTCATGTATTTTGTTTTTCATATTCAATTATTTTGAGCTCAATTTTTATCCATAGCAAATACAGATCATATCACTTAGATTTTGAGTTATTATTCATACTACATTCACTTTCTAATATTTCATAAAAGAATCTCCAATTGTGCAACAATATTCAATACTAGTGGAAGTGAAAGTGTAGGTGTAGAAATCATGTTATTCAATTCATTAAACATGGCATGGCTATTTAAAGGTACTAACATGTGCATGTAGCTATAACAATAATACAATGATTTCTACAATAATATGAATGCCATTCAATAATAGCACTTGAATGATACAAAGGAAAAAGATATACATTAAGCACACTTTTTTCTTTTAATCTTTTTAAATGTTTTTTATTTTTGTTTTATAAATGGAACTGAGACGAGCAAACTGGCTCAAAAAATGAAAAAGATCAAGCACACAAAAATGCCAAAAAATGCCATGAAGGTATGCATTAGGTTCAAAGAAAAGATATACCTTCGCGTCGTCGTTTGGCTAAGCAGCTAAATAATGAGACGTTCAATCCATAGCACCTCGCCAAATCTCCATCTTACCTACACGGTAGATGTTTTGTGTGACCTTGGAATCCAACAATGTCCACTCATGTTAGTCATCAAATATTTAGGAACCCATATTTGGTATGCAGTATGACCAATACTATCACAAGTAAAGCACTTTGCATAAACATTTTAGCAATGGTGGGCACATGGTGAAATTTCTTATACTTAGGCTTTTCAACATTTTTATAATTAAATCCAAGTCCACGTCTATTATTGCCATATAATTGTTTTCCAAGAATAATATCCAAAGATTGTTTTCCTATAGAAAATTTCTTAATCGACAACTCTAGACTAGTGACTTTGGATTTCAATATAGCATTTTCATTCACAAGCAAGGTGCATTTACTTCTGAAAGCTCTCTTGTTGTTCTCTTCTTTCTTTTCAAAAGCAATCATTTTTTCTTCAAACTCATGATTTAGCATGCTAATCTTTTTAGTAAGCAATTCATTTTCAGTTTTAAGTTTAATTAGATCTTGCTTATGCATGCTAATCTCATTTATCAAAGATGGAAAAGAGAGACATTCAGTATTTTCAGTCATGTGAGCTTTCCCCTTTTTCAGCATATTAATAGTAGTGTTACATACAACAAGTTTTTCTTTCAGGCTTTCAATTTCTTTAAAAAAAATCACAATTTTCTTGTTGCAATTCAAAGTTACTATCCTATAGTCATCTGCGGTAGATTCTAGCTCATCTATTTTTATCTTACATGCTCTTGCAAATATTCAAAAGTTCAATTTCAGTGCAAGATTTTACCTCATTTTGTTTTGCCATTAAGGAGAGGGAGGAGTGCGTTGTTTCTTCTTCGCTATCGTCATCCCACGTAGCTGGAGATTTCTCCTTTTCCTTTCCAACTACGAAATTCTCTCCTTGTGGGCAATTCTTCACAATGTGTCCTCTATTCCTGCATTTATAACAAAGCCTACTCTTAGTAGAATTCTTTCTAATAATCTTAGAAGGACACAAATCATTTTTATTCAATAGAGCAATACTTCCCTTATGCATTCTCTTTCATTGCTAGAGATGTGATTGTTGGAGGATTGTTTGATTCCATAAGTTGTTTCCAATCTCCTCCAAATATCCTGTGCAGAAGAGCAATGTGAGATACGATCAAATATTTTTCTATCTAAACCGCACAATAAAATATTCATTCTCTAGCATTTATAGCACACACATTTCTAGCATCCAAATTCAAAATACTTTCAAGCAAAGAATATCCGTTTTCAATAATATACCAAGTATCAACATCAACGGATAGCAAATAAGTTTTCATCCTAGCCTTCCAGTATATATAATCATGGCCACTAAATAGAGGGGGAGGATCAATAGGCATGTCATGAGCAAAAATTAAATTTTGGGGTTTTTATGATAATTCTAGACTAGATCCTCTAAAATGCTCTGATATCACTTGTTGGATCTGGATCGTAGCCTAGAGGGGAGGGGTCGAATAGGCTAATAAAAATATTCGTGCAACCCACGAACAATCACATGCAGTTATAAGCACATGCAGAGTAAATAATGAGCAAACACAGATGCCCAGCATATTTACCCCGGTTCGGTCGTCCCAACGACCTACGTCCAGCCTCCAAATCAGATACTAGTATTAATAATGTACCAAGTACAACCACAAGCTAGAGCATGACTATAGCACCTCTCTACGTCTCTACACCCGACAGGCTCTTCAGTACCCCCACAACACACGTGTTCAACAAGATTAATCCAAGTAAAAGCTCTCTATTGGCTAGTCCCAACTAGCCAAGCCCTCTTGTCTAGACCAACAAGACAAGACCCCAAAACATAGCAATGGTAAAGTTTCCCCAACAGAGATCTATACAGCTACACAAAATAATAGTAAAGAGTTTTGAGAATCAAAGTTTGTGTAGCAGCAGTCGTCTCTGTCAATCAGCTCAGGTCAGATCACATCTGATAGGATGTCGTTGCCAACGTCACGTCCTCGCCTTTGGAAGTTGCGGCATAGATGATTTCCCCTTGAGAACTTGCGGCCTTGATGCTCCTTGTCTTCTATTGTTACGCAAAGTGTTGACGACCTCTTTGAAGTGTTGCGCAATGTGTTGACGTACGTTACGGCCTTGATATGTGCTTGGGCTATGGAGTTGCGCAAGGAGATGTGAAGAGTAACTTGGAGATGTAGCTTGTGACCAAGGGCTTGGAGGAGATGAAGAACTTTGGCCTAGGAGATGACGAAATATATGAAGCTATTCAGAATACAACTCATGCTAAAATAAATATCACTGATTTAATACAGAGATTAAAATAAGAAAAATATCACCATGTTGTAGAGCACTAAGTTGTGATTGTCCTGGCACAAACGGTTCATCGATCCGAGCTCTGCGGAGAAAGTTATGCACTTTTTAGCGTCGTCCGTCGAGCTCCTTGCAAAGTTGCGGCCATGAAGCTTTCCTCTAGAGTTATGGCTGAATTTCTTTGGTTGCCTCTCTCTCAAAATCCCTCTCTTTGAATGTGTGTTTATATAAGAGAGGATGTGATATGATAGGATCAATTAGAATCCCATATTTGATGGAGATTGGAAGGAATCCTAATTTGATTAGGATTTGAGTGAATCTCTTAGGATATGGAGTTTGAATATGAATGGATATGGAATTCAATTTGTGTAGTTATAGGATTTGAATTAGATCTCATTTAATCACCTTTGATTTGCATGAGATTCTCCATATCTCTCCATCTTTGACCAAGTCTCCAATTTGCATGGCATTAGGATTTGAATGTTGCACCAATTGATTTGAATCAATTCAAATATAGATTTGAATTGACTTGCTCCTTATCTTCTCATCTTTGACTTAGTCCAATTGTTGTAGCCATATTTTCCATCTTTGACTTAGTCCACTTGAAGTGTGTATAGCAATTCCTCCATTACATTTGGCTAGTCTTTCTTTGAGTATTCGTGAGAGTGCCATTCCTAAAAATACTTAGTCACACACATTAAATCGTTCACACAGGTTTGTTATCATCAAACACGAAGTTATCGATCGTTGTATCCAACTATACGTTGTATCCAACAGTGGCCGCGTCAAAAATGATGCGGTTGAGTCGAAATTCCTTCGTAAGAGGCCTAAAAACAGGGGGTGCGATGTGGTCACATCACTAAACGACACGACCGCGTCAAGGTCTGTAGGGTGACCGACACAGCCGTGTCGATTTCGACACGATCGTGTGGTGCCAACGCCAGACAACTACCCGCGAGAATGTCCTCTCTTTCTGTTTGAACGACATGACCGTGCCAAAAATGACACGGCCATGTCGAAGCCTTTGTTATATGGGCCAACCTGTTGATGCTACCAAAGATCCACACGGGCGTGTGGAATGTTCCAAAGGCAGCGTGGGACATTAACCCCTCAAATCTTGTGTCAAATGAGCTCCAGAAAATTTAGGAAAATTCCTAAAAATCCTGCAAAATAAACCAAGATACAGATTAAGCCATAAAAACATAAATTTGTGTAGAAGAAGTGATTAGCTCCAAGATGATATCTATAATATGCATGTAATGAAGCTCAAATAAGAATAATATATGCACAAAATACATAGAAATGGGGGGATAAATATACAAACTCTACCCCGAATCAGCTATTTAAAGAAGAAAAGAAGAAAAGAAAAATACATATTTGGCCAAAAATACCTTTAGATCTCATACATTCTCTTTGAGCCAAAAAAACCTAACTTATATTCTCAAAAAGCTCAGTCCTTATAGAATAGAAATCATCCCCTTAGCCACATTTGTATTCAGCTAACAACTTCAAGGCTATATGAGAATTGTAAGCTTTTTCATTTCAAGCTTTGCCTCAGTGTTTTGATGTGTTAGTGCTCTCAGTTGGAGAGTATGGATATTGAGGTTGGAATGCGCAATTGGCAATGGTGTCTGCCAAGTTACATGCTTGTAACTTTATATGGATTTGCTAGGTAATAGTCAAAATCTCAAGCGGGAAGCTTAGCGATTGGAGTAGGTTAGGGAGACCGATCCAGGATAAATCTATGGTGTTTGTGATTGTGATATCTGGTTTGTGTATCTCTCTCTCAATTTTGTAATTGCAACTATCTCTATTGTATTTCCGCTGCAATTGTTTTTTAGAATTGGTTCTTATAACATATTCTAATTGGTAACTGCTTTAGATCTTTCTCATTTTATTTTTAAATACACTATTAACCCCCTGCTAGTGTATAATTGACCATCCATATGATCTAACATTTGGTATCAGAGCGAGAAACTAGAATGTGATACGAAATCAAACAGTTGGTATCAGAGCGGGTTGAAGGATGGCATCAATAACCAACAGATTGTAATTCCCAGAAGGACACTCCACAACTAGACCACAAATGTTCACTAGATCAAACTACTGATATTAGAAAATGAGGAGGATGCTCTACCTCAAATTCATGAATTCGACATATGGAACACCGACAAAACAGCCTACAACGAATCTACCCT
The DNA here is from genome assembly GCA_030789695.1 of Scilla litardierei. Taxonomy (NCBI): domain Eukaryota; kingdom Viridiplantae; phylum Streptophyta; class Magnoliopsida; order Asparagales; family Asparagaceae; genus Scilla; species Scilla litardierei. The sequence continues at coordinate 788,405,359 of CM061142.1, read as the reverse complement.
TACTCACACATATGGATGGAGTCCGAAAAGGTTAAAGCACCCCTGACGCAAAGACTATGAATGCCTTGTTTATGCCTTGGATAGCAATGAATTTAATCCAGATTCCAATGTAACAACCACACTCAAATTTGGCATATCTTAGATGTAACTCATGAAGGTACGAGTCGAGTAAAAGAGTCTAAGATTTCTTTACTTGTGCATAGATTCGAACTATTCAAGATGAAGGAGATTAGAACGATCATTGAGATGTACACACAATTAACGAATATCACTAATTCTGTCTACATTAGGAAAGACAAACTCCCAACCTGAATTGGCCTGAGAGACTTTACGCTCCCTCATACCGGAATGGGAAAAGAAGACGATGGCGATAGAGGAGGCAAATGATCTTTCCCCTTGACAATGGAAGATCTAATAGGAAATCTCATAATGTATGAAGAAGGGAAGAAAAATCTCTAAAGAAGAAAAATGTTGCATTCCATGTTTCTTCCGATATCACAGATTCAAATGACGAAGATGACGAAATTAACATACTTGCAAGGAAATTCAAACAGCTCCTTAAAGGTAAATGTGAGTCTAAAGTTAAATTATCTATAATTTACCTTTGTGTTTTCACTGCAACAAGCCATGGTACATGAAGAATAAGTGCCACAAACTAAATTATAAGACTATCAAATCAAAGAAATTGAACAAGAGCAACCACTGACCGACTAGTTTGGGAACTAGTCGGTTGGTTGACCAACGCAGACCGACTAAGTCCAAACAGTAACTCCTGTACAAAAATAGGATTTAGATTTAGTCGGTCAAAGAACAACTACTGACCGACTAGTTTCTCATCTAGTCGGTCGATGAACGTTCTTAGACCGACTAAGAATGAATAGTACTTGGTGTCAAAAATGATCATAGAGCTAGTCGGTTAAAGAACGATTGCTGACCGACTAGTTTGCAACCTAGTCGGTCGACCAATGTTCTTAGACCGACTAACGATAAACAGTAACTCCTGAGAAATTAACAAAGCCAACTAGTCGGTCCATGAAGGTTTGCCGACCGACTAAATCGTCATCTAGTCGGTCGGTTCCCCTTCTTAAACCGGCTAACGTGCACAGAAAGTTCCGAAATGGAGCGCGAAGCTCCGGGATCGATTCCTAAGACCCCTAGGCTTGATCTAACAATAAGATATGACTGATATGAAGCCCGTCACGAATGACTTACTCCAAAATCGACGATTCTAAGGAAGAAGCTAGAACATCACGACGAAACGATCGAAAACGAAAGCTACGGAGACGAAAAACACACATGAGGAGAAAATCCACCAAAACAAATATATAATATAAATAATCCAAATACATGAAAACCAGTCGTTACATCCTCCCCAACTTAAGAAAAATTCTGTCCTCGGAATTTCCCAACACTCACGTGTCCGGGAACAAAAGTGGGAAATGCTCTCGCATCTCATCCTCATTCTCCCAAGTAGACTCTCCAGGCGAGCCGTGTCGTCACATCACCCTCACAAGATTGACAACCTTGTTCCGAAGTGACTTCTGACACCTGTCCAGAATCTGCACTGGCTGCTGGTCATACGTCATATCAGGACGAACGGTAATCTCCGAGAAATCCACAGCATGAGATGGATCGCTAATGTATCGACGGAGCTGCAACACATGGAAAACATTGTGAACTCCCTCCAAAGATGGCGGCAAGGCTAAGAGGTAGGCTACCTCGCCAACTTTCTCCAGAATGTCAAACGGTCCAATGTATCGCGGGCTCAACTTCCCTCGCTTCCCGAAGCGAATCACACCATGATTCGGGGATATCCTCAGAAACACATGGTCGCCCGGCTGAAACTCCAAAGGACGACGTTTAGCATCCACCCAATGCTTAAAACGGTCCTGAGCAATCCTCAACCTCTCCCGAATGTTCCTGACAACATCCACGTCCTCCACGATCATCTCAGGTCCCAACAGCTCCCGATCACCAACGTCATCCTAACTCAATGGCGATAGACATTTCCTCCCATAAAGAGCGGCGAAAGGCGCCATGCCAATACTCGCCTGGAAGCTGTTGTTGTAAGAAAACTCCACCAGATGTAGATGGTCGTCCCACGAACCCTTGAAATCCAACATGCACGCCCTCAGCATGTCCTCCAAGATCTGAATCGTCCTCTCGGACTGGCCATCCGTCTGCGGATGGTACGCCGTGCTGAAACTCAGACGCGTACCCAAACTCTTCTGCAAACTCTGTCAGAACTGAGATGTGAACCTCGTGTCTCTGTCCGACACGATACTTACGGGGACTCCGTGAAGTCGTACGACCTCCTGCACGATTCACGTTACATCACTATCTAAACTAGGAAAAAGGAAATAAAAACGGAGAGTAAAAGAATTTACCTCCATATATCTCCTCGCTAGTGCCTCAGTGGACTGTCCCCCTCGGAATGGAATAAAGTGCACGGATTTGGTCAATCGATCTACGATCACCCAAATCGCTTCATTCTACTTCGGACTCCGAGGTAGTCCAGTCACGAAATCCATAGTGATGTGTTGCCACTTCCACTCCGGAATCGGAAGTGGTTGTAGCAACCCTACTGTACGTTGATGCTTCGCCTTCACTCGCTGGCAAACCAAACACTTGGCTACACTCCGAGCCACACTCCTCTTCATGCCATGCCACCAATAGTTCAGACGAAGATCCTGGTACATCTTGGTGCCACTAGGATGCACAGAATACGGCGAATTGTGCGCCTCCACCATCAACTCCTCTCTAATATCCCCAGCTAGCACACACAACCTGGCTCCAAATCTCAGCGAGCCATCCTCATGAATCAAAAAGTCAGTCCACAGGCCGGCTTCCACCTGCTCCCGAATCTTCACCAGCTTCGGATCCTCAGCCTGGCCAGCCTTGATTCGATCCACGATCGTCGACTGTATCTGCATACACATCAACGAAGAAGCCTCCCCAGGAAGAACAATCTCCATGCCAGACTCGCAAAAATCCCGCTGCAATCTCCACTGCGAGGTCAAAATCATCACCGCTGGACGCCTACTCAGCGCATCAGGAACCACATTCACCTTGCCAGGGTGATACTGCAAATCAATCTCATAATCCGCCATGAGCTCCAACCATCGACGCTGTCGCATGTTGAGCTCCTTCTAAGTAAAAATATACTTCAAGCTTTTGTGATCGGTGAAAATATTCACTTTCTCACTCAGCAAGAAGTGCCTCCAAATCTTAAGAGCAAACACAACGGCAGCCAACTCCAAATCATGCGTCGGGTAATTCTTCTCATGAACCTTGAGCTGACGAGATGCATACGCCACAACGTGCCCGTGCTGATGCAACACACAACCGAGACCCTTGCCAGAAGCATCGCAAAAGATCTCAAATCCACCGCTGCGATCAGGCACAACAAGAATAGGGGCAGTCGTCAATCTCTCCCTCAGAACACCAAAAGCATTCTCACAATCACCCGACCAAACAAAAGGTGCATCCTTCCGCGTCAATCTGGTCATCGGCTCCGCAATACGAGAGAAGTCCTTAATGAAGCGCCGATAGTAACCAGCGAGCCCAAGGAAACTCCGAATCTCAGACGCTGACTGCGGAACAGGCCACTCTCTGATGGCCCTGATCTTCTTGGGATCCACTGAAATACCATCTCCAGTCACCACATGCCCGAGAAAAGCAACCCTGTCCAGCCAAAACTCGCACTTCGAAAACTTAGCATACAGCCGATGCTTCCTCAAAATCTCCAACACCGTCCTCAAGTGCGAGGCATGCTCTTCCTCCGACTTCGAATAGATCAGAATGTCATCAATAAAGATAACGACAAACTTATCCAAAAATTCATAGAAAATTAGGTTCATCAGATTCATGAAAACTGCGGGTGCATTGGTTACACCGAAAGGCATAACCACAAACTCATAGTGTCCATACTTCGTCCTGAATGCTGTCTTCGGAACATCTCCCTTCTTCACCTTCAACTGATGGTAACCACTCCTCAGATCCAATTTCAAAAACACCCTCGAACCTCCAAGCTGATCAAAAATATCATCGATGCGAGGCAACGTGTATTTATTATTGATGGTCACCACATTCAACTCCCGATAGTCCACGCACATGTGACGCGAACCATCCTTCTTCTTCACCAGCAGCACCGGTGCTCCACACGGAGACACACTAGGATTGATAAAACCCTTCTGCAAAAGCTCATCCAGCTGCTTCCGCAACTCCTCCAACTCAGCGGGTGCCATACGATACGGAGCCTTCGAAATCAGCTGCGCTCCCGGAATAAGATCAATAGAAAATTCTAAAGCTCGATCAGGTGGCAAACCAGACATCTCCTCGGGGAATACGCCATCAAAATCTCGCACAACCGCTGGCCTCTCCAGCTCCATCTCCATAGCCACAAACTACACCGGCCTGGCCCGAAATCTGACAGGACCAAGCGAGCTGCTACCACGGCTGAACTCAAATACTGGATGTCCGGGAATCTCGAACACCACCTTCTTCCTCCGACAGTCGATCGTAGCATAGAAGCTCGCAAGCCAATCCATCCCAAGGACCGCATCATAGTTGATGATGTCGTGGACAATGAAATCAGCGTAAAGCTCATGTCCACAGACCACCAACGAGCAAGAATTGCAACCAAGATGCACCGAGACCACGCCATTCCCTGTAAAGATATTCCAACTCTTGGAAAGAGGGGACGTCGACAAGGAATGCTTCTCCACGAAGCTCCGAGAAATAATGCACATCGATGCACCTGAGTCAAAGAGGACTCGTGCAGGAAATGTGCACACCAAAACCACACCTAACAAGCAATTTAACAATCAAACCTTAGTCTAGCAAACAATCATGTTCAAGCAACAACATAATCTAACAATCAAAACTAGCTAGGAAAGTAACAGCTAGATTGAGGATTACCTGCGATAACCTCATCCACAGCCTCGCTCTCCACAGCGCTCATCAGAAAAGCATGCCTCCTCGGTGGAATAGCCTGCTGAAAAGCATGCCTCTGTGGAACAAGAGCTGCTCCACGTCCAGCAGGAACAGACGCTCGCTGCTGCAACGGCTGTGCTGCAATAGGTGCCCTCCGCAGCTGATTCGCATGTCGACAATCCTTCGCGACATGAGAAGCATCACCACAAACCAAACACTGGCCCAGAAACTTCCTACACTGATCCTTGATGTGGCCAGGCTTGCCGTAGAAATGGCAAGTCTTCTGAATAGGCCCTCCTGGCCTCTTGAACTGAGCTGGCTGATTAGGCTTGAAACCAGGCCTAACCACCGCTCTGGCCTGCTCCATAGGCCTCTTCCCAACACCAGAAACATGTCCTCTCCTCTGGCTCAGGTTCAGCTCCTGCCTCCTCGCAGCGACCAGAACCTTCTGATAAGAGTCCAGATCAGAGGAAGACACAAAACTCTGAAGCTCCAAAGCAAGTCCCTGCAGGAACCTCTGAGCCCTCTCATCAGCATCATGCACCATCTTCGGTGCGAACCGACTCAGCCTAGTGAACTCTTGGTGGTACAGGTCCACCGTCAAGCTCCCTTGCTTCAGATCAATAAAGCGCTGCAGCATCTCCTTCCTAGCAGCCTTCGGAAAGAACTCCTCATCAAACCTGGACTTAAAGGTAGCCCAAGCTATCGGCTCCACCAGCATCTTCTCTTCTGCATCCCACCAGTTCCGAGCATTATCCTTGAGTTGCCTCTTCGCCAAATCAACCCATCCAGCCGGGGTGATCTTGGCCATCTTCAAGTTATCCTCTATGTTCCGAATCCACTCATCGGCAGCTAGAGGACCCTCAGACCCATCAAAATATGCGGGACCCAGCTCCCGAAATTGCTTCGCTCCCGGCTCGGAGCGAGGTGCATCCGGAAGTGCCCGGGCAGCTCGAGCAAGTGGAGCATTCTGGACTTACAGGATCACGCCCTGCTGCACCTGCATCATCTGAAGCATCATCCGCATCATCTCTCCATTGGTGGGTTCCCGCTCAGGCTCCTCATCATGAGGGGGCGCACCACTACCTCCACCACGGGTGAATCGCCTTCCTGCCATCTAATGACACAGAAAACGAAGCAGATTAGACTCATAGCTTATGCCTCGGATGTCGAACTTAGTTTATTGGACATTCTAATATTATTATCGTCATTCCGATAATCACTGTTACAGAAGAGACCTGCATGGGCCACCAATAAAACCTGTCACGCCCCGCTTCCCTAAAATGGAGGCGAGATGTGAAAAGGTCCGCACGAGAGTGGAGCTGTGAAGCCCCAAACCCGATAAGCGTCAATAAAACATAAGCAGGTCCCTGTAACCACAAACGGAACAACAATAATAACACAAGGAGAGACAGAAATAAAATCTCAATCTCATAAAAGGTCCAACATGAAAATTAAGTTCAACATACAGAAAAGCCACCAGGCTAAAAGAAAGAGTCTAAAGGCCCAGAACAAGGCCAACAAAAGGAACAACGTAACCAAGTATAGGTGCTACGCACCGACAACAAAACATCAGTCTAAAAAAAGGGAAAGCTCAACGAAGACACTAGGACTGGTCCCCAGTGTCCACGTACTCCTCGCCAAACACAGGCTCGGGCTCGGCATCGGCAAACACCTCGTCCTCAATAATGTACTCAGGCTCAGGATCTAACATGTGTCACCCAAAAGAGTAAAGGGGCACATGTCAGTAAGTCTAAAAGACTTGGGCAAGGAAACTGAAAGTAAGGCAAACTAACAACCTAGCAGTTATAGTATGCATGACGTGGCAGTTATAACATGAGTGCACAAGTAAGACATGGTGAACATGAAGTACAAGAGAACAATTTATCAGGACAAGTCAAGAGTAGCCAAGCTACTAACAATCTCAATCTTTTCACTAGTCACGTTTCAAGTTGTTTGTAGATGTTTACGCCTTACAGCTGAACGGTTTGGCATTCACGCTGATTGGCCGCTTAACACTACCCTAGAACCCAGAGTTTATGCCTTACAACTGCAGTTGCTGATCGGGCAGACTCCCAGTTAAATGGCTGCTTAACTCTTACCCCAAAACCCACATGTGAACGAGCCAAGGTCCCTATACATGAGCTCAGTAAATGAGCCAGGGTTGCCCCGTACAAGAGCTCGTTTCCTGGATCACAAACCAGGAGCGTATTTCATTTGGCCTAGGGGTGCACCTAGCCTCAATCATTTCACAAGGTGTAGCGGAGCTACGCAATCACGGAAACACTTAAAGAATGCAATGACATGACAATTAATTCGCGTACCGTTAATGGAAATTAAACATGACATGGTAGTTGTGCAACATGATAAATGTCGGATCTAGCTTCATTGTCAAGCTAGTTCCTAAATTTGCGCCTAGGCGAGTATCATTTCGTCGCCTAGTCTCTTTTACGCCTACAACAAGCAAATGGCCTAAGACATGGCCCAAAACCCTAAGTGGCAAGTTTCACTTGCCTAGCACCGAGGATGACGATCACGAAGGTTCATCTCATGGACGCTAATCTACGGAGAAGTCGCTGTTATGGAGAAACAATCATCAAAACAACATTCATTTCATTAGGGTTTCACAAAAACACAAGTGGGTTAAGAGAACATTAAGAGATCGATTTATTACCGTATTGGAAGCGGAAGAATGATGCCGAGCAAGCACGGCAACAGAAGAAACGCTCCGGGGAACCTAGGGTTCAGATCTGGAATGGATGGGGAAAATCTGGAGAAATGGGGTTTTGGGGGATTTTGGGGGTTGGAGATGGCCTAGGGCATGGTGGTAGACCAAAATGGAGAGGGAAACTCCAAGGGAGGAAGGAATGGCTTGGGGAAATGTTGGAGAGTGATTTGGGGAAGAAGGAGGCTCAGGAGAATGAAAGAGGGATGAAAGAAGTCGTGGGTGGGGTTTAAATAGGGAGTGCTGGCGGCTGCCCAGAAATTAGGGTTTCGACACTGATTAGTCGGTCAAAGAGCAACCACTGACCGACTATTTTGGGAACTAGTCGGTTGGTTGACCAACGCAGACCGACTAAGTCCAAACAGTAACTCCTGTACAAAAATAGGATTTAGATTTAGTCGGTCAAAGAACAACTACTGACCGACTAGTTTCTCATCTAGTCGGTCGATGAACGTTCTTAGACCGACTAAGAATGAATAGTACTTCGTGTCAAAAATGATCATAGAGCTAGTCGGTTAAAGAACGATTGCTGACCGACTAGTTTGCAACCTAGTCAGTCGATCAATGTTCTTAGACCGACTAACGATAAACAGTAACTCCTGAGAAATTAACAAAGCCAACTAGTCGGTCCATGAAGGTTTGCCAACCGACTAAATCGTCATCTAGTCGGTCGGTTCCCCTTCTTAAACCGGCTAACGTGCACAGAAAGTTCCGAAATGGAGCGCGAAGCTCCGGGATCGATTCATAAGACCCCTAGGCTTGATCTAACAATAAGATATGACCGATATGAAGCCCGTCACGAATGACTTACTCCAAAATCGACGATTCTAAGGAAGAAGCTAGAACATCACGACGAAACGATCGAAAACGAAAGCTACGGAGACGAAAACCACACATGAGGAGAAAATCCACCAAAACACATATATAATATAAATAATCCAAATACATGAAAACCAGTCGTTACAGTGTAGATGCTGAAGCAAACCTCCGGAAGGGCGCCGAGGAACGATTGATGATATCAGAGGGAAGGGGGGCTAATCCCCAATCCCGGCTGATCTCCAATCTCTACTGATCGAGGAGGAGTTACGTATAAGGACCCTGGCTATGAGGAAAAGACTAGAAGGGGGGTTGAATAGTGTTTATAAAATTTAAACGATTGTTATACCAATTTAAATACCTAATCAATAATAAATGCGGAATAATAAATTTACCCAAAATGAAAGAACCTAATAAGAAGATGTTTCAAGGGTTCGGATTACCCAAGTCCAATCCCGACTTATTCCCGTTAATCCTACGTCCCTTCCACCCGGATACCTCCGGATACCCAAGTTAGAACCCTAACTTAAGGTTTCTTTTAAACCCACTTGTAGAAACCCTACATGTGTAATCGAACAATAATCAATGTCCTTGACTCCCACAACTTGGGATCATGCAAACCCACTCTCACAAATCGAGAGTGAAATCGAAATATGAGATAATGAAATTCGAAATGTAAACACTTACAAACACTTATGCCTTGAGTAGAACTTGAAGAAGCAAGTGTGTGTGTATGTGTGTTGATCTCTTCCAAGGAGAGTGTGAAGCCCTTTCTCTTGTCACTACCAAATGCCTAGAGGATATCAACTTTGATTCTAGGTTGGAGAGCAAGAGAGAATGAGTTTCTAGGGCTGGGAGAAAATGAGGGCTTGAGAGCTTAGAGATGAGATCAGTGAATTCTAAAGAGTTGCAAGAGCTCTCCAATGGAACAGTACGAGAACCTTTTATAAGTTCTCTAAACCCCTCAAGCAAAATACCCAAAAAACCCCCTTTAAAATCCGTCTGGAAAAAGCCAACGGATAGAAAATATGCGCCAGACAGCCGACTGGTGAACAACTCACTACTGCACTGTGTCAGAGGGTAGGTGATAATTCAAATGATTACTTACCATATATGACAGTCGACTGATGAAGGTAGGACATGCGCCTGTAAACCAACATGCGATTGAGAAACCTTCTACAAGCGACTGCATTCATAAGTGCATAAGTGGTGAAAACTCAAGAAGGTTGGGAAGTCAGGGCAGGCGACTGTAGAAGAATATACAGGCTACTGTGCCATGGGCAGGTGCCTATAAATCCTTCTTACATCGCCTGCAGGTGCAAGTGCAAAAGTTGTCAAAACTTGGAAAGTTTGAAAAGCTAGGACAAATGATTGTAGAAGCATATACATGTGACTATGCAATGGGCAGATGCTTGTAAATCCTTCTTACATCGCCTGCAGACGTAGGTGCAAAAGTTGCAAGACTGGGGACTTTTGGGATAAAAGAGACATGCGACTGACTACCAAGTAACATGCGCCTGTAACTGGACCGGTGCCTATACATTGTACATTAGTCACCTAATGAGAGTTAGAGCAGAAATCCCAAAAGAACAAGTGAAAAAGTATGTGCACAACAGACGATTGGAGAACAAATCTCAAGCGCTTGTATGGAGACTGTAAATCATTCAGCAGTCGCCTGTTAAAACTCCAAAATGCACATGCTTAAGAATTAAGAATTGCAGCCCTAGAAAATAAGTTCTAATGCATTCCTAGGATATAATGGAAGATGTGTGTGTGCTCTAACATAATTCTACTTCTAAGCTACATACTAATAAGAAAGAAGAAGAGAATAAAAAGATTACATTCGTTTTTGCCTCTCTTCTTTCTAATGAGTGATCTTGAAGTCTTCTTGAAGCTTCAATCTTCATCTTCGATTATCCAATCGACTTTACGAGCTTTGATTAATCCTTGCGTGACATCCATTGCTAATTAATCTTCATGATAGGCTTAGGCAATGGATTAATTGTAAGTAGATGATTAGTCACAAGTATTTATGTTTGCTCATCATCAAAACCAAAGTAGGGAGAAGTCCAAACTAAACATTCTTCCACTTTTTGGTGATGACAAATAAACATAAACAAAAAGATAAATAATTGTACTTAAAAATACTTACTCCCTCTACATAATTACCAATCAAGTTAGTCAATATAAATAAGTGCATCTAATGATCAATTAAAGCAAATATGGAAGATATGCATGAATGAAATGATGTCAATATTAGAAATTTAGGATTTTAGAATCCAAATTCATTATATCTTACTCCCCCTGAATCTAAGGCAACTTCAATCTTAGATTCAAGTATTGATTATACTTAGCACAAAATTATGATTTGTTTATTTCTATACCCCTATGGCATTATCCAAAAAGGAGGAGTAGAGAAATAACAACAATAGTCCTAAATAAAACTAAAACAATGATGAGAGTCTAAGGAATGTGATACCCATTCAATGTGATACCAAAAGAAAATCAAGAAAAAACAAAGGTGCATCACACTAATACATATTAAAAACTCATCAAAAATAGAAATTCTAGTTGACTAAAGGAATGAGAGTACAATATCAACATTACTCATGCAAAATGTCTCACCACACATCATATATATATAAGGGCACAGAGAGAGACAAAATTGCACAACATATACAAAAGAGATCACATTAGAGAAGCAAGAGACAAAATGTGATATCATATATATGTGTGTGTGTGTGTGTGTGTGTGTAAAAATGGTACATGGAGTAAAAAATAAACTATCAACTCCACATACAAGCAAAAGTATATCCATCAACCACATAACATCCATACAAAATGAAGTGCCAAACATTAATACATCCATCAAAAAATACAACAGACTCACACTCTCAACCCTAACAAAAAAATCTATGTCCTAGGGTGAATAGTCCTCAAGAAGCATCAGTCCAGAGCAGCAACGCTGGAGTCCAAATGAGTAGTCATCTCAATACGAAAGTCCTGGGTCTCTGGATCATCAGGGATGTCCTTAAAAGGAGGCACATCAGCAACAACAGAATTACCCTGGGGGGCCTGAGAAGCAGCAGGCTCAGAAGCTACATCAACTGAAGGATTTGGAATCTCAGAGATGATAGGTGGAGGAGGCTGAGTAGGCTGAGCAGCATATGGAACAAAAGACTGGAGGTGGGCAGGGAATGGTATGCCCTGATGCTGGAACAAGAGGTAGAAAAGCTCATACAAACCAGATACCTTCTTGTCGAACTTGACAAGAAAGGGATCAGTAGTAGGTGCAGTAGATGATAAGGGCTGAGATGAATCAATAGGTGGAGCAGTAGATGATAAGGGGCCTGAAGTGGACTGCCTCTTCTTTGATGCAGTTAGAAGAGTCGAAGCGGACTTCGTCTTTGCTGACGCATCAAGAAGAGCGCCAAGAGGAATAGGCTCAAAAGGAGATAAATCAATGCCAAAGCGGTGAAAGACAAGGGTAAGCAAGCCTCTATACGGAATATGAGAGGAGGAGGATGCGATCTCTATATGGTCCATGCGGTCAAGAATGACTCCAGCCCAATTCATCTCCATCCTAGAAAATATAGCATACATACATTTTAGGATCTTATGGGACGGCAGGTCAGATGATCCATATTTAGGCAAGATGTTGGACTTAACCACATGGTGGGCAGCCCAACCTCTAGCAGTAAACATGGATGATTTGATGCCGGAGGTGAGAATGGGAGGAATCTCCCTAAACATGTCCCTAAAGACGGATTTATCTAACTCTGCAATAGAAGAGATGGAAATATCGGCAGGTAATGAACCGGTAGAGGAAATCCTAATGATGGTCCCTAAAAGTGTGGGATCAAGCTTGATGTGAGTCCCCTGAACCAAACTATCCAGTATCCCAGACTCTGCATACTCACCACGAATGTGGTTAGCATAAAAGAGCTTTACGAGAAAGGGATATGGAAGAGGATAATCATCGTGAGAGTATATGAACAAATCGACCAATTTGGTCGTCATAAGGAGCTGAGATAGACTCTCAGAGGTGAAAGCCGAATAAACGATGAAACATTTTAAGAAGATTACTGCCAATCATGGAATGAAATCTCGCTAAACATGCGTCGTCACGACACCTATGAACAAGAGGTGTAGAAGCTGAAGGAGGAGCACTGGAAGGATTTTGGCCTTGGGGCTGGGTATTTTCAGTCTCGACATGAGGCTCAGTGTGTGGTTCAACATGGGTTTCTTCCTTATGTGTAGTGGAGGTCAGGGCTAGGGGCTGAGTCTGAGGTGCTTGTTTTCGCCAATGTTTGAGGGGAATCTCCTCACTAGACGAAGACGGGGCATAATCAGATTTAGAAAGCTGCAAAAGCTCAGAGGATGAGGTTGTAAATTTGGTACGATGTTTCTTGTGGCCCTGGGTAGGAGGAGGCTTAGGAAATTTAGGGGTTCTATGCTTCGCAACGGCAAAAGCTTTCCCTTTGGAGGATGAACTGAGTTTGGGTGGAACCATTGAAACAAATCAACAAAGATTGACGAAAATGATGGCATGAAACGAAAGAAACGAGGGAGATTATAACAAACGATGGTGGAGGAGGGGATCCAAGGTTTGTTCGATTGATTGGAGACGAGTAATCGACGAGCAATCGACAGCAAGAAGAAGCAATCAATGACGACAAGTGAATTTGGAGCAATCGACGATGGCAAGTGAATCGAGGGCACTCGTTTGAAGGAAGAAGAAGAGGGAATTCGATCAGTAGAGAGAGAAATGAAGGGGCACGATCTCTTAAGTGGTGGGGAAAATGATCTGGGCCATTGGATTAAAAATAACGGCTCAAATCGTGGGCTACGAACCGCCAAACTCGACGGACAAGCGACTGTTGCACAACGTACAGTCGCCTGTCAAGCCCTAATAAAAAATGATCCAGAAAGAAGATTGGCGTCTATAGAAGAAATTACAGTCACCTGGATTTGGATAGGTGCCTGTGAAATGACTTAAAAATTTTGAAGAAATTTTGAGCCACCTCGCAGGAAAATTGGTGACAATTGGACAGGCGCCTAATGACCAAAATACAACTGCCTGGCCGAAAACCAGTCGACTGGAATATGACCATCAGTCGCCTGTTATGAATAAGAGTTATGAAGACTAAAAACTGGAGATTGGAAAGTCGACTGAAGAAGAAAAGTCATTTGACTATCCTGGTTCTGAAATCCAGAATTGAGTTAGAATCAAGGATTAGAGACTTCTCACCCTTAGACATATACTCTAATTATTCTAATAACATCACATCACTATCATTAACATATAGATTAACATACAAAACAAGCATAAATCCTATCAAAAAATCTCCAATAAATCTCATTGAAAACATATGTGAAAATATGACATATATTAACATGAGATATGAAAATGATCAAATGAGCTCAAAACATTTTATAACATATAAAAATGAGCTCCTAAATCTCAGATTCACCCATAATCCCTAATTCTCCACGCAACCACACAATGAGTCTTTTTTAAAAGGTTTAGTGAAGATGTCGACGATTTGTTTTTGGGTTTCAATGTACTCTAAGATGATGTCCTTCTTAGCTACATGATATTTATAAAATGGTGTCTCACATCTATATATTTGGTGCAGGAGTGGTGTACCGGATTTTTGGAGAGACAAATTGCACTTTGGTTTTCGACCATGATAGGACAAGTATCACAATTGACACCATAGTCTTTAAGTGTGTATTTCATCCAGAGAACTTGTGCACATGCAAGACCATGTCAATATTCAGCTTCAGTCATGGACAATGATACCGAGTTCTGTTACTTGGAAAACCAAGAAACTAGGGAATTTCCTAGAAAATGGCAAGTGCCACCAGTACTCTTCCTATCAGATTTGCATCCGGCAAAATCAGCATCACTATATGAGATTAAATCGTATGTGCTAGACTTATGGTAAAGTAACTCATAATATAGTGTTTGTTTGAGGTAACGAAATATTCGTTTAACCGCAATCAAATGTGACTCCTTAGGTCTAGCTTGATATCTAGCACAAAGACAAATGGAAAACATAATATCGGGCCTACTAGCAGTTAAGTAAAGTAAACTACCGATCATACCTCGATATAGGTGAATGTCTACATCTTTTTCGTTTTCATTGTGTAGATGGGTTGTCATACTCATGGGAGTCCGCTTACTTGACGACGATTCCATCCCGAATCGCTTGATAAGCTCTCCGGTGTACTTTGTTTGATGTATGAAAGTCACACCTTCATTTGCCGAATTTGTAATCCAAGGAAGTAGTTGAGGCCATACATATGGCTCATCTTGAATTCATCCTTTATAGACTTAGAAAATTCTTGGTAAAGATTAAAGTTAGTAGAACCAAATATTATATTGTCCAATAAACTTGGATTAAAAGGACGTCATTTTCATAATCTTTAATGAAAAGTGTTGAATCAACTTCACCCATTTTAAAACCTAAATCTAAAAGAAAGGTTTTGAGTCGATCATACCAAGCTCTAGGAGCTTGTCTCAACATATATAACGCTTTCTTAAGTTAGAAAATATGGGTTGGAAATTATTTATGTATGAAACCGGGTGGTTGAGAAACATAAACTTATTCTTCAATATACATTTAAAATGCACTTTTAACATCCATTTGAAATAATTTAAAATTCTTATGAGATGCAAAAGATAAAAGCAACCTAATAGCTTCTAATCTAGCTACAGGGGCAAAGGATTCTTCGAAATCAATACCTTCCTCTTGCCGGTAGCCTTGAGCCACTAACCTTGCTTTGTTTCTTGTGATGACATAATTCTCATCTGTCTTGTTCTTAAAAATCTATTTGGTCCCAATGACTTGGTGACCATTTGGAAGAGGAACGAGCTCCCAAACTTCATTTCTTTCAAATTGCATGAGCTCTTCTTCTATTACTACTATCCACGAGCTATCTTCATAAGCTTCTTGGATGTTCTTTGGCTCATTGGTAGAGACAAAGACGTAATGAGAGAATTCATCAATCCTTGATCTTGTTCGGACACCCACACTAATGTCTCCAATTATTTGGTCATGTGGATGGTCACGAACGCTCGGATAAGCTTTGGGAATACCTAATCATTTGGAACATGCTCAACATTTTTATTAGCATTGTTAGTCTCAATAATAGAATCATTAATTTTAACGTTACTAATGGAATCACATAAAATATCTACATTATCATTGACAATATGAGGAATATCAAAATCTTCATGAAATGAAACGTGTAGTGATTCCTAGATCGTTGAAGAGGTTTTGTTGTATATCCGGTAGGCTTTGCTACGTATGGAATATCCAACAAATATTCCTTCATCGGATCTTGGCTCAAATTTCTCTAAGTTGCCATAGGTGCTCTTTATAAAACATTTTGAACCAAAAACACGGAAATATTTAACTTGTGGCTTTTTATAAAAAATAATTTGAAACAAGTTTTGTTCGTTCGGGGCCTCACTAGGATCCTATTTAGCACATACCATGCTGTGTGCACAGCCTCCGCCCAATATTGTAGTCCAAGATGGTTATCATGGACCATGGTGCATGCACACTCAATTAAGGTCATATTCTTTCTCTCAACAACACCATTTTGTGGTGGTGAGCAAGGAAAAGAAAGGTTGTGAGTACTCCTGTTGTCATCACAAAACTTAGTGAAAAATTCATTCTCGAATTCTCCTCTATGATCACTACGAATAGTGATAATGGTGGTTCCTAAGCGATTTTGAATTTTCTTTGCAAATTGAGTAAACTCTTCAAAAACTTCATTTTTATTAGTTAAAAATGGAACCCAAGTAAATATAGGAAAGTCATCTACAATGACTAATCCATAATGCGCACTACCTAAATATGTGGTTCTAGTTGGCCCAAATAAATCTAAATGAAGTAATTCTAGGGGCCTCTTAAAAGTTATGCCATCTTTAAGTTTAAAGGAAGATTTACTTAGTTTACCTCTTTGACATGAATCACAAAAAAATTTCTTATTAAACGAAATCTTCGAAAAACCTTTAACTAGATCATGCTTAGCTAACTTATATAAGTGCTTAAAATGAACATGACCAAAAGGGCAATGCCATAATAGTTGTTCATTTGTATTAGCAACTAAGCAATGTTCTATGGTTTTAGGCATGCTCAAATAATAAATATTTTTATGCCTAATACCGGAAAATATAACATGCAAATCATTATCAACCATATTACAAATACCATCTCCAAAGTTAACCTTGTAATATTTGTCACAAAGTTGACTTATGGAGATAAGGTTATGACATAAACCACTAACTAAATAAACATTTGTAATAAGAGGGTTGGAATGATAACCGACTTTGCATACCCCAATGATGGTTCCCTTTTGATCGCATCCAAAAGTGACCGTTGCACCATCCTTAATGCAAACCACTTCGGAGAGCAATGTGGGATCTCCCGTCATGTGTTTGGAGCAACTGCTATCGAGTATCCATCCTTTCCTTTTAGAGCTAGTTTTGCATTTCTTGCTCTTTTTCTTTCTCTTGGGTACCTATATAGTATACCATAAGCTTATGATACCCAAGCTTGTTGGGTCCAAAGGGATTAGCCCTTTGGAAACTAAGTCCAAGTAAACTTTAGTTTTCCAACATAATTATCACCATTTACCACATCCCTAAGATATGAGTTTAAGTAAGCATTCCTATCATTAGTGCTTGTGTTCTTGGGACCCCAAATTGCGTATGTTTTGGGTGTCCTCGTCATAATTGCATGCACATTTGGTTGAGATTTATGTGGTGCATGTTTCCTAGGAGTATGAGATCTAGCATATGATGGTGGAGGTGGATATGCATGAGACATATATGGGTTATATGCAAAATGAGGATCATGCTTATTATATGAAGCATATGGAACATGCATGAGATGTGGTGGATATGCATGAGCATACATGGGAGGATGATGTGCATGAACATATGAATGTGTAGGAGCATTGCATGAGTATTTCTCATGTGTGGGTTTGCACGTGCCCGTGGGAGTAGAGCAAAAAATGAGTCATATGTGTCCATATGTGAAGTAAGAGATTTTCTACGTGTGTGAGTATTAGTGTACACATAGGCATGTCCTTTCTTTTGGTTTCCATCCTTAGTGGGTTTCTTTCCAAAAGAAGGAAAGTGTGAAGTGGTGGCCTTCTTGGTAGGTTCGCTACCAATAGTGTTTTTGACACCACTAGTGGATGCACCGGGGATGGCCTCACAAAATCTATAGTTATACCACTATAGGAGGTACGTTATTTGGATGCATTTGCTTCCACATAACCAAGTCCAACACGATGTGTAGTCGAAAATTGGTTTGAAAGCAATTCATCCAATTGCTCTTTTCCTTTGTTAAATCTTTAACTTGGGAGGACATGAGCTCATATTTCTCCTTAAGAGAAGAAGTAGTGGTGTCCAAGGTGGACACACGTGTTTTGAGCTTGTGCACTTGGGTTTTGAGAGATTCGTTCTCAATACCCAATTGTGTGTTTTGTGAAGCTAGATCAACACTATTTTTAGAAGAAACGTGATCTAGTTGAGATTTGAGGAAATTCACCTCATTTCTCAAGGTGCCATTTGAGAAACCAAATTGGCTTTCTCAAGTGCAAGTGTGTCAACAATGGTGTCATTGTTGGTGATGCATGTCATGGATGATTTACTAACAGTTGTTTTCTTCAAATTAGTATATCTAATAATAATAGATTGATACTTAGAGAATAATTCTTCGTTAGCAATACGAAGTTCATCTATAGTTACCTCGGGCTATCATTCTCACTATCGCTTCCATCGGAGAATGTATCTTCTTGGACCATGAAGCACATATGTGCACTCTCACCATTCTCATCCTCGAATTCGCTTGAGGAATCTCCACTTGAGTCATCAAAAGTCCCAACGAGTCCTTTCTTCTTGTCCTTCTTCAATTTGTTGGACTTATGGTACTTCGGTGCTTTCCATTGTTCTTTGTTCCTTAGCATTGGGCAATCTCTTGATGTGCCCTGGCTTGTTACACTTAAAACAAAGAGAAGAGGAATTGTTATTGTATTCAAATTTAGATTTGGAAGAGAATTTACCTTTGTGAAAGAAGCGTTGGAACTTCTTTTCCATTTGCGTCATTTCTTCTAAATCCATTTCTTTCTTGGATTCATCATTATCGAAGGATGAAGAGGTAGCCTTGATCGCTAACGCCTTCTTCTTTGCCTCCGTTGGATTCATCATTGCTCTAATCTTCATTTGGTTCTTCCTTCTTACTTCGTAAGACATGAGAGTATCGATGAGATTCACCATGGTATAGTTCTTCATGTCATTGACCTCCTCGATGGCAATAGCCCTTCTTTCCCATTTTGAGGTCATTCCCATGATTATTTTTCTTTCCTTTTCTTGTTGGGTGTATACTTGACTGAGAGCTTCAAATCATTGGTGATGTCGGTGAAACAACCGTACATCGTTGCAATGTTCTCACTTTCCTGCATACGAAACATGTCGAAGTTTTGTATAGCAACATATAACTTTGACAATTTTACTTTGTTTGTCCCCTCGTGGGTGATGACGAGATGGTTCCATATTTAATATGCACTCGTACATGTGCATATCTTGTTGAATTCATCCGGATCCAATGTGCAACGAAGACCGTTCATTGCTTTGGCATTGTTCACCTCGGTGGACTTCCCGACGGGAGTCCATTTGTCGAAATCTTCTTCGGAGTGTTCAATGTAATCCTTATGGAGGGTTCTCCAAAGAGAAGAACTCATTAGGGAAGTCTCCATCTAATAGCCAAAATTCGTTCCATTGAAATGCGGAGGCCGAACCGTTGATTGTCTTTCGAAAACGGTAGAAGCACCATCACGATCGTGATTGTTGTACGAAGGTGGTAGATGAATGTTGTTGTTGTTGGATGTCATAGTTATAAACCTTGTGCTCTGATACCAATTATAAGGACCCTGGCTATGAGGAAAACACTAGAAGGGGGGTTGAATAGTGTTTATAAAATTTAAATGATAGTTATACCAATTTAAATCCCAAAATAACAATAAATGCGGAATTATAAATTAACCCAAACTGAAACAAGTAAAAAGAATATGCTTCAAAGGTTCGGATCACCCAAGTCCAACCTTAACTTAAGGTTTCCTTTAAACCCAGTTATAGAACCCCTACAAGTGTAATCGAACAACAATCGATGTCCTTGACTCCCACAACTTGGGATCAAGCAAACCCACTCTCACAAACCGAAAGTGAAATTGAAATACGAGATAATGAAATTCGAAATGTAAACACTTACAAACACATATGCCTTGAAGTAGAACTTGAAGGAGCAAGTGTGTGCGTTGATCTCTTCCAAGAAGAGAGTGAAGCCCTTTCTCTTGTCAACACCAAATGCCTTGAGGATATCAACTTTGATTCTAAGTTGGAGAGTAAGAGAGAATGAGTTTTTAGGGCTTGGAGAAGATAACGGCTTGAGAGCTTAGAGACGAGATCAATGAATTCTAAAGGGTTGCAAGAGCTGTCCAATGGAACAATAGGAGACCTTTTTATAAGTTCTCTAAACCCCTCAAGCAAATACCCAAAAACCCCTTTGAAATTCGTCTGGAAAAAGCCAACAGATAGAAAATACGTGCCAGACAGTCGACTGGTGAACAACTCACAGTCTCCTGTTGCACTGTGTCAGAGGGTAGGTGAGAATTCAAACGGTAACTTACCAAGTAGGACAGTCGCTAATGAAGATAGCACGTGCATCTCTAAACCAAAAAGCGACCTAGAAACCTTTTACAAGCGATTGCATTCTTAAGTGCGTAAGTGGTGATAACTCAGGAAGTTTGGGAAGTCAAGACATGCGAATGTAGAAGAATATACTGGTGACTATGCCATGGGCAGGCGCTTGTAAATCCTTCTTACATCGCCTGTAGGCGCAAGTGCGAAAGTTGTCAAAACTTGGGAAGTTCGACAAGCTGGGACAGTCGACTGTAGAAGCATATACATGCGATTGTGCTATGGGCAGGCGCCTGTAAATCCTTCTTACATCGCCTGCAGACGGAAGTGCAAAAGTTGTAAGACTGGGGACTTTTGGGATAAAAGAGACATGCGACTGACTAATAAGTCACAGACGCCTGTAATTGGACAGGTGCCTATACATTGTACAACAGACGCCTGATGAGAGTTATAGCAGAAAGCTCAAAAGAACAAGTGAAAAAATATGTGCATAATAGACGACTGGAGAACAAATCTCAAGCGCATATATGGAGACAAGCGCTTGTAAATTGTTCAGCAGTCGCCTGTTAAAACTTCAAAATGCACATGCTTGAGAATTAAGAATTGGAGGCATAGGAAATGAGTTTTAATGCTTTCGTAGGATAGAATGGAAGATATGTGTGTGCTCCAACATAATTCTACTTCTAAGCTATATACTAATAAGAAAGAAGAAGAGAATAACAAGATTACATTTGTATTTGCCTCTCGTCTTTCTAATGAGTGATCTTGAAGTCTTCTTAAAGCTTCAATCTTCATCTTCGATCATCCAATAGACTTTATGAGTTTTGATTGATCCTTGAGTGACATCCATTTCTAATTGATCTTCATGATATGCTTAGGCAATGGATTAACTACAAGTAGGGGATTAGTCACACGTATTTATGTTTGCTCATCATCAAAACCAAGTAGGGAGAATTCCAATACTCAACATTAAGGAGCAAGGGAAAAGCTTCGTGACCAGATCGTCGTTATTCAAGCCCAGATAAATGGGTTGAAGAGGGTGGACTCAGACAAGATCGCGAATGAGGCCATGGATAAGTACTCCGTTGACTTGGTTGCTCCTCAATGTCCCAGTTATTCAAAGTTAGTTTTCTCCATTGCTGACAAGAGATTGAACATAATTTACCTAACTCAGGGGTCATCTTAAAGTAGCTCGAGATGGTTCCTGATGAAGACGAGGACATCGAGCTCCTTTCTGCAGAGGGCACCACATTTGTCGAGGCGGGAGTTACAAGAGAGGTCCATCCCGAAGCTTCGGCCCACGTGGCCCCACCTTCTTAGATTGTACCTTGTACCCATTTTGGCCCTTTTTGTAATGGACACAACCATTGTTGAATTGTGTTTTGAATTGAATTGTTGTAGGGTGGAGAGTCAAGCTAAAAACCGAGTGCCATCTTGGCCCCCTCCGCGGCTCGGGTTTTCCTTGGAAAGTAGGAAGCATGAGGCATGTGAAATTACTTTTATCGTGTCGGCACCGGTTGGTCGGCCCGCTGCGGGAAGTGGCCCTAGCCTTATGACGGACCAGTAGGTCAGCCTGCTGGGTGAGTAGCCCTTAGCCTTTCGGTGGACCGGTTGGTCGGCCCGCTGGGTGAGTGGCATCCAGCCTTTTGGAAAACAAATAGGTTGTCTTACTAGGGTAGTGGCCCTCGGCCTTAAGGTAGATTAGTAGGCCGGCTTGGTGGAGTAGTGGCCACAGGCTTATGGCAGACTAAGTCTTTGATCGGCTGCAATAAGAGTGGCCTCTCAACTAATGATTGATGGAAGGTATGTCAGCCCGCTGAGGGAGTGGCCCCCAGCCTTATGGCAGACTAGTTGGCCGACCCGCTGGGGGAATGGCCCCCAGCTTTATGGCGAACTAGTAGGTCAGCCCGCTGGAGGAATGGCCCCTAGCTTTATAGCGAACTAGTAGGTTGGCCAGCAGGGGGAGTGGCCCCCACTGTACGTCAGAGTAGTAGGTCGACCGGCTGGGGGAGTGGTCCCTGCATTACGATAGACTAAGTCTTTAATCGGTTACGAGGGGAGTGGTCCCTCGACTAACGACTGACGGAAAGTAGGTCGGCCCACTGGGAAGTAGCCACAGCCTTACAGCAGACTAGTTGGTTGGCCCGATGGGGGAGTGGCACCCAACCTTACGGCAGACTAATAGGTCGGCCTATTGGGGGAGTGACCCCGACCTTACGACAGACTAATAGGTTGGCCTGCTAGGGGGGTGGCCTCCAACCTTACAGTAGACTAAGTTTTTGATTGTTTGCAAGGGGACTGGCCCCTTGGCTAACGACCGATGGAAAGTAGGTCGGCTCGATAGGAGAGTGGCCCCCAGCCTTACGACGGATCGTTCTATCGGCCTGTTGGGGGAGTGGCCCTAGCAATATATCAGACTAATAGGTCGGCCTGCTGGAGGAGTAGCCCCCAGCCTTACGGCAGACAAAGTCTTTGATCAGCTGCGGGGGGAGTGGCCCCTAGACTAATGACAGATGGTATGTAGGTCGGCTTGTTGGGGGATTGACCCACAGCCTTACGGTGGACTATTTGTTATGCACCGCTCCCAAAATACCCGGGAATTTGAAAAAAAACTTTCCCAGGACTCTGAAGAGTGAGAGTGAAGAGATCAGAAGAGGGGATAGAGAGAGAGAGAGAGAGAGAGAGAGAGAGAGAGAGAGAGAGAGAGTACATAGAATAGCAGGTCCACTACACAAATGCTGGGATAGCACACGCAATGCTCCAACAGAAATTGCAACATCCAAAAGAGACAACTCAAGTATAAGCCAACAATCATCTGAAACCAAGACCTTTCATACTTTTTTTAAACAATGTCTAATGTACAACTTAACATTTACAAATGCGTTATAACTCAAACTCTCAAATATGACAACTCACACACTAATCTACCCAAAGTCTTTGTCCCCCAACTTCATGGCAAGCTCTGCTGCAGCGCAACCTGAAAAATGTGAGGAGCACGTCAATGCGTGCGCCAGTAGGACATCCCAACACTAATGAAAAATTATTTATTCTTTGCTTACGTATTGTGATAACAAGTTAAGGGATGATCATGGAGACTAAGTGACATAACATAACGATAAGGTATGCCATTGCATGAAGTAAAAGCGAATGAGATAGAGACGTACCTGTCGTTAGGGAGTGAGTTGCTGCAAAAGAGAGTTGGTACAACAATAATACATAGGGAAAGGAACAACAAGGCAACTACAACTATAAGATTACAACAAGAAATAAATACAGGAGGAAGGGTCACATAAATACCAGTAGAGGGAAGATGAAACACCACAAGTAGAACAATTAACATATAATTTATTAACTTAATGGAAATCTGGGTAAACCATAAGATATAAGAACCTGGACCACACTATATGTGTTGGTGGTGGAAAACTGCACTCGACACAGTGGACACGGGCACTGTACGCCGGGCCTTTCACCCTGCTCCGTCAGTGGACCTGCCTCATGGGCCCCATCCCAAGATTGGGATGAGTATGGTACATAGTGTAGTGGACACGGGCACTATACACCGGACCTGTCCATCTCCTCCCTGGACGGTAACAAGGGTGAGGATCTCCGCATGCACCTCTCCACATCGAAGCCACATCATCACAAACGTCAAGTCCCCTCCACTCTCGGTAAAGGCGAGTGTGAACAAACATCACCTATCACATCATCTCCTCCCCACCTTCATTGTCCAAGCCTCATATTCACAATTTACTCAAATTTCCCCCAAACCCTAGTTTTAACAGCTCACCCCCCTTTGGAGGGGATTGAGACATTTCAAAACATCAATTGAATAAGAATCATGATGGCATAGTACATGTTCAGTAACTTCCTTTCATCAACATGGGCCATGCACCTAAGTCCCATGCCCTCAATTACACTCTCATCACATAGCAACCTGGGTCATGCACTCACGTGACATGCCCTCCATCACATCACATTACACATTCACGTATAATAGTGTAGCCATTCCATCCATGTCCCCAACATCATCAATTTATAATAGGGTTCATGATACAAGAGTATACAAGCTCATTTCTCGAGTTCCATAACTTCACACTCATTGGGGCATTTCAACAAACATATGGCAGGCGTCATATAAATGAAGAGTGTCACTGATTCAGGTTGAATATTGCTTATTTAACCCCTCATCTAGTAATATTTTGTGTGTAAATAATGCTTAATTGATCTCTACTACATTTGTATATTGTATATAATCATTTATTAGATCAAACCATTGATTTGGGCACAAAATCTGAATTTTACTGGGTATTTCTGCATTTTTATATTTTCATGGCTAGGTCTCGATCTCACAATTCCAACAACTATTTATTTGTATTTTTCTGATATCTGTGCTAATTTCTGTGATTTATTGAATGCAGAATACCATTTAAATAGAGAAATACGGGGAAATACGGTCGAAATACGCCGTATATACACGAGGCGACGTGGCACGATCTTGGCGCTCCATTCGTCATCCGAAGGCAACTAGCGGATGAAAGCGCGGCCAAACCACAACCGTTGGATATCGATCCAACGGATGACGGCGCTCTCAAAAGCAGCAGCAGATCGGCGATTAAAAGGACACGCGGCGTGCATCCGAGCGCTCCCGCCTCATCTAACGGCAATCACCAAGCGGGCGACATGGCATCCCTTCATCCGTTGGATTTCGATCGAACGGTCTATATTTCACATGCTCGAATGCGGAGCACAACAAATCAAGCGACGAAGCGCGTGACGTGGCCAGATCCCAAGCATACGATGGAGATCCGACGGTCACGAGTGGATCCGACGCAAACTCGAAGAGCGCAAGCAGATGTGGAAGCGCGCAATTTTTGAAGCCCACGTAGCGGCCCCTCGTCGAATCCCGCCCTTGATGGACGGCCAGTATTTGTTGCGGCAAGCGGGTATGGGTTTTGAGTGATTTGGGTGCGGTTTTGGACCCGATAAGCAACTTAAACTGCAATGACTTGTATTTAAGGTATTCTAGGGTTTTTGCTCCGTATTCTTGGCGTATTTGGGCGATTTTGGCTGCGATTTTGCAGCAACTTTCTGAGTTTACAGAGAGCAATCTGAGGGATTTTCAGAGAGCTTTTAGAGGAAGAAGAAGAGGTTTTCTTAGGCAAAAAGAGGGTGTTTTGGTGATATCTCTTGAACTTAATTATTTATTTGTAATTCCATTTACTTCTATTGATTAGAACCATGTTGAATATGATGAATCCCTTTGTTATTTTCAGTACGTGTGGCTAAATTCTAATTGTGCATGATATGGTGTAGTTAGGGGACATGATGTGTATTTATTTGGTCGAATCTTCATGCCAAAATTGTTGACGTTGATAAAGTTATAGTCTTTATTTAAAATCTCCTCTTCATCTTTTACAAGAATATGATTGATTGATGATCGCCTCACGAGGGTGAGTTTTGATCTCCCCAAAAGGGAGTTTCATCTCTTATATTTAAAAGATTATAGCTTTAGCAACAACCTTATTCAATTTTGTGCTTTAATCTCCACAATGGTATTTTCCGATGACTTTCTCTCAAAAAGAGATTATCATTGAGTTACCTTTAATCAACCAAGTTAATACAAATCATGGACCCTAATGAACCCATATCATGTGTAGATTCTTATAGATATTTACATAAACGAAACTTTCTTTTGCTCGTATTGTCCATAAATTAAAAAACCACAATCAAACCCATTCAAACCATCATTATCAAAAGTGGTTGGTCTCTTTACGTTCAATCCCTATTTGATTTAAGCTTTGTGGTTGCAACAGGTTTTCTCCCGAGGATTCGACATCTGGACTCCCAGATCTATATTACTTGCACAGACTCTTACGCTTGAGAGAAGCACATTTTTGGGCTAAGCAAGTTTTTGGCGCAGTTACCGGGGAGAACGGTTTGTTACCACAGTTTATTTCATTCAGAGGACCTTCGGTGATATCTTTCCACTTTACTGTTCATAATTTTTTGTTTATTGTTAAAAACATTTTTGTGCTAGGAACCTAGTTTATGTGGCATAGGACCCCTAGGACACAGAGGTTGACTAGACGCTGTGAAATGGCTACTAATAATAATAACACGGATGAAAACGTTAGTAACACCAATGAAAATAATGTGCAACTTGGAATTCCTAGAACTTTAAAAGATCTTCTCAGACCAACTAGGACTAGCACAGCTTCGTGCTTTATCTCACCCGCTGATGCAAATTCTTTTAATTTCAAACCCGGGGTAATCTAACTCCTGCCCACCTTTCATGGGTCGGACAAGTAAAACCCTTATCTTCATATAAAAGGATTTGAGGAAGAGTGCTTGACATGTTTTGATGAAAAGACTAGTGAGGACACGATATATCTGAAATTGTTTCCATTCTCACCAAAAGATAAAGCTAAAAACTGGTTAAATGCCTTACCATCACGTTCTATTACTACATGGATTGACTTGCAGGCTGAGTTCTTGAAGAAATTTTTCCTATTCACAGGACACATGGATTGAAAAGACAGATCATGAACTTTGCCCAGAAAAGCGAGGAAACATTCTATTAGGCTTTTGAAAGGTTCAATGACTATTGCTAGCATGTCCACATAATGGCTTCGACAAAAGCAGGATTATTGGTTTCTACTACGATGGGCTGCAACCCCAGATGAAACAATGTGTAGAAATGATGTGCAATGTGGGATTTTTCGATAAAGAGCCAGATGAATCTTGGACGTACTTGGAGGATATAGCAGAGAATGCACAAACTTGGGATACTACTTCAGAGTATGACATGGGAGGCCCCTCTGTACCTTCCCAGCCAACACGTGGAGGGGTATACAATTTGAAGCCAGAAGATGCAGTGGAGGAAAAAATGGAAGCAATGATTACAAATAAGCTTCAAGCTCTCAATTTGAAAGAGGCCAAAGTAATTGAGATAGAGCAGAGTTTTGCACTTTGCGATGTTGGTTACCATGACACCGGTACCTGCCTCACATTTCCAGCTTTGAAGAGCATGCTAAGCAATCCAACAGGGGTGAACCAAGTATCCATAGATTACCAGGGCTTCAATTCCAATAAGGGGTGGCACAACAATCCTAACTTAAATTGCGGCCCCAATCAGCAACCTCAACAACAAGCTCCTCCTCAATTTAGACAATCACAATACAACAACAACTACTACCAAGGGGGGAACCAAAGGAGGGACTAAGAGCCAATGCAACAACAACAGATGCAACCATTGGGAGATGTGCTTCAGCAGCTTATTCAATTACAGCAAGCCTAAATGCAACAACAATATGCTCAGTTTCAGGCTCAACAGACTGAAAACCAACAGATGAGCGAAAGCTTAGCTAGGCTTATGGCAACATTGGAGAAAGGTAAGCTACCATCACAATCAATTCCGAATCCTAATATGAGCTCATCTTCTTCTGCAGGTAATAATATGAAGCCTTGCCAAGCCGTATCCACTTTGAGGAATGGGAAGGAAATTCAGAAACCTGACCCACCAAGCAGAAAAGCTAAACAAGAGGAGGAAATTCAAATGCAAAAAGAGGTGCATGAGGAGAGCATGGATGTGGGTCTGAACAATAATGTCATTGAAGAGAAAAAGCCCGCAATATATATACCTCCAACACCTTTCCCTCATCGGCTACTTCAGAAAAATAAAGATAAGTATCAATCCGAAATTCGTGAAATTTTTCAAAAGTGCCAAATAAATATTCCACTGCTTGATGCCATAAATCAAATACCTGCATATGCTAAATTTTTGAAAGATCTGTGCACTATTAAACGAAAATTGAATGTGAAGAAAAAAGCATTTTTAACTGAACATGTTAGTTCTATTCTGCAACAAAATGCACCACCTAAATTTAGAGATCCTGGATCACCCACCATTACTTGTACTATTGGCACTAAAAAGATTGGAAATGCTTTATTGGATTTAGGGTCTAGTGTTAATATTGTGCCATATCCCATCTTTGTGCAGCTTGGGTTAGGAGAGCTAAAACCAACATCTGTCACATTGCAATTAGCTGATAGATTTATTAAAGTTCCAAATGGATGTATTGAGGATGTCCTCGTTCAAGTGGACAAATTTTACTACCCTACAGACTTTATAGTTCTAGACATCCAAGGATCCCAAACTGCCAATTCCACCTTCATCATCCTAAGTAGACCGTTTCTGGCAACATGCAATGCTTTAATAAATTATAGTGATGGTCAACTTAAAATCACTTTTGGTAACATGACTTTAGATTTGAATATATTTAAAACTTGCAAGTTACCAAATGTGGATGATGAGGTTGAAAAGGTAACATGATTGACTCATTGGTGAATGATTATATTTGCTCTGAATCTTATGGTGAAGCTACTATTGTTGAAACAATTGTGGAAGATACTGATGACATCTCTCTGGTGCAGGAAAATGTGAAGGAACTCAACGCGATATGGGAGCCTAAGTTCGAGGCTTTGCCACCAAATGCACCAACTCAAATGTCATCTGAAGTGGAAGACTCAAAGCCTGAACTAAAGCCACTACCTGAATATCTCAAATCGAACGACACATCAGTTGTGCTCAAGTTTCTCAAAGAGAATATTTTCTCTAGATTTGGAGTGCCCAAAGCCTTGATCAGTGATGGAGGGTCCCATTTTTGCAACCGCATGTTTGCAACTCTAATGAAGAGGTTTGGGGTCACACACAAAGTCTCTACTCCACATCACCCCCGAACCAATGGTCAAGCAGAGCTGGCGAATAGAGAGATCAAGGGCATTTTACAGAAGACGATGAATCCTTCAAAGAAAGATTGGAGCTTGCGCTTACCTGACGCTCTGTGGGCCTACAGGACGGCCTACAAGACAATTTTGGGGATGTCACCTTACCGTCTTGTCTTTGGGAAGTCTTGTCACTTACATGTAGAATTAGAGCATAGATCCTATTGGGCTATTAAGAAATTAAATTTTGATACTAATTCATCTTTTGCTTCTCGCAGGTTACAGTTGTTGGAGTTAGAGGAGCTGAGGAGAAATGCATATGATAACGCCAAGATATCAAAAGAAAGGATGAAATCCGTCCATGACATGATGATCCTAAGGAGGGAGTTCACCCCAAGCCAAAAAGTTCTTCTGTACAATTCCATGCTACACATATTCCCTGGGAAGCTTCACTCTAGGTGGTTTGGACCTTTCACAGTCAAAGAAGTTTTCCCACATGGAGCAGTGCTATTGTTTAATGAAAAAGATGGCAGTGAGTTCAAGGTAAATGGCCAAAGATTGAAGCATTTTCATGAGCCTTGGACCAAGGATGCGAGCATCATCGATCTCACGGACCCACCCTCGGGTGGCAACTAATCAGGTGTGTTCTTTCCATGTTTTCCTCTCCCTAACATTGAGGACAATGCTTATTTTAAGTTGGGGGGAGGATATAAACTTTTAGGATTTTTCTTTTCTTTTTCTTTTAGGATTTTTTAGTTAGTTCCCTTTTTGCATTAAAAAAATGAGTCAAGTTCTATCACCAATATTTATTTCACCTAGAGATGAACCTCATGTGATGAAAATTCTCGAAATCTATTCACCACTGCACACATGTGATTCATTTTCTTCCACCCCTATTGTTAAATATTTCAGTTTCATTTGACATGTACGCTAGTACTCGTGGTAAATTTATGTTGATTATCCCAAGGGTGGGATTGATTGGTAACTTAATGAATCTAGAAGTTATGAATTAGCAAATCGTATGCTTTCAATGGAACACACCAAGGTTCATGCATCAATAGTTCACAAAATAACTGGAGCATTGCTTTCTATCTCTTATTTCATTTCTATTTGCATGCTTTATGTGATTCTGGGTAGATAGAGTACACTGTCTTTTGAAATGATTAGGATAACCCATTCTTGTGAAAGAATTAAGAAGAGGAAGCTATCTTACTAAGTTATTTATGTACACACAACAAAAAGAGAGAAACACAAAAGCAAATAAAAAGAGAAAAAATGAAGAAACAACACAAAAAATGAATGAATAAGTGTGTCGCTAAATAAATAACTTGGTTGGCTCGAGTAGGACAGTCCGAGGGGTCCTTTTTGGCCTAATGCCCTATTATCGTCTGATTTGGGAGCCAATGACAGGTAACCTCACTCATTTGATGAAGCGATCCAAGTTATACATTTCTCCGCGAATGTTACTTTATGCGCATTACACGGAACTAATAAAGAAAAAAGAAAAGTGAGGATAAATGTGCATAATTAGTAAGGCAAGAGAATTTCCAAAGCTTAAAGAAGGCACAAGATATGGTGCCATTTTCTATAAATGAAGATTGACGTGTGTATATCTTGATACCGTTCTATTCTTTATACCTGCTCTGCATGATACATCTATGCTCCAAGTTAGAATTGTTGGATCATGTGGATGGCAAACAACACTAGAAGGGGGGTTGAATAGTGTTGTTCAAATAATAAATCTTTTTCGATTGTTAATAAACGTCCTTCTAATGTTGCCTAAGAAACCAAGTAGAGCGATCTACGCTTGGTTCTTAATCAACAAGTTACTCTTATAAAAGATAAACAATTATAATTACAATCAGATAAGAGATCTTTACACACATATAGATTTTTACACAGCGGAATCAAATGAATGATCTTTGTAATATGTAAATGAACAAGGAATTACAAAGATATAATAATAACAAAGTAAATAAAAATTGCTCGCAGAGATAATAATAAGACACAGAAAAGCAATCGTAGACACAAGGATTTTTATCCTGGTTCCCCTTAACTTTTGGGTACGTCTAGTCCCCGACCAATCCGGTACGAGATTTTCCACTATCTGCTTTGGCAAATACAAATACCTAACTCCACTCGTTAGGATTTCCAACGACCTAGTCTTGACCAGGATTTCCAACCGCAACACTTAGACTTGTCTAGTGTTCCAACAACAACACAATAAAATTGATATCCAATTCACCACAATAAATTGATGGAGATTGGTTTTACACCCAGATTCTATAGCCAAATAATAATAGACAAAATTTCGTATAGTGGCTTGATAGAATAAGATTCTAGATCACACAAAGATACGAATGAATTCTTTGTGATCTAGATCTAATGTTTTTCAAAAATCCTTTAAATAAAAATCAAGAGAAAGTAATACGGATTTGAAAAACAGTTAGCCAATAAAACGAGATTACGATCTTCAGAAAATAATAACGAAATTTGCAAGATCAAGAATAAAACAGAATTGGCTAAAGAGAATGAGAGCTTTAGAACTTTAGAGCGTTTGCACGAGAGAATTTGAATTCAATAGTTGTTGTGATTTTCTCAATGAAAATGGTCCTCTATTTATAGGAGAAATCTGAGAATTCGAAATTCAAATTACTTTTGACTTTGTCCCAAAAATCATGGGAGAAAATCGCTCAACGATATTTCAAAATTCAAGTCAAAAACGTCAAACTTCGACAGCTGGTAGTCGACTCCCTAGGAGTGGTAGTCGACTCCCAGTGTGTTTCAGGAAATCTTGATTCTCAGCTGGTAGTCGACTCCCTACATTTGGTAGTCGACTCCCAGAGGAGTTTTTCCTGCGACACAACTAGTCAAACAAGTAGCTAACTCCAGGGTGTGTGGAGTTTCACTACGGAATTACAAAACGACTAGAGAAAGCTCTCAAAATCATTTTTGAAGATGATTTAAAAGATATTAAAAAACATTTTAAATTCGTTTGTGTGTGTGTGTGATTGTCTATACGATTTGGCTTTAACAATACCCTAAAAAAGACACAACACACTCACTATAGACTAGGACACGTCTTCGGAAGCTTGATCAATATGATGGAGTAGATGTGAGCTTCACTTGAGCTTCTTGTTCTATTTGAGCTTTGAGCTTCCTCATTTGATCTTAGCCACGTTCGTCCTTGTCTTTGAGCGTAGATTGCGCTTCTTTGAGTATGAATAAAGCTTTTCATTTGTCGCATATCCTGCACACTTAATTGTAGTGTAGTTAGTACACTAAGCTTCATTTGGTGTGCTCATCATCAAAATCACTTGGGGTGGAATTCAATTTCCATCAAGAATCTCTAATTGAAAGGTGTTAGCCATTGATTTTGTATACTATGCACTAAGAAGTAATGGATAGTGAAGTTAAGTCGATTTCATGACCATTTGAGAGATACTTATTCTTCATCTTTAAACCCATGAGTATGATCACTCCTTATTTTACACTTTTTTACCACATGTTTGCATGCCATTTAGATCGCCCAAATCATGTTTTTCACGATATATCGACGATATTGCGATGCTTTTCATGATTTGCTGTTTTTGTCGCATTTCAGGTGATTTGGCGCGATTTGGAGTGATCTCGAGATGCGCTTACTCCAGACGGTCACCAACGACCTCACCGAGGGGTATTTTGCTGTTGGAGAGGAGCGGAAGAAGAACGGACGTCGCAGGAGCGACGAGGAGGCCAAAACAAGTTGTTTGGCATGTTTTGTGTCCCACTCGGCCGAGTGGAGGAGCCACTCGGCCGACCAGCGAGACACCGCTCGGCCGACCAGATCAGACACGATTCATACGTGCACTCGGCCGAGCGACGGAGACCACATCGGCCGAGTGACTACATCCCGTCCGCCCGAGTGGCGCCCAGACGAAGCCATTCAAAAATCGCCATGTTACTATTTTTCGGCTGCCTGAGCTTCAGAAGACCCACTCGGCCGAGTGGATAATCCCGACCGCCCGAGTACCATGAAGCCATCGGCCGAGTGATGACAACTCACTCGGCCGAGCCGCCCCCGAAGTGAAGACCCCTGAAGATCAAGACTTACTGGAAAATTACAGGGTTTCTCACTCGACCGAGCGACTTTTGTCACTCGGCCGAGTGCGACGCGCTGCCTGTAGCAAAAATTGCGGAAAACAGGCTGCGCAGGGGTATTTTGGTCACAGTTTTTGGACGATTTTGGGGGGTATTTAACCCCTGTTTTTACCCTAGTTTTAGAGAGCCTTTCTCTTAGATTTTTTGTAGCCTTTTAGATTAACTTTTTAGCTTTATTCTTGAGATTGGAGAGGAGACAAAAGTTGATTTTTGTAGAATTATTTGAAGAACTCCATTGGTTTGTGTTTTCTCTTCTCTAAAAATTCTATTTTTATTGCATATCTCAATATTGTGATGAATTCAATTGCTTATTTCATTGATTATTTTTGTGATCTTGCTATGAATTGTGAGTAGTCGCCACGTCTTGGGGCGTGGGGATGAACCCTACAAGCCCTATTTCATGATTGTGATGAATTGGTAGGAATTTTGCTAGAATTGCTATTAGGGATTAGATTGGGATCAATTTACTACGGATGGCTAGGAGTTCATACCGATTGGGATTTGCAAGAGATTGGATCCCAATTCGATAGGAAACCCTAGAAATCCGAATTGGGTTGGAATCGAATTTCCGTAGTATCGGTTTGCAAGAGATTGGACCGATACTAGGGTTTCCGGTTCCAATTCCGTGCCAATACCCGTTTGCAAGAGATTGGACGGGTAGGAACTATCCCAAACTAGGTCGCGGGCCGAGTTTGCAAGAGATTGGGCTCGGTGCGCGATTGAACGATGATGTTGATCCTAATGCTAGCTTCCCTAGGCTAGGGTTTGCAAGAGATTGGACCCGAACCTAGGATAGCTATAGGCCGGCAACATCACGAGAGCGTGAGCTTGGTTCTACATTCAGTTGCAACTAGTTCATCCAAAATCTTATTCTAGCAATTTTGATACCGATGAACCACATTTACGAAAGACGGTGAGTAGCGGGAATTCCCCATTCCCTAGACGTTCTTTATTTGATTTGATATTTCCGTACTTTGTCTGACGATTGTGACAGGATCGCCAAAGGCAAATTTCTCTCTTCTTAAATAGCCAGGTTGATTGGAACAAGCACGGTCATTCGTCCTCCATGTGTTCGATAACCCGCTCGCTGCTACACCGTGCACTTGCGGTAAAACTACAACCGTTCTTTGGGGTTACATCCCGGAGCGATCAAGTTTTTGGCGCCGTTGCCGGGGAGGCGATTGCGTTTGATCTTACCACCCTAGCTATTTCTTTATTATTATTATTATTATTATTATTTCCATTTCTTTATTTTTACCTAACCCTTCCACGGTACTAATCATTTCTTTGAAACTCTGTTTTCCCTGTGCATGTACACGAGATCTACGGCGGACCCTGAAGCTATATTATTTGATCCCGAGATCGAACGTACCGCGCGGAGACTTAGAGCGGAAAGGAGACAAAATCCGGAAGGGATGTTTATGACCAACCCGGAAACTGCGGACCAATTAGCGGCAAGGATGGCGAGGATAATTTCTATTCGAGATAGGCTTCGGCCTAAGACCTCTTCTACGACCTCATCCATTGCAATGCCGGAGTTGGTAGCTGACAAGAACTTCGAGCTAAAGACTGGACTAGTGGTTCTGATGCAGCAGGATCCATTTCATGGGAATGCCCATGAAAATCCTCACTACCACATCCAATTATTCTTGTCGAAGTGCGCCACATTCCAAATGCCGGGGGTCTCCATCGATTCCATCAGACTGCGTCTCTTCCCCTTCACGCTAAAGGACAAGGCACTCTATTGTTTGAGGACGCAGGCTGAGGGAGTCTTCACCTCTTGGGACGAGTTGGCGAGTGCATTCATTGACAAGTTCTATCCGCCCTCCAAGACGGTGAAGATCCGAAGCGCTCTCATGTCCTTCAAGCAAGGACCCTAAGAGACGCTCTATGAGGCTTGGGAGCGTTTTAAGGATCTGCAGCATCAATGCCCGCACCATAGCATTGAAGATTGGGAGCTAGTTCATAGCTTCTACAACGGTCTCCAACCGGGGACCAAACAAATTATTGATGCCGCGGCGAATGGTGCTATCTTGTCAAAGACTCCCGAGGAAGCTACGGCCCTAATTGAGGAGATGGCCTCAAACAATCAACAATGAGTCGATGAGCGAGGACACTCTACGTCCTCCTTAAAGCCAACTAGTATCTATGAGGCGAAGGCCGTAGCGGAGCTTACAAGCAAGTTTGATTCTCTCCACAAGGTAGTGGAGAGACTGGAGAAGTTTATCACGGAGCCCCAAGGAACCCCTTCCACCTCCGCTCCAACGAACCAAATGAGTGATTGGCAAGACCAATCTCAAGCCATGTATGTGGGAGGAGAGCAAGGAGAAGGATCCTTGGAGCAAGTACAATATGTCGCGGGGAACCAAGGATATTGGGCCAATCCGGCCACAAGAAATCATCCCGGATTCTCTTACGCCAACAATGAAGGAGCTTTGAACCCGCCACAACAACCACCTCAACAAGCTCGACCACCACCACCCCAACAACAACACTATCCACCGAGGGGGCCTCCACAACAAAATTTCCAACCGAAGCAACAAGTTCCACCATATAGGCCGCCCGGATACAATCAAGGGTGGAGGAATCAAAATCAAAACCATCCACAAGCTCAACAACGATCCGACTTCGAAGCTAGAGTGGAGGCGTTTATGGTCGAGCAAAATAAGGTCAATACTACCTTGAAGGCGGGGCAAGACTCCCTTAATACCGTTGTGGCTCAAATATCGGAGCAATTGGCGTTGCTCAATCGGAACACTCAATGATTGCCGGCGCAACCCGAGCAAAACCCACGGGGCAACACCGGTCACATCAATGCCGTAGTTGCCGTTACTACTAGAGGCGGGAAGGATACCACCCCCGCCATGATTCCTACCGAGGAGCCCGTGGAGGAAAGTTTGGAGCCAATTGAGCCGGTAGTTGAAGTTGATAAGGAGAAAGAGCCACAAGAAAAGGAGAAATCTAGAGCGGAGCAATTGATTGAGGAAAGGCGCTTCATGCCACCGGTCCCATTTCCCCAAAGGCTTGCTAGAGCGAAAATGGAGAAAAGGCTAGCAAAGTTTCTCAAGTATCTGAGAGGAGTTAGCCTCAACATTCCCTTCCTCGACGCCATCGTGGAGATCCCCACATAAGCTAAATTCTTAAAGGACTTGATTTCGGGGAGAAAGAGGAAGGAGAAGATTATGCTAGCCGAGGAGGGCTCTTGGTTCACCAAGAGAGAGAAGGAGCCGGCCAAATTTAAAGACCCGGGGAGTTTTCGGATTCCTTGCACCTTGGGCGGCGTCCCTCTTCAAAAGGCGTTGGTAGATCTAGGGGCTAGTGTGAGCCTCATGCCTCTCTCCATGTTCTTAAGGCTAAACACCGGGATGAAGTTGAAACCTACCGACATGCGGATACAATTGGCCGATGGGCGAATAACAAGGCCGGTAGGGATCGCCGAAGACATCCCGCTACAAGTCCCGGGGGAATATGCTTGCCATGTGACTTCGTGATCATGGACGTTAAGGAGGAGGGAGATACTTCATTGATACTTGGACGCCCGTTCCTCGCCACCGTCGGAGTCATTGTCGACGTGCGCGAAGGTACCCTAACTTTAAACGTCGGCAACATCGAGGTGGAGCTTCACATTCCTAAGGCTATGAAACACATGCCTTACCACGAGGAACTTGACTACATGGACCTCCTTGATGAGGTAATTGAGGAGGCGACCCCCCACTCGATTGGCGCTCTATTCGATGAAGATTTCGAGAAAGGCCCGGATTTAGGCCAAGATGAGAGGATAAATGATTCCCCCGACCTCTCCGCTGAAAATGATGAAGGCGACGCTGATGTCGCAAGGATTCGAGAGCTCTGCAAGCTC
This sequence comes from Scilla litardierei, assembly GCA_030789695.1. NCBI lineage: Eukaryota > Viridiplantae > Streptophyta > Magnoliopsida > Asparagales > Asparagaceae > Scilla > Scilla litardierei. The sequence continues at coordinate 788,368,438 of CM061142.1, read as the reverse complement.
TCGAAATTAAAGTCTCCGAAGAAAGCTCCGCCGATACGGAAATCGGCGTCACCGGTGAAGCCGTTGACCGGAGCAAACGCTAGCTTGGGGGAGCCTCCCCCCAACACTATTCGAGACGGGAGACCACCGAGGGAGAACACGCCGCCGCAACTTCCGAATCCAAGCGTTCTCCCCGGAAAATTTAATGGGTGCATCTCATATGCACCAAACATCCCGCATTAATTGAAAATCATAGGGGGTCGAGCTCACGACCTTAAACGAGCGCTTGTCGGGAGGCAACCCGTCGGTTATTGCATTATTTTCATTTTTTTCTTTTATTTTTGTTTTTAGAACTGTTTAGTGTTTTGAGTCGTTCGCCCAAAAATTTTGTGATAACGAGTCCTATTTTTCTTGACAGGAGAGGAGATAGGTAAATCCATCATGAGGAGGATGAACGAGGTGATATGGAGCGCCCCAGGAAGACGCTCGACGCTTAGGAGGAAGATGAAATCGACTGGAGGAAGAAAGACGGAGTTTAGAGCCCAAACGAAGACAAACAACAGAACACAAGGCTCACTCGGCCGAGTATACTAGTCACTCGGCCGAGTACACAAGTTCGTCCGGCCGAGCCGCTCACGAACGAGGGAAGTCTGCTGTACCCAACTCTCTGTTTATTTTCCTAATTTCAGTATAACTGCTACTCGGCCGAGTATATATATTCACTCGGCCGAGTAAAACGGATACGCTCCTAGGGCGAGTCTTGCCGAGTAGCTTGAGCCACTCGGCCGAATGGACTTACTCCACTCGGCCGAGGCTGTCAAGGCCACTCGGCCGAAGCGTAAGCGAGGAGGATATTTCCATTGATCTCACTCGGCCGAGTGACTTAGTCACTCGGCCGAGTCGTAACTTTTACTATATAAGTGGCCGAGGGGGGCACATTTTTCGAAACGAAAAAAACTCAAAACGCCCGCGACCCTTCGCATTCCCCTCGCCCGTTCCCCTCGCTCTCGTCCTCACTCGCCCGGCCGACCACCGCAGCGCCGCCGCTCGGCCAGCCACCGCCGGCCGAGCACCCACCGCGCCTCGCCCGAGTCGTCGCCGGCGGCCACCACTCCGGCCACCCCCGATATCGCCTATTTCGCCTTTTTCTCCTCTTTTTGTGTATTTTTCGAGGATCCATGTGTTAAACGACCCCCAAACCCAAATCGATTTCCATATCTATCTATTATACCCCTAATGCTCCATACGTTTTGAATATTACCCGCTGATATCGCCATTTCATGCGCAAGTTGTTTTTGGGAGCTTAGGGGAGCCCCGGGGAGCTTCTAGGGACTGATTCGGGCTTCGCGGAGGCGCTGTCTTCGCACGCTTCCATTATTTTGCACTCGCGGCGTGTCGGGGTATACTCTTTCCTTTATTTTGCACACGCCGTACTTTTCACGTTTTTCGGCGTGCGCTCGGGGCCGATATGCCGCCCCGGACACGGCCGCGGTCGAAGAGAGCTTCCGCCAAGCGGAAGCGGTCGGATGATGCCGGCCCCTCCCACGAGTTGGAGGACTCTCCTCCGCCTTCTCCCACACACACCGTCCACCCAGCACAGCCTGCAGGCCCCACACACCCCGCACAGCCTGCAGAGCCCGCACAGCCCGCACACCCCACACAGCCGCTCCCTGCCACTCCACAGCCACCACCTCCGGCTCCACTGATCGGGCCGCTGGGGATCACGTTCTGGAACGACGAACACCGCGTCGCTTTCGAGCGTATCTCCCAGCGCTCGATCGTACCCTCCAGGTTTGCACACCTTGCCGACCTAGGACGCCTGGGGGTACTAGAGGGGATGCTCACGTTGTACGACAACGTAGGCTGGCGAGATTTCTTGCAGGTGTCGGCGGACACGTTTGTCCGTCCGACACTTGAGGTGCTTAGTTCGATCGCCCGGACCGACGAGGGATGCTCATTTCGGTTCATGGACCGGGAGTGCCAGGTCACTCTCGGTATGATGAGAGCATTTTTCTCGTGGCCCGATGTCCCCGGGGCCGATCGAGGTTACGCCCCCACCCATATCCCCCCACCTTCCTTCGACGCCGGTGCCTTCTGGGCCCGGATTACGGGTCTCCGCGCTGCCTTTGACCCTAGTAGGGCCACGGCCTCGTCCATTGTCCATCCCTGCCTCCGTATAGCTCAGCGCCTTATGGCGACGACCTTTTTGGCCAGATATGAGCCGGGCACGATGTCTACGCCGGAGCTCTACATGCTCTACGCGATGACACGTCCCAGAGCTCTATCTAGGGATGGCGATGAGCTTGTCCCCGCCGTCGTGATTGATGTCGCGGCTTGGTTTTTGGACCGCATCATTATATCGGTGGGCGCTCGCCACCGATATGCTGCGGCGGCCTGATCACCTTGCTTGCCCTTATGACCGGCGAGGACTTCCCTGACGACCTGCGACGAGCACCGGGCCCCACTTCTCTGTCGATTGATGTTATGGCCCGGATGAAGATGCTTCGTCCGCACGGTGAGCGACCCTGGGTCTGGTTGCACGGCCCTTACGGTGCCGATTACATGATTCTTCCGAGCCCAGCTCGGACTCAGATTGCACCAGCCCATGTGGACTGGCTCCCTGCGATGGATGTTCTCATCCCCGCTGCTTACGTGCTCGAGGCCGAGGAGGCCGAGCAGGCCCACGCTGCCCACGCTGCCCCCGCAGACCCTGTCGCCCCTGCCGAGCCTGCCGCCCCTGTTGACTCCGTGGCCCCTCAGCCTATACCTGATGTTTCCACTGCTCCTGACACCTCTGTCCCCACCTCTGTCGGTGTCGGGAGTACCTTAGCTGAGCCCACCTCCACTGCTTCCGAGGCTGTCACCACCACCACTGGCCCTCTGTCTGCTGAGCCTGTTTCTTCTGCCCCACCCGAGTGCCCGCCGACCGTATTTGAGTGCGGAGAGCCCTCTGTTTCCACTGCTGCTGTATTTTCCGAGAGTGTCGTGGCGTCTGTCCACGCTTCTGTGCCACCGACCTCTCCGGCCGCCTCGCTGCCTCTTTTGTATTCTTCTTTCGTTGCTGCTGCCTCCACTTCTCACCAGCCGGTGCCCCGGCCTCACACTGAGGCCAGGCCCACATTCGCGAGCACAGCACCTTTCGTTCCCTTCCCTGCTGAGCCCATCACCTACGCGACCCGAGTACGCCAGCCCCGCCCTGCACAGCCCCGACCGGTGCGTCCCTCTGCACCACCTCCCCCTGACACTGTACTTCAGAGCATTCGTGCTCTAGAGGGGACGGTGAGTGGCCTCAGAGGCGACCTTCGGACCCTGTCCGCCACCGTCACCGATATGGCTCACCGCTTCGACCTGCTCCCGCAGATTCACTACTGTCTTACCCAGGTCCTGGAGCGTCTCCCGCGCGTACCCCCGCCCACCCAGCAGGTTCCCACCCACACTTCCACACACACTCAGCCTGCTACCACTTCCACACCCACACCCGCTCAGCAGCCTGTCCAGCCACCGCCACCACTTCCGCCTCAGGACGAAGACGGTGCAGCACCACCTTCTTAGGCACCCTTGATGCCATCGATTATTTTTGCCGTCGTGCTGCCCGTTTCTGCTGGGTCCTGTTGCCTTTTGTCCACCCCCCTCCCCTCACTTACTTTTGGGATTCTCATTTCGACCATATCTTTATATATCTTTTTTTTGGGAGAGAGGGTGAGTTTTTGGGGACACATCTATATATCTGTATCACTCCTATCTGTGCATGCATCATGTCCGCGTCATATTTTCATTTCTTTATTTTTTCTTTTTATTTTCATTTTTTCATCATGCATGCACCCTCACTTTCCCTCCCTTTACTTGTCTCTCGGTGTGCCCCACTTTGCACATTGAGGACACTGTGCCATTTAGCTTGGGGGAGTGAGTTCTCACGTTCTTTTTCGATTTGCCACCTTTATTTTTAATTTTTCACGCCATTTTCCGCTTTTGCACTTATTTTCATCATTTTTTCTCATTTTACCATGCATCACGTTTTTCTTATTTTTCTGCGTGCCGCATTGTAAATAGTTCTATTTTCCCTTTATCTTTATTTCTTTCTTTTTCATCTCATGCTAGAGATGACTTTTCTGTGATGATGATGACGTGAAGTTAGCTTACTCTATTTGCATGCTATATTTGTCATGTCTTAGACTTTATTTCTGATATCATATGCTATGACTTGCCTTGCATCTAGAGATAGTAACCCACACTTTTTCCACATGAAAATGGATGAAATTTTATTATTAGCTGAGTCTGAATATTCATATGTATGCTATCACAGAAAACACACCAAGATTCACGCATTGAATGCCTATATCTGGAGTACTGATTTCTTTTCCTATATCACTTCTATATGCATGAATTGTACATTTCACTTCAGGATGATTGAATGATGTTAGCTATGATAAATCTGGATTAGTTAGCTTTTTTGTGATCGAAACTGAGTAGATTAGATTACCCTGCTGAAGTTGTCGTGCATGTCTTATAGAGTGAACCGAGAGATATATTCATTTCTTTCTCCACAAATCTTGAACATCATTTCTCTACTTTTAAAATCATTGGTGAATCTCCCCTTAGCGATTCTATTATATGGCATTTCCCCCGCTATTAATTCCTAGCTCCAAATTTCTTATTCAAAAAAAAAACAAGAAAAAAAAAAGAGAAAAGAGAAAATATTCTTGTATATCATTATCTCTCTTTGAGTTGGGATCGTTGTGTATATATGCTATTGCATCAAAAAAATGAGAGAAAAAGAGAAAAAGAAAAAGAAAAGAGGAAAAATCCTCAATAAAAGATCCCATCTCACTTTCTTTCTTTCTCTTCTCTTTTCATTGCTTTTGGAGCTTTCTAAAAATGGGGATGTAAATATTTTTTTTATGCCACCACGCTTATGGATAAGCTTGGGGGAGGGGATCCATTGATGTGTGAGAGAGTGACTACTTGACGTTGCACGACAACCTAGGCTAAGTAATATTCTATACTCGGTGAGATTATTTTTAGCTTTACGACATCCAGAAATCTAAGCCTAGCATTCATATCATGAAATCCATACTTTTCTATTCTCTCTATCCTATTGTGTGATACTCTTATACTCCTCATAGAAAGCATTCAATTGAAAAGTGTGTTATCTGTGATTTGTATACCGCTTTAAATGATTTAGACGATGTTAATTCTAAAATTATTCCGTTTTTCATGTTTATATCGTTGTTCGTGGGTTTTCTATTTCTATTTGCACTATTATACCATGATATCAAAATAAAATTCTTTGACATGTGTTTTTCGTTCAGTGCATGCTATATGAGTAAGCGGAACTCACGTTCTGAGGAAATGATCTAGCAGCTTACCTCTTCGCTTCTTTCTTTCTTCTTTATTTTTATTTCGTTTTTCATTCTTCTCCGTTTTTCATTTTTCATTTTTTCGCCGTTTTCGTTTTCCGAATCCACCGGGTTCTCCTTTTACTTATCTTCCTCGAGGACGAGTAAGAGGCAAGCTTGGGGGATTTTGATCACTCCTTATTTTACACTTTTTTTACCGCATGTTTGCATGCCATTTAGATCGCCCAAATCATGTTTTTCACGATATATCGACGATATTGCGATGCTTTTCACGATTTGCTGTTTTTGTCGCATTTCAGGTGATTTGGCGCGATTTGGAGTGATCTCGAGATGCGCTTACTCCAGACGGTCACCAACGATCTCACCGAGGGGTATTTTGCTGTTGGAGAGGAGCGGAAGAAGAACGGACGTCGCAAGAGCGACGAGGAGGCCAAACCAAGCTGTTTGGGCATGTTTTGTGTCCCACTCGGCCGAGTGGAGGAGCCACTCGGCCGACCAGCGAGACACCGCTCGGCCGACCAGATCAGACACGATTCATACGTGCAATCGGCCGAGCGACGGAGACCACATCGGCCGAGTGACTACATCCCGTCCGCCCGAGTGGCGCCCAGACGAAGCCATTCAAAAATCGCCATGTTACTGTTTTTCGGCTGCCTGAGCTTCAGAAGACCCACTCGGCCGAGTGGATAATCCCGACCGCCCGAGTACCATGAAGCCATCGGCCGAGTGATGACAACTCACTCGGCCGAGCCGCCCCCGAAGTGAAGACCCCTGAAGATCAAGACTTACTAGAAAATTACAGGGTTTCTCACTCGGCCGAGCGACTTTTGTCACTCGGCCGAGTGCGACGCGCTGCCTGTAGCGAAAATTGCGGAAAACAGGCTGCGCAGGGGTATTTTGTTCACAGTTTTTGGACGATTTTGGGGGGTATTTAACCCCTGTTTTTACCCTAGTTTTAGAGAGCCTTTCTCTTAGATTTTTTGTAGCCTTTTAGATTAACTTTTTAGCTTTATTCTTGAGATTGGAGAGGAGACAAAAGTTGATTTTTGTAGAATTATTTGAAGAACTCCATTGGTTTGTGTTTTCTCTTCTCTAAAAATTCTATTTTTATTGCATATCTCAATATTGTGATGAATTCAATTGCTTATTTCATTGATTATTTTTGTGATCTTGCTATGAATTGTGAGTAGTCGCCACGTCTTGGGGCGTGGGGATGAACCCTACAAGCCCTATTTCATGATTGTGATGAATTGGTAGGAATTTTGCTAGAATTGCTATTAGGGATTAGATTGGGATCAATTTACTACGGATGGCTAGGAGTTCATACCGATTGGGATTTGCAAGAGATTGGATCCCAATTCGATAGGAAACCCTAGAAATCCGAATTGGGTTGGAATCGAATTTCCGTAGTATCGGTTTGCAAGAGATTGGACCGATACTAGGGTTTCCGGTTCCAATTCCGTGCCAATACCCGTTTGCAAGAGATTGGACGGGTAGGAACTATCCCAAACTAGGTCGCGGGCCGAGTTTGCAAGAGATTGGGCTCGGTGCGCGATTGAACGATGATGTTGATCCTAATGCTAGCTTCCCTAGGCTAGGGTTTGTAAGAGATTGGACCCGAACCTAGGATAGCTATAGGCTGGCAACATCGCGAGAGCGTGAGCTTGGTTCTACATTCAGTTGCAACTAGTTCATCCAAAATCTTATTCTAGCAATTTTGATACCGATGAACCACATTTACGAAAGACGGTGAGTAGCGGGAATTCCCCATTCCCTAGACGTTCTTTATTTGATTTGATATTTCCGTACTTTGTCTGACGATTGTGACAGGATCGCCAAAGGAAAATTTCTCTCTTCTTAAATAGCCAGGTTGATTGGAACAAGCACGGTCATTCGTCCTCCCTGTGTTCGATAACCCGCTCGCTGCTACACCGTGCACTTGCGGTAAAACTACAACCGTTCTTTAGGGTTACATCCCGGAGCGATCAGAGTACCATTATTTTACGAGCTTGAAATCTTGATATTAGTGTGTGATCATCTTCTTTTGTCGTTGTAGTATGGTGGTGAGTGATTTGAGATCTGATAAGGTGATATAGGTGTATATTTAATATCATATTTCGCTCACTTTGCTAGAGACTAGCAAAATGCTAGTTGGATGGTGTGATTCGGGTTGAATATTGCTTATTTAACCCCTTATCTAGTAATATTTAGTGTGTAAATGATGCTTAATTGATCACTACTACGTTCGTATATTGTATATCATCATTTATTAGAGCAAACCATTGATTTGCAAAAAATCTCAATTTTACTAGGTATTTCTGTATTTTTATATTTTTCATGGCTAGGTCTCGATCTCACGATTCCAACGACTATTTATTTGTATTTTTCCGATATCTGTGCTAATTTCTGTGATTTATTGAATGCAGAATACCATTTAAATAGATAAATACGGGGAAAATACGGTCGAAATACACCGTATATACACGAGGCATCGTGGTACGATCTTGGCGCTCCATTCGTCATCCGACGGCGACCAGCGGACGAAAACGCGGCCAAACCACAACCATTGGATATCGATTCAACAGATGACGACGCTCTCAAACGCAGCAGTGGATCGGCGATAAAAGGACACGCGGCGTGCATCCGAGCGCTCCCGCCTCATCTAACGGCAATCACCAAGCGGGCAGCATGGCATCCCTTCATCCGTTGGATTTCGATCGAACGGTCTATATTTCACCCGCTCGAACGCGGAGCACAGCAAATCAAGCGACGAAGCGCGTGACGTGGCCAGATCCCGAGCGTGCGATGAAGATCCGACTGTCGCGAGTGGATCCGATGCAAACTCGGAGAGCACAAGCGGATGTGGAAGCGCACGATTTTTAAAGCCCACGTGGCGGCCCCTCGTCGAATCCCGCCTTTGATGGACGACCAGTATTTGTTGCGGCAAGCGGGTATGGGGTTTGAGCGATTTGGGTGCGGTTTTGGACCCGATAAGTGACTTAAACCTGCAATGACTTGTATTTAAGGTATTCTAGGGTTTTTGCTCCATATTCTTGGCGTATTTGGGCGATTTTGGCGGCGTTTTTTGCAGCAATTTTCTGAGTTTACAGAGAGCAATCTGAGGGATTTTCAGAGAGCTTTTAGAGGAAGAAGAAGAGGTTTTCTTTGGTAAAAAGAGGGTGTTTTGGTGATATCTCTTGAACTTAATTATTTATTTGCAATTCCATTTACTTCTATTGATTAGAACCATGTTGAATATGATGAATCCCTTTGTTATTTTCAGTACGTGTGGCTAAATTCTAATTGTGCATGATATGGTGTAGTTAGGGGACATGATGTGTATTTATTTGGTCGAATCTTCATGCCAAAATTGTTGACGTTGATAAAGTTATAGTCTTTATTTAAAATCTCCTCTTCATCTTTTACAAGAACATGATTGATTGATGATCGCCCCATGAGGGTGAGTTTTGATCTCCCCAAAAGGGGGTTTCATCTCTTATATTTAAAAGATTATAGCTTTAGCAACAACCTTATTCAATTTTGTGCTTTAATCTCCATAAGGTATTTTCCAATGACTTTCTCTCAAAAAGAGATTATCATTGAGTTATCTTTAATCAATCAAGTTAATACAAATCATGGACCCTAATGAACCCATATCATGTGCAGACTTCTCATAGATATTTACATAAACGAAACTTTCTTTTGCTCGTATTGTCCATAAATTAAAAAACCACAATCAAACCCCATTCAAACCATCATTATCAAAAGTGGTTGGTCTCTTTACGTTCAATCCCTATTTGATTTAAGCTTTGTGGTTGCAACAAGTTTTCTCCCGAGGATTCGACATCTGGACTCCCAGATCTATATTACTTGCACAGACTCTTACGCTTGAGAGAAGCACATTTTTGGGCTAAGCAGTCACATCATCAATTTTAGTAATAAATAGCATGACTAAACTATTTTACAAGTAACAACATTCATGCATATTGGAAGAGAATTGACAACACTACAAGTTTCAACTTCATTCAAACACACCAGATTGCAGGAACTGCCAGGAACTGCCATACAGATCAGCATGTTTCATCCATTTTCCTTGTGAATTTGACAAAACTCTTTAAATGAAAGTTGAAGATACATTAGTACTGGATTCACCTATAAAATTTTATGCAGAAATATGGACTAGATGATTTATGGTGAATTGTTTGGTGAAACCTGTTCAAATCGTTTTTCAGACAAATTCCAGGGTCTATAATAATTGCTAATTTAGGGCATGTTGAAGTCAGAATTTCTAAAGCAAAACCAGGGAGAAAATTGTAGAGCATGTTGTCATCTTTAAAATGAGACCAAGAACACAAACTTCAATAGAGTGTACAGGGACTGAGCTTCATTTTGCTGAATTGTGTCCAGTCTGAAAGAAATTCAGACATGTTGTTAAGATGGAATTTTTACTTCTAATTTCTAAACTGAACATTTGTCAAATTTTATATGATTCTAGGGTAGAATTTCAAGGTCTACAAGTATATGATTTTTGTAGAATTTATTCATGCCTAAATTAAGAGAAATGATCAAATGGACAAGAAACATAAACTGGATTCAATTTCAGCCAACAACATAGCAGGAGAATAGTTTAATTAAGACAAGATTAACATAATTTGTCATTAGGGGAGGGTTTCCTACCTAACGATGTAAGTTTTCCCAGCCATCAAGTATCATTTCTATCAATCCCTCCTCCTCCTAGCTCCAAGCATCAAAAGATGGCAATTGGCTTCAAACCAAACTCCTCCTTTAAAGCCCTCTTCTTAGCCTCCTCATCCTTTTCTTTTTCTCTTTAAATTTTTTTGATGAATGAATTTCGGCCAGCCATGGGGGAGGGGGTGGGTAGGTCATGGAAGGGAGAGAGAAAAATAAGGATAAAGAAATGAGAAAGAAAAGATAAGAAGAGAAGAGTGAACAAGAGATTAGAAATTTCTAAAGAAATATCTCCTCTTAGGTTTATCCCATAAGCCATGTCATTCATGAAATGACCATGATGCCCTCACCAACATGCCCCTCCATTTCTAGATATTTACATGATTGCCATTACTTTATGCACACACTTCTTTACTATACACACACTCCTCATTTAGTCCAAGTGACCATTTTGCCTCTCACCTTTCTAAAAATTTACGAGGATGCCATTAACCCTTAACCCCATTTTCACACCAGCATGACTCTCACTACACACGTACATGCACACCCACGCATGCATTCATGCACCATACACACACGCCCAATGCATACTTGTTATATTATACACACGACATCATTCACACTTCTCTCGCATTCATGTATCACATTCTCTTCTCTAGCCACATATTACGGCACAACCCCATGCACTTCGATACACACATCGACATTCACAATTATTTCATGCCTACATATGCATCGTAAGTAGAAATACCATGTGTATATAGTAGGATATATGTATAATTCAAAACATGGCATTACACCATTTGTTCGGCTGCCCCTGGCATTACACCATGTGTATATAGTAGAATACACGTACAGTTATTAGGGACACACAACTGATGTTGGTTTCATAGTCGCCTGCCCCTGGTACAGGTGCCTGTGAGTTCCACATCAGTCGCCTGTCATGTCTTCCTAAAACTTTCTGAGTTTTCTCAACTTACTCATGTTGCGGCCAGTCGCCTGTAGAAGGGTTTCCAGTCACCTCACCTGTTAGGTTTACAGGTGCATGTCATTCCTTCATCAGTCGACTGTCCTACGTGGTAAGTTACCGTTTGAATTCTCACCTACCCTCTGACACAGTACAGCAGTCGACTGTGATTTCTTCACCAGTCGACTGTTGAGTGTGTAAATTCTATCTGTTGGCTTTTTCTCCACGGATTTCAAAAGGATTTTTGGGGATTCTATTTGAGGGTTTTGGGAAACCGTTAAAGAGAGCTTCTATTGTTCTATTGAGGGGTTACTCATTTTCTTGATCATCTCTTGAAAACCCTTAACTTTCAACTTCACGTTTTTCAAAGCTCTCAAATTCAAAAGCCCTAGAATTCCAATCTCATTCTCTCATGCTCTCCAACCTAGAATCAAAGTGATATCCTCCAGACAATTAGTGGTGATAAGAGAAAGGACTTTTCTCTCTTCTTAGAAGAGACTTGAACACACAACACACTTGCTCCTTCAAGTTCTACTTCAAGGCATAGGCGATTGTAAGTGTTTCTATTTCAGTATTTCATATCTTTCGATATTAGTTTTACTCTCGGTTTATGAGAGTGATTTGCTTGATCCCAAGTTGTGGGAGTCAAGGACATCGATTATGTTTCGATTTCACTTGTATGGTTGCTACAAGTGGGTTTAAAGAAAACCTCACGTTAGGGTTCTTGTAGGAGCCCATCATAAGATAATAGAGGATCGAAAGAGAGAAGAGACTTACGTTAGCGTACGCTTCGCTATAGTCTCTGAACTTCGCCCTTGGATTCGCCACAACAGTTGGTACTTTGTCACAGAGGATCAAAGCAGCATTTCACCGTCTAAATCTCTATTTGGAAGAAGAACTTAATGGAAGGGAGAAGAGGAAAAATAAGTTGCCTTATGCAAACTTATGGCATGAAGGATTAGCCTTAAAAGCCTTACCCTTGGGTCCTATTTATAGGCCAAGGGGGTAGTTATTGTAGGAAATAACTACTTATAAGCTTATTAGCCTATATAAACACCATTCCTTATCCTCTTCCTTATGCACTTATCAAGTGCCTTTATGCACTTATAAAGTGACTTTTTCCACTTATCGAGTGGTCCTTTTTACACATGAAAAGGTTCCCTTCGCACATGCTTTCATGCACGCGACATCTAAGGTCCACAGACCCTCATACATCCCCTCATGGGTGTATACATGTCGTCCATATCCAACATCTCCCACTCACACTTGAGGGGATTGTAAGGAAACATCTTTTCCTTTAGTTCTTCTGTTTATCATACTGAGAAATAGACCGTGTGACCGTCATGCGCATAGAGTCTGCTGTTGTGCACTTGTTAGAGATACACAACACTCCTTGGGGTGCAAAGTTGAGTAGATCAACGCACGCTTTACCCTAGATTATTTCTTCACATTTCTTATACTTTATATTCAACAATTGAATCCCATCTGGATTACAATTGGCTGCCAGCTTTGAATCTCTAAAGTCCAAATGTGAATATGAAATTAATCTTCATCTTCTTGCGATCCTTTCGATCTTGACTTGACTCGCTTTTCTAACATGCCCTGCCGGACCGAATTGACCATAGTCCATAAGCAACATGCTAAGATAGCGATCACCCAGTCAAATCTAAAGGAACCAATTAGAGTCCATAAGGGTAAGAAGTTTAAGACACATGTGGTCTTTGGGTCTCACATAACAGTAAACAAAATTACTATTCTAACCCAATGGCCAAATGCATACGTAGTATGAATACGTATTACAACATCACTCCTTTCCCATGGAGCGTATGTCTTAATGATGTTGTAAGGATGATGATCAGACACCACAATGTCTGACTTTGAGTCCCTTTTACTACTCATTAATTTCCTGGACCCACATCCCGCATAATACAGATAAGATTTCAAAAAATCCTCTTAGATCTTTTGTAAGCATCCATATGATGCAGATCTTTCATACGACCATTTTGTTTAAGTCATGACTCTAAATCATCCGTCTGATGATTTTGACTTTAAACAGGTCTCATCTTTATCTTATCCGTCTGATAGAATAAAGGCGGTTGCTCATGTGAGAGAGCCAACCTCAATCTATCTGACATACTAGAAAATATAGCTGAGATTAAAAGAAATGTACACAAACATTTTCAAGAAACTCATATGCAATGTTGAAAAGAACTTATTCTTTTATTAAATTTGATCTTTTCATAGACATGGGAATATACATTGATACAACTCAGCTCTTACACAATCCTTGAGATGATAAGTGTTTGTAAAACACATCTCTGGGGATCGCCTTCGTAAGCGGATCCGCTATCATCTCATGCGTAGATATGTACCTAATGTCTACCTTCTTATTCTTATCATAGTCTTTTGCAAATTTGTAGCGGATATCAATGTGTTTGGTCTTACAATGGAATTTTGGATCTTTGACATAGGCTATAGATGCTTGACTGTCACTGTATATTGGTACAGCACCTGAGTCACTTGCATCAATTAGCTTGTCTAAGAACCTCCTAAGCCAAATAGCTTCTTGGACCGCCATGCTAAATGCTACAAATTTGGCTTCCATAGTTGAAAGTGCGATGCAGGATTGCTTCTTGTTACTCCAGGATATTGCACCAGATCCGAGTAGAAAAACATGTCCAGAGGTCGATCGTCGCTCATCGAGATCACCCGCCCAATCAGCATCAGTGTAGCCTTCGAGCCTCAAGGCATCTCCTTGATAGCATAAAGCATAGTCCGTAGTCCCTTTAAGATACCGCATTATCCTCTTAATCGCTTTCCAGTGTGCTTGCCCTGGATTGGATTGGTAACGACTTACCATTCCAATGGCAAAACAGATGTCTGGTCTTGTACACATCATAGCGTACATAAGACTACCAACTGCACTGGAATATGGAACTTTTTCCATAATTTCCTTTTCCTTTTGGTTCTTTGGACACATTTTCAGACATAAATTATCGCATTTGCTTATAGGAGTATCAAAGGACTTACAGTCCTGCATATTAAAACGTTCTAGAACCTTCTTTATATAAGTCTCTTGTGAAAGAGAAAGAAGTTTCTTCGAACGATTCCTTGAAATCTTAACTCTAAGGATATATGCGGCTTCTCCCATGTCTTTCATCTCAAATACTGATGAAAGCCAAGCCTTGATATCCATCACAAAGCCCTTGTCATTTCTGGCTATTAAAATGTCATCTACATATAGAGACATAATAACATACTTGCTTTTGATCCTCTTGATATATACACAGTTATCTTCATCAAGCATGGTAAAATCATTTGATAAGACAACTTCTTGAAATCGTATATACCATTGCCTCGAGGATTGTTTAAGACCATATATGGACTTACAAAGTTTACAAACCTTATGTTCGTTTCCTTCTTTTACAAACCCTGTTGGTTGTTCCATATAGATCTCCTCATCCAATTCTCTATTGAGAAAGGCAGTCTTTACATCCATTTGATGTAATTCGAGGTCTAAGCAAGCTACCAAAGCCAGAATCAAGCGAATCGAGGTAAAACAAACAACAGGTGAGAAGGTTTCTTCGTAGTCTATCCCTTCCTGTTGCGTAAAACCTTTAGCGACAAGGCGAGCTTTATATCTGTCTATAGAACTATCAGCCTTATGCTTGATCTTAAGAACCCATTTGTTCCCAATAGCTCTACGTCCTCTGGGCAAGTCAACCAGGTCCCAGACTCGGTTAATTTTCATGGATTCTAATTACTCCTTCATCGCTTCCATCCATTTGTCTTTTACAGGGCATGATACGGCCTGTTTGAAAGTAGCAGGCTCGTCATCATCTTGTAGTAAAGTCACAAAGGTTTATGGGAATTCATCCTCAAATCTTAGAGGAGCTAACCTTGTACGACTACTACGTCGTATTTGAGATTCTTCAAGTCCCTGTTGACTCGAATTTGGATCAATTCTAATAATACTCCTACTTGGAAAGTGGTTAGAATTGGTCCCACTTGGATCATTATTCCAATATGGAATAGGATTCGCATCATTCGTATCATCCATTGGTGAAGGTTGAAACGTATTTTCGTCTTCACCAAGAATTCTCCCACTCGAATGAGGTAATCCTTCTTGATCATAAATCTCAAATAGAGATAAGTCATGACTTATCTCGCCCTGTCTTGGAAACTCATTTTCCAAGAAAGTAACATCCCTCGATTCAAATTCAATCAGTCCTCCATTGTCTTCCTGACCAATGAAAATATAACCTTTGGAGTTTTCTGCGTATCGTATAAAGATACATTTCCTCCCCCTTGGCCCAAGTTTGCCATACTTATGGGAGGAAATATGTGCATAGGATACACACCCCCAATGTTTTAAAATGCTTAAGTCAGGAGACCTTTGGTTCCACAACTCATAAGGAGTGGAGTTAACTGATTTCGAGGGTACGGGGTTTAAGATGAAAGCAGCCGTCAATAATGCATCACCCTAAAAGGTGATTGGCAAGTTAGCTTGCGCCATCATTGAACGGACCATTTCCATTAAAGTCCTATTCCTCCTTTCAGCAACACCATTTTGTTGCGGAGTATAAGGCATAGTTACTTGATGAACTATTCCCTTTTCATCACAAAGTTCCTTAAAACTTGCTGATTGATATTCACCGCCTCTATCGGTTCGCAAGACTTTAATCTTGCGATCTAATTGATTTTCCACTAAACTCATATAGTTTTTAAAGCAGGTTAATGCTTCATTTTTGTGGGATATCAAATAGATATGT
Source organism: Scilla litardierei (assembly GCA_030789695.1). Taxonomy (NCBI): domain Eukaryota; kingdom Viridiplantae; phylum Streptophyta; class Magnoliopsida; order Asparagales; family Asparagaceae; genus Scilla; species Scilla litardierei. The sequence goes on along the minus strand of CM061142.1, from coordinate 788,352,674 downwards.
CCGAACCGGGTGAAGTCATCAATAAAAGTGATGAAGTAGGACTTCCCGCGTCTTGTCTTGACATTCATCGGACCACATATGTCTGAATGGATGAGCTGTAATGGAACCTCGGCCCTTGTGCCGGTTCCAAATGGCTTGCGACAAGATTTCCCAACAAGGCAATGTTCGCAAGTCGTCATTTCGACCTTTGAAACATTGGATAGAAGGCCACGTTTGGCAAGTCTATCCATACGTGTTGGTCCAATGTGACTAAGCCTTGCGTGCCAACAAATTACATCTGACTCATAAATTGAAGAATTTGTAACAAGGAAATTTTCATTAAAATTTGAGGAATCGTACATTGTATTCAATACAATGAAACCTTTAAAAACATACCCAGAACCAATTAAAGAATTATTACAAGACAGATCCACTTTACAATTATGAAAGAACCAACTATAACCAAGACCCATTAAGACGACCACAGATATGATATTCCTTCGAATATCTAGAGCGAAGAGAACATCATGAAGTAAGATAGTGCGGCCGTTGTCCAAGACGAGCTTGCACGTCCCAATGCCTTTCACTTCAACACGTGTGTTGTTTCCTACATATATCCACTTTGTTCCTTGGGGTATCCAGTGATACTCCACGAAGGACCGTCTGTCCCTTGCTATGTGGTCGGTGGCACCTGAATCAATTATCCAAAAGGGATTAGATTCTACAAGAAATATTGAACTAGAAACACATATGTAACTAGTATTATTACAAGTTACCTTGTCACCTCCATCCGCACGTGAACGGGCAAAGTGACCTAACTTGTTGCACTTAAAGCACTTAATCTTCTTCAAGTCCTTCTTCTTGTGCCATTTCTTGTTCCCACCCTTTTGTTTGGGTTTCTTGGTAGACACTGGTTGCTTTTTATGGTCATGAGCAAACTTTGAGTGATGTTTACATTTCTTTCCCCCGTGTGAGGAACTAGCAACCATGTGCACTTCTGTACTTGGCTTGGCGGCCGCAAGCCGCTCTTCCTCTAACTCGAGGTGCTTAGAAACATCGTTGAAGTTCTTGATGCTCTCATTATGAGTGAGATGCATCTTCATGTTGTCCCATTCGATTGGTAGGGAACGTATGACCGCTTGGATTTGTTGCTCATCAGTGATCATATGACCTGCATCCTTTAACTCTGAAATAAGATTCGCCATGTGTCGCAGATGCATTCCCATGGAATGATCTGGACGTTTTTTGTACGAATCGAATTTTATAGTTAAAGAGCAAAGTTTGGTCACCGAGGTGCCACCAAACTTCTCCTCTAGCTTGGACCATATGTCCATAGCTAGGTCATATTCTCGGAAGATTCGCATTATGTCGACGGCCATACTTGACAACAACGTAATGCGAGCAATTTTGTTCTTCCGAGACCAAGCATCGAAAGCTTCCTTGTCTCTTCTGTGTTGGGCCGTAGTGCCTAACTCAGGTTCAATCATTTTGTTCGTCAGAGTTTCGAGCACATCTTGCTCCTCTAGAACATATTGTATCTTCATGGACCACAGTTTGTAATTATCACCGTTGAGTTTTTCACCTTTGTTCAACTCAGGGACGATGTTCTTAGTAGCGGAAGACATTTTAGTTTTAAAATGCTGCAAAAGACATAAAAAATTTCGATCAAAAACATTGCATAAATTTTACATTTGATAAGTTACTTTCGAAAAATATTGAAGATGTTGCTCTAGAATCGGAAAGGTCATTACGATTCCAATCACCATCTAGAACAACTTTCAATATTTTCCCATCACTTATCAAACAATAGTACTCTTATAGTACTTGCAGCAGAAAAGCGATTTTGAAAATGTATTTTGCAAACGTATTTTTGCAGCGGGAGGTAGTGGCCTGCCCCGGCCATTGCCGGGGTCGAGCCGTGGCCGTGCCAAGGCCGAATTCCCCCCATAGGGATCCAGGCCCTCCCCCCTTCAGGGGGCTTTGCCTCAGGCAACTGCCACCGGCACCGTAGGGGCCGGCCATGCATGTGGCCGGGGCCGAGGCCGTCGGCACCGTAGGGCTCCTCGGCCTGACACTGTCCTCGGCCAGGGCCAGCCCGGCCCTGGCCGAGGCCAGGGCTCCCCGGCCTAGCCCTGGCCGAGGCCAGGGCCGGCCTGGCCTGGCCCTGGCTTCGGCCTGGCCTGGCCCTGGCCTCTGCCAGGGCCGGCCTGGCCCCGGCCCTGGCCCTGACCGATGCCAGGGCTCCCCTGGCCTGGCCCTGGCCTCGGCCAGGGCCGGCCTTGGCCCTGGCCGAGGCCAGGGCGCCTCTGCCCTGGCCTCTGCCAGGGCCTGGCCCTGGCCGAGGCCCTTGCGGGCCAGGGCGCCTCGGCCTGGCCGAGGCCCTGGCCGGCCGGCCGGTCTCCTTGGAGTCCGGCCGCACACCCCCCCTATGAGGGGTGGTCTTGGTTGTCATTGGCCGAAGCCAACCCCTTCCCCAATGGGGAGGGGGGTGCATAACACCATGACCTGCATGGCCATGGTGATCATGCACCAAAGAGATATGCTATTTCCATACTACATGGTGACAATTCACCATGCCCTTCCATGGCAATCTTCTTCTCCGATGAGAAGTTTTGTAACCACCATCTTCTCCGATGAGACACCCGTTCATCGAGAAAGTGGTTATGCTTTAATGGCCGTGTGCCAAAAAAATAACACACTTTCAAGGCCGCAAACTTCACGCTCTACATGAAGAGAGTGCCCATTCCCTATTGAATGGAGACTCAGCATCCATGAGGAGTGCGAGTTTGGCGAGATGAACGGTCAGTTCTTCCCATCACGGAGAGTTCCTGTCATATCCGTAATGGCAAAAGACCCTAACGTGAAAAGAACAACTTTTGCGTTCTCTCCATCATGATGCGCTCCTACCATATCCATAATGGTAGGAAACTCATTCGTGAAAGAGACAACGTGTCATTCATCGGTGAGACCGGGGCGAACCCGTGTGGCTCTGATACCAATGTAGGAGTCCATCATAAGATGATAGAGGATCGAAAGAGAGAAGAGACTTACGTTAGCGTACACTTCTCTATAGTCTCTGAACTTCGCCCTTGGATTCGCCACAACAGTCGGTACTTTGTCACAGAGGATCAAAGCAGCATTTCACCGTCTAAATCTCTATTTGGAAGAAGAACTTAATGGAAGGGAGAAGAGGAAAAATAAGTTGTCTTATGCAAACTTATGGCGTGAAGGATTAGCCTTAAAAGCCTTACCCTTGGGTCCTATTTATAGGCCAAGGGGGTAGTTATTGTAGGAAATAACTACTTATAAGCTTATTAGCCTATATAAACACCATTCCTTATCCTCTTCCTTATGCACTTCTCAAGTGCCTTTTGGCACTTATAAAGTGACTTTTTCCACTTATCGAGTGGTCCTTTTTACACATGAAAAGGTTCCCTTCGCACATGCTTTCATGCACGCGACATCTAAGGTCCACAGACCCTCATACATCCCCTCATGGGTGTATACATGTCGTCCATATCCAACAGTTCTAACTTGAGTTTCCGGAGTTATCCGGGTGGAAGAGACGTATGATTACCGGGAACAAGTCGGGAGTTGACTTGGGTAATTCGAACCCTGGAAACATACTTTGTGTTAGCATTGTTTCATTTTGGGTTTATTTATAATTCCGCATTTATTGTTGGTTAGGAATTTAAATTGGTATAACTATTGGTTAAATTTTATAAAATGTATTCAACCCCCCCCCCCCTTCTAGTGTTTTCCTTATAGCCAGGGTCCTTACATGATCGATGATGCGAGAGCACCAATAGACTCATGATGACATGCTTGAGGTGCCCAAGAAGAAGTCCTAAGAAGAGGAAGAGAAGAAAAGGAGCTAAGAGATGATCTCCCTACTCTATCAGCATATTCCAGACAACTCGGTCCGAGTGGCAATTCCACTCAGTCCGAGTGGGTATGGAGAAAGGAAAGGAAGATTCACACTTAGCCGTTTATCGAGCGCAAGGAGGCACTCGACCTCGAGACGAAATTACTGCAGACCGATGATTTGCAAGCACAATTTGACCCTCTGACTCAACCGAGTGGCAATCCCACTCGGTCTTAGTGGGTAAGGCATAAAGGAAGCTGGAGCTAACACTTAGCCGCATTCGAGCAAGAAAAGCCACTCGACCGAGTAGCTTTGGTACTCGGTCGAGCAGAATTTATGGCAGAAGACAATTTCTGAGCCACTTTCGACCCTCTGAACTCGACCTAGTGGACTTGTCACTTGGTCCGATTGGACACACCACTCGGTCCGAGCGACTACTGCTTCAGATCGAGGATAAGGGAATGTCAAAGGTTACTCGACCGAGCACGAAGACTACTCGGACCGAGTGCAACTGCACTCGGTCGAGTGAGATAAAGCACCCAGATTTTAGGACAGCCTATGACTCTTTGAAGATCTTCTATCATTTCAGTTGGCAAAGTATTTTCTGATATTTTGCATGGATAGTAGGCTTCATAACAGTTCCAACGACGCTAAGAACGTGCACACGGAGGTCGGATGAAATCTGTGGAACTTTTACAAGATTGCAGCGCAGTGCTGAATTTTGCCACTCAAGCCTAGTGCCAGGCTACTCGATTGAGCTATCTGGGGCCCACCACTTAAGTTGCAGCCCTTATTGGGTTTGGACACTAAATTGTGGGGTTTTCTCTCGGTTTTTCTAGGGTTTAAGGGGGAGTATTTAAACAATTATGTAGCCGTCATTGAGGGAGTTCCATCTTTTGTTCTTGGAGACTCTTTTTGGAGTTAGGCCATGCCCAAGGCCCCTCCTTCTTGAATCAAGCTAAGTGTTTCTTTGTTAATCTTCCTTCAATGTTTTCTTATAGGTGCGTGATGTTGATTTTTCTTGATTTCTATATTGTTGCTATGCTTGAGTAGATCTATTGCTAGGGTTAGGTTGAACCCTATTGTTAGGACTATTTGATAGAGATGGTGATCCATGAGAACGGTACCAAATCTATATTGATGATGTATATTCTTTGAATGTTGGAAACTTAGCCTAGGGAAGGGATTTGACCACAATCGGTTCTAGGAATCGACAACCCTAGAACACTTGAATTGACAACTCTTGGTGGTTGATGAACTCACTCTAGGATAAACCCAATAATTAAGGGTATTCTGTAGCGAGATGATCCACGATGGTGGCATCGATAGTGATCCAAGATATTGGCACCGCTACAACGTAGCTAGGAATCGAGGGAGCCGTAGAGTTATGTTGTGGTTTACTACCATTGGTGGTGATGGAAATTTGATTGACGTGTTAATACACGACAGTGGCACTCGTCCTGAGAAGTCTCCCCACGTCCGAATAGGGTTGTAACTTTGTCATCTAGGTGCGGTGATCTACGATAGTGGTACCAACTTTAGTCGTTCGTTACACCACTATATTGCTTACTAGGTAATCCTGATGGTGGCTCCGAAGTAAAGAGCCCACACAACATATTATCGACTCGTCGAATGATTCGATCCCTAGACATGTATGTGCGTCATTCCGTGCCCAAATAAGTAGTGTGGATATCGACGCCCTAGTAGTTGTCTCTCATTTGTTTTCTCTTTATTTTCTTTCTTTCTTTGTGGAGTAGATATTTGTGATAACGATGTGATATGACTTTCACATCCATCGCTAGTACGAGCCTCCGTAATCCATCTCCATTAATAAAACCCACAACCAAACTAGCCTAGGAATCGACCGGTACTCAGAAACCACCGCCCTGTGTTCGATACCAGCTTGCCACTATACCGTGTGCTTGTGATAAAATGACATCGTCCAGAGTTTAATTCCATGTCGATCAAGTTTTTGGCATCGTTGTCGGGGATGTTTTTATTTGAGTACCAGTTTATCACAATTAGGTTGATTAGAATACGTTAAAAAAGAAGGAGAAATTTTTCCCTGCCACCGCATCACTCTTATTTCTATCTTTCTTGTGCCACTGATTTCGTTTCTCCAGGTAGTTATTTTTCTTGATCAGATACAGCTGATGCAGTGATGGTGCTCCCAAAGATGAACCGGCCGACTTCTATACAATCCTTTCTATTTATCGCTAATTTCAAGTAGATTAATGGAGAGTTCTTTGTGCAAGCCTTGGAGAAGTTCGAAGTAATATTGCAGACGGAGCCAGACCATGGGTGCGATGGTTCTATGCTATTTTCTTTCTTCACTGGTGGACTACATGGACCTTCATTGGAGTTCTTGAGGAGGATGAAAGTTTCAACCTTCGAGGATCTATTTTACGCAGCAGTTTTGGAGCGCATGTTGGAAGCGACTCGCTCTACTGGTTCATTGGCCACCACTACAAGATACGCAGCTGCAGGTGAGTAAGAACTTTTAAATTTTATCATGAATCGTGTCAGGTACAATTGAGGATGACATTCACATTCAGCATGGGGGAGATACTCTGCATTTCGATGTTTCCACCTCTGATGAGACAATCACGATGAGACACTTGGGAGGTATTACTGCAGAGCCAGTGTGTACCAGCGTCGCTCCCCCTGCCAGCCACATGAGTTAGAGCAGCCTACAGCACCAGGGTACATTGTTGAGGAGACCGTATTAGGGGAGCCGGAGCAGACCGTTGATAAGGACGCTATTCGGGACGAGGACATAGATATTCACATGGAGCCAGAGCATTGCCCACCTTCTGTTGAGCTTCCGTAGTCAGCTCCACCATTCACTGCGGCTGAGGACCACCTACCAAAGCTTGCTGCTCCTATTCAGGGAGACCTCTTTACCCACTTCATTTCTGAATCATGTATTTCATTTGATATTTATTTTGATCCAGACCTTTTTGACATGTCATACTTATTGCAGAACACTTACAAGTACGGACCAGAGGAATGCTTGGACGTGTCCCTGCTTGAAGAACCTGACGAGTACAGCGAGGAGTCGCCTAATGAGTTGACATATATATATATATATATATATATATATATATATATATATATATATATATATATATATATATGATCAAGAGCTACCAGAGGAGCTTGGAGAGGACATCAGGTAGAGATCGGACATGGAGCTTGAGAGTGGAGATTTATTTCCAGGGAAATGTTGTCAACCATCCTTAATTCTAAATATTTATGTTGATGACCCTCTTTGGGAAACATTTGTTCAGGGGACAAATCTCTCACAACGTACTAATGCATTCCGTTCCTTTCAGGTTACACGTGGCATCCTTGGAGGAATGCTGGGAGCAATATTGCTGGAATCTGATGGAGTCTGTGGAGACACGCATCTGGCAGAGCCACGGAAGGAGTAGTTGGAGTAGTTGACTGCTTTGACGAAGATACTTGATCCGTCTTTTGCTACATGTGATATCAATCATGTAGCATAGTCGTAGTGTAGAATTTTATGCTTTCAATAATCTCGAATCCTCTCGACAACGAGAGGACCGTATAGATTTACAGCTTTCTTAGTTAGTTTAATAATTCACCCATATGATTGTGGCAAGCTACATTTTATACACCCCAAAAACCATTACATTATATGATTGTCTTCTTCACATTATTCATGTCTCACCATTTTGCTCATCACCCATCGAGCATTTCTTTCATGTGAAACTTACTTTTTTATTCATTTGACTTGATCACACTAAACAAAGTCGTGATTTTATTGATCGAGTCAATGAACGGGATGATTTAGTTTAGCTTGGGGGAAGACGCTCTCATGCATCATTGTATGTGCATGTAGTTGCATTTAGGATTCATGTCATTTCTATCATCATTTTTCCTTCACCCCTATATTTTTTTCATCATTGTCCTTCATTATTCTTTCTATGATCACATTGAGGACAATGTGTACTTTAAGCTTGGGGAGTACATTTCTATGCCATCTAGTTGCATTAATCACTTTTTAATCTATTTTTAGGATTTTTAGAATTTTCAAAATTTTGCATAATTTTTTCGATTTTTCATCTTATTTTCCCTTTATGTGTGTACATGCATCATATTGTGTGCTTGTTTTTATTTTCTCTTTTTTTCTCTTTTAGACTAGAAAGGATTTTCCTATGATTACACTATCTGGCCACGGACACTTGACTGATTTTCTTCACACACTCACGTGGCATTTTTCGTGGTCTTATCTGCTTCATTTTAATATTTATATGATGGATTTTGTTTTGAACTTGATCTGATTGATTTAGAGTTATACCCTTGACTAAATTACCTTTTCAATATGTTTTCATCCTTATATTTATGAGCGAGTTGCAAAGTAGGCATCATTATTAGTTGAAAGTTGTCAACATCATTCCATAGCGGAGTTCATTTTTCCACAGTATACATTCTTGAAACAGTTAAAAGAATTGCCTAAATTAAATATGAAAATGAATGAATTATCTGCATGATTTGTATGATAACTAAGTATTTTTAATGAATGAGTGTGATTCAAGAGAAATAGGATAACCCATGAAGCTTTAGTATTGATGAGTAGAAACTCCGATACCGAGCCCCTGTCTATATTCTATGCCTTTTCCTTTTATTTTGTTTATAGCAATAAATGGTCAAAGCCCATCTTTGTATTCCATCGCATTTACATGAGTTTGCAAAAAAAATCCCCAAAAATATAAAAATCAGATATATATCCTAAATAAAAAGTCCTTGGGGTTTCTGTAACCCAATGCCCTAAGATAGCCTGATCTAGGATGCGTAGACCGCTCCTTTCTCTTCATTGCGTTTACGCAAGTTTGCAAGAAAAAGCCAAAATTATAAAAACCCAAAAATTCCATATCATTATCTCCAATTCTATTTAGAATAAAGACATAGGCAGAGTTGAAGTTTTTCTAGACATAGGCATAGCCAAAAATTCCATATCTTTGCTTCCTTTTATTTTTATTATCTTCCTTTTATTTTTATTATTTTTACTCTCTGGTTTGGTCCTTACTAGTCTTCCCCGACAATGTCGCCAAAAGCTTGTTTGAGTCTGCAAGTGCACGGTGTTGATGGCTTTGTAATATATAAAGGTTGTAGATCCACAGGGAAGGCGATTGGTATGAACCTTGGGTTTTTGTTTCAGATTTTTTTGACTGTGTCAGTTATGGGTGTATCCAAGAGTTTTTTTCACAGAAATCTCTCACAATTACTAACAATAGAATGTAAACTAGGACGCTAGGAGTCACCACGGGGATCGTTGAATGTCGATGCTTGGTTATAACTCTTATGCTAGGTTTGGTTTCAGAGGGCAAGATTGTCGCATCTTGAGTATGAAATCATAGCCAACTATCATTGAACTACTCATATAACATATCCCGTGCTTAGCCCCACCATCATGGATGGCCTTGCACACGATACGTGCATTACGATCAACAATAAATTCTCAATATCCACTCATGTCACTATCGTGAATTAGAGTTTTGATCCGTGATGTGATAGCTCTTATTGATGCTACTATCGTAGATCATCAATTTGGAATATAGGGCATCGGTGGAGACCCGTAGAGTGCGTGCCATTATCGTGGATCACAAACCCTAAGTGATTCACTAACGACCCTATTCAAGCTTATAGGGCAATTTCTAATGCAAGTGCCACTATCGTGGATCACAAACCCTAGATGAGAACACTAGGAACTTGGTTAGATCGACCACATCACATCCCTAATCGCCAAATTAACCTAAAAATCATAACTTTAACATCTAAATCCTAGAATCCCAGGGCTCGTCCATTAGCCATAGATAGAACTACCCACAATTCACGGTGGAAACGATAAAAACGATAAGGATAATAGAATAGAACATCATAGCAACAAATGGCATCAAAACAATAGATATGTAGAAGAAAATAATACCAAACCAAGAAGAATCCAGAGATCTATTAAGAGAATTAAGAATCCACAAGTTTACACGCGTAAATCTTCTCCAAAAATCCAAACTTTGCTTCAGAAAATAGAACGGTGGCTAAGAAACAAACATAAAACTGAAAACTGAATCTCTAACCTAGGAAAGCAATCTCCTCTAAATACATATGGGGTTGAACCTATTAAAACAAAGCAAAAGGCCAAAAGTCGACCCAGATTTGTGTTGAGGAACTGCCCGACTCGACCGAGTGGCTATGCCACTAGGTTTGAGTCGAGCTTCGAGGCCCTTTGATCCATCAGCTGATGCCTTAACTTCTTTGTTGGAATAGTGGTCGCTCAGGCCGAGTCGAAAGTCCACTTGGTCGAGCGGTCAGTGGCGTAGATCAGCTTAAAAATTCGTTCTGTCTGAATTATCACTCGACCGAGTCACCTAGGCACTCGGTCAAGTGGACAAGCACATCTCGAGATCATCCATGTACAATCCCATTTTCTCTAAGGTACATGAATAAGATGTCACGCGATTTTCCCGTGTTAACAAGTAGTCGTCGTACTTTGGCCGGACCGATGACGGTGTTGATGATCACAACATCGTCATGTGGGTAATTTGACCCCCTCTAGATCTTCATCTAAGAAGCACATATGCAGAGTGGCATTTCTTGGTCTATTTTGGCCTACTTTGGTAGTCATCACCTTCCGAGCATATGACCTCCGAGATGGGGGGTTGGTCACTCGATGAAGGTCCACCAAAAATCGTGTCGACAACCAGAAGATGTGTGGGGCAGTGATGGGCCTCTCAGGCCCTCTGGTAGTGGGTTGAGTTATTATTGTTGTGGATGAGATCGTGGGTGTTGACTCAATTTCCACAGACGATTCTAGATATTTCAGGGTGTTTTCTCACAGCGGATGTTGCTGATAGGTGGCCCAAAGGATGCTGTTGACGTGTAGGACATGGTCAACCTTCAGGGTGTCGCCCGACCTAACTCGAGGAAGAGAGGGCTTCATGCCGAGCTATGGATGCCAAGATGAGCCTAAGCCAGGCTATCTTCCCAGCGATCTGTAACACAAGATGCTCGTCAGGGGGTCGGATTTGGATTCCGACCAAATCCCCTCAGATGCTTAAGTCTGTACGTGACTAAGGGATGCTCGGTGGAATTGAGTCTAACCTATTGGAGCGTCGTTCACTAGTTCGTAAGTCAAGCTATATGGACAAAAATATTTGTTTGGTGGAGCAAATTGAGCATATATGATTACCTAAGTATTAGATCTTAAAGATCCGTCCCATCCGTCCTCGTTGAAGGAGCCATTTATAGGCGATGGTTCCCTTTGGTGTGTTCTCCTATGGCGCCCACGCATTGAAGGCACTTAATTACATTTGACCTGGGCTCTTGCCTTTAATGGAGGGCCTAATGATTAAATATGAATGCCCCCATTGATGGAGAGCGTCATGCTCGGAGCTGATTAAGGATCCCGACGGTCGACCCGATTAGTGCTTTAAATGAAGCAACCCTTGCCTCACGTATAGGTTTCATGCTAGTTGGGCCGAGCTGATTGGCTCTCCTCGGCCCTTATGTCTTTGGCCCACTTAAGTGAATAATTAACTCCGGGCCGGCCCAATGCTGTGACAGCCTTAGTTGGAACTCTGTTTATGATATAATATGTAGTCTTAAATGCTTCTCACCAAAGTGATTCTGGTAAGGAAGAATGACTAATCATACTCATCACTATGTCCTTAAGCATTCTGTTTCATCTTTCAGCAACATCATTCAAAGTATGTGAGCCCAGTATGATGTATTATAGGATGATACCGCATTCCTCTAGGAACTTAGCTAATTCACCCGAACCATCATATCTACCATAGTACTCACCACCATGGTCTGATATGATACTTTTGATCCTTTTACTGAGTTGGGTTTCAACTTCAATCTTAAATTTTTTGAACACATCACGTTCTGTGATTTTTCATAAATGAGATATGTGTAGCCATATCTAGATTAATCATCTATAAACGTTATAAAATATTGTTGTTGACCATAACAAGCAACCATAGGGAATGACCCATAAATATGTGTATGTATAGGTTCTAAGACATACATAGTTCTGTTGGCTTCAAATCTTATTTTGTTGGTTTGTTTTCCCATTATATAATTAACAAAAACATCAAAGTCTGTGAAATCTAAGAGATAGAGAATTTCGTCTGACATAAGTCTCTCTATTCTTTGTCTACACATATGACCCAATCTCTTATTTTATAAGCAGTTGAATTCTCATTGGTTAATTTTCTTTTTGTACACTATGTACTCAAATGTAGAGATTCCTTAAATGAAGCAATTAAGTCAAGTAAATAAAGATTATTGTAAAGTGACAAAGAACCATAACCAACAAATTTTGAATCATGCGATGAATTAAATATTCTATTTCTAAATGAACAAGAAAACCCAAATTTGTCCAAATCAAAATAGAAATCAAATTCCGTCTAAAAATGGTTTAATAAATGTCTCATCAAGATCCAAATATAATCTTGCTAGGATTTAACAATAATCTAAATTTCCTATTGCCTCAAGTTGAACCGTCTTGATGTCATCCACACATGTATATCTTTTACCATCATTTGGCATTTAACATTTCACCCTGCATACACACTGATGTGAGTGGTTGCACCAGGATATATCCACTATGTGTTCATAGGTACCAAAATTATATTAACCTCAGAATAAACCAATATAGGAAACATATCATTCAAAGCACGTCATGTGTGATTGTTACTACATTGCATCTTTTTATGCCCTACAGCTCCTCAGAAGAAACAACTATCACCTTCTGAATTATTAGTTTCTTTTGTTGTTTCTTTTAGGGTGTTGTATCTACAGCTTCCTTATCTTTTTTTCATTTTCTTGTTCTTGAAGGTATAGATCAACTGAGCACTTTCTGTCTTATCTTACTATCACCATTTTTCTTCCTGAACACAATATAAGATTACCTCATTCAGGGACCAAGTTTCTTTCTGACAATCATAGCTCATCTTAAATTGGTTAAATTGTGTCAGAAGAGATATCAAAACCAAATACCCTAGTAAGTTCTCAAAGAGTTCGAGCTTAAGTGCTTTTAATCTGGAAGCAAGATGAGACATCACTAAGATGTACTCCCGGATGTTTCCTTTACCTTTATATCTTATTGAAGTTAGGCTTGTCAAGAGTGTACCGATTTCAAACTTTTCATAATTAACAAACCTCTTTTCAATATCGAAAAGAAACTCTTTAGCAGTAGTGACTTTTTTTAGACGTTGTGCCCCTGAATGCTTCAGAATGGTTTTCTTCATAATAATCATGCACATGTGATTTGATTTCACCTACTTTTCCATCTCTCTCTTATCATCAGATATAGTCTTTTCGATAAGGAATGGGGGAGAATCAGTCCTTAATGCAAGATCAAGATCCATAACACCGAGAACTATCAAGAGGTTATCTTTCCATGATTGAAGTTTGATCTATTTAGCATATGTATTGATTTAATGTTGGCAGTAATTTTTTTAGGAGTTATAGCAAAAAAGAGAACAAAAACATATACAACAAGCTCATAGAAAATCCTCAAAAAACCATAAATAAATTCCAATAAATGCAAACCACATCTCATGATACTGGACACTCTATTAATTTATATCTTTCCACAAAATATTAACTTGTAAGTGATATACTGGGTAGTAATCAAATAATGCTAATATAATAACATGTCGAATAATAAATCTTCATTTGGGTTGATTTATTACTCACATGTAAAACCAAATAATTATCACACATTTATTACTACTGGTGCCCATGTAGTTTTGTTAAATAGTGATCCTCCTTTGGGTCGATGAACATTCACATAATATACATCCAAGCAATATTTAATATTTTAAAATAAAATTAATTTTCACCAGAGAGCTCACTTTGATGAGTTGTTATTTCAATTAATTTATTTCAAAATATACTTATAACAATGCAAATATTTGAACCAAAATTACACACAAAAATTTATCCTCAAAGGGGGGGGGGGGTGTGTGTGTGTCATTATCCTTCTATTATTGCCTCTTTTGTGAACTGTATATTACGGTGGGCGTCAGCCTGCAGCCCATCGCCTTTGTGTTAAATATATGCTGAATTGAATCTCATAGGCCAATCATTTTGTGCCTTTTTGAAGCACGTGCTAAAGCACGCAGTCCCAAAACTGTGCTGTGGGCTGAAGCCCACAGTCCCTTTTTTGTTTATACCGAATACTACGGGCTGAAGCCGACAGCTTTTCCATAGTTCATAGGATGAAGCCCGTGAAAATAGGCCCAAGAGCGACTGTCGGCTCGCTCTCCCATGAAAATTTAAATCTTGCGGCAAAATAAAATATTGTTTCAAAATTAAATTCGAATATTAATCCGAATTGTTATGAAGCATATCCACTTGGGGGAGACCCCATGCCTTTATTTATAGGGGATGAGAGAGTACATACATGGATGAGATACAATCTCTCAATTAGATACAATCTTATCCACTCACACATCATTATCTATTTACAACACTTCCCCTTATCCAGCCATAAATGTGAACTCTGCCCATGATTACTTCAGGATTTTGAGCAGCATATGAGTGTCACTAGAGGTGGATACTTTAAGACTCTGAGTTAATGGGGTTTGCCTAGTTAAAACCTTTGGCTATGGAAAACCCTGTGGAAAAAATCATAACTAAGGAAAAAAGAGTACAAATTCTCTTTAACTCCCACTGATCTGTACAATCCCTTATGCTTTCAAATCTCTCAGGTGTTTTTCATCACTCTTATTTACAACATTTCGAGAGTATAAACAAATTACAAATATTACCATCATTAAGCAGCTGCTGAATCCAAATTTTTTGGAGAGGCGTGCTTAGTTTTGTCGCCTCTGATGGGGTCTCCTCAAAAGTGGGATAAGATGCGGCATGGTCTTCAGACTATGTGGTCAGCTCCAAAACAACATCCTATGTTCTAGTCGTCATTGGGATGTGATGTACCACCAGGCACACTCAAATACACCATTGTGTTTCTGAAATGGTGAAGATCTTGGAATGATAAGATGATGTTACCTTCATGGTTTGCTTTGCAGATCTGCAGTAGATGGACGTCCCAATGTTTGTACCAGTCTGTCATTTCTCATTATGGGGATGTACCAATTACATGTATCTGCATAAGCATGGAGGATAATTCTTTATAATGTAAGCCCAAACCTATCGACCTTTGGAGGAAGCACAGAAGATGCCTAACTCCAGTCTAGTGGCACTATTTAGGAGCATTAATGTGGCTGGCTAGTGAATTTACTACAATTGCTATATCGGGACACACGCAGTTAGCCAGGAGTGCTCTAATTGCACTTAAGTAAGGGACTTCAGGACCAAGTATATTCTCAACCTCTTCCAGCTGACGAAAGATGTTTTTATGTATATCCATAGAGTGTACTACCATCGGTGTACTTAATGGATGGCATTGGTCCTTATTGTTATTTCTTCAAAACACTCTGTGTGTATGAATTTAATGTAACATGATTTTATCTAGTTAGATAAATCTGTGAGCCATGACTTATTTTATTTTGCATGGGTCTTTTATATCATGTTTGATAGTCAGGCTTGAACAGATATTTCGGTTTTCTCTTCAAGAGATCCGATGAGATTTAAGTTGTTTACAACTATGATCTTAAATCATGTCCTTTGCTCTTTATAAAGATGCAAAGACAAGCCTTAATAGGAATCCTTGCTTTGTCAAGTGATTCACTTAGTTGTACAATATTTTATATTATTATTATTATTATTCTTTAATAGATAGACGTCACGAAGTCTATTTTGGCATTTAAGGAAATGTGGAATTTATTTTTATCAAGATATCCATAGAGGTATGCCGTCACAACATCCAATAGTTGCATATCCAAAACTTTCTTTGCCAAATCGTAAGGTATTCGTAGTGTATAACTAGAGAATTTGATGCATCATTTATATGAGTCATGCTCATTTTAATTTGTGTATTCCCCAGTTTTAGCAAAAAAAATCCTTGAGCTATATGTTGTACCATATAGCATACGATTTTGTTCATATATGTTTTTATTTGTGCAATACTTATTATGCCCAAAGGTTTGACACCTTTTGGTGGTTGGACTTCAGGTCCGAACACTTCACGTTTTATAAGCGAGTCTAGCTCATCTTTTATTGCCTTGTTCCATATTTGGCCAATCTTTACATTTGCATTTGAGCTACGTAGTATGCAACGATATTTATATAATGATCGTTGCTTTTGCGATGTTTGTAGCAATATGATACGTGAATATATTGTCGACAATTGTGTTTTTTCTGTCCAACATCTCCCCAGCGTGTACAACATTTAATTTCATTTCAGTTTCTTCTGGCCTTTCATCTGCAGTGGATTCTGGAAGGGGTGGGGGTATGGACAAGAGCTCATTGTCCTATGGTAGTATTATCTCAAAGTCTCTAGGAGTTATTCTTTTTCTTGGATTTTTGTCATTGGAACCTGCTGGTCTGCCTCTTTTCAGTTTGAGGAACAACCACTTCTGCTACTGGTGGATTGCATTCTTTCACAGGGATGCCAATCCTGGCTGGAGTATTTGCAGTAGGAATGTGTGATCTGATAATCTTCTGGTTGTTAGTAAATAAGTCCAGTTACTAGTGAACTGTGTTCTATATTTGTATGATCTTCAGGATCTCATCTTCATATTGCTTTGTTATCGGACCATAGTTGGTCAATGATTTTGTATCCCACAATATTATTTGTGTGGCTTCAGATTTTGTAGTACTTGGGCCCAATTCGGAAAATTTTGTCTCATCAAATTCAAAGTCATCAAGACGTGCCTTGAATGCGTCTCCGTTTGGTGTTCTATGTATATTGTTATGAAGGGTGAGTCAAACCCTACATAGATACCTAGACGACGTTGATGACCCATTTTTGTCCTCTGTGGCGGTGCTATGGGGATATAAACTGCGCAACCAAAAATTTACAGGTGAGAAATGTTCGGTAATAATCCATATGCAAGTTGCATTGGATAAAGACTCTGACCTCTAGAGGATCTAATATTTATCAACGAAGCAACATGCAATATAGCATGTCCCCATGCAGTCACCGACAACTGGAATTTCATTAATAATGGACATGCAATCCATTGGAGTCCTTTTATTAATGACTCTGCCAACCCATTTTGGGTATGAACATGTGGCACAAGATGTTCAATTTCTATCCCAGTTGCTAGGCAATATTCTTAAAATAATTGGGAGGTAAATTCTCCAGTATTATCCAGACGTATTTTCTTTATTTGATTGACTGGAAAATACACTCGCAACTTTATTATTTGTGCCAATAGCTTTGGAAAATCTAGGTTGCGGGTTGATAGTAAACACACATACACATATTTTGAGGATTCATCTATCAATACGTATATAGCATGAAGTACCAAAAAGGCCCATTAGGGGGTGGATTGGTCCACATATATCTCCTTGTATTCTTTCGAGTAAGCATGGATATTCTTTGTCGACTTTTAGTAGAGATGGCATTGTGATTAGTTTTTCTTTATAGCAAGGGTTACAAGGGAGTTCTCTCTTCTGAAGAATATTCTGGTTCTTCATGTCATGCCCATAAGATTTGGACAAGATGCATTGCATCATAACCGATTCAGGGTGGCCAAGTCTATCTTGCCAAAGTAAAAACTTGGCTGATATCGGGCACTTCAGGTGCTCCGTTAGATTTGCTTCCTCTATTTGAATCTTTGTATGACATATATTCTTGAGACGTTACATACATATATTCTTTTTTGTTCACACTTGCAATTTCTAAGTGGAACCTGTGTAAACGTATGTCTTTGAAACTTAATAAGTTTCTTTTTTTTTTGAATTAGGAGAGAATAATGCATCCTTTAATTTTATTTCTGTGTCATTTGGGAGCAACAATGTTGCGTTCTCAGAACCTTCAATTATGTTTGATGGCCTTAATATTGTATTTACTGGGCTTTCATATGGTACAACGCTATAAAATTAGCATTTGTATTGAAGGATCGTATGTGCTGATGTACTGTCTACTAAGCAGTCATGAGAGCATTCCATCTATTAAAAGATGTAAGCACATTTAATTTCAGAAAATCATAATTTATTCATACTTCATTGAAAAACATAAATAGATCTTATGACAATGTTTTTCAAACAAAGATAAAATAGCTAATCAAACAAGTCATCTTTTTCGAAGTCTTTAGCAGTAAACTAGTCGGAAGCAGTGGTGGTCACCAGATTTATTTCACATTTCTTTTTCAAGCTTTTTATGTACAAATGTTGGAGCTGCCACAGAGTTCTGCACACTCTGTACCAGTGTCCTTTCATGCCACAAATATGGCACTGATGTTCTTAATCCTTTCTAGGTAGGGATGCATTATTTTTGTTGTTGTCATTTCTGTGCCATGTGAACTTCCGCCTCCCTTCATTTCTTTGCTGGTGGACTTGTCCTCTTGCCTTTTTATTTGGTCCCCCTTTTAGAATTTTTCGTTCCTTTTATTGGCTTTCTTATATTTGGAAGAAGATACATTGTGAGCTTCTGGGAGGGGAGTCGTGCTAGGGGCGCATGTTATGAGTGGAAAGTAGAAGCTCTATATTTTATTCAGCCATGAGTAAACATGACAAAAGCTCAGAATACTTAGTGAACTTTAGTTCACGATATTGATGCATCAATATCGCATCTTTTTCATGAAAACACGTGTAATTCTTTTCCAGCATGCGATCTTCTGAGACTTTCTCACCACACAACTTCAGGCATAAGGTGATGCTGAACTAAGCTGAGTTGTACTAAGCTATGGACTTAAAGTCCTGAAGTCTCAGGTTCTCCCACTCGTAACGTGCCCTTACGAGTATAACATCTTTCTGATGTTTATATCTATCCCCAAGGGCAGTCCACAACTCCAGTGGATCCTCGATCGTTAGGTATTCAGCCTCATGGTCTTATACACGTGACGACGAATGTATATAATGGCTTGTACCTTTTCAATGTCGGCCACCATCACAACTTTTGTAATTACAATGAGGGACTTAGCAGGCAAGTGGAATTTAACATCAAGCTGCCAGCTTAGATAATTTTTCCCTGATGCATCCAGTACTTCGAAATCAACGCTTGCGATTTTTGTCATTTTATCTATAAAAGCACAATTTTGCATGAATTAATAATACTGAAAATATTTTCCATTCAGAGGCAATTTTAAATGAATATGCAAATTGCGTGGATCATTCAATCACCACATAAAAATAATGTTCCAAAGTCCATATTACATTCCATTTTACACAAATGAAAGAGAAAATTACAACTTTGGAAACCACTTCGGTCCCATTGAAAATCTTCATCTTCAAGAGTGGCTTCCGCCTCCAAGGAAATTGTCATTAGTCTTGAGCATTACATATTTTTTCTCACTACAATTTCTCTCAAAAGAAAAATAAAAATGCAGTAAAAGTAAAATGTGGGACTAAACAGCCGATCCAAAACCACAATTAGCCATTCATGCAAAATTTGTATTCATAACACATGTTTATAACGCATCACATGTATCACAGATTCATAATAGGATAAATACATCAAATTTAATACTTAATTATTATTCAGACCATGGGGTAATGTCATACACCGTTAGGTTAGATAACTAACGGCAGAGCGGTCGCAGGATCTTCATAATTATTAATTTAATGCTTGTACAATATAGCAT
The DNA here is from genome assembly GCA_030789695.1 of Scilla litardierei. Taxonomy (NCBI): domain Eukaryota; kingdom Viridiplantae; phylum Streptophyta; class Magnoliopsida; order Asparagales; family Asparagaceae; genus Scilla; species Scilla litardierei. Next base: position 788,333,141 of record CM061142.1, on the reverse strand, counting down.
AGATTTATCCCAAAAAATGTGGCAGAAAAATGTGATGCAAGGCATATAAATATGATCCAAAAATAGACATCATATATTAAAATATGTTATAAATCAGTTGTGCATATAGGAGCCAATTCAAATAAATTTGAATAGTGCCCTATTATATTTTGTTTTGTAAAAGGAAGAAAGTTTCTTTTTTATGCCCCAAAAATTCCCCAAAAGTCCATATATGCCTCAATAAAAATCCTCATATTTTAACCATATTTTTATTTATTTATTTGGCCCTAGAAAACCCCCTCTACAAATACATATCCCTCCCCCCTCTTTTATTTTCAATATTTGCGGAGCTTTTTTTTGATTTATTGAGGCCAGCGGGATTTAGACCAGCAGCGAAAATGATGCTTTTCTCTCTTCTTTTTCTTTTTCTTTTGTGATTTATTGAGGCCTGCGGGCCTGAGGCCCGCTGCCTGTGCTGCGGGCGTCAGACCTGCAGCAAAAAATGCTGCTTTTTGCCTGTGGGTTGGAGCCTACAGGTCACTGTGGTCATCAGCCTACCAGTCATTGTGGATATATATATTTTGGGTGCATTATACCAAAAAAATTTGATGGCTTGGGCCTTCGGCCCAAGCTAAATATTTGGGCTTGGGAGGGCGGCGGCGGGGGTTTGTCACCGCCACTCACCATGGCAAAGTTCCACCGTGGGGGGGAGGGGGGGCTATGGCCATGGCTGCCAGCGACGGTGAGAGGTTGACTGTGTTTGGTATTCTCTTTTCGGAAAATTTCGAAAACCCTAAAAGTGTAACGTCGTCGCTGAAGGCAGCGTCGTGCCTCCCCCGTTGGGGGGAGGCGGTGGGCGCGGGGGGTGCCATGGTGGCCGACGACGAGGGTGCCGCCAGCGGAGCCGTGGTTTGTGGTTTTTGTTTATTTTTTGTATTATTGTTTTTACGAACCCTAAAATAGGGGGTTTGATGTTCTTCCCTAGGAACAACGGTAGAAAGCCAGCGTCTTTAATCTAGGGAGAATAAAAAAATCGATTTTTTTCTAATCCGATCGTATCAGATCGACTTTTTAGGCATCATGATCATAATAAAAGAATAAGATTTTATTGATTTGTAGAAATACCTCTAGATACGCCTTTCAGTTCTAGCGACGGTTGAGACTCCTACGCGAGGTTTTGATTTGGTACCTCAACGTCCAAGCAGCTACGATTTTTCGATCCTCCGTCGTTTGCCAAGCCTTCCGCAACGATCTGATCTCTCTTTTTCCGCTGGTAGAACGTGCTGATAACGTGTTATGAAGCGTAGCCATCTAGGGAGACCCCGAGCCTTTATTTATAGGGGATGGGAGAGTACATACATGGATGTGATACAATCACTCAAATAGATACAATTTTATCTACTCACACATCATTATCTATTTACAACACGAATTAAATAATAATCTGAATTAAATCTCTAAGATCTAATATGATACTGCTCCGGTACCAATTGTCGGGGATAAATCCAAATATATCATGGCGAAACCCAAAATAATCAAGAATATTCATATTAAATCATTGAGAAAATATTGAAATACATGCAGAAGAGTACCTGAATCAATGATGATTAAATCCTTTATATCTATGTGGTTGGCCTTCTAGATCAACACGAATCTCCAAGAGAATTTCTTTTGGTTTTTCTAGCGCTGTAACTACCGATGAGATATCAGTATAGAATACCTTCGTTCGTGTGATACGAGGACCATAACCACTACATAAAGATAATAGTCATGTTATCATATGTATTCCTATTTTAGCTCGTCATAAAATTAGAAATACTCATAAAGTATCTACGCATTAAAGGCTCAAACACTATTAGATACATTAAAGAACAAATACTCAAAACCTTAACGGATCACTTTTATTTGGGCTTAACTTTATATGACATCAACATATAATTCTAACATTGGATTAATGGTCCAACATTCACAAAGTAAGTTTACAAAAAAAGAAAAGTAAGTTTACAAAAAACCTGCTGGATGCATGAACAGTTAAGAATGAAAATAAAATTAGCACTTGATACTCATTTTTTTAAAAGTATTGTTCTTGTTATATTATTATTATTATTATGAGATCCATATCTTGATGGAAGTTGATGGCCATGAAAGCAGCGTCCAACGATGCTGACCTGGATTCTCCCCTCAACTTGCTACGCCGAGCTCCGATCATGCGGACTCCGTGCACCGCGTGGGACCACCGCTGCACGCACGTGGGTCTGCCATGGACCAAATCATACTGGCGTTGGTTGTAAAACAAGCTAACAAAGCAAAAAAAAGCTTGAAACCCCCCTGCTACAATTTAATTTCACCCCCCCCCCCCCCCACTTGTCCAAAAAGCAAGCAATTTGCACCTCGCTTGCGTTGGCAAATTTAATAATATGCGTCCAGTTGCAGCTTTTTTTATAAAAAGGACAGAGAAGATTCTGAGCGTACAACAGTTGGCTGCCGGCTTCTTCGAAACCGAATTTTATTTATGAGTAATAATTAGATAAAAGTCCATCGCCTATCTTTATTTTGTCATTTACCCCTTTCGTGGTTATCATATCCCCGCTCCCTTAACAAGTGGGGTGCCCATTTGCGATTTTTTTTTGTGTGATTAAAGTTGTTAAAGAAGCCCATGGTTTGGTTGAAAATTGCAAAAGTGCCCGCTTAGTTTAAAATATTGATCTTGGTTAGGGCTGATGAAGAACGAGCTTGAACGAGCTTGAACAGGAAACTTGATTTTGTTCATGAACAAAATCCATATTCAAGCTCTGTTTGTTTACTAACCGAACTCAAAAAACATGTTCAAGCTTGTTCATTAAGCTTACAGAACGAACGTAAACGTATGTAAACAAACATTTACAGGGCTTGTTCACGAGTAGTTCATCGAACGTTCTGTTCGTTAACCAGAATTATCAAACTTGTTCGTGAACATGTTCAGGAACATAGTCACGAACATACAATCAATCTTGTTCATGAACGAATTTTCAATCAAACAAACGAACGACAAATTTTTAATCAGGAATAATAATATTTAACCATAATTGCCAATGAATAAATCAATTAAATAAAAGGATTAAATATTTACAGGACAAGAACAAACAAATCCAGCATAATAGCTCCACAAATCACATTACACGCATCTATTCCAAGCATGGTAATAATAATAATATTTGTCTAAATGCAATACGATGTAAGAACCCAATATTCCAACAATTTCACCATCAATGTATTATAATGAACACTTAACGAGTTTGTTCACGAACACTTAACGAGCTTGTTCATGAACATCACTTAACGAGCTTGTTCACGAACACATACAAGCTTGTTCATGAACGTAAATGAACGAACACAATTATGTTCAAGTTTTGTTCGTTTACTAACCGAGCTCTAAAAATCTGTTCAAGCTTGTTCATTAAGCTTCCCGAACGAACGTAAACAAACATGTACAGAGCTTGTTCACGAGTAGTTCGTCGAACGTTTTGTTCGTCAACAGCCCTAATCTTGGTTTAATGACAAATTTAGCATCAGGGTACAGTACGGACATGATTTGATGTCCCTTTAAGCTTACTTACCAAAGGTTAGATGGAGGTAGGATATTAAGGTGCATGCCCCACTCAACATGTCTATGGCATCACTGTATTTATCTAAATGCTTAACATGGATTCTTTAACCTTCTCACATGCATCACTGTGATGAGAATTAGACTATGAGTTTATCAATATGAAACGCTGCTAACACTAAGTATCCTCACTATCATGAATTAATTATGAAGCGGATCTCAAAGGTCAATTCATCAAATTAATTACTCGGGTGAGATTATTGTACTAATTTCCAAACCTTGTTCTCGCATACTCTCATGGGAGAACTCGGATTAAAGTCAAGGATCTCTAAATTAGGATTCCAACTCTCGTTGATAACCCTAATTGAGTAGCTCTAATTAATTAAAGATCCAACTCTCGTTGATAACACTAAATTAATAGAAAATTAATCTAACTATCTAAATGCATCAAATCAAAACCCGACTCTTGTTTGTGATTAGGTTTTGATAACTAATCAAAATGTAAATTAATATCAAGTGTGTCCAAGACTAAACCCTAAGCAATTAATTCAACAAATTGACAATAAGACGATCAATATTTTATAATATCATTCATAATAGGGTTCAACTCAACCCTAGGCAAAGAAAACTACTCGCGCACCATAGAGTAAGCAATCAAGCAATTCAATATGTGGATCCTAAAATTGAAGGAGAAAAAGAAGAGAAAATAATTACTAAATTGATAAAAGCTATAGAAATTCCAAGCCTTCAATCCAAATCGCTAAGAAAAAATCTTACAAAGTTCTTCAAAAAAATAGAAAGAGTATACATCAAAATATCAGAGAATATAACCTAGAAAAACTTGTCTAAATTAAAAAACTGGGTTTTTATACCCTCCCAAAAGCCTTAAACAAGTCCGGTCAAAATTAGAATTCGGTAGGCGCACGACAGTGTGCCAAGTTGCACGGTCGTGTTGAAACTATGCTAGAATTGGCCTTTCGCTTTGTTGACATTACACAGCCGTGTTGGCTGCTTGCAAGGCCGTGTTGATTTTGTGCAGGAATTCTCCAACTCTTCCGTTGACATTACATGATCGTGCTATAGGCTGCATGGTCGTGTCACTTTGTTGCTTGATGACTGCTTATGGACTACTTAATGATTGATACTCTGATACGCTTCGTGCTAGGTTGTTGCACGGCAGGGTTGTCTTATTTTGGCCTCTATTCTTCAGATTTTGCTCCTCGCCATTCTCATCGCTCCATGGCCTCAATTAGCATGATTTGACCATGAAATGTATAGATACCACAAAATATACCCCAAGTGTGCTTTCCAATAAAAACAACTAAAAATTCATGAAAAGTTATGAAAAAATCCCTAGTAAAACTATACCAAAATCCTACAAAATCTATACTTAACACTTGACTTCTTGCAAGTATTTCTCTTATATTGCTTAACTCATTCTAATACTTTACAAGTAGTTTGTTGATTAAGAATTAGTTTGTTGATTAAGAATCTCTTTGGCAACAAAAAAAGTGATCTCTTAGGCATAAAACTTTGAAGTTTTTGGTAATATTTTTAAAACACTATTCACACATCTCTAGTGTTTTCTGCTTGCTCATCCACAGGATCAGAACAATCAAGTGTTTCCCTACAATTATTGCTATTTAATACAACCATTCTGAGATGGGCCAAGACCGAATGGCCCAAGCCCACGTCGCAAGCAGGCGGCCCTGAAGGAGAGCGGGCCGAGCGACGAGGCCCCTACGAAGACTTGGAGTCGGGTCGGCCTCGGACCGAAGAGGTGCTCCCATCAGCCTATGTCAGCGGGAGCTAACGGCTCCCCTTAAAGCGTGCCCCCTTAATCGCTATTAAGGGGCTCCATTACGCCCAGCTTTATGACCCATGAAGGCACCATCAAAGAGGCGAATCATGGGGGTGGAAGTGGTGGACGTTAAGGAGGCGCGGACGTGGGAAGACTCCTATAAATGGACTCGAGGTACAACGTACAAGGGGATAAAAAAACTTCCTGGATACCCAAGAGACCTAGGTATTCTACTCACTCGACCTTGTCTTCCACCTTAAATTTTCTCTCCATAGCTCGACTCGAGGACTCGCGTATCGGCTTCCCCGTGAGCCATACCGATCCCACCGAGCATCCTTCAGATCCGTTCTGACTTAGGCATCAGAGGGGACTTGGTCGGAACCAAGGTCCGACCCTCCTAACGAGCCTCCTTGTCTATTCAGGTTGAGTAGATCCAGCGGCGTCGAGGCTACTCCTCAGCATCTTTCCAACCGGAGCCGAGCGCCCTCACCACCGTGCCTGCTCGTCTCTGCCACAAGGAGGTCGTCACTTTGCCGAGGCTCCCCTTCAGCAAGCTGACGCGAGGATCCGTGCGTCCCTCGTCGAGCGAACACGCCTTCAACCGATCCCGGAGGTCCAACATGTCCCCCTTGACCATGTTGATCTCTAGCCCTCCAGTCAACAATTCAGCGGTGAGAAAACACCCTGAAACATCTGGCGCTATCTGTGGTGACGAAAAAACACTCACGTCAAATAACCATCGCCGAAATGGAACGAGCTTGCAATGGAACAGAATGCATGCCCACCATCTACGAGGAGGGCGACTACGTCCCGCCTGAAAACGGGCACAACCACACCATGGAGGGCGCCAGCGACTTGCGCTCGGTGACCCAGGAACAGCTCTGTCTCTTCGGCCAAGAGAAAAACGCCCACTTTCAGACACTGGCCATGGCGATTCAACAGCTCGCGAGCAACCCACGTCTCTCGAAAAGGGGGTCAGCAACCATCCCCGATCGACAGGGGCTCTGCCATCCTCTGCGCTCGGCCGTGGTCACCGACCACGGCGGCGAGGACGCCAACCTAGAGCGATGGTTCACTATGCCAAACTTCATCCCAGTGTGGTCCTTCACGCCCACCTCACTCCAGGACGAGGCAAATGGAAGGCTTGAGTGGACCAGAGACGAGTCAACCACGGCCTCATCCCAGCGGCTGCGCTCAGCACGTTGACGGTCGCCCAACCGTCGAACCGTCGAATATCGGCGGGGTCGGAGCGGGAGCCCCGGCTAGAGGAGGCATATGGGCCGGGAGGATCGCCACGAGAGGAGAAGCGCTTGGCGACTAACGCCTGTCCCCAATTTGGATGGGCACCGAGTGGACTCTCCTCGAACCCTCGTCAGCCCACCGCAGCAGCTTGGCCCTCACACCGAAGCACTGGCAAGCCCCAGGAACGACCGTTGCCCGTTAGCAAGGAGCATTACTGACGCCCGAGTACCATCCATATTTAAGGTGCCAACCTTAGAGAAGTACGATTACATGGGGGACACAGAAGATCACGTGATGGACTACGAAGGGGTCATGGCATTCCAGGGAGCTGAAGACGCCCAGCTCTGTCGAGGCTTCTACTCCACTCTCCGGAAGTCTGCCCGGAGCTGGTACCATAGCCTCCCCAATCGCTCCATCAACAACTTCAAAGACCTCTCCTGGAAATTTGGTAAGCAGTTTATGGCCGGCCGACAGATAAAGCCAGACTCGGAGCTTCTCTTCAATGTGATACAGAGGCCCGTCGAATCCCTAAGGAGCTACATGCGCCGCTTTAATGCCGAGAGGCTGAATGTGGAAAGCTGCCCCTGAGATGGTTGTGAAATCAGCCCTGAAGAAAGGGCTCCGACACTGGGGCCTAAAGAAGTCGCTGCACAACGAGCCTGCGAGAGACCTCGCTGAGGTAATAGCTCGGGCAGAGCGTTACATGCTGACAGAGGAGGCATTGGCAGCGGAGGAAGGATGTCTCCTCACAGGGGCCAAGCGGGGCTCCAAACAGGACGAAAGCGAGTGCCATGAGTCGGACGACCACAGGCAGGAGAAGAAGGCAAGAGGAAAGCAGCGCAAGGAGGAAGCGCGATCCCCCCAGGCTGAACGCCACTCAAGAAGTCGTCCTAATGCAGGCTCAGAAAGAGGGCCACATCAACAAGCCACCCCAAAAATGAAGAGGGGAAGAAGGGGAAATACTGCAGGTACCACAAAGACAACAGCCACGACTACGATGACTGCTGGCACGTGAAGAAGGACATAAACAAATTGATCAGCCGTAGGTACCTGAAGAACTTTGTCGACGACCCAAAGACAATCACCGGAGAGGGACGTCCCAACAGATAAACAAGGAAAAAAGGTGAACGTCGTCCAGACCGCTCTATGTATTATCGAGTGAGGAGGCGGGACGATCAGCCGCAACTCCTTCCCCCGGGCGAGACTAGCTCGCCATTATCTTCCCTGCTTTTTTCCCTTCAAAGTGTATTCCCAGTTCGGAGAATGAAATGCAAGTTCATACTAAAGCAATCGTGTCTCTTCTTGCCTGCCACACCGGACCTCGCGGTCGATCATAAGGCCGAGGGCAACTCCTCAGGCAGACCAACCAGAACGATTGCCCGTAAGGCTCGGGGCAACTCCCCCATCAGGATGGTCGCACCGATCGGCCATAATGCTGGGGGCAACTACCCCAGCGGGCCGATCACAACGATCACCTGTAAGGCTGGGGGAAACTCCTCCAGTAGGTCGATCACAACGATCGCCCGTAAGGCTGGGGGCAACTCCCCCAGCAGGCCGATCGCACCGATCGCCCGTAAGGCTGGGGCAACTCCCCCAGCAGGCTGATCGCACCGATCACCCGTAAGGCTGGGGGCAACTCCCCCAGTAGGAGCAGGATGATCGCACCGATCGTCCGTAAGTCTGGGGCCAACTCCCCTAGCGGGCCGATCACACTGATCGCCCATAAGGCTGGGGGCAACTCCCCCAGTGGATCGATCACAACGATCGCCCGTAAGGCTGGGGGCAACTCCTCCAGCAGGTCGATCACAACGATCGCCCGTAAGGCTGGGGGCAACTCCCCCAGCAGGTCGATCACACAGATCGTCCGTAAGGCTGGGGGCAATTCCCCTAGCAGGACGGTAGCATGATCGGACATAATGCTGGGGGCAACTCTCCCAGCGAGCTGATCACAACGATCGCCCGTAGGGCTGGGGGAAACTCCTCCAGCAGGCCGATCACAACGATCGTCCGTAAGGCTGGGGCAACTCCCCCAGCAGGACGATCGCAACGATCGCCCGTAAGGCTGGGGCCAACTCCCCCAGCAGGCCGATCGCATCGATCGCCCGTAAGGCCGGGGGAAACTCCCCCAGCAGGACAATTGCACCGATCGCCCGTAAGGCCGGGGGAAAACTCCCTCAGCAGTCCGATCGTCCCGACCGACCATAAGGCTGGGGGCAACTCCCCCAGCAAGCCGGTCCATCGCTCTACCGTAAGCCTGTGGGTAGCTCCTCGAGCTGGCTGGCCAACCTGATTGACTGTAAGATTGGGGGCAACTCCCCTAGCAGGCCAGTCCGTCGATCGACCGTAAGCTTGAGGGTAGCTCCTCCAGCTGGCTGAACGACCCGATCGCCCATAAGGCTGAGGCAAGTCCCCCAGCGGGACGATCACCCCGATCAACTGTAAGGCTGAGGGCAACTCCCCCAGCAGGCTGATCGCACCGATCAACCGTAAGGCTGGGGGAAACTCCCCCAGTAGGCCGATCTCAATAGATGCCCATAAGGCTGGGGGAAACTCTCCCAGTGGGCCAACCACCGGAACAGACCGCAAGGCTAGGAGCAACTCCTCCAGCAGGCCGACCCTCGGCTCGGCCATCAGACTCATGTTCGACCTTAAGACCGAGGACAACCCCTCGGCAGGCCGAACATCCATTCAGCTGAAGGTCTGGGAACATTCTTCGGAACCGGCCGAGCGGACCGACCATCAATCAAGTCGAGGCGGTTCTACTAGGACCGTCTGCTCAACCCAGCGGGAGACGAGACGTCTGCAAGGAAGCGCCCTGGGAAGACTGGGGAACATCCACCTGGGTAACGTTGATCGGACCCAACGAGCCGATGGCCCCAATCTACCGCATAGCTAGAGCAACTCCCCCAGCAGGCCGATCGGCCCTGATCTCCCTTAAAGCCTGGAGGGCAGCCCCCAGCAGGCTGATCGTTACGATCGCCTACAAGACTGGGTGATACTCTCCCAGCATGCTAGTCACCCCAATATGACGATGACTCAGCCGGCAAAAAGAAAGCCTCCCGCAACTTAAACCAGTGGACCGTCCCGGTATGAGCAACAGGAGGGGGCAACTAAACATCAGAGGCACAATCCAGAGAACGCTTGACAAAAATACGACAGTACACAAAATGGTAAAAATCTTAAAGATTTATACTTCAAATTCAAAATATTGTTCTTTACAATGGAGGGGACAAAAACGGGGGGACTTTGCCTACGACGCTAGAGCCCGAGAAGAAGCATCCCAGGGGGCCTCCCCCTGCCCCGATCGAACAGGCTCCTCGGGGCCGGCCGAAGCGCAAGGAAGCATCTGCCAAACCCGCTCCTCGAACCTCTGGAACCCGTCCCGAAAGGCCCCCACGATCCTCGGGGCAAGGATGTCTTCATAGGTCTGGAACGCCTCCCGAAGAGTTGCCGGGATCCTCAGCGCCAGGACCTCCTCGTAGCCCCTCTCCACCTCCTCGACAAGTCGGTCGGGGTGTGCTTGTCACAAGGCCCCCAGCTCGACCTAGAGCTCGTTCCTCTCCCGGTGGAATGTCTCTTCTGCCTCCTGAGCGGACCTCTCAGTGGCCGCCAGGGCATCCTTCAGGTCCTTCACCTCAGAAGTAAGCTCGTTCACCCTACACCGTGAACGACGAGCTTCTGAATGGGCCTCTTTAGCCGCCACCTTGGCCGCCCCAGCCCTCAGGCGTTCCTGCGCCAAGGCCGCCTCAAGGCCGGTCACCCGCTCCGCGCGGCGCTGCGTCTCGATGGCCATCGTGGAAGCCTGCAAGACAGAAGAAATAAGCAAAGACCGCCGAGGATCGTGGGTGAAGGCAAGAGAAATACCAACCTGCTAAAGCCGCCAGACCAGGGAGTTTGCCAAGAGATCGTGACGGACCCTCTCCAAGAAAAAGCGGTCCCTCAGGAGTATGAAACCATGCTCTTGCTGGAGGGCCACAGCTCGATCAAGGAAGACCGAATCTTCAGGCGGGGCATCTGGGCTAGCCTCAAGTATGGACAGGGCGCCCCCCGTGTTGACTGGCGAATGCTCGGCCAGGCTGGCAGAAGCGGCCACCTCCACTAGTGGGAGGGTTGCCCCCGAGAGGGTCGGCGCCTCAGGCACCACCGAGGGCCTGCCCTCCCCCACCTTCTTCTTCTTCCTCTCTTTGGGCCCCTTAGACTCCGAAGGGGGGCGCTTCCATTCTCCCCCGCAGTTCCCAGTCGGTGTTCGGGAGCCCCAGCAACCCCCTCGGCATGGGCGAGATCGGGGTCATCACCGGTCAGGTTCCTTGCCACGGGGGAATCAACGACGACTTGGGGTGGGAGAGGGGGCAGGACCGTCGGCTCCATTGTTCCCACCGCGACATCGACCGCGCGGATCTCCTCCTCCACCGTCCGCTGAGGTGCATGGCCAGAAGGGTTTCCGCGCCCGCTGTGGGCCCCCGGCGAATGATCTCAAGCACGTCGCGGCTGAACTCCTGACCCGCCATCTCTGCAGAAGAAAAGAAGATCAGGGTAAGAAAAGAAGGGGGCAGAAGAAATGTTCTCCGGGACCACATGACATTCTTAAGGAGAAGGTCGTCCAGCAAAGGCCAGACCGACCTCTCCTCCGGAGGCAACGACGACAAAAGTCTGATCGCCGCCTGATCGGCCTCGGAAAGGGACAGTGTCAGGTTATATTGACATAAGCTCCCCCAACCGGCCAGGATCACAGCATCTTCTGGGAAGAGGACAAAGACATAATCTCTACTACAGTCGCCAACCCAGCGGGGCAGACCCAACAGACACTCCCTCTCGGCTTGAGCACGGAGGTGTTGCCACGACCCCTGACCGACCGTCTGAACCCAGAAATAGTAAAAGAAGAGGGGCAGGGTCGGCTCTAACCCGTGCCCATGGCAGATCATAATGAAGGCCACGACTGAGTAAAGGGTCAGCTGACACAGGGCCACCACCAGAAACTCCAAGACTTGGATGAAGAACGGATGGAGAGGGAAGCGGAGCCCCATACAGAACATCTCAACATATACGCCGACCTCACGGCTCCCCGGGAAGCAAATCCTTTCGTCGACAAAGGGAATCCAAACATCATACGGGTAGCAGAGGTACTTCGCCCGGATCTCCTCAGCCGTGGCATAAGGAACAGTCGATGATGACATGAGAATCACCGGAAGGACATCAAACTGCTCCGTCGCATGAACGTCATCTCGGCGGGCCGGATCCTCAAACAGCAGACCTTTCCCATTGTCGGGGGCCGGCCGTGGGGCCATAGGATTACCAAACCCTCGAACCGGAGGATCTACAGACTCGGGAGCCAAACCCCATATCCTTAAAGCAGCCAATATGGGACGAATCGAGCAAGGCAGAAGAGGGAGAAGGAGGTTACCTTGAAAGGAGATCGAAAGAGGAAAGACAAGGGAGAATCCGCTGGCACTCGGAGGAACAGGATCAGGTCAGAAGGCGCGAAGATCAAATCCAGAAGGGCGGCGATTTTATATGAGAAACAATCTCAAAATCTGAGCCGTTCAAAGGAGGACGCGTGGCGACATCCAGCGACCGGCGGCACTTCGAATTCCGCTCCCAAGGGCGGGAGAAGTCTAATTGGGCAGCGTCATGATGACTTCTATTTAATGGCACTGCCTCGACTGGCGCACCTGTCAAATCCACACAAATCACATCGCTCGAACCGAACCGGCAGGGACAATCGATACGACCATTCTGAGATGGGCCAAGACCAAACGGCCCAAGCTCACGTCGCAAGCAGGCGGCCCTGAAGGAGAGCAGGCCGAGCGACGAGGCCTCACGAAGACTTGGAGTCGGGTCGGCCTTGGAACGAAGCGGACGCTCCCATCAGCCAACGTCAGCGGGAGCTAACCGCTCCCCTTAAAGCGCGCCCCCTTAATCACCATTAAGGGGCCCCATTACGCCCACCTTCATGACCCATGAAGACACCATCAAAGAGGCGGATCATGGGGGCGTAAGTGGGGGACGTTGAGGAGGCGTGGACGTGGTAAGACTCCTATAAAGGGACTCGAGGTACAACGCACAAGGGGATAAAAAACTTCCTGGATACCCAAGAGATCGAGGTATTCTACTCACTCGACCATGTCTTCCACCTTATATTTCCTCTCCATAGCTCGGCCCGAGGACTCGCGTATCGGCCTCCCCGTGAGCCATACCGATCACACCGAGCATCTTTCAGATCCGTTATGACTTAGGCATCGGAGGGGACTTGGTCTGAACCAAGGTCCGACCCCCCTGACGAGCTTCCTCGTCTATTCAGGTCGAGCAGATCCAGCGGCGCTGAAGCTACCCCTCAGCGTCTTCGCAGCCGGAGCCGAGCGCTCTCACCCCCGAGCCCGCTCGTCTCCGCCACAAGGAGGTCGTCGCTTTACCTAGGCTATCCTTCGGCAAGCTGACGCGAGGATCCGCGTGTCCCTCGCCGAGCGAACGCGCTTTCAACCGATCCCGGAGGTCCCACGTGTCCCCCATGACCACGTTGACCTCCAGCCCTCCAGTCAACAATTATGCAGTGAGAAAACACACCGAAACACTATTGATTGTAAATTTACTTCGTTATCAGAAATAGTTATTCGTCTGTTATGACTATTAGGAATCAAAATCAATCACCCCTCAAGCGCCGATGACGACGATAATACATTCCCCAATCACCAAAGTTTCTCTCTTTATTATTATTATTATTATTATTATTATTATTGCTATTATTATTATTAATAAAGACAACATGTGCGTAATCATTTCATGCATGTACCAAGCATTGTATGTCAAGGTACATCGGTGCTGTTTGTATAATTAAAATTATCGGATTAAAAGAAAGAGAGAACTTAAAAGATCAGAATCATCCTAACATGTATAAAGATGTTCCGCCGTATTTAACCACAGCTTGAATAAGTAGATCATTCGAAGTAATTAGCCTTATAAACATCGTGATGAATGAATTAAACAAGGGCTTAATTGTCGCAAATAATTAAATGAGATGCATGAACTGCATGCATGCTCCCAGCTCTCATGCCATGTCAGAGGAGGTGTACTTTCATGAGCTCCGTGCCCAAAGGGATTAATTCATCCGTTCATTTTTCCATCATTAATCTCATCCAACTATCCGAGCAAGATGATAATTAATAATAATGGGCGCGTGATGGTCGATAATGATAACATGAAGCTGGCACTTATGTTGTTGGTGTTGAGATTCTTGACGAAATTATTAACATTAACTTTTTAAAAAAAAATCAAATTAAGATAATACAACAACGAAACAGTAGATTGTACACAGCTCTCCCTCCTCGTGTTATTCTTCTTGGTTTCTGACTCGAGAAAAAAATGGAGGAAAAAAGAAACGAGAGAGAGAGAGAGAGAAGAAATGGATGTACACCGAAGTGGTGATCGTCGTCGACTTTCTTTCCTTCTTTCCAAAAGAGAGAGCGCAAGTGGATGGGCGCCGGTGGGCCCCACGCCAATCACAAACAGAACCAACCAACCGTAAAGGGCCAAAAAAAGGGAAATGACTAATTTGCCCTCCCGCTTGCGGTCATCTTCACGGCGGTCCGGGCGAGAGACTGGAGGTTGCACCGGACGATGGTGTCCACGAACAGGCGCGTGTCGTCCGGGGTGTTTCCCGGCGGCACGTCCACGACGTAGCTCTCCACGACGACGGTCTCCGACGGGCCGGAGGGGTGGAGCGTCGTCACGGAGCGGTAGTTGGTAAGCCGGTGCTCGCCGCCGATGACCCTGAAGCTGAGGACGTGGCGCTCGTCGTCGAGGATCTCGAGCCTCTCGGTGCTGCTGACCGCGGGGATGCCGGAGACGAGGCTGACCTCGCGGAGGGAGCCGACGGCGACGGCGTCGCCGAGGAGGTGGCAGGACTTGACGAAGTGCTTGTAGGCCTGGGGGTTGTCGAAGCGGCGGACGACTGACCAGACGGCGGGGACGGGGGCGGAGACGGTCTGGACGACGGCGGAGCAGCACTGGTCGGGGCCAACGGAGTGCTCGTGGTGGCGGGCCACGGCGTCCGGGATCGGTGGGACCACCGAGTGGGTGTTGTTTTGTTTAGTGGGGGTTACGAAGGAGGAGGAGCGGAGGAGGCGGTGGGGGTGGTGGAGGTGTGGGGGTTGGGAGGAGGCGCAAGGCATGATTTGGAGTTTCTTGATTTGGTTTGGTTTGGTTTTCTTGATTGGGAGGAGCTGTGGGGATTTATATAGTGATGTTGCTTATTTTGTCAAATTGCATTCTCATATATTTTTAAATTTTAAATTTTAAATAAAAAAAATTAAAAGTCATGTAAGGATTGATCTATTTCAAGATTTTGTTTTCAGCCGGTTGGACAAAGAATTTTAACTTTCAGATTTGGTGTAATGGACATATGCTATTGCATTTTTGGGCAAATCATGCTCCCTATTTATTGCAAATATTTTTTTTTTTTTTGGGTAAAATATTTTTTCTTTAGGCAAAACTGCAACTTGCAATCGGCCGTTCAAGGGATGGCCTTCCCAATGGGGGCGTACCTTTTATTTTGCAGGGAAAAAATAATTAAAGGCGTGGGTTGTTGGACTCATGGGGTTTATTAAAGCACAAGTTGATCTCACAAGTTGTAATTATAGCAACCAAGTTGGAGCATATAAAATTACTCAACTGCCCCCACCCTGGATGCTAGCTATTCTTGCATGGCAAACGCTCGTCAATAGAACCCAATCAGTGATCTGAAGGATAATTTGCCTCTGATTGATCAAGTCTCTGTACACAGTTTGTACTCACAATCTCTCTACAAAACGAAGAATGAAAAAACAGCAGAAGCACTCGCAGCAAGATTTGAAAATTAAAGAAAAATTAAATCACAAAATCTTTGTGCATTTGGAACAATTTGTTCTCGAGTTGAATATGTCTTTTTCCCTCCTCTTTTCTTGCTGCCAAATTTTTGGTCAAGTGTTTTGTGGCCACAAGTAGCTAGATGTCCAAGGAGTAGCCATCTTAAGAACCTATAGCAAACTATCTTGCTTGAATATTCTCATTGTGATGTCAACATATGCCACTTCATTTTAGGAGCAAAGTCTACATGTCAACTAGCTGCCAAAGGATTATAGTCTAGCGGCAGTTGCATCCGCTTCCTAGTGAGGCCACCAGGGTTCGATCCCTGGTGGATGCGGAATGCGCGAGCGTCTTTAACCAGCTTTTCGATGTATCAAAAAAAAAATAGCTACTATGCTCCAAGAAGTTAAATTAGGGGTGGCAAATTAATCGGTAGGGTCAGGCTTGATCCGATCCGGATATAGGTCTATCTGAACTTGACCTAGATCTAATCCGGGTCTTGAACCCGTAATAGACCCATATGAAATCTAGACCACCCGTACATGATCCCTCTTGATTTGACAGGTATGTTTTTGGTCTTGGACCGGTTTGGGTTCGTATTTAGGTAGTTATAAGTATGTTACAAACAAAACACTACACTCTAACTAACCCCTCACTAACCTTTTTATTAACTCCAATCTATTATACAATTCGGGACCTATTTTGAATCTTTGTACTACGTGTCAATTTTGTCCTACGTGTCTCTAAAAATATGACTAGGACAATCTATTTATACACACGATTTTAAAATACTCTGTTGAAAACAAACGGTCTGGAATTAATGGGGGGAGGACACACGGTCTGAATTTAGTTGGAATTACACACGGTTTTAAAACACACGTTTTGAAAACACACGATCATTTGGAATTATACACGTTTTTAAAACACACGGTTTTAAAACTGCATCTCAATTTTGCCATTCGTCGTGCTCTATGGGCATGGGTTATGACTAGTAAATATATATTCGGACACATACAACATCACTCAAAAAAAATGAACCAGAAAGAAAAGAAAAAGATAAGCAAGAAGACGAAGAAAAAGAGAAGGAGAGTGTCTATGTGCGTACGCGCATGCAATCCGCCATTACCTAGTTCAAGTCCGCACACCGACCATCTTGCTCTCCTTCGCACTACCATAAGCTTGGCCGATGACCACCTCTCTCTTGCTTGCATTGCCATGAGCATATCTGTAATGGTCTAGTTTCAACGAGCACGAATTTCTGTAATCGCTATGGTATCAAACAAGTTCAAATGAATTAATGATTTTTTCCTATTTTTTTCGTCACTCAAACATTAAATTGGACTTCGTATGCATGATCCTCGTGACGATATGAACTTGTGGCTATATTTTCGTAATTTTCAGAGTCGTATGTGTCAATGGGTAATTTTACATGATAATATCATACTATTTTTACTAATTACTATTAAGTTTTAGTTAGTTACATCTTAACTAATCTAATTACACTCTAACTGTCGGCAACCACCCCCAATTCATTTCACGTTTAAAATCTTATTATGCTTAGTCAAAGCACACACCCCCTCCACACCTTCATTAATGGCTAATAAATAGGGTTCATGCATCTAATTATTAGATTAGTGGTATTTAAACCCCACCCCTAAGCTTTTCTCTCCCTCAACTCACGTAACAAAACCCCCTTATACTCTCTTTCCCATTCAACCCACCGGTAGCCCCATCCCCGCACTCGACCCCCTCTCTCCATCATCTCCCCTGCGCACGTGCCGACCTCCTCCCTTCCACGTTCCTCCCCTCTGACACGCCACAAGCGATGTCGCCTCGCTGCCTCATCCACCCTACGTCCAACGAGCTCCCAGCGTCCCGCCACGCAATCTGCTCTGCCTCCTTCCGAACGTCGCCCTGTGATTCTGAATGAAAAGTGTCATTTTCACCCCCGATTTCCTTGGGTTTTAGCGTATATATTTCACATTTAGGCTCTATCTAAATCGTAATTGTGCAAAGTCTGTATTTTAGATCTTATCATTTTTATGGTTAAAACCCACTTCTTGTCGCTAATTATTGCATTTCCTATTTTTCAGGATTTTTCTGGAATTTATGGATAATTATCGGAAGCAATAAGAAGAGAAGAAGAATTTTGCAAAGCCTTCTCTTGTGCAAAATTCTGATGTCATTCCAGTGCATATTCCGGCCTCGTGATATTTTTCAGTTGAAGTTCGTGAAGTCCCGATTCCAGCGCATATTCCTGCCTCGTGATATTTTCAGTTGAAGTTCGTGAAGTCCCGATTCCAACACATATTTTTCCAGAATCTTTGGAGGTCGGAGCAATTTACTGCATTTTTCGCAAGACAGTGTGACAATACTGAAATTTCTGCTGATTTGGGCATTGCTTGCGGGTTTTGGGCCAGAATCCGACCCGTTTAACTTTTTTCCAGACCCAGTTCGGCTGAGAACTTTTGGGGGCTGCTATTTAGGTCCTTGGGCAGCCCATATTACCCCGAAGCCCCATTGCACACCTCTCTCAACTTACGGCTAAGTTTTGGTGGAGCTCATCGGAGCAAGGAGGAGCTCAAGGCGGAGATGATCGTGGTTGCTCGGGAGTGACACCTCGGTGATTTCGATCCCTCTCTCTTGTACTTAGATGTAGGGTTTATTCATGTAATGGATGATTTTAGACATAATTGACTCATTTTCATGTTTTACTCTTGATCTTTGGTGTTTGTGCTTTCGATACAATGCTTGGATGTTTTCATTGCTTTCTTCGTGCTTGGGCGGTTTAGTTTATGTTGGGTTGTGAGTTCATGCAGGTGATTCGAACCCAAACCCAAGTCATCACTCGTTGGTAGGTCTAACAAGCCACCCATGGTGGGCAAGTAGCTTAGTCGCCCACTACTCACCGCATTGACCTCACTCCGTAGTGAGGAATAACTCGAGAGAGCTCCTCCTACACCATTCACCATTCCACACGCTAAGTGTTTGGTTGAATGCAAAGCTCGCCTCTTTGCTTGATTGAGCTCCCGAACCTTTTTTCATAGTGTGTAGGGTTGGTAGGTGGCCCCCACACATCATTCACACACTCTTTCCCATACTTGAACACACATAAACATAGCGGGCGATTTCTCGCCATCCCGTATCTATTTTTGAACAAACATGCGTTTTCAAACGACTCTTCCCCGGGATCCGACCCGGTACTCACCGGTTATAAATTTTATATTGCATTGATGCTCCTACACTTGGGAGTGGAAGGCATGCTTCCCTTGCGCTTTTTCTGGTTCAATCAATTGGCGCCGTTGCCGGGGAAGACGGTTTTGAAACTTTTCGCATTTTTGATCGAAGTTGGATGTTTTGGCGAGGAACTTCTTTCTAATAGTGTGAGTCTTTTTCGATTCTTTATTTTTTACCTTTTGATTTAAGATTTCTTTGTTTTTCACCTGTTGAGTCTTTTTTATTGTTTGTTTTTATTTTTTTAAAACATGGCAAGTACTTCAAACTCTCTTGAGTTTGACATACGGGTGACCAAATCCCTACCGAGATTCCTTGGTATAGATGAGGAGAGCCCTTACTTATATAGTAAGAAGTTTGAGAGTGCTTGCAAGATTCATTTTGATGGGAACACATGTGCAGAAAAGTTTTATCTTAAATTCTTTCCATATTCTTTGGATGGTAGTGCCTGAAAATGGTTTAAAGTTTATTTCCCATATCTTATTCAATCTTGGCATGTACTAAAGCATAAATTTTGTACGAAGTTTTTTCCATCATACATGACCATATGATTGCAAAGAAGAATGGTGAACTTTGCTCAGCGCATCGGTGATACATTTTTTTAGGCTTGGACGCGATTTTTAGAGTTAGTGTACGATTGCCCAAATCATGGATTTGACAGGATGCGTCTTCTTGGATTCTTCATGGAAGGATTACTTCTGGAGACGCATGGTTTTGTGGATATGTTGGACAACGTCCACTTTTTGGAGATGGATGAGAATGCGGCTTGGCATTATTTGGAGTCCTATAAGGAGGAAGATCACACATTGGTTGTGACTCCAAATGAGCCAAGCCGTGAAGTTTTAGTCCCCCAAGCCCCAGATGAAAAAGTTTTTATGGATCTTACACCACCGGTAGTTGAAGAATTGAGTGCCACATGCCAAGTAGTAGTTGAGAAACTAAGTGTTGGCATGGAAGAGTTGGTTGAGACGGTGGATGAAATTATCATGCCGACACCTACTATTTCTGCTGGGCCGTGTCAAGTAGTCGTTGGGGAATTGGTCATTGACATGGTGAAAATAGAGGAGCCGATCACGTGCACACTTGGGAGCAAAGTGGGCGAGGATGATTGTTCTTGTGTTGATGAGCCCGAAGAAGAGGCAAGCAAGGTTGAGTTTATACCACATGCTATCATGGATCCCGAGCTTCCCTCTCCTTCGGTAGTTTCTATGGAGATATCACTTCCTCCCCCGATTGATACTGAATTCCGCAAGAACGAGCTGCTAACCACATCATATTTAACCATCCAGGGAGTTTTCTCCCACATTCATCCTACTTTTCATTCGGTATTTTATATTGATGACTATGTGTGGAGGTCATTTTTTTTTGGGAATGTGTCCACGTCTCTCTCTTACCGTCTCCTTCCTTATATAGGTACACACTTTGAGGAGATGCTTAGGGTTGTGTATGAGGCCACCATTGCCATGTTCAGACGAGGAGCATTGGCGGAGGAGCAAAATGAGCTGATAGAGCAGCTGCCTCCACCGTTGTACATACGAGATCCGCCGTTTGTCACGGTGTGTTCTTTCCTTAATTAGTTTAAATAGTGTTTTAAATTTCATTTGCTTTCACATTTTATTTTCTTTATGCATGTTTTTCATTTCTTAGGACTTTTGTGGAATCATCATCTCATTTTTGTCGTCACCCTTAGATGCACACCCTTCATATGCGCTCCTTGCTTTTGGTTGTCTGCTAGTTATTTGCCGGTTCCTAGCAATGCTTCATTCTTTTGAGTAATTTCGGATTTAAATCTATTCTCAAACTCTTTGTTGTGTTGGCTTGAATTTATCACTTTTCCTTCATTAGTTCACTTTTAATATGCCGTCTATGACACGTTCCATATTCTTCATTAACTTATTTTTTGAGATGATTTAAATAAAGGTTTCCGCAATTATAGTGATGCATGGGTTAAAATTGAGCCAACTAGTTGAGTAATTTTCACATTGATGGGTTTTGGCTAGGACATATTCTTGGTTTTGCTTAGGTATATCAATGATGTGTGACAAAAAAATAAAAGAGTGAGACAAAAGAAAAGAAAAGAAAAGAAAAGAGAGAAAAGATAAAGAAACACAAAAGAAAAAACAAAATATAAAACAAAAACAAGTAAAAAAGGATATGTAAGTCGCTAGATAAATAACCCGGTGATTCAAGTAGTACGGTCCGCGAGGTCCTTTTTGGCCCGTGCCCGATGGTCGTCTGGCCTAGGAGTCATCGACTAGAAACTCACTTATTTGAGGGGGTCACTCGAGTTATATCACTTTCTTCAAATGTTGATTTTTACGCGTTACGTGAAATTAATAAAAAGAAAGAGAGAAAAATATATATGTATATTATTGAGAGAATAAGTTTCACACATCATCATCATGCCTAGGAAACTTAGTCTCGTTTGTGCCAAAGTCTTGATATCCTTGGAAATTATGATTCAATGTTGTGTCTTTGATTTTAAGTATGCAAAACCATATTTGTTATCTGAATTTAAATCAAATCAAAGCTATTCATGTTTTTGGAATCATCATCGATGCGTATATTGGATTTGAAGTGATGTTTAGAAATTCTTTCTACCAAAAACTACTCAGAGTTTTGATTTGTGCTCTCTATTTTCATCCTGATTTACCGCTTATGTTGCTAGGGACTAGCAAAAAGCTAGTTCGGAGGTGTGATTCTGAATGAAAAGTGTCATTTTCACCCCCTATTTCCTTGGGTTTTAGCGTATATATTTCACATTTAGGCTCTATCTAGATCGTAATTGTGCAAAGTCTGTATTTTAGATCTTATCATTGTTTATGTTTAAAACCCACTTCTTGTCACTAATTATTGCATTTCCTATTTTTCAGGATTTTTCTGGAATTTATGGAGAATTATCGGAAGCAACAAGAAGAGAAGAAGAATTCTGCAATGCCGTCTCTTGTGCAGAATTCTGCTATCATTCCAATGCAAATTCCGGCCTCGTGATATTTTTCAGTTGAAGTTCATGAAGTTTCAATTCCAACGCATATTTTTCCAGAATTTTTTGAGTTTGGAGCAATTTACTGCTTTTTTTGGAAGACAGTGTGACGGTGCTGAAAATTTCTGGTTTGGAAGTTCTGCTTTTCCTCTCTTGTGCAGAATTCTGCTATCATTCCAATTTATATTCTGGCTTAGTGATTTTTTTAGTCATAGTACACTTTGTTATGGTTCCATCGTCGCCTGGAATACGTCATTTCGAGGTCGGATGCTATTTCTAGAATTTTTGCAAGCCAGTGTGACGGTGCTGAAATTTCTACTGATTTGGGCATTGCTTGCGGGTTTTGGGCCAGAATCCAACCCGTTTAACTTTTTTCCAGACCCAGTTCGGCTGAGAACTTTCGGGGACTGATATTAGGTCCTTGGGTAGCCCTCATTACCCCGAAGCCCCATTGCACACCTCTCTCAACTTAGGGCTAAGTTTTGGTGGAGATCATCGGAGCAAGGTGGAGCTCAAGGTGGAGATGATCGTGGTTGCTCGGGAATGACACCTCGGTGATTTCGATCCCTCTCTTTTGTACTTATATCTAGGTTTTATTCATGTAATGGAAGATTTTAGATATAATTGACTCATTTTCATGTTTTACTCTTGATCTTTGGTGTTTGTGCTTTCGATTCAATGCTTGGATGTTTTCATTGCTTTCTTCGGGCTTGGGCGGTTTAGTTTGTGTTGGGTTGTGAGTTCATGCGGGTGATTCGAACCCAAATCCAGGTCGTCACTCGTTGGTAGGTCTAACAAGCCACTCGTGGTGGGCAAGTAGCTTAGTCTCCCACTACTCACCGCGTTGACCTCACTCCATAGTGAGGAATAACTCGAGAGAGCTCCTCCTACACCCTTCACCATTCTGCATGCCAAGTGTTTGGTTGAATGTCAAGCTCGCCTCTTCGTTTAATTGAGCTCCCGAACCTTTGTCCATAGCGTGTAGGGTTGGTAGGTGGCCCCCACACATCATTCACACACTCTCTCCCATACTCGAACACACATAAACATAGCTGGCGATTTCTCACCATCCTGTTTCCAATTTTGAACAAACGTGCGTTTTCAAACGACTCTTCCCCGTGATCCGACCCAGTACTCACCGGTTATAAATTTTATATTGCATTGACACTCCTACACTTGGGAGTGGAAGGCGCGCTTCCCTTGCGCGTGTTTTGGTTCAATCAATTGGTCAAAAGATCCTAGAAAAGAAAAGCAAAGCAAACGAAAATACTAAAATAAAACATTTATTTATTTACACTATTGGAAAGAACACAGCGTGGCAAAAGGCGGATCTTGAATGTATAACGGTGAAGGAAGTTGATCTATCAGCTTCTTTTGCTCCTCTGCCAGCTGCTTTGGAGCAAGGCCTCCACTGGCCTCCTTGGATTCCAGCGATGCAACTCCCAGCGTCCCCTTTTGATAATATGTGTCATGTGGGAGACGAGCTGCATCAATCCAAGCCATCTCCTCATGCCCTGCAACAAAAGCATTCCAAAATGGGTCGTCAGAAAAAGAATTTAAATATAAACGACGACTATCTGAATCAAAAATATGCGGAAGTGTAAATTGGGATTCAGAAATGCAAGGCATGATATGGTGGAAACTTCCCTGAATAATGGCGCTAGGGTGTGGCATGATACTCTGCCTCAGGAGAAGGGGAGAAGTGGCTGCAGAAGAGAATCTGGAGGAGACGACGGGTCAGGCTCAACGTAAACCATCTCGCAATCTTCCTCGCTATCAGAAAGTGTAGACTCTGCAGACCTCCCCAGACTATGAAGTGTATCCTGAAAATCTCTATGAATGATGGTCTAGTGCATATCCTGAGGTGAAGGGTATATGACCTGTTGCACTAAAGTAGGAGGAAAGTCTGGCTCGGGCGCTCCCAGCGCTCGACTCGCGGGCGCTGAAGCCCACAAAAACTAGCTGGGGCATGCGCCTTGCGTGTGCCCCCAGCCGGGCTAATGCAGAAGCGGGTTTCGGTGCGGTTTTCAACCCAGTTCGACCCTTTTGCAGACCCGAACTGTTGGGTGGTGATTTTATTGGTTTTGGGGGCTGAAAACAGCCACATTCTTCTTCCTCTTGGAGTTTGCTAGGGCATGGAGGCCATGGGTGAATGGGAAATCTTGGAGGAGGAGCAAATATGTGGAATGAAGGCTTCATCTTAGGGAGATCTTGGGTGATATCACTCTTTTCTGTTTGTATTTTGGCATCTCTCTGTTGTAATGAACTTGAGATAATTTTTGTATAAAATTCCATCTTTTTTTCATGATGATCGAGTAGTGTTGAATGGCTTGGGTTGTGATTCATGAATGTTGGATGTTAATCATAGCTTTAATTTTCTTTTGCCTATTATATTGTTGATGTTGGATGAATTATTAGGGCACATTTTAGTTGGCTAAGACCCAAGTGGGCACTCTTTGAGAAGAGACCATATTTAAATTTGATTAGTGATATGATGATACATCCATCCCTATTGCTAATTATTGTGTTCTTGAATGCTAAATTTTTCGATTGAGTTTTCTTAGCCAGATGATCAATTGAGTTATATGTGGGTAATTTGAGCTTGATTAACACCAATATTAATGAACCTACAACCCATGCTCCTCGCCTAGCTAACCTAAATTCCCATTTGGTTCTCTAACCCTACCCACTTAGGATATGATTGTAGATTCATCACACGTTTTCCCACTCATCCACCATTAGTTGAGGTTGTTGTATCACGCTATTATCTCTCTTTATCGATCAATTTTGTGAGTGTAGAACAACTTGTCCATGTGATCCGACCTGGTACTCACCTGTTATATTTTATTATATTGACGCTCCTACACTTGGGAGTGGAAGGCATGCCTTTGCGCGTTTTTCGGTTCAACCACCCTGCCCTCCACCTTTTGCACATGATGTAACCCGCATGCATCTACCCGGAGCGCCGCCCAGATCCGACCCCCATCTCCCCTGGTGCCACCGCCGTCCGTCTCCCTCTCACCGCCGTCCGCTACCTCGACCGACCACCCTCTCAACTCCATCGCAACGCCTCTCTCCAGCCTTCAACGAGCCCCCAGTCCTGACCTCCCTCTCTTTCTTCCCGTCGTCAGTACCCAAACCTGCACCGCTGCCATCATCCGCCTGCAAACACGAAAGAAACTCTTACGCAAAACTGTGAGTTCCAACAATGAACAGTAATACATATATAATATGTAGAAGCTTACACGTAGTTAACTCTCCACCTTGCTCTGATGTAATGCGTGGATTAATATTATAACATACAAAGCATTATAATTATTGATGGGGGTGTCTTTGTTTTCATTTATTAATGTCCTTTCTTTTGCAAAACTTAGCTAGGGCTCTTAGGGGCCGATCATTATTATATGTAGTATATATATTATGTAAGTTATAAAATTGTAAGTATTATATGGACAATATAGTATATATGTAAGTTTTTTGTAATATTATTTTGTTAATTGAAATCTTTTAACTTCAAATTATAAATTTAAATGACGCAGATAAAACACACCTTACGCTACGACCACCGGAGCATCCACCATCGTCTCCAGGCAATTACATTATTGTAATTGAATTTTAAGGACAAACTACTAAATCAGATACTAAAATCTCATTTTGAATATACTCGTCAACTTTAGTAACTAAACTGCATGTACTTCCTATGTCTATTGCCTCTAATTAACAACGGACACCTCATATTAATGATTCTTGAGTAAAGGGATAACTTATTTTCTGCTTGTCATCAAATTGAACCAAAATGAATAAAGGGTAAGACACAATCCTCGAAACATAATAGAAAACCCATCGATTATAGATGTAAAATAAACTGGTTGATGACTAGCTACGACACTTGGGTGGGGTTGGTCTATTGTAGTAGGGTTCGTAGATGTAGCTTGACCACCTTACGGCTATCTCCATACCACACTAATAGAGGCAAGCATCTTGGCCATTTTCCAGGTTAGGGATGTCATGAGGCATCACTGTAAACCCTGGATGATAAGGTGCATCAACAACATACTACCTATCCGGACATGGACTTAGTCACAAACACGATAAATAGAAAATACTCAACTTACAGACCACCGTTACTTTATTAAAAATGCAAATTTGTGTTAACTATTGATAACTCTCTCATGTCATTACTATCAGTATGCTCATAATCATTCATCATGCACATGTTTCTTTATATGTTCTAACGTTCTTTTGTTTTCTTATTTCGCATGCTTAACACTTGTAAACTTTAAATCATATGTCAACTTTCAGCATGCTCATATTCACATGACATGCACGTGTTTTCCTTAATTGTTCTAACTCTCTCTTTTGTTTAATACTTTTATTGTTTTAAAAATCTTGTCGAGCAATCACTGACATATATTTCACATGAATTTATGAAATATATGTTAGGTTCAAAGACAAAGTACATCGAAACCCCTGTTTTTGAGGATCCTACCTTAGAGGTGGACCCCGCTGATCAGAGTTACGAGTACGCTGAGATCCTCCCTACTGAAGAATAGAGCGGGCTGTTTTTATTTCAGTTTTATTAAGTTGTACTTGTTTCTTTTCAGGTGTGTTTACTTTCAGCAAATTGTGTGTACTTTGTTTTAAAAACGCTGGAATAAAAGTGTAATAGATATTTATGCTGCTTCTGAGAAATTCGCGTGCAGGGACCTGCTTTGCTAAAACAACGCTTATTGTGCTTAAGTCAAAGAAGAAAGAAAAAAGTACATCTTCTTTGCTTTAAGCACACGCAGACCCGCTCGCGTCCTCGCTCCAAAGTACATTGGGAAGCGGGACATGGAAGCGGGGCATGACGTGTGTGTTAAGTGTTTCAGGAATGGCGAACGTAGGATTAAATTCAATGGGAGATGTGGTACTGTCGCAATCCTACCTCAGTGGGTTTCTCCTCATCACCGCACCATCCTATAGGACATCATATACAAGCCTCCCATATAAACAATGCCCTAAGCCGAAAAGTATCCAAGAAACCAGGCCGAAACAAAAAAATCCTCTGCCCCAAAATAATGATCATTGCCCTAGGCCGAAATAAGCCCAGGCAATTAGTATTATATTTTCGTTTGGCCTTGTTTCGGTGAGCCCATCATTTAACAACAAATGAGCCGCACAATATTTTCTCTCTCTCCATGTATTTCCAAGTGCCTGTGATCAAACAAAAAGCACAAGCCATCCAAAAATTTCTTTTAAGGGTTCATTGAGGGCAGCCGACATTTTTGACCAAAAAAAAACCCCACAAGCCGCATCCGGATTCTCCACTGCAAAGCCCAAGCACAGGATATTTTCTTTCTTTATCTCCCTTGAACCAAAAAGCAGTTTTTGTTTTTTAGGGTATTCATCAAAATCTCTCTGAAAGGGGTAGCCGCACTTCCAATCACAGTACCCACGCTTTCTTCCAAAACAAAGGCTGCTTCTTTGTTGTTCTTAAGCAAAAATTTCAATTTCCCTTTGATATTTTCCCATGCTGCCGTAACTTTTGAAAGCTCATACCAAAAGGTCATGAAGAGCCGCATATTTTGATCAGGAAATATCCCAAGAGTGCACCAAGATTCAAACTTGATCCCAGGCTGTTTTGTGCGGAATATTTTGTTGTCTTTCCTTGGCAAAATTTCAAATCCCTTCAGCCGAAAATTTAATTGATGATATGCATGCTACAGGTCAATGCTTGGTGATGCTTCAGACTTTTTCTGCCGTAAATTCGAGCCTGCCTTGATCTTGAGTACATCAAAAATTGGAGCATCCCGACTTGAGGAGCCGCAACTTGTGTTCAGAACTATATGTCGCAACATTGCTGATCGATTGCTTCAGGACATCAGAGATTATTACATGTCAGATTGATCTGACCACGCGCTGAACGACAGAGACATCAACGCCATCACGACTGAGTGATTCTAAACTCAAAACTTTATTTTATTTGTGATTTGGTGTTGTGATCTCTGTGAAACTATTATTATTTGTTTGGGAACTTGGCTAGTTGGGACTAGCCAAGAGAGAGAGAGGCTTTACTAGTATTGTTATTGTTTGGGCACTTTGGTGAGTGTAGGTACTGAGGGCAGGTGAGTATAGGGTTGGTGCCCTAGCTACAGGTTGTACCAGTTAACTCTAATAATCTAGTATTGCTTTTGGGGCTGGAGTAGGTCGTGGGTGCGACCGAACCAGGGTAAAATCTACTGTGTATCTGTGGTTGATTACTTTTTACCCTGCCTGTGATTATAACTGCGTGTGATTTCTCGTGGGTTGCACGAGA
This sequence comes from Scilla litardierei, assembly GCA_030789695.1. Taxonomy (NCBI): domain Eukaryota; kingdom Viridiplantae; phylum Streptophyta; class Magnoliopsida; order Asparagales; family Asparagaceae; genus Scilla; species Scilla litardierei. The sequence continues at coordinate 788,305,183 of CM061142.1, read as the reverse complement.
ATTTTTATAAGCCTATTCACCCCCCCTCTAGGCTTAGATCCAGATCCAACAAGTGGTATCAAAGCCAGTTTAGAGGATCTAGCCTAGTTGATCATGTCTATGAATATGTCTGATAGTGCTTTTGCTGAGGGACAGTCTATTTCCCATCCCCCCAAGTTTAATGGTGTTGATTTTGCTTATTGGAAAACTAGGATGAGGATTTATTTAGCTGCTGTTGATTATGATGTTTGGAGCATTGTAGAAAAAGGTTATAAACCTCCCACCATTAATGTTGCTAATAATGAAATGATAAAACCAGAAGATAAGTGGGATGACTTTGATAAGAAGCGTTTTTCATTGAATAACAAAGCTATGAATGCATTGATCTGTGCTTTAGATAAAGCTGAGTTTAACCGTATATCCCAATGTCAAACTGCGCAGGAAATTTGGCATACTCTGGAGGTGACTCATGAAGGTACATCGCAGGTTAAGGAGTCCAGACTTGCATTACTCAGCACTGAATATGAAAGCTTCCGCATGTTTCCATCAGAGTCAATTAAAGAGATGTTTGCGAGATTCACAGACATCGTCTACAAATCTACCTCGCTTGGAAAGCCGTACTCGAGTCTGGAGCAGATCAGAAAAATCTTAAGAGCATTGCCTAGTACCTTCCGTCCTAAAATCACAGCTATTCAGGAAGCACGGGATTTATCGCAGATGAAAGTGGAGGATCTGATAGGGAACCTGATGTCCCACGAGCTGGAGCTGCAAAGCATTGAACTGAGAGAGAAAGATGAAATGAAGACTTCAAAGGCCATAGCCCTTCAGGCTAAAGAGGATGAAGATGGAGATGAAGAGGAGGCCTTTTTGGTGAGAAGCTTCAAGAAATATATCAGAACTGGCAACGGAAGATCAGAGATGCTAAAAAGGTTTAATCGCTCTAAATTCAATTCTAATAATAAATCTTTTGAGCAGAATACTACTGATCCGGTTACATGTTTTAAATGCAAAAAGCAGGGACATTTTATGAAGCAATGCCCTCAAGGAAAGAATAACGCTGCGGAACAAAAGGGAAAATCTTTGGTGCTCACATGGGATATGGACAGCGAGGATGAATCTCAAGAGGAAGTTGCACATTCCTCTCTTTGTCTGATGGGAGAACTAGATCAGGTACATGGCACGGCAACTGTTGAGTTACTAGAATCCCATGTAGAGAAGTTTAAAAATGCCAATTTTGAATTGCAACAAGACAATTATAATATGTCATTAGAAGTTGATGAAATTAAAGAAAAACTTGTTGCATGTAATTCTACTATCAGTTCTTTGGAAAAGGGAAAATCTTGTATGCCTACCGAAACTGAGTGTCTGAATTGCTCTACTTTGCTTAAAGACATTAGCATGTTTAAACTAAATATGGTTAAGCTAGAAGTTGAAAATGAATTATTAAATGAGAAAATTTGCATGCTAATAAATGAAAATAAAGAGCTAGAGAAGAAGATGGCTAATCTGAAAAAGAGTGAGGAAGAGAACAAAAAGGCCTTCATTAGTAAATGTACCATGCTTGTTAATGAGAATATGTTTTTAAAGTCTAAAATATCTGATCTTGAATTGTCTATTAAAAAATTTGGTGTTGGAAAGCATTCACTAGACATTATTCTAGGTAATCAGATACAAGGAAATAACAGGCGTGGCTTGGGATATGGAAATAAAATTGATGAGGGGCCTAAAATTTATAGAAAGAATCAAAAAGAAACTGGCATAGGAAGAAGCATGTTTGCTAAATGTTATACATGTGGTGGTGTTGGTCATGCTTATTATAATTGCAAGTATAGGAATACCAACATCAAATTTAAGCAAATTTGGGTTCCAAAAAATAAAGTGACTAACACTAGTGGACCTATTTGGATTCCTAGGTCACACATATCATGCTCTTCTTATGTGTAGGTACATGGCACGGCTAAGGAACAAAAGTGTGAGTGGTACTTAGATTCTGGCTGCTCAAGACACATGACAGGTGAAAGAGAAAAGTTCCTTAGCCTTACAAAGCATGAAGGAGGAAGTGTTACTTTAGGGGACAATGGAAAATGCAAGGTAATTGGTAAAGGTGTTGTAGGTAACGACACCTTTCGGCTTACAGATGTCCTCTTGGTTGAAAAGTTGAAACATAACCTCATTTCTATCAGTCAGCTGTGTGATAAAGGTATGAAAGTTGAATTTGATGCAAAACTTTGTAGAATCATTGATAGATCCACAGGTGACATTATTATTACTGCAAATAGAAAGAATAATGTGTATACTCTTATGATTGAAGAACTAACTGTTTCTAAATGCTTGCTTGTAGGTGAAGAAGAGGCCACACTATGGCATAGACGATTAGCACATGCAAGCATGGGATTGATAAAGAAGCTCGAAAGCAAAAATTTGGTAAGAGGACTACCGCATCAGACATATGAGAATGGTAAGTTATGCGTGGCATGCACCAAAGGTAAGCAAACTAGATCTACTTTCTCTAGCATCAATGAAATTGCCACCACACGTATATTGGAATTAGTGCACATGGATTTATTTGGTCCAACAGACATTGCTAGCCTAGGAGGTAAAAAGTATTGTTTAGTATTGGTGGATGACTTCTCTAGATATACATGGGTATACTTCCTAGCCAAAAAATCAGACTCATTTGACCATTTTCAAAACTTTTGCATACAAGTTTCTAATGAGAAAAATTCTTCCATTGTAAAAATTAGAAGCGATCATGGAGGTGAGTTTGAAAATGCTATTTTTGAAAAATTTTGTTTTGACAAAGGAATTTTACATGAATTCTCTTCTCCTAGAACACCTCAACAAAATGGGGTGGTCGAGAGAAAGAATCGCACATTAAAAGAGATGGCTAGGAGTATGCTAAATGAATATAGCTTGCCTATGTCTTTTTGGGCTGAGGCCATTAATACGGCATGCCATGTATGCAACAGAGTTATGATTAGATCTATACTAAATAAAACATCCTATGAACTATGGCATGGCAACACCCCGAAAGTTTCTTACTTTAGAGTTTTTGGATGCAGGTGCTTTATATTAAATACTGCAGATCAGCTTGGCACCTTTGAATCAAAATCAGATGAGGGAGTGTTCGTATGATATTCAGCAAGGAGCAGAGCATACAGGATTTATAATAAACGCACACTTGCAATTGTTGAATCTATAAATGTAAAGTTTGATGAATCTGATATAAATTCTTTGGATTGCAGGCAGAACATTGAAGAGGAAAATGTAGAACAACAAGGCATTCCAAAAGTTAATGAGGAGCAACCTGAAATACAGAAAGAAGCTGAAACTGATTCGACAGAAATACAAGATGAAGCAGTTACCAGAGGAGAGTTGAGATTCACTCCAAACCACCCACCAGACTTAATCCTAGGTGAGCCTACGGCAGGTATTCGCACACGTTCCTCTTTTAGAGATCTTTGCGCTCTATGTATTTATGGTGACTTTATTTCTGTAGTAGAGCCTAAGACTATAAATATTGCTTTAGAAGAGGAAAGTTGGTTTTTGGCCATGCAAGAGGAATTAAATCAATTTGTCAGGAATAATGTCTGGAAACTAGTACCTAGACCCACTGATTATCCTGTAGTTGGTACTAAATGGGTGTTTAAGAATAAGCATGATGAATCTGGTAATGTTATTAGAAACAAGGCTAGGTTGGTAGCTAAAGGGTATAATCAAATTGAAGGGATTGATGTGGATGAGACTTTTGCACCAGTTGCTAGGCTTGAGTCCATTAGAATCTTGCTAGCTTTTACAAGTTATAAAGGGCTCAAACTGAAACAAATGGATGTAAAAAGCGCTTTTCTTAATGGCTACCTAAAAGAAGAGGTATTTGTTGAGCAACCCCCAGGTTTTGAAAGCCATAATTTTCCAAACCATGTTTATAAATTGGAAAAAGCTTTGTATGGTCTTAAGCAAGCTCCACGAGCTTGGTATGACCGTCTAAGCACATATTTGTTGGAAAATAATTTTAAAAAGGGAAGTGCTGACAATACACTATTCTTGATGCATGAATCTGAAGACTTTCTCATTGTGCAAATTTATGTTGATGACATTATTTATGGTGCTACTAACGATCTTCTATGTCAAAAGTTTGAGAAAGTCATGCAGGATCAGTTTGAGATGAGCCTTGTGGGAGAGCTGAAATATTTTCTGGGGTTCCAAGTAAAGCAAGGAAAGGAAGGCATCTTTCTATCTCAAACCAAATACATCAAGGAACTTCTGAAAAAGTTTGGGATGGAGAAGTCTAAAGGAATTGGAACGCCGATGTGCCCCAACACGAAAATGGACAGGGATGAACAAGGAGTTGCAGTGGACCAAAAGCTATATCGAGGTATGATTGGTTCTTTATTGTACTTGACTGCATCTAGGCCTGATATAATGTTTGCTGTATGTTTGTGTGCACGTTTTCAGTCAAACCCAAAAGAATCTCATTTGAAAGCCATTAAAAGGATCTTTAGGTACCTTATTAGTACACCTACTTTAGGCCTTTGGTATCATTCTAGTGGTAACTTTGACTTGGTGGGTTATTCTGATGCTGATTATGCGGGTAGTTTAACTGATAGAAAGAGCACTAGTGGCACTTGTTTTATGCTAGGACACTCTTTAGTTTCATGGTCTAGTCGTAAGCAAAATAGTGTTGCATTATCCACTACTGAAGCAGAGTATATTGCCCTTGGCAGTTGCTGTGCTCAAGTACTGTGGATGATGCAAACATTATCTGACTACGGACTAGCTCTTAAAAGAGTTCCTCTTCGATGTGATAGCAAGAGTGCCATAGATCTTTCTAATAATCCCGTACACCACTCTCGTACTAAACATATTGACGTAAGACACCATTTTCTTAGAGATCACCTCACTAAAGAGGATGTGTCTGTGGAGTTCGTTCCTACGGAATCACAACTTACAGACATATTCACTAAACCTTTGGTTGAGGCTCGCTTTTGTCGTCTTCGTCTTGAGCTTGGTATTATTGATAAAACTTAGTACGAGACTCCATGCTTTCTTGTGTGCTTGAACTTTTTTCTTGTTTGTGTGCTAGTAGTTGCATTATTATGTGTGCATGAGTTATTTTTTATTTGTGTGATTGCATCTCATGTTTGCTTTAGTATCTCATGCATAAAAAAAACAAAAAAACAAAAACGAAAACGAAAAAAAAATGGTGCTTCAATGTGTATCTTTCTCTTTGATTCATTAAAAGAAGTAGTCATGAATGATCTTCATATCTCTGTAGAAATTGTTGTATTATTTCTTTTGCTACATGCGCATGTCCATCTTTCTAAATATTCATGGCATGTTCAATGACTGAAAATAACTTGATTTCTACACCACCTACTTCACTTCCACATATATTATTATTGTTGCACATTTGGAGATATCGTTTTTGAAATTGGAAATGTGAATGTAGGAGGAAAACTTAACTGATAATCTAAGGGATATGATATACCTTGCCATGGATAAAAATTGAGCATTAAAAACATGTTACTACAAGTATAAAAATTGAAAAAGAAAATACATGCTCCGTATGTAAAATGGATACAATCCTTGGCAACGGTATTACCCACGAGTATCCAACATAAGCTTTATGGGTAAACTTTAGCGTTGGTGTATTCACTCGTCAAGCAATGCCACTCCCACATCTAAGAGTCCATATTGGCTATGTTTTGGGTGCGGTACCTTGAACTCATTTTTAATGAGGTGGGAAAAATCAATCCTCGGTGATAGAATGTTATTTGGAAAATGTGGATTGTTTTTGGTTGATTTTCTTAATGATTCTCCTTATGTGCTTCAATTTTAATCATCGCACGTACACGTTGGTGTTGAAGTCTTAGTTGTTTAATTTCATTGGATTTTGCCTTGATTATTCTATGAGTGTATGCATGCAATTATTGGTAATGGTTAATAATACTCTCTTTTTGCATAATATATGATTTTGACTTCGTGGTATGACTTTTGATGATAACAAAGGGGGAGAAAAATTTGGGAAGATTTGGTGTTTACTTGGTGTATTTGGTATTTGGCATTTGGTACTATCTTTGTAATGCTCGTGAATATATGATTGATTGATTAAGGGGGAGCATTAATGAATATTGGGGAAGCACAAACGTAGGGGGAGCATGCTTATTGATATACGTTATACATCATTGTTTGCACATCATTTCATCTCATTGCATGTCACCCACTATTGCCACACTATCACACACACTATTTGGAATTTCATTGCTCAAATCTTATACTTGGTTTGTCATCATCAAAAGGGGGAGATTGTTGGTAGCAACGATCTATGAACTTCGTGTTTGATGATAACAAACGCGTGTGAACGTTTTTAACGTGTGTGTTAAGTGTTTCAGGAATGGCGAACGTAGGATTAAATTCAATGGGAGATGTGGTACTGTCGCAATCCTACCTCAGTGGGTTTCTCCTCATCACCGCACCATCCTATAGGACATCATATACAAGCCTCCCATATAAACAATGCCCTAAGCCGAAAAGTATCCAAGAAACCATGCCGAAACAAAAAAATCCTCTGCCCCAAAATAATGATCATTGCCCTAGGCCGAAATAAGCCCAGGCAATTAGTATTATATTTTCGTTTGGCCTTGTTTCGGTGAGCCCATCATTTAACAACAAATGAGCCGCACAATATTTTCTCTCTCTCCATGTATTTCCAAGTGCCTGTGATCAAACAAAAAGCACAAGCCATCCAAAAATTTCTTTTAAGGGTTCATTGAGGGCAGCCGACATTTTTGACCAAAAAAACCCCACAAGCCGCATCCGGATTCTCCACTGCAAAGCCCAAGCACAGGATATTTTCTTTCTTTATCTCCCTTGAACCAAAAAGCAGTTTTTGTTTTTTAGGGTATTCATCAAAATCTCTCTGAAAGGGGTAGCCGCACTTCCAATCACAGTACCCACGCTTTCTTCCAAAACAAAGGCTGCTTCTTTGTTGTTCTTGTGCAAAAATTTCAATTTCCCTTTGATATTTTCCCATGCTGCCGTTACTTTTGAAAGCTCATACCAAAAGGTCATGAAGAGCCGCATATTTTGATCAGGAAATATCCCAAGAGTGCACCAAGATTCAAACTTGATCCCAGGCTGTTTTGTGCGGAATATTTTGTTGTCTTTCCTTGGCAAAATTTCAAATCCCTTCAGCCGAAAATTTAATTGATGATATGCATGCTACAGGTCAATGCTTGGTGATGCTTCAGACTTTTTCTGCCGTAAATTCGAGCCTGCCTTGATCTTGAGTACATCAAAAATTGGAGCATCCCGACTTGAGGAGCCGCAACTTGTGTTCAGAACTATATGGCGCAACATTGCTGATCGATTGCTTCAGGACATCAGAGACTATTACATGTCAGATTGATCTGACCACGCGCTGAACGACAGAGACATCAACGCCATCACGACTGAGTGATTCTAAACTCAAAACTTTATTTTATTTGTGATTTGGTGTTGTGATCTCTGTGAAACTATTATTATTTGTTTGGGAACTTGGCTAGTTGGGACTAGCCAAGAGAGAGAGAGGCTTTACTAGTATTGTTATTGTTTGGGCACTTTGGTGAGTGCAGGTACTGAGGGCAGGTGAGTATAGGGTTGGTGTCCTAGCTACAGGTTGTACCAGTTAACTCTAATAATCTAGTATTGCTTTTGGGGCTGGAGTAGGTCGTGGGTGCGACCAAACCAGGGTAAAATCTACTGTGTATCTGTGGTTGATTACTTTTTACCCTGCCTGTGATTATAACTGCGTGTGATTTCTCGTGGGTTGCACGAGAATTTTTATAAGCCTATTCACCCCCCCTCTAGGCTTAGATCCAGATCCAACAATGACAATAACCCAAATCCTCTATCTACCTATGACATTAGCCCCAAGCCCAAATGGTACCAAACTCTCTGACGAGGGCTCTAGCCCACATCTACTGGTTGAGAAATGAGTGCCCTTATGACGGTTATTGTAATTGACATATCTTGTTGGAAATGATAGTATGTTCTTTGACATTTTTTATCATTATGCTTAACTTATATGAATATGTGATTAATTAAATTAAATATAATGATTGCATTGATAAACTAAATAGGTTATGTGAGATTTTAAGATCATAATGAGATTATGATAATAAGACATAATCTATCATTTAAGCACAATACAGAATGTTCCTGATTATGAGACATCGACACATGATAAAAATATTCTGGCAAGACCAATGTATACTGATCTATACCATTGTAATAAGTGATAATGGTTAGTCTTATAACTATTTGATGTGGAGACATTATGAGAAGTTCACAGAATGAAAAATTCAGAAACTTCTAAATGATAACTTATCCTATCTATTAATAGAAACTTTGTGGTGACTGCTGGTATACGTTAGTCTTTAGACCTAAGATGTGCTAAAGAAACTTACACATGGATGGTTATACTTTGGCCTTTACTAATCACCAGTACTTGATTATTATTGGGTATTCGCTGGGTATAGTCTTAAGCATGCGAATGAAAGTGATGATTAAGAACGGATCGTCTCCTCTAGTACAAAAAGTTAGTATCGTGAATAGTTGATAAGTGACCATAGTAAATTCTTGGTCAAGTTAGGATGGGTGAAAATTTTACAAAGTCATAAGTTTGATCCATGTTAACTATGGTTTTATCTTATCAACTAAATGAGTTAGTAAGGTTTAATGGGTCTTGATAATTTACAATGCCCTAGATATTCTTGGCGATATAGTTTTAATGATGAGATCAAATTGTACGGTGATCATTATCGACAAATTGATTTTTGGTTAAAGGAGATCGTACTTTCACACAAATTAAATAATTACAGTTTTGAAACAGGTAGTATTCACATGTAACTGGCATCACTATTATATATGTGAGAGAATCATAGAGTACGGTCTATCAGTACTATTGAACTAAGAACTATGCTTTTAGAGTGTTACATAAAAGATCAACTCAGTATGTTAAATGAAGAAGAAAGATTTAAGTATACAAGATAGACAGTTGGTCACATAATCATAAGTTATGATCTATTTGACTAGATTAGGAATTTATCACAACGAGTTGTGACGAATGAATAAAATGTTTGTTGTTTTAAACTTGGTGGCTACAGAATCCGTAGCACTGTATTTATAGCAATAAGGTTACATAATGTGTGGATACCCAATAACAAGTTGGGCCTCCAAAAGCCCGTTTATAACACTTTCCCTTATCCATCCATTGTTGTAAGCCATAATGAACGCTTCAGGATTCATAGAGCTTATTTGATCATGGGTCTACGGATACTTCTGGATCCCAAGTTTAAGAGTTCTTGTCTCGTTAAAACCTTTGCCATGGAAAACCCAGTGGAAAAACCAGGGGCTAAGGGAAAAGAGTACAAGTCTCTGTAACTTCCCCTGATCGATGGATATCATCAGAGGTGGTAACTTCTGGATCCAGAGTTGATGTGGTTGCCTCGTTAAAACCTTTGGCTATGGAAAACCCAGTGGAAAAAACCAATAGACAAGGAAAAAGAGTACAGCCCGACATTAACTCCCCCTGAAAAGTACAAGCTTCAGGCTTGTAAATCTCTCAACTGTCTCATCCCAATTCCTAATACAAGTTTTCTAAAGGTACTGCGAGGTAAAGCTTTAGTAAATAGATCTGCCAGGTTGTTGCAAGACTGGATCTGCTGGATGTCGATCTAGTTGTCTACTTGTTCATGCGTCCAGAAGAGCTTGGGGAAAATGTGCTTCGTCCTGTCACCTTTGATGTAGCCACCTCGTAGTTGAGCGATGCAGGCAGCATTATCTTCGTACATGGTGGTTGGTCCAACATCTCCCATCTTCAGACCGATAGTCTTGAGGATGTGGTGGATGACTGATCGAAGCCAAAAGCATTCTCTGCTTGCTTCGTGGATCTCTATGAGCTCGGAGTGGTTGGATGAGGTCGCTGTCGAAGTCTGCTTCACATATCTCCATGAGATGGGCGTCCCACCGTATGTGAACACGGAACTGGTCTGGGACTTTTTGGTGTGTGGGTCGGACCTGTATCCTGCATCTACATAACCGACTAAGTCGGAGGATACACCTTTCTTGAAGTATAGTCCCAGGTCCACAGACCCTTGGAGGTAGCGCAGAAGGTGCTTTACTCCGTTCCAGTGGCGCTTTGAGGGCGCTAAACTGTATCTGGCTAGTAGGTTAACTGCGAACGCTATATTGGGACGCGTGCAGTTTGCCAGGTATAGGAGTGCTCCAATTGCACTTAGGTAGGCTACTTCAGGACCCAGTACTTCCTTTCCCTCTTCTAGCGGTCGAAAGGGGTCTGTATTAACATCCAATGATCTGACTACCATTGGTGTGCTAAGCGGATGACATTTGTCCATAAGGAAGTTTTTAAGCAACTTCTTTGTGTATGTCGATTGGTGTAACAGGATTCCTCCGTTCAAGTGTTCAATTTGTAAGCCTAGGCAAAACTTCGTTTTGCCAAGGTCTTTCATCTCAAAAGTCTGTGTGAGACACTTGGATATCTCACCTATCTCTTCAGAAGATCCGATGATGTTTAGGTCGTCTACGTAGACGGCAATGATTACGAATTCTGTTCTCTTTACTCTTATAAAGATGCAAGGGCAGACTTCATTTTTGTGAATCCTTGTTGCACTAGGAATTCACTGAGTCTGTTATACCACATTCTACCCGACTGTTTTAGACCATACAGTGACCTTTGGAGTTTGACAGAATAGACGTCCTGAGGTCTTTCTGTCATTTTTGTCGGTAGTTTATATCTGTATGGGATTCTCATATAAATATCCTTATCTATATTTCCATATAGGTATGCAGTCACAACGTCCATGAGCTGCATATCCAGGCATTCCTTTGTACATAGGTCGATAATGAAACAGAAAGTGATCGCATCCATGACCGGGGAATATGTATCATCATAGTTTATTCCTGGTCATTGGGAAAAGCCTTGTGCAACAAGGCGCGCTTTGTAGCGCACGATCTCATTATACTCGTTTCTTTTTCTCACGAATACCCATTTATATCCCACAGGTTTAACACCCTTTGGTGTTAGGACTACAGGTCTAAAAACTTTGCGCTTCGAGAGTGAGTCCAGCTCTACTCCTATTACATCGTTCCACTTTGGCCAATCCTCTCTACGTTTATATTCTGCCAGAGAGCGTGGATCAGTCTCATCATCGTATTCAGTGACGTGAGTGGCAATAATGAGCGCGAAGTTATCATTGATGATTGTGCTTTTTCTGTCCAGTACCTCCACAGTACGTACATATTTAATGAAATTTCTCCTATATTTTCCTCTTCAATGGTTTTTAAGAGGGGAGTGGTATCTGGGTTTAGCTCAGCATCCTGTGGTGGTATCGTTTTTATTGCTTCACGATTTTCCTCTTTCGAGGGTTTTTATGTTTGGAGCCTGGGGGTCGTCCTCTCTTTTGTTGAGGTACGGCCGCTTCTACTGCAAGTGGATTGCATCCATCTTTGGGTATGTCAATTCTAGCTGACGTATTTGCAGCAGGGACGTGTGATCTGACAATCTTCTGGTTGTCAGTGAATTTGTCCGGTAAAATGTGAACTGTATTTTGTATTTGAAGGATCTTCAGGATCTCGTCTTCACATTGGTTTGTACGCGGATCAAAATGGGATAAGGTTTTGGTATCCCATGAAATGGTCTTTGAAGCTTCTGGCTTCTCTGTGTTAATGCCTAGTTTGAGAAAAGTGTTTTCGTCAAACTCACAATCTGCTAGACGTGCCTTAAAGGCGTCCCCCATTAGGGGTTTCAGGTATCTAATGATCGATGGTGAATTGAATCCTATGTAAATACCCAGTCGACATTGAGGACCCATCTTGGTCCTCTGCGGTGGTGCTATGGGGACATAGACAGTGCATCCGAATATCCTCAGGAGAGAGATATCCGGTGGGTTCCCATATGCAAGTTGCATCGGAGAATAAGATTGACTCACTGACGGTCGCAATCTTATTAACGATGCAGCGTGCAAGATGGCATGTCCCCTACATTTATCGGCAACTGGCATTGCATCAACAATGGACGAGCAATCCATTGTAGTCTCTTTATAAGAGATTCAGCTAACCCGTTCTGAGTGTGAACATGAGCTACAAGATGTTCAACTTCTATGCCGGTTGCTTGGCAGTAGTCTAGGAAGACTTTTGATGTGAATTCCCCAGCGTTGTCTAGACACAATTTCTTGATCTGGTTATCTGGGAAATGAGCCTGCAACTTTATGATTTGTGCCAGTAGCTTTGCAAAGGCTACGTTGCGGGTGGACATGAGGCACACATACGACCATTTGGAAGATGCATCAATCAGTACCATGTAGTATCGAAATGGTCCACTTGCGGGGTGAATAGGCCCGCAAATGTCTCCATGTATTCTCTTTAGGAAGCTCGGAGACTCTGAGTCCACCTTCAGGGGGGATGGTCTCGTAATCAATTTCCCTTTGTGACAAGGGGGACAAGGAGATGCACCCTTTCAAAGTAGATTCAGGCTTCTCGAGTTGATTCCACGGGATTGGGATATGATGCGACGCATCATATTCCTTTCAGGGTGTCCTAGTCTATTGTGTCAGAGTTGGAATTTTGGTTGATTGTCGCACTTCTGGTGCTCGAGTGTGTTTGCTTCTATTGCTTTTATCCTTGTATGGTAAAGACCCGACGGGAGTCCCTCAAAACGATCGACGTGGTTTTAGCACCGTTTTTATGAGACGTTACATACAAGAATTCTCTGTTTTGTTTACTCACCGTCTCAAGGTGGTATCCGCTTAAGCGGATATCTTTAAAGATTAACAGATTTCTATGAGAGCTAGGGGAGAAAAGCGCATCTTTTATTAGTAGTTGTGTTTTGTTGGGGAGCATAAAATGTGCTTCCCCTGATCCTTCAATAATTCCTGATGGACCGGAGATTGTATGCACGGTTCCATCATATTTATCAATGCTTTGGAAAAAGCAGATGTCTTGGAGGATTTTATGCGTAGAGGCACTGTCCACTAGGCATTTATTATCCATCTAATTTTAAGAGAAAAATATCGCAGTATAAGGCGCAAGAAAAGATATACTACTAATTATTCAATGTCTGAAAATTCATCCAACATGCTAGAAAACAAACAACCAGATAGTAAATTGTTTTTCAAAATTACAATGCATAGAAAGTAGATAATGCTTCAGTCGAGCATGTCATCGTTTGAGAAGTCCTCAACGATGAACCTGATTAGTGCCAGGTCTTCTTGTTCCACCATTTTTGTCTCAGCTTGCTTCTGGCTCGCTTTGAACAGGTCCTGTAGGTGGCGTGGAGTCCGACAATTCCTGGACCAGTGTCCAGTCATGCCACACCTGTGGCACTTATCTTCACAGTCCGTTCTGGGGGCAGATGTCTGGCCATCGTCTTTTCTCTTCCACACATTTTTCTTCTTTCCCTCATTGTTGGTTCTTGGAGGGGGTCCTCTAGCCTTCTTCTTCTTGCCTTACCCTTCTGGGGTTTGCCTTTGAAGTTGCTCCTCTTCTTCTGGGAGGAGCTTTGATGCGCTTCAGGCACAGGAGCAGTGCCGGTAGTGCGTGAGTTATGGGTGGCCAGAAGTAGGTCTCTATTCTGCTCTACCATCAGAAGGCATGAGAGAAGCTCTGAGTATTTCGTGAACTTTCGTTCATGATACTGCTGCATTAGTATAACATCCTTCTTGTGGAATGATGTATACGTCTTCTCTAACATGCGCTCCTCCGTCACTTTCTCACCACACAACTTCAGGCGTGAGGTGATACTAAAAGGTGCCGAGTTGTACTCGACGATAGACTTAAAGTCTTGGAGACGGATGTTCTCCCATTCATATCCGCTCGGGGAAGTATAACATCTCTTTGATGTTTATACCTATCCTCGAGGGCGGTCAATAACTCATAAGAGTCTTCCACCGTGAGGTACTCGGCCTTCACGGTCCGATCGATATGGCGTCTGATATAGATAATTGCTTTCCTTTATCTATATCAGAAACCTTATCGCCTACAGCGATGGCATGGCTCAGTCCCTATGCGCGCAGATGGAATTTTATGTCCAACTGCCAGCTTAAATAATTTTTGCATGTAGCATCCAATACGTCAAAATCGACGCTCGCAATTTTAGCCATTATCTCTCTAGCATGTTTAAAAATAAGCAATAATTAGATATTTTTAAAGAAAAATAAATAATTAAGCATTTCAGACACAGATATTTGCTGCATGGATCGGCTAATCACCATTTTAAATAAAGTCCATACAGTCCCATAAAAATGAAAATACAACTCGGAAACCCACGTGGGGCCCCTATTCTTCTGGAATGGAATCTTCATCTTCGTGGGACGTCCGCTGGTCTTGAAATTTTTACAATAATATCCACACTACGTTTTTCTCTCAAAAAATGAAAAGAATGCAAGGGAAATAATGGTGATAGCTAGCCGATCCAAAACCACAGCAAATATATACATTCGTCGCAGGCAGAAAAAATGCCGCAGGCATGTAATTGCAGACAATTAATCATTACAGGCAGTTAATCATCACAGGCATTTTATAATGGAAATGAAATTTTTTCGTTTAATAATTATTGGACCACTGGGCAACGTCATACACCGTTAGATTAGTTGACTAACGGCAGAGCGGTCGCAGGATCTTCCTAATTATTAAACGTATGATAATCAGATAATCCGAATAAAATGCGATGAATTAAGAACGTGTAACGTATCCAGATTTTAATGAGAAAAAAATCATAATTAAATCTGAAAAATAATTTGGAAATGAAATTTTTTTTGGTCAACCCCTAATTAGGGTTTTTGGTCGCGTGAGTGGCCGCTTCTGGCGGCTAGGGTTTCTGCACACGTACGCGCACGGGGGGAGGGGGCGCTGCAGGCGACGGGGCCCGTCCGCCACTACTGGCGGTGGCGGGGGTGCCCGCCGCTGCAGGCGGCGGGGTCTGCCCGCCGTCGCAGGCGGCGGGGGGTCTCTGCCGCTGCAGGTGGCGGGATCGCCCGCCGCTGCGAGCGACGGGGGTTGCTGGCGCTACAGGCGGCGACGATTGCCGCACGCCGCTGCGAGCGACGACGGCGATTGCGCGAGATCGGGGGGTCGTATGGCGGCTTCCGACCGCGTGGCGATGAAGAACCCCCTAGGGTTTAATGGTTTTTGGGGAAGAAGATGATAAAAATCCGATTTTTATGGGAAACAATCTATTTTTAGTCTTCAAAACGGAGTTTTTATCGTAAAAAGTTGATTTTTAACAATAAAAACGACGATTTTTCATTAAACGGTTGATTTAGCATGTAGATCTTTCTAGAAAAAAAAAATCAAATCTATACTAATCAAGATATCGATCCAAGTATTTGGATCTAAACATATGCGCATACAAATTTAGATTTAGGGAAAAGAATTACCTCTAGATCCTACCCGCCGGATCTAGCGACGTTCGGTGAAGTAAGCATGTTCGCGTCGCATTCGTCCGTCGGCAGGGGTTCGGCTCAGCCTCGAGCGTGCTGATAACATGTTGTAAAATTGGTGGCTACGGAATCTGTAGCCCTGTATTTATAGCAATAGGCTTACATAATGGGTGGATACCCAATAACAAGTTGGGTCTCCAAAAGCCCGTTTATAACATTTGTAAAGTTTTATGAACAAATTATTCAATGGAAAAGTCAATAAAATTATATAAAAGGATCATGGCATGAAACAGTCAACTTGGGCTCATTGGGGGGTCTCTCCAAAGGCCCGAGGCTTTGTCGGCTAATTGTCAACGAACAATAGGAGGAGGCCATCTGGTAGTAGCCCAAGGCCACTTGTAAGCGTGGCCAAGCCCAATGAAAAGGGGCCCACATGATGGACCTGCTTCGCCCTTTTGCATGATAAGAGTTTGGATTGGTTTGAACTCCTAGTTTGGATTGAATCAAAGTTAAGAGTTGGTCTTTTGACTCAATTACTTTTAGTTGGCTTTTTGATTTTTTTAGAATTATTAACTTTATTTTAATTCAATATCTGGTGTGACAGACACTATAAATAGCACCTATTTTTCCTCTCCATTTGTCTATGAGAATTGAATAGCTTATATCTTTTTTATACATCGGAATCAAAATACATCAGATCAGAGGGAGAACCTCCGTTGAACTCCCGTGCCTCTTACATCCATATTAAGAAGCTGTGATAAAGAAGCCGGAGGGTGGTCCCAAATCTGTAGTTCCACATCCAAATGACAACCCATGGATGCACGCGCATCAGCACAAAAGTTAGCCTTACGGAAGACATGTCGGAAGCAGCACAATCGGAAGTTTGTGGCCAACGCCTCGATGTCAAGAATAAGGCTCTGCAGAGGATGACCTGATACGTCAGATGCCTCAAGGAGTAATAAAGAGACTCTGGAATCGGATTCACAAATAATCTCCTAAAAACCGTTCCTCCAAGCAATCTCCAAGCCCCTACGAAGAGCCTAAAGCTCCGCATTAAGAATTGTACAAAGACCAATAGAATATCTTAGATCTTTTACTTCAAGGATTTGTCAAGTCTTTATAAAGAAAAAAATTACTCATTCATTTTGATCAAACGCTAGTAAAGCTTGTGATAAAGGGCAAGTTTTGCAATTGGGCTCGTGGATCGTAGTGGATTCATCGTCAAGATGAAACTACGCTCGCAATGGTTTGAGAGGACACTGTGAGGCTTCGCTAGAATTGGATGTAAGTTGAAGAAGGGAAGAACTATTACAGAGAAGGCAAAATCAAATGACAAAATCAAGAAGGAAGGCAGAGAACAGTGACTGCGGCAGAGAACAGAGACTGCAAAGAAGAACAGAAACTGCGAAGAAGAACGGAGGCGGATATACTTATTAGATTAAAATCGGAAGTTGTGACGTGGGAAGAC
Organism: Scilla litardierei; assembly: GCA_030789695.1. Taxonomy (NCBI): domain Eukaryota; kingdom Viridiplantae; phylum Streptophyta; class Magnoliopsida; order Asparagales; family Asparagaceae; genus Scilla; species Scilla litardierei. Next base: position 788,288,299 of record CM061142.1, on the reverse strand, counting down.
CACTGCCTTGAAAGAAATTACGACGCGACCGTGGTGGTAATCGCCGTCGCTGGTTGCTCTCTCAAGGTTAACACAGTTGCAGCTTTTGAACGCATCCACTCGCGAACAGAAACAGAGGAGTTTGCATACAGAAACCCAGGAACGCATAAGAGAAATATTGTAAGAAGGTATAAGAAGGTATGAGGTTTTTCGTGTTCATCAAGAGAAGAAGCCATGGCTATTTATAGGAATAGAAAAGACTGTTGAAGAATTCAAACGTGCAAAAGATAAATGCCGTGTTTGAATGTTGTAGTAACAACAGCAATAAAAGGAAAATTGTATATGTTTGAATGTTAACAGCCTCGAATGAATGCTGCAATTAAATAGCCATTATAGGATTTAAATCTGAGACATAAAGGGGCCAGATCCAAAAAAGGAAAGGCATGCCGTCAAAAAAGGAAAGGCGCACGCATCACGACACGGCAGGTGGGCGGGCGGTACATGCTTGCACATCACGGCCGACCGACGGGTGGATGGACGGACGGCGGTGGCGGCGCGTGCTTGTGTGGTCGACCCAAGACCATGTAGGTCCTCTCCCCTTCACAAAAGTGTCGTACCCCTTGGGGCACACCCCCAAGTCTCTACAACTCCCCTGATAAACACATACAAGGCAAGTTGCCCAAGCAATGTGGGACTAAAAGAAAGTGCGAATGAAACAAGGCTTTTGAGAGCCTATTATTTCCAAAAATCCCCCACTAATGGCTCGAGAAAAGAAATAAGAATCATGGGTAATGAGAGGATATATATACTTAAGTATCAATGTCTTTCGATTGAATTGATACGTAGTGAAGTAAGGCGACAACTTACTTACCAATGAGTGAATTTTTCTTGAACTCGTTAGAGTTTGGTTGAGACCCCCACAACATGTATTGAACCTTGAGTATGTGCAAACTCCGCAATACAAATCAAGCACTTTAAGGCCATGCGCACACCTTGGGTCTCATGAGTGCTCTAGAAAGACTGCCCGTGTCTTTCATAGAAGTCGGCCAAACCTTCACACCCACGTAGGTGGTCCATTAAGTGCTTCTCTATAGCACCATCACAAAGGATATGGAACCATTAAGAGCATATTGCTCAACCTCTCAATGAGTCCATCAAGTGCTTCTCTATAGCACCACCAAAACTGGTTATGGACTTATCTCAAAGTGAATCCATCAAGTGCTTCTCAATAGCACCACCAAAACTTGGCTATGGATTTAAAAACACTACCACATGTCATATGGATGGAATGTAATGTATGATGTAATGTATGTTAAGAATCATATGGCTTCGTTAGACCACACTGGGTATCAACCATATTATCTTAACTCATGGGATTTAGCCATATCCCCCTCGACGAATCAAGAACCACTTTTCTTAGCAATCTCTTGGTTAGTGGATCTACAAGATTTCTTTCGGACCTCACATATTCCAAAGAAATTACTCCATTTTTAGGAGTTGTTTAACCACACCGTGTCTGATGCGTATGTGTCTTTTCTTCCCGTTATAGACACTGTTTTAGCAACTCCAATGGCTTCTTGAGAATCACAATGAAGAGAAACTTCCGCAGATCCCCCTCCACAATGGCGCGGCTGCTAACAAGTTCCGTAACCATTCAGCTTCTTGCCCTGCTAACTCAAGAGCAATGAATTCAGATTCCATGGTGGATCGTGCTATAGATGTCTGTTTGGAAGACTTCCATGATATAGCGCCTCCACCCAAAGTAAAGACAAAACCACTAGTTGAACTAACTTCATCATTACCTGAAACCCAGTTTGCATCACAAAATCCTTCTAAAACAGCAGGAAATCTACTAAATGCAAACACCAATCAATAGTTCCTTTCAGGTATTTTAACAAACGATGAAGAGCATTCCAATGTTCATTACTAGGGTTATGTGTATAACGACTTAGCCTACTAACTGCATAGGCTATATCAGGTCTAGTGCAGTTCATGAGGAACAACACACTTCTTATGGTTTTAGCATATTCAGATTGGAAAACATGTTGAGTATTGATTCCCCGGATTTGGTTTTGGATGATGAGCAAACATAAATATCGTATACTAACTATTTGTGAGCGCAGTTATGGAGATCGTCACCAAAAGAATACGTACATCAAAAGCGACGTCTCAAGACTTCTCAATACGCGCGATCGTGTGTCTGAAGCTTCGTTGAAGCTCAAGGAGTATTAATGAAGTCAAGAATGAAGATTGAAGCTTTGAAGACGGTTCGTCATGTAATATTTATTGTCTTCTAGCTTCATAGATTAGAATGTTAAGCCTTGAGTAGGTCTTACATTATTATCTTCATTACGCTCATGTCTTAGAGCTAGGATTATCATAGAAGCCATTAGAAACTTTCCCGAAGCCTATCGCTTCTTCCCTCGGCTTCTAGTGCATGTTAGTTGGTTCAAGTAGAAGAACCAACCGACTAGATAACGATCTAGTCGGTCGGCAATTCCTCTTGAACCGACTAGAATGCCTTGCTCATTTCAGATCATTCCATGTTGATCAATTAGTCGATCAAAGAAGAGTCATCGACCGACTAGATGACGATCTAGTCGGTTATGAATCCTTCTTAGACCGACTAGTTATCATTGCCTGATTTCAGCCTGAGCTACTGTTTACAGTTAGTCGGTCAAAGCACAACGACCGACCGACTAGTTGAGAAACTAGTCGGTTGGAAGTTGTTCTTAAACCGACTAGCTGTCTTTGTTTCCAGCTTATTGTTTTTCTCTCTTAGTCAGTCAAAGAACACTCACCGACCGACTAGATGATGATCTAGTCGGTTGGCAAGTCTTCTTAGACCGACTAGTTCATATTGCCTGGAACTTTATCTTTTGGATGTAAGCCTGTTAGTCGGTTCATGAAGAATCACCGACCGACTAGTTGCCAATCTAGTCGGTCAGTGATCCTTCTTAGACCGACTAACTGCTTCAGAAATATGACCGTTGGGAATCTTTTGAGCACGATTTTTCTTGCCTCTATAAATACAAACCTGATTCGTTTGAGGCAAGGTTAGAGGTCCATTATCCAAGTTATTTCAGACCTAAGAGAAGAGTTTTCTCAAGCTAATTCAAAGCTCTCTCTTCCTCACAAGAATCTCTCCCTTCACTCTTTGAGCCATATTCCTCAAGAGAGATTCTCTCCATTGTGAGCATTCCAAGCCAAGAGCTTGATCCAAAGTCATCATCCTCCATTCTAGCCTTCGATCACTGATCTTATTGGTGGAGCTTCGGTTTGGTGACATTCTCTCCTCAAAATCCTTCTTGCCCTAATTTGGTAAGTTATACTCAAGGCATAGGATTTTGTGGTAAGTGTTTCATATTTCATTTCAATTGATATTGCAATTGTGTCTCTCGGTTGTGAGAGAATGTGTGATCCCGGGTTGTGGGAGTCACATGTTCATTGTGTATGATTTGGTCTTGTGAAGGTTTTTCACAAGAATTTCATAGTGCAAAATCTTGAGTTAGGGTTTCTAACTCAAGTATCCGGAGGGGATCCGGGTGGTTGGGACGTAGGATCACCGAGAACAAGTCGGGGAGACTTGGGTGGATCCGAGCCTGTTACATGCTTTGTTTGCGTTTGATAATTCTTGTTGATTGTTGTTTATTCCGCATTGTCGTTTGTTTCTTGCACAATAATTAGGAATACCTATCTTGATTATTTTAAAGTACTATTCACCCCCCTCTAGTACATGTGCAGTAGCTTCACAGGGCACTACAATTGGTATCAGAGCCAAGGTTAAAGCTACAAGTTCAAAGCTATGACAAACAATGACTACAGCGTCTTCAAGGATCGTCAAGAATCTTCTTCAGTTATGGAAGGACAATCCTCAGTCAGGCCTCCTCACTTCAACGGTACCAACTATGGGTACTGGAAATGCCGGATGGAAACCTTCCTCCGGAGCGCTTCACTTTGGAGAGCCACGATGACGGAGTATGTCGAGCCCGTCGAAGAAGATTTCGCGAAGTGGACTACCGCGGAGGTCGCCGCGGAGGTAAGCAATGCCAAGGCCATGAATGCCTTGCAATGTGCGTTAGAGCCCGAAGACTTCAACAAGATATGCACATGTAAGAGTGCATATCAAGTATGGAACCAACTCCTCATCTTGCATGAAGGAACGAGTACAGTAAAAGATTCTAAACTCGTTGTCGCTAACAAAGAATTTGAGTTGTTTCACATGGAACAGGGTGAAACTATGAAGGATTACTATGCTCGCTTCGTGGACATATCCAACGAATTGGAAGCGCTTGGAAAGATCTACACCCAAAAGGAGAAAGTCGCGAAGATAATCGACGGACTTCCTTCTTGTTGGGAAAAGCGTACCTTCGCCATCGAGGAAGGTAACGATATGAATAAGTACATGGTTGTACAACTAATGGGTACCTTGTTGTCTTACGAGCTACGCGAGGAGAGTAAGAAAAAGATGAAGGAGAAAATGAAGGCGTACTTGAAGCAAGACGAGCCAAAGAAAAAGGCGATTGCTTACAAGGCCGCTCCATCTACCGATGATGAAGAATCGGAAGACGAGTTGGACATAGAAGCTTTGGCCGAGATGGCAAAGAAGTTCGACCGATTCTTCCGAAAAGGTAACTTTAGGAATAAATCTAAAGTTAGTTCGACTAATGCTTCTACTCCCGTGTGTTATAAATGCAACAAGCCAGGACACATCAAGCCGGAGTGTCCTCTCAATAAACACAAGGAGAAGTGGAAGGCATCCAAGCACGACAAGTCGAGAAAGCACAAGAAAGGACTTGTCGGCACATTCATCGACTCCGACGAGGATTCCTCAAGTGGAGAGTCGGATAATGAAAAGGCGGAGAAAGTACACATGTGCTTCATGGGAAAAGAGGAACGTGATCAAGAGACCTCCTCCGATGAAAGCGAAGATGGAAGCGAGGATGGAAGCAAGGATGAAGGCGGTGAGGTAACAATGGACAAACTTAGAATAGCTAATGAATAACTTTGGAATAAGTTTTCTAATTTGGATACTAGATTTATTAAGACTAAAAATGAGTTAGATAGTCTTAAAACCTCGCCTAAACCTATCATCGTCAACTACGACACCGTTGTTGAAGGGTTGAGAAATGAGATTGTAAATCTCAAATCTCAACTTGAGCATGTTCATATCGAGGATTCGGATGAACATGTGATAGCGGATTTGACGTCTCAAAACTCAACCTTGAGTATTGAGAATAAAAATCTCAAATCACGTGTTTGCGCACTCACATCGCAAGTGTCCACCTTGGATGTTTCGATGCATTCTCTCACCGAGAAGTATGAGTGCACATTAGGCCAAATTCATGAATTCAATAAAGGTAAGTGCCATTTGGATAATATCCTAAATGACTTACTTCCGGCCAATCATCACATTGGCTTGGGGTATAAGATGGGACAGTCATCCAAATCGTCCGCCACCTTTATTAGGCCAACGTCCGATGCTTCTACTAGTGGGAGTAAACACTTCATGGGTAGTTATTCTACCAATGGTGCTTCCGCTAGGTATTGATCGCTCCGGGATGTAACCCAAAGAACGGTTGTAGTTTTACCGCAAGCGCACGGTATAGCGGCGAGCGGGATATCGAACACAGGGAGGACGAATGACCGTGCTTGTTCCAATCAACCTGGCTATTTAAGAAGAGAGAAATTTGCCTTTGGCGATCCTGTCACAATCGTCAGACAAAATGTGGAAATATCAAATCAAATAAAGAACGTCTAGGGAATGGGGAATTCCCGCTACTCACCGTATCTCGTCAATGTGGTTCGTCGGTATCAAAATTGCTAGAATAAGATTTTGGATGAACTAGTTGCAACTGAATGTAGGACCAAGCTCACGCTCTCGCGCTGTTGCCGGTCTATAGCTATCCTAGGGTTGGGTCCAATCTCTTGCAAACCCTAGCCTAGGGAAGCTAGCATTAGGATCAACATCCTCGTTCAATCGCGTACCGAGCCCAATCTCTTGCAAACTCGGCCCGCGACCTAGGTTGGGACAGTTCCTACCCGTCCAATCTCTTGCAAACGGGTATCGGCACGGAATTGCAATCGGGAACCCTAGTATCGGTCCAATCTCTTGCAAACCGATACTACGGAAATTCGATTCCAACCCAATTCGGATTTCTAGGGTTTCCTATCGAATTGGGATCCAATCTCTTGCAAATCCCAATCGATGTGAATTCCTAGCCATCCGTAGTAAATTGATCCCAATCTAATCCCTAATAGCAATTCTAGCAAAATTCCTACCAATTCATCACAATTATGAAATAGGGCTTGTAGGGTTCATCCCCACGCCCCAAGACGTGGCGACTACTCACAATTCATAGCGCAAACACAAAAATAATCAATGAAATAAGCAATAGAATTCATCACAATATTGAGATAAGCAATAAAAATAGAATTTTTAGAGAAGAGAGAGGCAAACCAATGGAGTTCTTCAATTAATCCAACAAAAATCCACTTTTTGTCTCCTCTCCAATCACAAGAATAAAGCTAAAAAGTAAAACTAAAAAGCTGCAAAAAAAATCTAAGAAGAAGCTCTCTAAACTAGGGTAAAAACAGGGGTTAAATACCCCCCAAAATCGTCCAAAAACTGTGACCAAAATACCCCTGCACAGCCTGAAATCCGCAATTTTCGCTACAGGCAGCACGTCGCACTCGGCCGAGTGACAAAATTCGCTCGGCCGAGTGAGAAACCCTGTAATTTTCTAGTAAGTCTTGATCTTCAGGGGTCTCAACTTCGGGGGCGGCTCGGTCGAGTGAGTTGTCGTCACTCGGCCGATGGCTTCTTGGTACTCGGGCGGTCGGGATTATCCACTCGGCCGAGTGGGTCTTCTGAAGCTCAGGCAGCCGAAAAACAGTAACTTGAAGATTTTTGAATGGCTTCGTCTGGGCGCCACTCGGGCGGACGGGATCTCGTCACTCGGCCGATGTGGTCTCCGTCGCTCAGCCGAGTGCACATACGAATCGTGTCTGATCTGGCCGGCCGAGTGGTGTCTCGCTGGTCGGCCGAGTGACTCCTTCACTCGGCCGAGTGGGACACAAAACATGCCCAAACAGCTTGTTTTGGCCCCCTCGTCGCTCCTGAGACGTCCGTTCTTCTTCCGCTCCTCTCCAACAGCAAAATACCCCTTGGGGAGATCGTCGGTGAACCTCTGGAGTAAGCGCATCTCGAGATCACTCCAAATCGCGCCAAATCACCTGAAATGCGACAAAAACAACAAATCGTGAAAAGCATCGCAATATCGTCGATATATCGTGAAAAACATGATTTGGGCGATCTAAATGGCATGCAAACATGCGGGAAAAAAGTGTAAAATAAGGAGTGATCAAAATCCCCCAAGCTTACCTCTTACTCGTCCTCGAGGAAGATAAGTAAAAGGCGAACCCGGTGGATTCGGAAAACGAAAACGGCGAAAAAAATGAAAAATGAAAAACGGAGAAGAATGAAAAACGAAATAAAAATAAAGAAGAAAGAAAGAAGCGAAGAGGTAAGTTGCTAGATCATTTTCTCAGGACGTGGGTTTCGCTTACTCACATAGCATGCACTGAATGAAGAATACATGTCAAAGAGTTTTATTTTGATATCATAGTATAATAGTGCAAATAGAAATAGAAAACCCACGAACAACAATATAATCATGAAAAACGGAATAATCTTATAATTAACATCGTCTGAATCATTTAAAGCGGTATACAAATCACAGATCACACACTTTTCAATTGAATGCTTTCTAGGAGGAGTATAAGAGTATCACACAATAGAATAAAGAGAATAGAAAAGTATGGATTTCATGAAATGAGTGCTAGGCTTAGATTTCTGGATTCGTAAAGCTAGAAATAATCTCACCGAGTATAGAATATTACTTAGCCTAGGTTGTCGTGCAACGTCAAGTAGTCACTCTCTCACACATCAATGGATTCTCTCCCCCAGGCTTATCTATAAGCATGGTGGCATAAAAAATATTCATATCCCCATTTTTATAAAGCTCCAAAAGCAATGAAAATGAACACGAAAAGAGAGAAGAAAGAAAGAAAGTGAGATGGGATCTTTTATTGAGGATTTTTCCTCTTTTCTTTTTCTTTTCTCTTTTTTTCTCTCTTTTTTTTGTTTTGTTTTTTTTTGATATAGCATATATACACAACGATCCCAACTCAAAGAGAGATAATGATATACAAGAATATTTTCTCTTTTTTTTTGAATTAAAGAAATTTGGAGCTAGGAATTAATAGCTGGGGAAATGCCATATAATAGAGTCGCTAAGGGGAGATTCACCAATGATTTTAAAAGTAGAGAAATGATGTTCAAGATTTGTGGAGAAAGAAATAAATATATCTCTCGGTTCACTCTATAAGACATGCACGACAACTTCAGCAGGGTAATCTAATCTACTCAGTTTCGATCACAAAAAAGCTAACTAATCCAGATTTATCATAGCTAACATCATTCAATCATCCTGAAGTGAAATGTACAATTCATGCATATAGAAGTGATATAGGAAAAGAAATCGGTACTCCAGATATAGGCATTCAATGCGTGAATCTTGGTGTGTTTTCTGTGATAGCATACATATGAATATTCACACTCAGCTAATAATAAAATTTCATCCATTTTCATGCGGAAAAAAGTGTGGGTTGCTATCTCTAAATGCAAGGCAATTCATAGCATATGATATCAGAAATAAAATCCAAGACATGACAAATAAAGCATGCAAATAGAATAAGCTAACTCCACGTCATCATCATCACCGAAAAGTCATCTCTAGCATGAGATGAAGAAGAAAGAAATAAAGATAAAGGGAAAATAAAACTATTTACAATGCGGCACACAGAAAAATAAGAAAAACGTGATGCATGGTAAAATGAGAAAAAAATGATGAAAATAAGTGCAAAAGCGGAAAATGGCGTGAAAAACTAAAAACAAAGGTGGCAAATCGAAAAAGAACGTGAGAACTCACTCCCCCAAGCTAAATGGCACAGTGTCCTTAATGTGCAAAGTGGGGCACACCGAGAGACAAGTAATGGGAGGGGAAAGTGAGGGTGGATGCATGATGGAAGGAAAAGAAAAAAAAGAAAAAAAAGGAAGAATAATGAAACGAAAAATATGATGCGGACAGGATGCATGCAAATATAGGAGTGATACAGATATATAGATGTGGCACCAAAAACTCTCCCTCTCGCCCAAAAAAGATATATAAAGATACGATCAGAATGAGAATACCAAAATAAGTGAGGGGAGGGGGGGTGGACAAAAATGCAACAGGACCCAGCAGAAACGGGCAGCACAACGGTAAAAATAATCTATGGCATCAAGGGTGCCTAAGAAGGTGGTGCTGCTCCGTCTCCGTCCTGAGGTGGAGGAGGAGGAGGAGGTGGTGGTGGCTGCTGAGCGGGGGTGCGTGTGGGGGTGGAAGCAGGCTGAGTGTGTGTGGGAGTGAGGGTGGGAACCTGCTGTGTGGGTGCGGGGACGCGGGGGAGACGCTCCAGGACCTGGGTAAGGCAGTAGTGAATCTGCGGGAGCAGGTCGAAGCGGCCAGCCATCGCAGAGACGGTGGCGGACAGGGTCCGAAGGTCACCTCTGAGGCCACTCACCGCCCCCTCTAGAGCACGAATGCTCTGAAGTACAGTGTCGGGGGAGGTGGTGCAGAGGTACACACCGGTCGGGGCTGTGCAGGGTGGGGCTGGCGTACTCGGGTCGCGTAGGTGACGGGCTCAGCTGGGAAGGGAACGAAAGGTGCTGCGCTCGCAAATGTGGGCCTGGCCTCAGTGTGAGGCCGGGGCACCGGCTGGTGAGAAGTGGAGGCAGCAGCAGCGAAAGAAGAGTGCAAAAATGGCAGCGATGCGGCCAGAGAGGTCAGTGGCACATAAGTGTGGACAGACGCCACGACACTCTCAGAAAATACAGCAGCAGTGTAGACAGAGGGCTCTCCGCACTCAACAACGGTCGGCGGGCGCTCGGGTGGAGCATAAGAAACGGGCTCGGCAGACAGAGGGCCAGTGGTGGTGGTGACAGGCGTGGAAGTAGTGGAAGTGGGCTCAGCTAAGGTACTCCCGACACCGACAGAGGTGTGGACAGAGGTGTCAGGAGTAGTGGAAACATCAGGTATAGGCTGAGGGGCCACGGGGTCAACAGGGGCAGCAGGCTCGGCAGGTGCAACAGGGTCTACGGGGGCAGCGTGGGTAGCGTGGGCCTGCTCGGCCTCCTCGGCCTCGAGCACGTAAGCAGCGGGGATGAGAACATCCATCGCAGGGAGCCAGTCCACATGGGCTGGTGCAATCTGAGTCCGAGCGGGGCTCGGGAGAATCATGTAATCGGCACCGTAAGGGCCGTGCAACCAGACCCAGTGTCGCTCACCGTGCGGACGAAGCATCTTCATCCGGGCCATAACATCGATCGACAGAGTAGTGGGGCCCGGTGCTCATCGCAGGTCGTCAGGGAAGTCCTCGCCGGTCATAAGGGCAAGCAAAGTGATCAGGCCGCCGCAGCATATCGGTGAGCGAGCGCCCACCGATACAATGATGCGGTCCAAAAACCAAGCCGCGACATCAATCACGACGGCGGGGACCAGCTCATCGCCATCCCTAGATAGAGCTCTGGGCCGTGTCATCGCGTAGAGCATGTAGAGCTCTGGCGTAGACATCGTGCCCGGCTCATATCTGGCCAAAAAGGTCGTCGCCATAAGGCGCTGAGCTATACGGAGGCAGGGATGGACAATGGCCGAGGCCTTGGCCCTACTAGGGTCAAAGGCAGCGTGGAGACCCGTAATCCGGGCCCAGAAGGCACCGGCATCGAAGGAAGGTGGGGGGATATGGGTGGGGCCGTAACCGCGATCGGCCCCGGGGACATCGGGCCACGAGAAAAAGGCTCTCATCATACCAAGAGTGACCTGGCACTCCCGGTCCATGAACCGAAACGAGCATCCCTCGTCGGTCCAAGCGATCGAACTAAGCACCTCAAGTGTCGGGCGGATAAACGTGTCCGCCGACACCTGAAGGAAATCTCGCCAGCCCATGTTGTCGTACAACGTGAGCATCCCCTCTAGTACCCCCAGGCGTCCTAGGTCGGCAAGGTGTGCAAACCTGGAGGGTACGATCGAGCGCTGGGAGATACGCTCGAAAGCGACGCGGTGTGCGTCGTTCCGGAACGTGATCCCCAGCGGCCCGATCAGTGGAGCCGGAGGTGGTGGCTGTGGAGCGGCAGGGAGCGGCTGTGTGGGGTGTGCGGGCTGTGCGGGCCCTGCAGGCTGTGCGGGGTGTGCGGGGCCTGCAGGCTGTGCTGGGTGGACGGAGTGTGTGGGAGAAGGCGGAGGAGAGTCCTCCAACTCGTGGGAGGGGCCGGCATCATCCGACCGCTTCCGCTTGGCGGAAGCTCTCTTCGACCGCGGCCGTGTCCGGGGCGGCATATCGGCCCCGAGCGCGCGCCGAAAAACGTGAAAAGTGCGGCGTGTGTAAAATAAAGGAAAGAGTATACCCCGACACGCCGCGAGTGCTAAGCAATGGAAGCGTACGAAGACAGCGCCTCCGCGAAGCCCAAATCAGTCCCGAGGAGCTCCCCTGGGCTCCCCTAAGCTCCCAAAAACAACCTGCGCATGAAATGGAGATATCAGCGGGTAATATTCAAAATGTATGGAGCATTAGGGGTATAATAGATAGATATAGAAATCAATTTGGGTTTGGGGTTCGTTTAACGCCTGGATCCTCGAAAAATACAAAAAAAGAGGAGAAAAAGGCGAAATAGGCGATACCGGAGGTGGTTGGAGTAGTGGCCGCCGGCGGCGACTCGGGCGAGGCGCGGCGGGGGCTCGGCCGGCTGTGGCTGGCCGAGCGGCGGCGCGGCGACGGCGGTCGGGCGAGTAGGGGGTACGAGCGGGCGAGGGAGCTGAAGGGTCGGGGAAAAAATCGCGTGCGTCGTTTCGAAAAACGAGCCCGACCCCCCCTTTTATAGGAAAAGTTACGACTCGGCCGAGTGACGAGGTCACTCGGCCGAGCGAGATCAATGGAAAATTCCTCCCCGCTATCGCTTCGGCCGAGTGGCCTTGCCAGCCTCGGCCGAGTGGAGTAAGTCCATTCGGCCGAGTGGCTCAAGCTACTCGGCAAGACTCGCCTTAGGAGCGTATCCGTTTTACTCGGCCGAGTGAATATATATACTCGGTCGAGTAGCAGTTATACTGAAATCAGGAAAATAAACAGAGAGTTGGGTACAGCAGACTTCCCTCGTTCGTGAGCGGCTCGGCCGGACGAACTTGTGTACTCGGCCGAGTGACTAGTATGCTCGGCCGAGTGAGCCTTGTCTTCTGCTGTTTGTCTTCATTTGGGCTCTAAACTCCGTCTTTCTTCCTCCAGTCGATTCCATCTTCCTCCTAAGCATCGAGCGCCTTCCTGGGGCGCTCCTCGTCGTCTCGTTCATCCTCCTCATGATGGATTTACCTATCTCCTCTCCTGTCAAGAAAAATAGGACCCGTTATCACAAAATTTTTGGGCGAACGACTCGAAACACTAAAAATTTCTAAAACAAAAATAAAGAGAAAGTAAAAATAAAGCAATAACCATCGGGTTGCCTCCCGACAAGCGCTCGTTTAAGGTCGTGAGCTCGACCCCCTATGATTTTCAATTAACACGGGATGTTTGGTGCATATGAGATGCACCCATCAAACTTTCCGGGGAGAACGCTTGGATTCGGGAGTGGCGGCGGCGTGTTCTCCCTCGGTGGTCTCCCGTCTCGAATAGTGTTAGGGGGAGGCTCCCCCAAGCTAACGTTTGCTCCGGTCAACGGCTTCACCGGCGACGCCGATTTTCGTATCGGCGGAGCTTTCTTCGGAGACTTCAATTTCGAGAGTTTGCAGAGCTCTCGAATCCTTGCGACATCAGCGTCGCCTTCATCATTTTCAGCGGAGAGGTCGGGGGAATCATCTATCTTCTCATCTTGGCCTAAATCCGGGCCTTCCTCGAAATCCTCATCGAAAAGAGCGCCAATCGAGTGGGGGATCGCCTCCTCTATTACCTCATCAAGGAGGTCCGAAAGATCATCCGCCCGTCCCTTAAGCAAATATATTCTATTGGTTTCGCCCGTCGGGACTCCCTCGGAATAGTGTTTGAGCCTCTGACCATTTACTTTGAATGTGGAACCGTCCTTGCTTTCTAACTCGAAAGCTCCTCCCGGTTGTATGTGTTTGATAGTGAAAGGTCCGGACCAACGTGACCTCAACTTACCGGGAAATAGTCGGAGCCGGGAATTATAGAGCAAGACCTTGTCTCCTACTTTGAAGTCTGTGACGGTTATGCGGGCATCGTGGAGAATCTTGGTCCTTTCTTTGTAAATTCTCGAGCTTTCGTAGGCGTCTCTTCTTATCACATCAAGCTCGTTGATGTCCAAGAGTCGCCTCACCGCCGCACTCTTGTAATCGTAATTAAAGGTTTTTATGGCCCAATATGCGCGGTGCTCCAACTCTACCGGCAAGTGGCAAGCTTTCCCATAGACGAGTCGGAACGGTGTGGTGCCAATGGGAGTGCGAAAGGCCGTGCGATATGCCCATAGAGCATCGTTTAGCTTCATTGACCAATCCTTTCTAGACCGATCCACCGTCTTTTCAAGAATTTGCTTAATTTCTCTATTTGAGACTTCCACTTGGCCGCTTGTCTGGGGGTGATATGCCATGCCAACTCTATGGTTTACCCCGTACTTCTTTAGCATGGCTTCAAACTTGTTCTCTATGAAGTGGCTTCCCCCGTCGCTTATCAAGGTACGAGGCACTCCGAAGCGCGGGAAGATATTTTGCTTGAAGAACTTGGAGACGACCCTTGCATCATTAGTAGGGGTGGCGATTGCTTCCACCCATTTGGAGACATAGTCAACGGCCAATAGGATGTATTTGTTACCATTGCTTGACGGAAATGGCCCCATAAAGTCTACTCCCCAACAATCAAAAAGCTCAATTTCTTGGATGGGTCTCATCGGCATCTCATTGCGCCTGGAGATATTTCCGGTCCGTTGGCATCTATCGCACCCCTTTACAAAGTCGTGGGTGTCTTTAAACATTGTCGGCCAGAAGAACCCGCTCTGCAAAATCTTAGCGGTAGTTTTAGAGGCGGCATGATGTCCTCCGCATGGTAGACCGTGGCAATGCAAAATGATGGATGTCGCCTCCTCTTTAGAAACACACCTCCGAATGACGCTATCCTTGCATATCTTGAAGAGGTATGGATCTTCCCAGAAATAGCTACGGACTTCATGAAGAAATCTCCTCTTTTGATGTGTGGGCATCCCATGCAGTTTAATTCCACAAGCCAAGTAGTTGACGAAGTCCGCGTACCAAGGGACCTCTCCGGTCCTTATGGCATATAGCCTCTCATCCACGAATGTGTCGTCGATAGGCAAACTCGCATCCTCCTTGTCGCGAATGAGCCTAGATAAATGATCCGCCACGACATTGTCCGTACCCTTCTTGTCTCTGATTTCTAAGTCGAATTCTTACAACAAGAGTATCCACCTAATCAACCGAGGTTTGGCCTCCTTCTTGTTTAAAAGATACTTCAATGCCGCATGGTCGGTGTGGACAATCACCTTGGATCCGAGGAGGTAGGAGCGAAACTTCTCTATGGAATAGACGACCGCTAGAAGCTCTTTCTCGGTAGTTGTGTAGTTTTTCTGCGCGTCATCCAATGTCTTGCTCGCATAGTATATCGCATGAAGCTTCTTATCTTTTCTTTGTCCCAACACCGCTCCAATGGCTTGGTCGCTAGCATCACACATTAGCTCAAAAGGAAGGTTCCAATCCGGTGGTTGTATGATGGGCGCGGAGACTAGTGCTTCCTTCAAGGTGTTGAAGGCTTGCAAGCATTCTCCTGAAAAAACAAAAGGAATATCTTTAGCGAGCAAGGAAGTAAGTGGTCGGGCAATCGAGGCGAAATCCTTGATGAAGCGGCGGTAAAACCCCGCGTGACCAAGAAAACCTCTAATGCCCTTGACATTAATAGGAGGAGGGATTTTCTCGATTACCTCAATCTTTGCTTTATCTACCTCAATTCCTCTTGAAGAGACAAGGTGTCCGAGAACTATACCTTCCGTGACCATGAAGTGACACTTCTCCCAATTGAGAGTGAGATTGTTTTGTTGGCACCTTTTTAGGACTTTAGTAAGATTTTCCAAGCAAGAGTCAAACTCACTTCCATAAACCGAGAAATCATCCATAAAAACTTCCATAATATTTTCAATGTAATCGGAAAATATGGATGTCATACATCTCTGAAAGGTGGTGGGAGCATTACAAAGGCCAAACGGCATCCTACGGTAGGCATAGGTGCCATAGGGACAAGTGAAAGTTGTCTTCTCTTGGTCATCTTCGTGCAAAGGGATTTGGAAGAATCCCGAATACCCATCTAGATAGCAAAAGTATTTATGTTTTGCAAGGCGTTCAAGCATTTGATCAATGAAGGGCAATGGGTAATGGTCCTTTCGGGTGGCTTTATTGAGTTTCCTATAGTCAATGCACATTCGCCATCCCGTGACGGTGCGCGTAGATATGGGCTCACCTTTTTCAATTTTTATGACAGTCATCCCCCCTTTCTTGGGGACGACGTGAACGGGGCTAACCCATCTACTGTCAGAGATAGGATAAATAATACCGGCGTCGAGCAATTTTAGGATTTCCTTTTTAACCACCTCCTTCTTATTAGGGTTTAACCGCCTTTGAGGTTCTATGGAGGTGGCGTCAGTATCCTCCAAATGGATCCTATGAGTGCAAAGCCTAGGGCTTATCCCTTTTAGATCGGAGATAGTGTAGCCAAGGACATCTTTGTGGCTCCTAAGAACGTCTAGGAGTTTTTCGAGTTGGTCTGGCGTGAGGTGGGAGTTTACTATCACCGGGAAAGTTAATTTGTTACCCAAAAAGGCGTACCTTAGATTCGGAGGTAATTGTTTGAGTTCTACCTGAATAGGCGCCGCTCCTTCTACTTCATCAGCTCGCAAGAGTTTGGCTTCTTCCTTGTCAGACGGGTCTAGCTCGTGCTCAGGTGGCGCGCTCTCTTGTGAAGAGTCAGACTCACTACTTAGTGAGGACGATGCATCGAAATAGGCGCTCTCCGATTCTGTGCTAGCATCGTCTGAACCTTCACCCTGTTCCGGTTCGTGCCTGGAATCAAGAAACACATCAGACGATTCATAAAAGCAAGAGTGAGCGTCATAGAGTGCAACTCCCTGAATGTCAGTTTGCTCGAAGGATTCTTCGGGAGTATAGTGTTCTTCGACATTTGTTCTACCGTCTTCGAAATATAATTTGTCGTCGATCACGTCAACTCTGACACTGCCCCCGATAGTCCCCTCCGGGGAGATCTGGTCCATCACAAAACTAGCAAACAGTTGTTCGTCGGGGTCCTTGACATCGATAGCGAAAGCTCCGGTAGCGTGGACCTCGTCGATAAGCTCCTTAAGGAGGTCTGTGAAGGAGTCATAGTCTTCCTGACTGAGTTCTATTGTTGACATTGCATCCTCCATTCTTCCTGTAAAGACCTTATGCAAAATACAGGGAGAATATGCAAATAGAAGAAAGTAAAGAAAGAGAGAAAGAAGAAGTAACCAGGTGGTCGATGACGAACACCGTCAAAATGCCCTCCCCGGCAGCGGCGCCAAAAACTTGATCGCTCCGGGATGTAACCCAAAGAACGGTTGTAGTTTTACCGCAAGCGCACGGTATAGCGGCGAGCGGGATATCGAACACAGGGAGGACGAATGACCGTGCTTGTTCCAATCAACCTGGCTATTTAAGAAGAGAGAAATTTGCCTTTGGCGATCCTGTCACAATCGTCAGACAAAATGTGGAAATATCAAATCAAATAAAGAACGTCTAGGGAATGGGGAATTCCCGCTACTCACCGTATCTCGTCAATGTGGTTCGTCGGTATCAAAATTGCTAGAATAAGATTTTGGATGAACTAGTTGCAACTGAATGTAGGACCAAGCTCACGCTCTCGCGCTGTTGCCGGTCTATAGCTATCCTAGGGTTGGGTCCAATCTCTTGTAAACCCTAGCCTAGGGAAGCTAGCATTAGGATCAACATCCTCGTTCAATCGCGTACCGAGCCCAATCTCTTGCAAACTCGGCCCGCGACCTAGGTTGGGACAGTTCCTACCCGTCCAATCTCTTGCAAACGGGTATCGGCACGGAATTGCAACCGGGAACCCTAGTATCGGTCCAATCTCTTGCAAACCGATACTACGGAAATTCGATTCCAACCCAATTCGGATTTCTAGGGTTTCCTATCGAATTGGGATCCAATCTCTTGCAAATCCCAATCGATGTGAATTCCTAGCCATCCGTAGTAAATTGATCCCAATCTAATCCCTAATAGCAATTCTAGCAAAATTCCTACCAATTCATCACAATTATGAAATAGGGCTTGTAGGGTTCATCCCCACGCCCCAAGACGTGGCGACTACTCACAATTCATAGCGCAAACACAAAAATAATCAATGAAATAAGCAATAGAATTCATCACAATATTGAGATAAGCAATAAAAATAGAATTTTTAGAGAAGAGAGAGGCAAACCAATGGAGTTCTTCAATTAATCCAACAAAAATCCACTTTTTGTCTCCTCTCCAATCACAAGAATAAAGCTAAAAAGTAAAACTAAAAAGCTGCAAAAAAATCTAAGAAGAAGCTCTCTAAACTAGGGTAAAAACAGGGGTTAAATACCCCCCCAAAATCGTCCAAAAACTGTGACCAAAATACCCCTGCGCAGCCTGAAATCCGTAATTTTCGCTACAGGCAGCGCGTCGCACTCGGCCGAGTGACAAAATTCGCTCGGCCGAGTGAGAAACCCTGTAATTTTCCAGTAAGTCTTGATCTTCAGGGGTCTCAACTTCGGGGGCGGATCGGCCGAGTGAGTTGTCGTCACTCGGCCGATGGCTTCTTGGTACTCGGGCGGTCGGGATTATCCACTCGGCCGAGTGGGTCTTCTGAAGCTCAGGCAGCCGAAAAACAGTAACTTGGCGATTTTTGAATGGCTTCGTCTGGGCGCCACTCGGGCGGACGTGATCTCGTCACTCGGCCGATGTGGTCTCCGTCGCTCGGCCGAGTGCACATACGAATCGTGTCTGATCTGGCCGGCCGAGCGGTGTCTCGCTGGTCGGCCGAGTGACTCCTTCACTCGGCCGAGTGGGACACAAAACATGCCCAAACAGCTTGTTTTGGCCCCCTCGTCGCTCCTGAGACGTCCGTTCTTCTTCCGCTCCTCTCCAACAGCAAAATACCCCTTGGGGAGATCGTCGGTGAACCTCTGGAGTAAGCGCATCTCGAGATCACTCCAAATCGCGCCAAATCACCTGAAATGCGACAAAAACAACAAATCGTGAAAAGCATCGCAATATCGTCGATATATCGTGAAAAACATGATTTGGGCGATCTAAATGGCATGAAAATATGCGGGAAAAAAGTGTAAAATAAGGAGTGATCAGGTACACACCTCTATTTGGAAAGAAACCCACTTTGGGTGGACCTCCAAAGAAGGGTCATGCTTTCATGTATGCCAGGCCACGTAGGAACGCACATCCTACTCCACATGTTAGCACATATGATGATTTTTATGCTCCGCATCCACGAGCACATGCACACCATGTGAGACACACTCATGCACGTGTTCCACCACATTCATATGCTCATCCTCATTCTCATATGAATAAGTATCATCATGCACCATTGCATCATATGCCATATGCTTACCCATGACATGCATCATATAGAAATCAACAACGTATGCATGTTCCCAATAGGACTAGGAGTCCCAAGACATACACCATTTGGGGTCCGAAGAACACAAGCATGTATAATAAGGATTTGTATGTGCAATCATATATTAACGATATTATTTTGAATGATGATTATGTTGGGAAATCACGGTCCTCGTGGACTTGGTTTCCGAAGGGTTAGTTTCCTTTGACCCTTCATTGCTTGGTACCATAAGTTTAATTTCATTTTATGGGTACCAACGCAATTGTGGTAAGAATTGGTTTATTTTTTATTTGCATATTGATCGTGGATGTGCATGTTAATTTGAAACCTAAATTCATATTGAATTTGAATTTAGTTAAGATATGGGTTACATTTAATTTGAATTTAGTTCGCTAAATTTATTGCCTAACCCATAGGATCCAAAAAGATTTTTGGATACCAAAATGATATGTTCTTCTAGGTTCAATCCATCATGGGATACCAACCCTACCAACTCATTGATTTGCAAAGTGTTTCATTCAAATAGAGTTGATGGTGCTTAAGAGATGCACCAAAGTAGGGGGAGCTTAATGTTGTAAGTATATTCTTGCATTTAATATACATTTGGTATCCATGTAGGTTGAATGCATGCATTGTTAGAATATCTACATTGGTATCATTTTGTTTCAATTAGTATGCTAGAATTGTGTATGCCATAGATTTATGATGTTCTATCTATGTTTGGCATAACACTTTTGCATGTTACTCTTGGTATCATATTTGCTACATTTGGTTTTCACATTGGATTTTTGTCTCTGATGTTGATTTCGTCGTTCGACGATTAACTTGGTTAAATAGAATTGGTTCTATGAAATCATAGAATTGTTTTCCATGCACTATTTAACTAAGAATGTTGATATTGGAGAGTATGTTCCATAACTCAATAAGTGAAATTAATTTGAGTTTTGGATATTTCGTTTTTCGATTTTCGCCTATGGTTTGATGATTTCGTATTTCGATTTTCGCCTATGGCTTGATGATTTCGTTTTTTGATTTTCGCCTATGGTTTGATGATTTCGTATTTCGATTTTCGCCTATGGCTTGATGATTTCATTTTTCGATTTTCGCCTATGGTTTGATGATTTCGTATTTCGATTTTCGCCTATGGCTTGATGATTTCATTTTTCGATTTTTGATTATGGTCATGTTGGCACGCTTTGATTTTCTTCGGTATTTTACATTTGGTATTTTACTTTGGTGTCATTTGGATCGAGGTCGTATTCTTAGACTCTCATGCTTTTATTTCTTAGCCATTGTAATCTTGTCGATAATCTCCTCCCGCTCTTTTTGCTAATGCCAAAGGGGGAGAGAATTAATAATGACAATGTGCTAATTGATGTTCAAAGCAATTTACCATGAATCTAATTTGATATGTTAGATTCAAGGGGAGTTAAGATATAAGATGGATTTAGATCCTAAATTACGATAATATGATTCATATTTTTTATTTCCCTCGTCTGCTTGATGTGTATGAATATTATTGAATACGGAACTAACGTATCATCAATGCAGAGGGAGTAAGTAAATTTCATTTGAATCATCATTATTGATTATTATTTATGTTGGTATGTTATCACCAAAAAGGGGGAGAATGTTGAGTATTGATTCCCCGGATTTGGTTTTGGATGATGAGCAAACATAAATATCGTATACTAACTATTTGTGAGCGCAGTTATGGAGATCGTCACCAAAAGAATACGTACATCAAAAGCGACGTCGCAAGACTTCTCAATACACGCGATCGTGTGCCTGAAGCTTCGTTGAAGCTCAAGGAGTATTAATGAAGTCAAGAATGAAGATTGAAACTTTGAAGACGGTTCGTCATGTAATATTTATTGTCTTCTAGCTTCATAGATTAGAATGTTAAGCCTTGAGTAGGACTTACATTATTATCTTCATTTCGCTCATGTCTTAGAGCTAAGATTATCATAGAAGCCATTAGAAACTTTCCCGAAGCCTATCGCTTCTTTCCTCGGCTTCTAGTGCATGTTAGTTGGTTCAAGTAGAAGAACCAACCGACTAGATAACGATCTAGTCGGTCGGCAATTCCTCTTGAACCGACTAGAATGCCTTGCTCATTTCAGATCATTCCATGTTGATCAATTAGTCGATCAAAGAAGAGTCATCGACCGACTAGATGACGATCTAGTCGGTTAGGAATCCTTCTTAGACCGACTAGTTATCATTGCCTGATTTCAGCCTGAGCTACTGTTTACAGTTAGTCGGTCAAAGCACAACGACCGACCGATTAGTTGAGAAACTAGTCGGTTGGAAGTTGTTCTTAAACCGACTAGCTGTCTTTGTTTCCAGCTTATTGTTTTTCTCTCTTAGTCGGTCAAAGAACACTCACCGACCGACTAGATGATGATCTAGTCGGTTGGCAAGTCTTCTTCGACCGACTAGTTCATATTGCCTGGAACTTTATCTTTTGGCTGTAAGCCTGTTAGTCGGTTCATGAAAAATCACCGACCGACTAGTTGCCAATCTAGTCGGTCAGTGATCCTTCTTAGACCGACTAACTGCTTCAGAAATATGACCATTGGGAATCTTTTGAGCACGATTTTTCTTGCCTCTATAAATACAAACCTGATTCGTTTGAGGCAAGGTTAGCGGTCCATTATCCAAGTTATTTCAGACCTAAGAGAAGAGTTTTCTCAAGCTAATTCAAAGCTCTCTCTTCCTCACAAGAATCTATCCCTTCACTCTTTGAGCCATATTCCTCAAGAGAGATTCTCTCCATTGTGAGCCTTCCAAGCCAATAGCTTGATCCAAAGTCACCATCCTCCATTCTAGCCTTCGATCGCTGATTTTATTGGTGGAGCTTCGGTTTGGTGACATTCTCTCCTCAAAATCCTTCTTGCCCTAATTTGGTAAGTTATACTCACGGCATAGGATTTTGTGGTAAGTGTTTCATAGTTCATTTCAATTGATATTGCAATTGTGTCTCTCGGTTGTGAGAGAGTGTGTGATCCCGGGTTGTGGGAGTCACATGTTCATTGTGTATGATTTGGTCTTGTGAGGGGTTTTCACAAGAATTTCATAGTGCAAAATCTTGAGTTAGGGTTTCTAACTCAAGTATCCGGAGGGGATCCGGGTGGTTGGGACGTAGGATCATCGGGAACAAGTCGAGGAGACTTGGGTGGATCCGAACCCGTTACATGCTTTGTTTGCGTTTGATAATTCTTGTTGATTGCTGTTTATTCCGCATTGTCGTTTGTTTCTTGCACAATAATTAGGAAAAACTATCTTGATTATTTTAAAGTACTATTCACCCCCCTCTAGTACATGTGCAGTAGCTTCACAGGGCACTACAAAACACTCTCACCCAAATTCTTTTTCAGATGTATGCTAGGGTCACAGGGAGTTCTAGCAGGCACAACATCAAAACAGTTGAAATTTTTCAGCACTTTTTCAACGTAATAAGATTGACTCAAGGAGATGCCACTGGAGTTTCTAATAACTCTAACTCCTAAAATAACATCTGCTTCTCCTAGGTTTTCATTTCAAATTGAGATGACAAGAAATTCTTGGTATCTTTCACAACGTCCACATTGTTCTCAAAAATCAATATGTCATCTACATATAGGCATATAATTACACAAACTGATCCTATAAGTTTAGAATAAACACAGGAATCAGATGTATTCACAATATAGCCATTCCTTACTAAATACAAGGCTGCTTGCTTTAGACCAAATAGAGATTTTCTAAGTTTGCATACATTATTCTCTTGACCAACAATCACAAACCCCTTAAGTTGGGACATATAGATATCTTCCTCTAAGTCACCATTTAAAAAGGTTGTTTTGACATCCATTTGATGTACTACTAACTTATGAATTGTAGCTAAGGCAATTAGAGTTATTATCGTAGCAATCTTGGTCACAGGAGAATAAACATCGAAATAGTCTAAGCCTTTCTTTTGGGTAAAATCACTAATCACAAGTCTAGCTTTGAACTTTTCTATTGAACCATCAGGTCTCATCTTTTCTTGAAGATCCATTTACTACTAATGGGTCTACTACCTGTTTGCCCCAACGATTTAACGTCGAGGGTGGAGTAGGTAAATCAGAAAATTTCCAAGTTTGTTAGAAATAATAGAATCAAGCTCGCTTTTAATGCATATTTCCAAAAACTAGCATCAATGGATCTCATTGCCTCATCATAAGTTTTTGGGTCTTCTTCTATCATGAAGGCAGACACAAGTTCATCACTAAGCAAATCTATACATGCACTTTCTGATAAGAAAGCAATAATGAAGTCAGGTCCAAAGTTGGTTTCAGTTCTTTGCCTCTTACTCCTTCTAGGTTCATCATTAATAGTACTAGTAAAAGTAGGACTATTTGTATGAATATCATCAGATAATGAAGAAGGAGTGGGCACAGAAAAATCTGAAGGCGAAAGAGATATGGATTCCTTTTTTAAAGGAAAAACATGTTCAAAAAACTCTGCATCTCTAGACTCAGAAATAGAATGATACTTTAAAGACATGAATCTATAGGTACCACTATTATGACCATAACCAATGAACATTGTATTATAGGTCTTAGGTCCAATGTTAGACTTCTTAAAGTCGGGTAGACCTATTTTAGCCAAACACCCCCACACTCTAAGAAAATTCAGGTTGGGAGTAAATCCTTTCCACATCTCATAAGGAGTGGGGTACACGATTAATAACATGACAAGCTGAGAGAATAGCTTCCCCCACATGTCATCAGACATCCCTGAACTCAAAAGCATAGCATTCACCATTTCCTTCAAGGTTCTGTTCTTACGTTCAGCTATACCATTTTGTTGTGGTAAGTATGGGGGCACTAAACTCATGTATAATCCCATTCTTCTCACAAAAATCCTTAATGGTGTTGGTACTATATTCTCTACCTCTATCAGACCTAACTCTCTTAATTTTCCTATCAAGTTGGTTTTCTGCTTCAGCCTTGTATTTAATAAACATTTCATCTGCTTCACCTTTAGTTCTAAGAAGATACACCCTAGTAAACTTAGAGCAATCATCAACGAAGGTGATATAATAATGTTTTCCTCCTTTGCCCCTAGTATTTTTGAAATGAGCTAAGTCTGTATGAATTAGTTATAGAAGTTTTGATTGCCTAGTAGTGATTGGTTTGCATGGTTTTTTAGTGAATTTAGCTTCTACACAAATAGGGTATTTGGTGTTAAGGCCAAATTCCTTAGCCTGTTAATGGAAGCAATATTGACATGCCTTAGTCGACTATGCCATAAATCTAACTACTCAGCAATATAAACAGAAGCAGGTTTATTCGTAATTTCAGAAGCAAATTAAGAATAAACAGACCCTCACTCAGATACCCATTCCCTACAAAGTCCCCACTGCGAGTAATTACAACCTTGTCAGCCTCAAAGACAAGTTTCAGTCCAGCTTTATTCAGCAAGGCACCAGACATGAGGTTGCAACACATTGATGGGACATACAGAACATTGTTGAGGGATATGGTTTTTCCTGAGGTGAGTTTCAGCAGCATTGTACCTTTATCAGCAACTCCAGCAGCTGTTGAGTTTCACATGAAGACGCATTATGTATCAGCAGCATCTTTGAAGTTATGGAACAGCTCCTTGTTGACGCAGAGGTGCCTTGTAGCGCGAGTGTCCAGCACCCAATCAGTGTTGTTGGCCACTAGGTTTGCTTCAACAACTATAGTAGCAATGACTTCATCCTGCTCAGCAAGGTTAGCTTGAGCAGCAGCATTACCACCTTGTTTCTGGAACGTCTTTTTGGGTCCTTGGCGCTGAGTGCATTGGTAGGCCTTATGGCCCGGCTTGCCGCAAGCATAGCAAACCACGTTTGACTTCTGGAACTTGCCTTCATGTTTGTTGAACTGGCCTTGCTTCTTATTTTTTTCCTTGGTTAACGGTTTTCTTTTCGCTGCTTGTGAACCTGTTTTTGTTTAAAGGGCTAGCAGATTCAACGATGTTAGCCTTTACAGAATTAACAGGAAGAGAAGCAAGCTTATCTTTGAGGCGATTAGCCTCTTCAGTTCTTATGTGGCTGATCAGCTCGTGCAGCGACAGGTCCTTCTTGTGTTTGAGGTGATTCTTGTATTCATTCCAGGATGGTGGGAACCTCTCCAGCAGCACGTTCGATTGAAAGATTTCGCACATCTTCATGCCTTCCTTAAGAACATCAGAACACAGGTTCTCATAGACATGAACCTGCTCCATGATTGGTTTGTCATCGACCATTTGAAAAGTCAGCCACTTCCTGACGACATACGTCTTCTTCCCTGGATCATCTACACCATATTTCTTCTGTAGGGAATCCCAGATGAATTTAGCAGATTTGTGGATCATAAATAAATCAAAAAGAGAATTTTTCATATGATTAAAAAGATGACAGCGGACCGTTTTGTTATCTTTCTCATACTTCTTAATCTCTTCTTCATTAGTTTTAGGAATAGTAACAGAAGAAGTGGTGGTAGTGGTAATGACTTGAGATTCAACAGGGCAGTCGTTGAACAAGACATAGTCAACTTCAAGTTGTTCAAAGAACATAACTAGTTTTTGATACCAGCGTTTGTAATTGGTTCCATCAAGCGGTTCCAAATTAATGGGTCAAGGATCAATTTGTTGGGTAGGATTGCCATAGTAATACTAATTAATTGCTTTCAAATTGTAAGTTGAAGAATGGAAGAACTATGATAGAGAAGGCGAAATCAAATGACAAAATCAAGAATGAAGTCAGAGAACAGTGACTGCGGCAGAAAACAGAGACTGCGAAAAAGAACAGATGCATAGATACTTCTCAGATTAAACTTGGAAGCGGTGGCGTAGGAAGAGCACTGCCTTGAAAGCTATTACGGCGCGACCGTGGTGGTAATTGCTGTCGCCGGTTACTCTCCAAGGTTAACACAGCTGCAGCTTCTGAACGCGTCCACTCGTGGACAGAAACAGAGGAGTTTGCGCACAGGAACCCAGGAACGCGTGAGAGAAATATTGTAAGAAGGTATGAGAAGGTATGAGGTTTTTCGTGTTCTTCAAAGAAGACGCCACAGCTACTTATAGGAATAGAAAAGACGGTTGAAGAATTCAAACGTGCAAAAGATATATGTCGCGTTTGAATGTTGTAGTAACAGCCGCAATAAAAGGAAAATTATAGCCGTTTGAATGTTAACAGCCTTGAATGAATGCTGCAATTAAATAGCCAGATCCAAAAAGGGGGCCAGATTTAGAGGATTTAAATCTGAGACATAAAGGCGCGCGCGTCACGACGGGCGGGCGGCACACAGACGCCGCGGCCAGCCGGCGGCGGCGGCCCGCATGGTGGACCAAGACCATGTAGGTCCTTTCCCCTTCACAAAAGTGTCGTGCCCCTTGGGGCACAACCCTTAAGTCTCTACAACTCCCCTAATAAACACCTCCAAGGTAAATTGCCCAAGCAATATTGGACTAAAAGAAATTGAAAATAAAACAAGGCTTTTGAGAGACTATAATCTCCAACAGTGGATTGCAAGTAGTGTGAATGTACACGAGTGTGAAGAAATGACTATTGTTTAATTAGTAATGTATATGGCATGACCTTGATTGATTAGATTAGAAACCTTTGAATTGTATCGCTTCCGTGATTCCAAGCATAACTAGAAATTATGCTCATGTAGAGACTTACAATACATCAAATTGAGACTCAACAAGGGCAGTTTGGTAATTTGAAACAGCAACCAAGGCGAGGGCAATCGAGTAATTTTCCATGCTACAACTTGGCTTCTATATTATCAACTTGTAAGACCAACTTGCGCTTTAATAAACCCCATATGAGTCCAACAGCCCACGCCTTCTCCCGCTCTGTCCCTCATTTATTTATTTTCAGAATAAAACGTACCACCTTCCCTTGAACAAACGTCTGCAACTTGCAATTTTCCCACACACACACACACTATGTGCAATAAGTAGGAAGCACGCTTTGCACAAAAATGTTTGTTTGTTCTCAACTTGCAATAACACGGGGCAGGTTAAAGCATTTTTGCATCTTTATTCATAAAAGAATACAATGTTACATATGAGAATGCAATTTGCCAAAAAATAGACAACCATCCACCCACACCACACCTCCATGAAAATGCTTGCACCTTTACAGCACATCACCATATAAATCCCCACAGCTCCCTCCCAAATCAAGAAACCAAATCATGCCTTGCTCGGAGCTCCACCTCCCCCGCTCCTCCTCCGTCTTAACCCCCAAGAACCACAACAACACCCACTCGGTGGTCCCCCCGATCCCGGAAGCTGTTGCCCGCCACCACGAGCACTCCGTTGGCCCCGACCAGTGCTGCTCCGCCGTCGTCCAGACCGTCTCCGCCCCCGTCCCCGCCGTCTGGTCCGTCGTCCGCCGCTTCGACAACCCCCAGGCCTACAAGCACTTCGTCAAGTCCTGCCACCTCCTCGGCGACGCCTTCGCCGTCGGCTCCCTCCGCGAGGTCAGCCTCGTCTCCGGCATCCCCGCCGTCAACAGCACCGAGAGGCTCGAGATCCTCGACGACGAGCGCCACGTCCTCAGCTTCAGGGTCATCGGCGGCGAGCACCGGCTTACCAACTACCGGTCCGTGACGACGCTCCACGCCTCAGGCCCGTCGGAGACCGTCGTCGTCGAGAGCTACGTCGTGGACGTGCCGCCGGGAAACACCCCGGAGGACACGCGCCTGTTCGTGGACACCATCGTCCGGTGCAACCTCCAGTCTCTCGCCCGGACCGCCGTGAAGATGGCCTCCCCGCCCTTTTGATTCTTAGGGTTGATTGGTTGGGTTTGTGCTGGGTGTGGGGCCCACTTTGTTTTTTCTTGAGTCAGAAATTACCAAGAAGAATACTACGAAGAGGGAGAGCTGTGTACAATCTACTGTTTTGTTGTTGTGTCATCTTAATTTGATTTTTTTAAAAAAAGTTAATGTTAATAATTTCGTCAAGTAAGTAGAGCTTGTGCATTCGTGTTATCATTATTATTAATTATCAGCTTGGTTGGATAATTGCATGAGATTAACGAGCTCATGAAAGTACATCTCCAGTCCACCGACATGGTCACATGGCACGAGAGGGGGGAGCAGCTCTTGCCATCTCATTCGATCTCATGCATGCACCTTGACATACGATGCATGATGCATGCATGAGAGGAATATACACATGTTGCATTAAATAATTATAATAATAGTAGTAGTGAAGAGAGAAACTTGGGTGATGGGGAATGTATCAGCAGCAGCAGCAGCAGCAAGCTGGCAAGCCTGCAGGGGGGCAAGCAACAAGTTGGTCATCGGTTACCCCATCCCACAAGTTGCAGGGCAAAGAAGTGCAAGTTGCTGCAAATCTTCTCCGTTTTTTCTCTTGCCCTTTTTTGCGCTTGGCCTCTCTCTCGCTGGTTAGGTGTAAATAATAATTTGAATATATTTTGTTTCTGCAAGTTGGAGGTGCAAGTTGCAGGGAGTGGGCAAGCTTTTTGAATGATCCTCGTGGCCTCTCCCCCAACTTTCGAGGCTCTATAGCACTGATTCAACTCTGTCACACTCACATTTTCCTTCCAGACTTTATACGGACAGTGATGGAGCATTGAGGGGTTAATTGAATGGGCTATTTTTTTTTTGGACCATTTGGGCTTTACTAGTTTCTTCGAATATTAGGATAAGTATGCTGGCACAAATCATTTTGGCTTTTTTTTTCCAATTGTAGAATGATCATTTGTTCCACATAATCAATGTACAATTCCATTAAAGAAGTGGCCAATTTAGTATGTGTGAAAATTGGCTCGATTTGAGGCGCTAAAGGGGCACTGGCGACGTAGGGTTGAGTAGTCATGCAGGACTGGCTTGCCCGTGCCTAGGGTCCCGCATATCTGGCCATACGTGGCCAGATACGAGGATTCAGGGCCGTGCTAACTCATGCAAGCCTGAATCCTCGGTGAGGAGGATCGGCGCACTCGGAAGCTCGGCGACTCGACAGCCCGGCTTTCGGTAGCTCAGCAGCTCAGAGGCGTCGACTACAGGATCGATGCAGAATCCTATTCGAGTAAGAATTGCTCTCCCGATAAAATTATGTTTGAGTTCGAATTTCACTCTAAATAGAATTATTTTTGAATTAGAGTTTCTCTCCCCAGTGGAATTCAGTTTGAAGAAGATATAAAAAAGACGTTTGGAGAGGGTTTTTTTGGGACGAGATAGAAAAAGAAGAAAAAGAGAGTGTTTTGAGTCGTCACTTGAGAGAGCCAATTTTAGAAATTGTATTGAGTGCTTTTAGGGTGATCTTGAGTGTTTCTTCTTCGCTAAGAAGCAAGAAGAGTAGTATTTTCTGTTCTTCCTTCAAATAAAATCTATTGAATGTTTGCTTGGATGGCCGATGACCTAAAATATTTATTGTGCCCTTGGTGTTCTTGCTCGTCCTCTCACCACCAGATCGTCCAACGGTCCAAAGTTTCTGCCATTAGCAGAACAAATTGGTATTAGAGCTGAGGTTTGGATATCTGCGTAGGTGGTGAAGATGAGCAACAGCGGCGAGGGCACCACTCCAAAGAGTAACCTCCAAAAAGCAACCTCCATCAGCTCGGATGATCGTGTCCAATACGAATTTTGAGATAAAGAAGTTGATGGATGTGGAGATATGAGATCCTAGATGTCTTGAATTAGCACGGTCAAGACATAGCATTGGATGAAAATCCAATGACAATGTCAGACACAGAGTGGGAGACCTTGACCGAAATGCGTGTGGTACAATCCGCCTTTATTTGAGAAAAGAGAAGAAGTATCCTTTCATAGAGGAGACCAACACTAAGGCATTTTGGGATGAGCTCGGAAAAAAATACATGAAGAAAAGCATCTAAAATCTCTTGCACCTACAGAAGAAGTTATTTGCCTTGAAGCTCGAAGATGGAATATCTATTGAATAAAACATTGATAACTACAATAAGCTCTTGACCGATCTAAAGAATGTTGATATCAAGGTCGATGATACAATGCGATGATGATGATTCTCAACTCTCTACCCAAAGACTACATTCATATTGGTTCGATTCTTACACACGGCAAGAATTCAATCATTTTTAAAGATGTGTCCAATGCTCTTACAAGCAATGAATTAAGGAAGAACGGCGATCTAGACATAAGGGTACGAAGTCACACTGCTCTTACTGTAGTAAGAGGTCGAAGCAATGAGAGAGGTGGAGGGCGTAAACGGTATTTTCGATCCAAACCTATGGACAAGATCAGAGGACCACCTCGCAAGGACTTACGAAAGAACAATGTGCCTTTTGTCAAGAGAACAGACAATGGGTCAAATATTGTCCAAAGGCAAAAAAAGAAGCATGATGCTACCGCAAGCTTCAAGGGCGTTGAGGTTGATGAGTGGGTATTGGTTGGTGCTTCGGATGGTGTGACGTCAGAAAGTTGGCTGCTTGATTCTGGATGCTCCTTTCAATTGACGCCACATAGAGAATATTTTACGACCTTTCATGATGGTAGTAAGAGTACGGCCCTACTTGGAGAGGAATGAGCTTGCATGATGACATGTATTGGCATAATTCGGATCAAGATCAGTGATGGAGTCACAAGGACATTGACAAGGTATGTTATGCTTCCGGCCTAAAGCGAAACCTCATATCGCTTGGGTCACTTGAAGTCAATGGGTGTAGAGTGACCATGGAGAACGGAACTCTGAGGGTGACTTGAGGAGTAATGATTTTGATGAAAGGGAAGCATAAATGTAACATCTACTATTTGGATAGCTCGGTGGTGACTGGCACTGCAACACTCTCCGGTGAGGATGACAGAGACGATTCATTACTTTGGCACATGCGTCTAGGACATGTTGGAGAGAAGGCTCTATGGAATCTTACTGAGAGGGATCGCCTACAATGAGCCAAGATTGATTTCTGCAAGTGTT
Organism: Scilla litardierei; assembly: GCA_030789695.1. NCBI lineage: Eukaryota > Viridiplantae > Streptophyta > Magnoliopsida > Asparagales > Asparagaceae > Scilla > Scilla litardierei. Next base: position 788,257,636 of record CM061142.1, on the reverse strand, counting down.
GTGTCGTTGGCAAAAAGTCAGGTGCATCTTTTGGAACCGCCATCCATAATTCAAAGGGAGTGCTTGACAATGTCCACACCGATGTGTGGGGATCGACGAGGACGGCCTCATTGGGAGGTAACACTATTTTGTGTTTTTCATTGATGATTTCTCACGCATGGTATGTGTGTTTCCACTGAAGTCTAAAGATCAGGTTCAAAGTAAGTTCATAGATTCAAAGACACTGATTGAGAAACGGACAGGCATGAAAGTCAAGAGACGCCGCAGTGACAATGGCAGAGAGTATTGGTCTGCCCCTTCCAGGAGTATTGCAAAAGAGATGGGATTCAGAGACACTTCACCGTTAGTGGCATGCCACAGCAAAACGGAATATCTAAGAGGCCATGAATCGGACCTTGCTAGAGAAGGTCCAATGCATGTTACCTACAGTCCGAGGGGGGCTTTATTCCTTCTTATTTTAATACTCTCATGGATCAACTTCGATAACTCGGTGTACGTCCTGTAGTAACTTGCGATACGTGCATGGTTTCCTTGCCATCAGAGGTTTAACCCATCCCCCATTACATGATGGCATGTTGTTCGCCCCAATAGTTAGTTTTCCATTAAACGAGCATGTAACAAAAACAGCTTCATTCGCCATTATCTTAGTCCTAAATAAATCATCATTAAATGTTAATAACCGCTAATCACAGTTAAATGTTAGGTAACTGCAGTCCAATTCTCAAAGTTCATTTCTAACCATGCAAATGCTTTGACTAATAGCAACCCATGGCTGCAAACCATATTCACTTTGATGAGTCTAAATTGATCCTCTTTGTTTTCAATTATGTAATACTTGGTCCAAAAAGAAATCCAAGTAGCAGAGGTTGCCAATCCCACCCAATACTTGCTTCAATTAAACGTTACCATGCTTTAATTATTTATTGATAATAGCTACAAAATCGTATTATACATATATTCAAAATATGATATGATATTATATATGTATGTATGTATGTATGTATGTATGTATAATGTCTATTTAAGTTGACAAAATAGTATCACACATTTACTGACATGCATGCTTATGAACATAATATTTGATAAACAACATAATGATTAAAGATTAATTTTCGCATTTATACATATACACACATAAGCATAGAGAAATAATAATTAATATAGAATTTTTTTATACATTAATTTTTAGATAGAGATGAGTTAGAGTTAGAGAAAAAAGGGTTTGAGAGGTGTGAGAGGTAATGTGTGTGTATGATAGACAGAGAGGAGAAGGTCAGAGGGAGAAAAAGATGGTGATTATACACAATAAAATTTTTATTTTTTTCCTTGCCCTGAGCCGCCTAGGGCAAATTGTACACAGTTTTGCATCCGCGTGCTGTATTAGCATAGGAATCAATATCAAAATAAAAAGAATGGAAGAAGGAAACACTGTATAAGGAGACGGAAAAAAAGTGCGTTTTAAAATACAAATTAGGTATTTAATGTACAAAATATTTTATATGGTAAATACATAATTATTAATTATTGTATGTAAAATACATAAAAATGTTGTGAATGGGTATTTACTGGGTTGATGAGTTATTGGGCCAACCTAAGTGGTTGGGCCCATACCCACTTGTATTCTCCCCTTTGGCTATACATATAGACTTGAGGGCTCTCCCCTCGGTAGTTGATTCATAACACGTTATCAGCACGAGTCTCTAAAAAAAATTTTTTTTCCACAAATTTTTTCCGTTCGTTGCGAAGGCGAAGGCGAAGACGAGACGGGAGATCCACGAGCGCGGTGCAAGGCTTCCTTCATCAAGGGTCGTCATCCGCGTAGGGCTTCGTGCAACCGTCGCTATATCCGGAGGACGGATATAGAGGTAAAAACACTAAAAACGATATTTTTAATCATACGTATGATTACCCCTCCCCTAGATCTCACAAGATCGTCGTGGGGATTCATCGTCGCCTTGAAAACGACAGATTTTCCATCCCAAAAACCCAATTTTTCGGGTAAAAACTCAATTTTTAGGGACAAAACCCTAATTTTGATCTCTCCGGCGGCTAGCCGTCGCCGGAAACCCCCCCTCGCCGGAAACCCCCACCCCTCGCCGGAAAACCCCACCCCCCCTCCCTGGCCGCCTCCCCCTGCAGGGGGGCGGCCCCCGCCGCCGCCCCTGCAGGGGGCGGCGGCCCCCGAGGCCGCGCCCCCTGCAGGGGGGCGGCCCTGGCCGTTCCCCCCTGCAGGGGGGGCGGCCTCCGCGGCCGCGCCCCCTGCAGGGGGGGCGGCCCCCGCCGCCCCCCCTGCAGGGGGCGGCGGCCCCCGGCGGCCGCGCCCCCCCTGCAGGGGGCGGCGGCGGCGCCGGCCCCCCCCCCCCAAAACGAGAAACCCTAAAAAAAGGCAGATAAAAACCTGTGGGCCTGAAGCCCACAGGCAGCCTGTGGGCTTCAGGCCCACAGGCCAATTTTTCACCAAAAAAAAAAAACAAAACAGATCTATGGGCCTGAAGCCCACAGCAGATCTGTGGGCTTCAGGCCCACAGATTTCCCACAAAAAAAGCCTATGGGCCTGAAGCCCATAGTTCGACTGTGGGCTTCAGACCCGCATGTTGTTTTATCTGAAAGAAGAAAAAAAATTGGGGGAGGCAAAGGCTATTAACAAGCCTTAAAAGGCAACTTGCTAGCCTAAAAATTAATTCAAAAGGGGGATTTAAGGGCAAAATATTCGTGAAAAATCACGGTAAATTACGGGACAAATATCGGGCAGGCGAGGACTTTTTGGGGATCCTTGGGGGGGGGGCTTTTGGGATGATGAGGGAAACTTTTCCCTCTAACAAAGAAAATGTTTATTTTGGGATCTTTATCAATTTAATTGATTAAACCCCATTCAAATTACAACCTGTGCATTGTAATGATGTTTTCTGCAAATATCATGTTTACATGCTTTGCATCTCTGGTATATTCTGTTGGATATTATATGCGTGGTTGTGCATTGTATTTAAAACTTAATAATTAGGAAGATTCTGCGACCGCTCTGCCGTTAGTAACCTAACGGTGTATGACGTTGCCCAGTGGTCCAATAATTATTAAGTGTTTAAATTATTTATCCATCTCTGCGAATATTAAATGCATGTGATGCCTGTGATGAAAATGTTGATGAGCACAATATTTCTGCATGAATTGCTAAATGTGGTTTTTGGATCGGCCGTTTAGTCCCACAGTTTATTTCCTGCATTTTCCTTTTATTTTTGAGAGAAATTATAGTGAGGAATTTATGTAAATGTCAAAGAAAGAAGACCAACTTCCATGGAGACGGAGGCCACGCTTGAAGATGGAGATACCATATGGGACCCACGGGGTTTCCAAAGTTGTATTCTCATTTTCTTTAAGCTGCAAATTTGTATAATTTGGACTGTGGACTTTTTTTGGACTCTTTCTTGTGGGACTGGCCGATCCACACATTTAGTTTTTCGTTAAATATTGCCTCCGCATGAAAATGTTTTCTCTGAATTAATTATTAATTCATGCATGTTTGTGCTCTGCTAGATAAATGGCTAATATTGCAAGCGTTAATTTCGAAGTGCTGGAAGCATCAGGTAGAAACTATCTAAGCTGGCAGCTAGATGTAAAGTTTCACCTGCGGGCAAAGTCCCTCATCGCTGCTGTGACTGAAAAAGAAAATGTTAGCGATATAGAGAAGGCGCAAGCCATCACCTATATTCGCCGCAATGTGGACAAGACCTTAAAGGCTGAATACCTTACGGTCGAAGATCCACTTGAACTATGGACTGCCCTTGAGGACAGGTATAAACATCAAAAAGATGTTATACTCCCAAGGGCACGATATGAGTGGGAGAACATGAGACTACAGGACTTTAAGTCCATTGCTGAGTACAACTCAGCACTTTTTAGCATCACCTCACGCCTGAAGTTGTGTGGTGAAAAAGCCTCAGAAAATCGCATACTGGAAAAGACGTATACGTCCTTCCATGAAAAAGATGCGATACTCATACAGCAATACCGTGAACGCAAGTTCACCAAGTATTCCGAGCTTCCGTCATGTTTACTCATGGCCGAGTAAAACAGAGAGCTTCTTCTCTCTACTCACAATATACGCTCCCCGGCACTGCCCCCCACCAGAAGCTCACTATTCCTCTTCCTTCAAAAAGAAGAAGGATAATAAAAGAGAAGAAAGACCACAGAAGGGGGGGGTCAACAGAAAAAATGCCAAGGGCCATGTACAGCAGCAGCGAAATAATGAAAGTAAGCGGAAGTTCACGAGGCACAGAAATAACAAAAATAGAAATGATATACCCCCACCCAAGAGGGAATGGGAAGACCAGTGCCAAAATTGTGGCATAAAAGGCCACTGGTCCAGAATGTGCCGAACTCCGCATCATCTCCAGGATTTGTATAAAGAGAACAAGAAAAATAAAGCTGAAACAAACCTGATGACATCTGATGCTCCAGTTAAGTTTTTCAGCTGACGACTTCGAAAATAATGACATGCTTGACTAGCCTTTACTTTTATCTTGCAAAATTGTTTAGAACATCTCACGTTATGAGAGCTTTTGTATTACGCAATCTGTTTTGATTGAAAAATTTTAGTAGACAATATATGAATATGTCTATCTGAATATGCTTGTGCCTTTCATCTTTTGAAACTGCTCTCATAAATAATTAGTAGACAATAAACACGTACGATCTCTTTCAATACAGAGCCCAATATCAGGGCTATATTGAAGATCCAGGGAATGCAACACAGTTGCCCCCCAAACGACACAAAAATAATGGATGCACTAATCCCTCCGAATTCCAAAAAGAAACTTTCTAAGTTTCAAGGACATCCGTTTCAACGGATCCCACTTGGAAACAGCAAATGTAAATGAAAAAATTACCGTATGCGACGTCTCAAGAAATAGGAGTAAAATCCACACTTGAACGTTTTGAGAGCCTTATAGGCCTCTACCATACGAAGATTCGGAGAAAGGAAGCAGAATTAAACGGAGCACCTGAAGTGCCCTACATCAGCCGAGTTTTTACTCTGGCATGTTGGACTTGGCCACCCTGGATTTGTGATGCACAGCATCTTATCCTATGGGTATGACTTGAAGAACCAGAAGATTCTTCAGAAGGGAAAATTCCCTCGCATCCCTTACTATAAGGGAAGATTAATTACAAGGCCATCTCCACGAAAAGTTGAAAAAGGATCTCCACGCTTCCTCAAAAAGAATACAAGGAGACAGATGTGGATAAAATCCACCACCCCTAGTGGGCTATTTTGGTACTTCATTGTACTGATAAATGCATCCTCAGAATATTCGTACGTATGTCTACTACAAGACCCGCAACTTAGCTTTTCCAAAAGCTATTGGCACAAGAATAAAAATGTTGCGGGCACATTTCCCAGACAATAAAATATTGCAAATAAGTCTGGTTAATGTTGGGAAATATACCTCCCAGTCTTTTCAAGAGTACTGCCAATCAACGGGAATTGAAAATGAACATACAAGTGCCGCATGTTCATACCCAAAATGGGTCGGCAGAGTCACTGAAAAGTAGACTCCAATGGACTGAACGTCCATTAAATCCCAATTGCCTATGGATGCATGGGGACATGCAAACTCTGCATGCTGCATCGTAAATGAAAATAAGACCCTCTGGAGGTCAGAGTCTCCAATGCAACTTGCATATGGAATGCCACCGAACATTTCTCATCTGAGAATCTTCGGTCGCGCAGTCTTAAATCCCCATTGCACCACCAAAGAGGACCAAAACGGTACTCAGCGTCGCCTAGGTATCCATGCAGGGTTTGACTCACCCTCACTTATAAGATACCTAGAACCCCAAACGGGGGACGCATTTAAGGCACATCTTGAAGACTGTGATCTCGATGAGACGAGTTTTCCCAAAAATAGGCCCAGATACTGGAAAATCTGGCGCGAAGAAAATTATAACGTGGGATACAAACAGCTTGACCCACTATGATCCGGTAACAATACAATGTGTAGATGAGATCCAGAAGATCTTCCACATACACTGTTCACCAATTACCGGAATCATTTATTGACAACCAGAAGATTGTCAGATCACACATCCCTGCTGCAAAAACTCCAGCTAGGATTGACATCCCCGAGAATGGATGCAATCCACCAGCAGCAGAAATGGCTGATCCTCAACAGAAAAGAGGCAGACCACCAGGCTCCAAGGACAGAAACTCCTGGAGACCTTAAGACAATACTACCACAGGACAATGAGCTCCTGTCCACACCATCACCCTTCCCGGAATCCACTGCAGAGGAATTGCCGGGAAAAAGTGAAATTAAGTAAATGTTGTACGTACTGGGGAGGTGTTGGACAGATAGAACATAAATTGTCGACAATATATTCACGTATTATATTGCCATATACATCGCAATGGCGATGATGTTTGTAAATTATCGTTCCACACTCCGTTGCTAGAAGGCAAACGTAGAGATTGGCCAAAATGTGGAACGTGGCAATAGAAGATGAGCTGGACTCACTTATGAAACGTGAAATGTTCGGACCTGAAGTCCAGACACCAAAAGGTGTCAAACCTGTGGATAAAATAAAGTATTGCAAACATAAGAAAAATAAATACAAAATCGTATGCTATACGGTACAACATATAGCCCAAGGAAAATTTCGCTGAAACTAGGGATCGAACAAATTCAAATGAGCATGTCTCATAAATGATGCATCAGTCTCCCTAACTTATCAAAAGCGAATACCTTACGATTTGGCGAAGGAAAATTTTGGATATGCTGTTATTGGATGTTGTGACGGCATACCTTCGTGGATATCTTGTAAAGATAATTTCCACATTTCCTTAAAATGCCTGAATAGACTTCGGGACGTCTATTCAAATGAAGAAATATAAGCATAACAAATAAATGTACAACCAAGAGAATCACTTGAGAAGTCAATGATTCCTACTGAAGGTTGTCTTTGCATCTATGCAAAGAACAGGATTAGAGATCTTAGTTGTAGACAACTAACATCTCATCGGATCTCCTGAAGAGAAAACCGAAATAAATGTACTAGCCTGACTTTTAAACATGAAATAAAAAAGACCTAGGCAAATATAAAGTCATGGCTCATAGAATCCTGTTACAAACGCCCAGAAGTGCGTTGGAGATATTAACAGGACCATTGTCATCCAAAGTACACCTACGGTGGTACACTTACTGGATGAACAAAAAGAACCCTTCCGATCGCTGGAAGAGGGGGAGGATATAACTGGTCCTAAAGTCCCTTATCTTAGTGCAATCATGCACTCCTGGCTAACTGCATGTGTCCCGGTATAACAATTGCAGTAAACTCATTAGCCAGAGATAGTTGGCACCTAAAAAGGGCCATTAGACCTGAGTTAAGCCTTCTGCGCTTACTGCAAGGGTCGAAATATTCGGACTTACAAAATGTAGTAGCATCCTCCAATGTTCATGCAAATGCAGGTTTCAGGTCCAGTCCCTATGCTGAGAAATCACAGAACGGGTACCCACAGTGGGATGGCCATCCCCTGCAGATCTGCAAAGCAACTTATGAAGGCAACATCATCCTATCATTCCGAGATCCTCACCATTCCAGAATCACACCAATGGTGTATTTGAGGGCGCCTGGTGGTACATCACATCCCAGTGACGACTGGGATAGAGGCTGGTTCTGTGGAGCTAACCATATAGTCTGAAGACCACATAAGAGGCGACAAAACTTAGCAACCTCCTTAGAGTCCCTGGATTCAGCAGCTGCTTGATGGTGACGAAATTTGTAATTTGTGTACATTTTCGGAATATTGTAAATAGGAGTGATGAGATAAGCCTAAGAGATCTGAAAGCCTAAGAGCTTTTACAGATCAGGGGGAGTTGAGGGAATTTGTACTCTTTTCCCTTAGCTATGGTTTTTCCCACTAGGTTTTCCATAGCCAAAGGTTTTAACGAGGCAAATCAAATCAACTCTGGATCTCGAAGTATCCACCCCTCTGTGACGCTCAGAATCCAGAAGTATTCATGAGCAGAGTCACTTGTACAAATCAGGGGGAGTTAAAGAGCGTTTGCACTCTTTTTCCTTAACTATGGTTTTTTCCACTCGGGTTTCCATAGCCAAAGGTTTTAACGAGGCAAATCTCACCAACTCAGGATCCTGAAGTATCCACCCCATGTGAGACCCATACAGGCTCAGAATCCTGAAGTATTCATGAGCGGGGTCCACAACCATGGCTGGATAAGGGGGAGTGTTGTGAATGGGTATTTACTGGGTTGATGAGTTATTGGGCCAACCTAAGTGGTTGGGCCCATACCCACTTGTATTCTCCCCTTTGGCTATAAATATAGACTTGAGGGCTCTCCCCTCGGTAGTTGATTCATAACAAAAAATTCTTTTTAATTAATATGCAATATCATCTTCTCATATTTGGTCCCCATACAGGGATATATCAAAATATAAAGAATTTAGATGGAAACATAAAATAAAAATAAGGTAGATTTTCTTTCTTTATTTAAAGTATAAAACCAAAGAAATAATACCCAATAGGTAAAAAATGACAATAAGTAACAAATAATAACAAATAAAAAAGATTTAACCCCTTCTGGTAATGACCGCGTTGATGACCCTGATAATGTTGGGGATGAAAATGCTGATGAGGATGAATATGAGGAAGAATGGGTGGAAGAATTTGATGGAGATGCTATAATGATAAACCAAGAGTGGGAGGATGAAATGCGCCGCTTAGCTCCAAAATTAAAGACACTCAAAAAGACTTATTTGGACCCACCTCGACGGAAAAGCTCAAGGGAAACTCGGAATCCTAAATATCGCTAGGATTCCTTGCTTTATCGGAGTAGTTGGTTTTTGTATGGCTTTGTTTCTCTTGCGTTTTATGTTTGGTTCTATTTTGTAAACCAATATTGTAATTGGTTGAGTTATATGAATAAAGTTGCTTACCCTTCAAAAAAAAGATTTAACTATGGCCTGGTTCCGTAAATCAAACCCTTAACCATTGGACCATAAAGAGGCATTGTTGATAAAGAATAAAAAAATTATTTTATTTTCTTGTCTTGTCACGAGCAAGTTAAGTCAAAATGGCGCTTTCTCCCTCCAATCCCACGACAAAATCAGCAAAAATTTGCCGATTTACTACAGTGACACTCCAAAATTTGGAGTGTTTTTGGAGTCACGGTAGCAAACTGCATTTTTTTTCTTTGTGAGGGCAAATGCTAAATGCACCGTCATGAACTCATACACAGCATTTTGGAGTTGGATGTGTGCATGTTTTAAGTGCTAAAAATTGCTAAGAACGTGTATAGCAATTATGGAGACGCGCTTACCGTTAACAGTGGACTAGACCTTTAGAACTTGCCAAGACAATATGCAAAGCGATGGAATCCCATTTTTCTCTCTCATTCAGTCGGAAAAAGAAGTCAGGCTCCGCAATCAATGGTTCAATGGCTGGACTTTTCAAATAGATAAGGTGACGAAAAGATCCAGAAAAGTTGCCGATGACCAATTCAGTTTCAGAAAAGTTGCAGAAAACGTACAATACAAGATATAGATTCATCAAACTAACAGAAACTTCGCGTTATTCATCTCTGACCTCAATATAGATGCTGCTCAACATCAAGTTCCACAATAATACATCCTATGAGGGGAAGTCTAAGAGAAGATGTTTTTCATTTTTCTTTCCAGAAGATTAATCTACATGCGCGCCAACTTCTGAATGTGAAAAGCACACTTCTTTCCAATTGCCTTGAGAGCGAGGCTTATTGTGTCAATTAAAGCAGTCATATTTATTGAAATTAACTTAAAACTGTTGAAGTCCTTTCTTGGATTTATAAACTGACATCAAACAATGTTATTCCATACTTTCACTGTGTGAAAGCTAATCGACTATTTGGACCACAAAATTATCATCATAATTTAGTAATAACCTCGCAAAGCATACACATCGTGTTCTTCACATTGTTTTAAATATCGGTCAATATGGCCGATATATCGGTATCAGCAGCAAACCAATATGATATGCCATCAGTATCGGGTTTTAAAATTTAACCCGGTATCAGGTCATCAGCCGATTTGCCAGATATATCGGTTCGATATTGGCCGATATATCGGGTCCGATATAGGCCATATTGGATCAAAATTGCAAAAAAAAATTCTTAAGTTTGTGTGCGTTTTATTTTCTAATGTTATGTAATCATTATCATATAACTATTTATTGTAATATTCAATGTGTTTTATTTTCTATTTTATAATGAGATTTAATGTAGATCCATTAGAGGTGGCACAATAAAGGTGGAAAGGTACTCGTGGGACCACATCTTTGTGTCTTGCAACGTGTCACCTGTTCTATATCCTTATATAATGTTATGCAATCATTGTAATATTTGATATGTTTTATTTTCTTATCACTTCACTCGTCATGTTGACATGTTTTATGGTTCTTATTATCTTAATTTATTATGGATGTTTTTTATTTTTCTGCATATAAGTACTGTTAAAGCTTTTTTTTGCTCTGATCTAATAAAATGTTAGCAATCGTCTAATTGATTAGTTATTTTAAGGAAAGTTACGCAATTTATGATGCATTTTCTATTCAAACTATATTTATTTGCTTTATATGAAATATGTTAATAGGTTAATTATAATGCACTTAATTATAATGATGATATATTAGTGATATAATCAAATATGGACATTTAGGATATTATAACTACTCTTTAGTATCAAGATATATAGTTATAATATCTGATATGAGCAACCTGGTATTGATGTGTATCCCTGATATATCTCAAAATATTCGTCATCTAATATTAAAATCAGTCATTCGATAGTATCCGACATTTAAAATACAAGTTCTCAAAATTCAAGAAAGAGAAGAGGGTGAGGGACGGAAAAATACCACACATATTTTTGGTTATTTAAATGCATTAAAGGTTGTCATGGTGTGTCAGAAAAACATGTTATATGTTTGGGCTATAGCAATTGCAAAACAAGGAATAAATCATTCAAACATTGGTATTTTCGTATCTACGTTAGACTCAATGGTGCAGAAAATAGAGAGCACATCAAAGCGGCAAGGCCCGGCACAGACTGAGCAATTCATCAGGGCTTAAATGGCAAAAGCGTCAAATGATATTTATGTAGGAACGCCTGGCACACCAAATACACTCAGGGGTGAATAGTGTAAATCACGACAAATATTGCAAATGAAAAGTTACTAAAATTTGAAATGAAAAATGCGGAAATTAACACAATCCAGAAAAATTCAATCACAAACAAGGAGAATTTTATCCTGGTTCGGAATCTGTATGATCCTACGTCCAGCCTTTAATCCACTATAACCATTTGTTCCCCGCAAGTAACATACAAAAATGGCGACACTCTCTGTACCCCAAACTTTGTAAAATCTCTACACCAAGAGATTCAACAATAAAAGAAGAAATGAAACAACACATAAAGCTTTGATGTGAATTTTGATTAGAATCACAAGGAAATGGTGTAAATGAAATTTCAAGGTTTCTTAATATGCAATGGAAGAAACTTTCTTGAAAATTTCAGTTTTCAAATAGAGAAAAGATTCTGATTTTCTTTTCCAAAGAAAACAAAGAAGAACGCTCTTTGAAGGCAATGAAACCAAATTTCTAAATGAGAAAGAGAGAATCAACGTTCTATTTGATAAAAATGATCCTTACTCTTTTCAGTCTCAGTCTCAGTCTCAGTCTCAGTTCTGTTCTCTGGAAAAAATAACAATACTTCCACGTTAAAGAACAGAATCAGAATCAGATCAGAACTGTTTGAGAATAAAAAATTAGGAATGAATGTCTTTAATGAGAAGGGGTTCTCATTCTTTTATAGGCGGATGGTTTTTAAAAGTCATAAACTGCCTCCAACAGGCATGAAGGGTCAGTTGCGAAAAACGGGCACAGACGAAGTTTGTCGACCAATGATAACTGTTAGTCGACTAATTCGGAAATGACAGAAATTCGACCGTAGAAGTTGAGGATTTGGAGGGAAGGGCGTGATCAACAATTGTCAACGTTAAAGGTGATGGAATAAGTCTAGGTTGAACGCATATGAAGGAAGAATCCTAGTCATCTAAGATAAGTCAACATCAGGCTTTGAAAATATATAAAATATAAAAAAGATGGATTACATAAAAGCCATAGATATGAGCAATGTGAAACATGACTTCTTGGGTTGAGAAGCTTTTGTGTAGAAGGCTTTATCAAATGATTATGGTCATGATGTGGATATGGGAAGTCAGTATCTACACAGAAAGAGTTAGTAACAGTAATATGTTTGTCACATCAAAACCATATGAAATAGAGAATGAAAATATTAAATTCCAACATTCTCCCCCTTTTTGATAATGACAAACATTTAACAACATGAATTAAGTAAATTCTTATAACTACCCCTGAGTAAATGACATATTATTGTGTTTCTCCCCCTTTGGCAACCACAAAAAGGGGGAAAATAGATGCAAAAGAGATGACCAACATAATACTACTAAAGAAAAGTAGGTGACAAAGAACTATTAAACAACATAATACAAAATAGATGCTAACAGAAGGGAAGTCACAGACAACTTTCAACAGATACAACAGAAACGCAAAGATCAACGATACAAGAGAAGAGGAAAGTACAGAACTTTGCAATCGTACCTCCAAAGATCAACGAGACCAAGGGCGTAAAGAAGATGGAAAATGTTGAAAGAGAGGAGATTGGAATAATCGATAAAGCGTTTGGGATAACATTGATAGTGTTCAAAAGAAGCAAACTTGGATTCGGCTTCGGGAGAGTTCAACGATCGGAGAAACGAGGTGGACGAGCGCCGTGAGAAGTGGATGCCATGGCCGAGAGCTCTGGGTTAAGGAAGAAAGAGATGTGGAAAGCAAAAATAAGGTTGAAAGCAAAATTAAAGTGAGCTTATCCCTTTACATAAAGAAGGAATGGTTGGGGAAACCGGAGTAGCGGAAACCGAATGGGTGCCATGATAGAAGTTGGAGAAACTGAAGAGGTTGAAGAAACTGCTAAGTTTGAAACGTGAAGAAAGAAGATACAAAGAAGATACAGAAGATACAAGGTTGTTAAAAAAATTTAGAACTGTATAAGATGAGGTGACTAATACAGAATTAAATACAGATATAACCAACATAACCCCGTTTTAAATAAATAAAAGTAATAAACAAAATAATAGAAATGAAGTGGAATGGTCAAAGAAATAATGATGAAATGAATTTGAAATGACGAGTCATGGACGAGAATTAAGTGGATATGGCTTTGGTCTTGAGTGGGTGGAAAGCTATTCTCAAGAGAAGAATAAATGGACATGTGGCAAGAAATGACAAAACCAAGGGGAAAAATGAGAAGACAAACACTAAGAGCCTGTTCTTTTGTCAAAAAGTAGGGAGAGAAAGCTCAAATTTTTACTGTTTGTGGTTAGCCAACCATTCTTCTGGTAAAATCACTGAGGATTTTCCGAACAACCCAAGAGCAGCACGACGAGATAGATCAGATAAGAAAAGATCTTCAGCAGTCGAAACTAAACTGAACCCGAATAATATCTTTTACCAACCTACAAACCGATTCAGCAAATATAACTGAGAAACCCACCCGATCCAAACTGAAGGAGAGGATCTGAAATCATTTAACACGATAGCTCCTATCTTCAAATTAACAACAAGCCTTATCCTCAATCAACCGTTAAAATCAAACAGCAACAAAGAAATCCACGGGAACAGATCTTAGAAGATAGAACAGCACGTTCAACATTTCATATGACATTTTGTACAACATTTCATAAACATTCATTTGTTAGTGGATCTTTCATACCTCGGTTGTGGATTGATCCTTTCATTCACCTTCGTCAGCAAATCTTATGCATACCTGCATCCAACAGTGTATCTGGAGAAGATCTAAACAATACTGTAAGATCTGAAACCATTCATTTAAAAAATCTTCAACCGCACATATCTTCAATCGCACATACCATTCAGTTATGAAACCAACCAGATTTTGTAACCACTATATCCGGGTAAGTAGCTTCCTCTTTAATGCTAAATATCCACCAATATTTCTAGGATCACTTCGGATACGAAATCTCATATTCAAGGAACCACCGAATCTATTTCGGGTAAAAAGATTAAAACAAATCTCATGCGGATATTTTGCCCATAGATTAATGAACTATTTCTGGTAAATAAAACCAATAAATCTCAGCAAATATTTCCTTCCATCAATTTAGGAACAAACCAGATTCCCAAAAATTCACAACAACCCTCCATCAATTAAGGAACTAATTCGGGTAAGAAGGAGTATAAAAATCTCACCAAATATCTGGAATCAATCAAATCAGGAACCTCCGATATTCTAGGCTACAAATTAGATCTGAGATCACCACGACAGATATGTAGACCAAAGCAGCATTTCTGTATACGAACAACTATTCCAGATCCCGAATGTTGAACATAATGTTACAACATAATGTTCAACATTTTGCTCAAACAGCTCAAAAACAATCCAGATTCCACAAACTGAGCTCTCCAGATATAGTGCCACTAATGCCTACAAATATCAGCAGAAATTCAACCCTAACACTGTTTATACACTATTTATCTACAGCTTAGTGGAATCCTTGATTTGGGTTTTGTTGCTTGTTCTTTTGCATCTCAGAACGTTGAGGGGGGAAGTTGATGTGGCATCAGCTTTTAGGAATCTGGCCTAATTTTTGTGGGTGCCGTAAAAACCGGGGAATACAAAAGAATCCCACAACCAGTGGGACCCTGCTCTCTCAGACTCTCCATGTTGCATTGCGTTTGCGTTTTTTTTTATTTTTGATGATTTCGTTCCAACTCAGCGAAATAAAATGGTGGGGCCCCTAATATAATCACATGATTTTACTCTTTGTTACTCATTTAAGTATAATAAATAATTAATTAATTTAGATTTAAGTATTTGTTTAGGTTTAAATAGACCAAGTTAAATTTAAGTGGACCCCACACCATTTTCCACTTCCAACTTTCTTCAACCAAAAGAACTCACTACACGAAGTGGACCCCACCTCAACTTTCCAACTCCACAATCCAACCCCACTTTCCAACAAAAGAACACACTACACCAAATTTCTATCTCATCAGAATCCACACTTCTCAACTTTTCCCCATTATACTTTCCAACAAAAGAACATGCCCTAACTCCCCCCAAAAAATATCCAACGGGGCAAACACAAAAAAACAAAAATTAATTAAAGAATAATAATTTGTAAAGGAAGTAAATCATTTCTTAAGACAAGAAAAGATCCTTTGAGTAATAAAAGAAAAGATTTTAATAATCCCGAACGGTATAAGTATTATCGGGATTCACGCAGACTTTGCGGCGTTGACGACGACGTGAGGAAACAGCAGACGCATGCGTAGTGACTAGATCGCCGCTCGTCACCCTCGCTTCTCCGATCGCTTCATCTCTTCCGAAGCCGAATCCAAGTTTGCTTCTTTTGAACACACTCAATGGTATCGCGAACGCTTTATCGATTATTCCGATCTCCTCTCTTTCAACATTTTCCATCTTCTTTACGTCGTTGGTCTCGCTGATCTTTGGAGGTACGATCCTAAAGTTCCGTCCTTTCCACTTCTCGTCCGTGAGTTTTACTCTAACCTTGAAACCCATCTTGACAATGGTGTTCTTTCTATTTCCACAATGGTCAAAGGCACCTTCATCACTCTCTATGGCCGCACTATAGCCACCATCATCAACCTACCTCTTTCAATAACAAAGATCTCTTCTTTAGCATGACAGATTTAGTGATCCTTAGCAAGATGGCCACTACATATGTGCCGCTCATGACTGCCACTCTACTTCATCCCAATCCTCATCTTCTCTTGAAAATATTTATCTGTAACCTAGTTTCCAAATCATGATCTCTCAACTATGTTAGTACCATTCATGGAAAATGTTTGTATACTGTCATGGGTGAATTTCCCAACAATTAGGGGGTTGTTCTTCACACAACTTTGGCTAAGCCGGTCTCTAACTACTTCTTTCTTCCATGTCTCATTACTATGATCCTTCGTCGCTTCCAAATTCCTCTCCATGAAGAAGTCAGTTTGCTGAACCACGTTGATTTCAGCAGCACTACTCTGTCTCTTATGCGTATTCAGCCTCCGGCAGTTCGAGGAGAGAATCGAGAAGAAACCATCAGTGTTGGTTGTCGGCTCTGCTTCTTCTCACCAGCCTAAGGACAAGGGTAAGAAGAGACAGATCCCTCAACCTACCAAAGAGAAGAAGGGGAAAAAGAAGAAAGGGGCGTCGTCCACGTCTGAGTGTTTCAATTGTCACAAGCCGGGACATTGGAAGAGGAACTGCAAGGCCTACCTTGCGGAGAAAAAAGGGCATGGTGATGCCTTAACCTCAGGTGCGTGAAGCGATGGATGGTTGAAGTTCCAGGTGCGGTCGGCAATCAGAGTAATCGTTGCTACTGGGGGGCCGTCAAGGGACTTCAGAGATATCAAGGATGCAGTCGCAATTTTTATTTTGAATAAATGTGACGATGTTTTTTATGAACAGTGATTGAGTGAGTGTCACTCGGGATATATGTTGTGAACAATTTTCCATTTAATGAAGTCGTTGTTTCTGGTATCTTGATGAATATGCTCGGGTGGCTATCTGAGTTGTCGTGTATGGTTTTCTGAGTTATCGTGTATGGTTTTCTGAGTTGATGTGATTGATTGGAGCTGTCAGTAATTTTAAGAAATCTAAAGTAACGAGTAAAGTTCTGGCGCATGTAATTTAGATGTGATCCTGATTATGCGCATAATAAGAAGAGTTCTTGTTGGGCATGCATATAATACTTCAAGTTAGAAGATTAATGCAGATAGATGAATTGATAGTGTAAGTAGTTTTGATTGAGTGAGTCATCATCAAAACTTCTATAAACGAATTTTGATGTAACTGATTCGTCAGAACGACCTGACACAAATTCATTCCATTTTAATTCATTCAACACAAATGGGCTGGTTATACTTAATAATCAACATTATAAATGAGATTTAGAAAGTTAAGTAATAAAACCAATCAGTTCTCAAAGTTAGTGGGAGCTAGCATATTACTTGGTTCCGGTTTTTGGAACCAAGTAAAAAATCTAAGTTGTAAAATATCTATATGTGACATACAATCAAAAGAGTTTGGATTATGTCAAAGATATAGAATACTTGGTTCCGGTTTTGGAGCCAAGTTAAAGTTCTAAGTTAGAAAACATCTATATGTGACATACAATCAAAAGAGTTTTGATTATGTCAGAGATATAGAATACTTGGTGTCATAAATGTGCTAAACATAAATAACAAAAGAATATTGGAATATGCTATGATAAGACCATGGATAGAGGTATCGGCCGATACCTAGTGGTATCGACCGTATCGGAACGGGATCGGACACAAGCGGTATGAAACGCCTCATAAAAATCGGTTTCGGGGTTCCGGCCAGTATCGCCCAATACAGTCGCCTGTGCATGATTCCTCTGCAGAATCTGCTCTCTGGAATATGTCAAGTTTTAGTACTAGTCGACTGATGTTGTATTTACAGTCGCATGTCCATGGCATAGTCGAATGTCACTGCTTCAACAGTCGTCTGTATAAAAATTTCTCTGTAGACTTTGCTCTCGGGAAATTTTCAGGTTTTGTGACAGTCGACTGATGTTGGTTTCACAGTCGCCTGCCTATGGCACAAGCGCCTGTGTGTTCCACATCAGTCGCATGTCGTGTCTTCCCTATAAAAATCGGTTTCGTGGTTCCGGCCAGTATCGCTCGATATCGGGCGATACTGGCCGGAACCCTTGGGTTCTGACCAAAACCAAGGTGTAGGCGACCTACGGTCGAAGAAGACAACCCCAAAAAAAAGACTCACCGAAAGAAGAGCATGGCCTACTAATGAAGAAGACGCACCGAAAAACAAGCAAACCCGTGACCTAACAAAACAATACATGTGATTGAACAGAAATTACGATGATAAATCAATAAATCTGGGAAGAGTACATGCATCGTTGTTGAAAAATCTCCAAGCTCCATCGGAAGTCTCAACGAAGAAGGGACGAAGGAGGTCGGAAGAAGTGAAGGGTAGATCTGAAGGCTCGACGGCTTAATCAGACGTCTCGAAGCCTCAATCAGAAGTATCGAGGCCTCGACGTAACCCAAAGAGCCTCCATCGCTCGATCGAAAGCATCCACGACTCAATCGGAAGCCTCCACGGCTCGATCAGAAGTCCAGTCTCACAGATCGGAAGGCTCGAAGCCTCGTCGGCACCGGAACAACGTCGACGCCTCTGATCGACAGCGAAGGAGAAAAATCTGGTTGCATTTTCTTTAAAAAGTGCTTTGCCAGCGAAGGAGGAAGAGGTTAGGGGCCTTTCGTTTTCAGTAAAAAATTAATATGGCTTTTCGTTTTCTGTAAAAAAATTAATAGGGCTCTAGCCTCTAAGAGATGTGGCCTTTCGTATTCTGTAAAAAAATTAATAGGGCTCTAGCCTCTAGGAGATGGGGCCTTTTGTTTTCTGTAAAAAAGTTACTAGGGCTCTAGCCTCTAGGAGCCTTTCATTTTCTGTAAAAAAATTAACAGGACTTCTCGTTTTCTGTAAAACAATTAACAGGGCTCTAGCCTCTAGGAGAGCTCTGCCACTTATTGAGTTATATCTGCTACTTATTTTTTTAAAAAGCACCCAAAACAATTAAACCCCACCCCTAGCCTTCTGTAATCCTACATGGATGGCCCCACTCATTTCCACCCACCTCAACCTTTCGGGCTGGTTTTTTCAGTGGAAAGAGAGGAGTCCTCCACTATTTCTAAGATTGTTTTTTCAAAACTCACCCAAATCAGCAAAAACCCACACTGTAGCCACTCTCTTTCTACTTGGCCCCACCTCATTTTGGCTCACAGAGAACCTTTGGACAGAGTGTTTGACTGAAAATTTTCAAATTCTTCAATTTCCCCCAAATGAGTTCCCCCCAAAGATTTACAGTTTCCCTTTAAAATTTACACAATTTCAAATATTGAAGTTGTCCCACCAAAGCTTTCCTTCTAAAATTCAAAAACACCCCCCAAAATTTTCCATCATCTCATCTTAATCCTACTCAACTGTACACTTCTAATTTAAAACCAAATTCTGAAATGTTTCGTAGTTCATACTTCATTTATATGTATTAGATAACATAATCTGATGTTCATGTCACGATTACAAATACTTTCGACTCCATGTCTCAATCTAATTATTTATTTTTCTATATAACATAATATGATATTTTCCTAATTTTCTAGGTCATCTTGCCTCCATCCACATTATAGTTCCAATCATATCCACATTGTGCTCTCTTCTAATTTAATACCTAATAATGAATATTTTTGGTAGTTCATACTTCATCCTATGTATTAGATAACATGATCTAATGTTCATATCATTATTATACATTCTTTCAACTCAGTGTCCCAATTTAAGCGTTTATGTTCTATATAACATAATTTGATGTTCATATCATGATTGTAAAATACATTCAAGTTAAATTAATACCAAAAATCTGATATAGGTAAATTACCCACATAATTAATATAATTAAACATAATTAATATGGTTAAACATAATCGTTACATGAAACCTACTGTAGTAAAATTACCAAATATCTACAATGTTCGGTATATTTACAAGATAGACATCATGAGACAAACATAATTATTATAAGGAATGTCATACTTGTTGCTAAACACGATCACTTTAATTACCAAATAATAATAATAGTAAGAAATTTTAATTTTTGAACTAATAATGCTAGTAAAAATTGCTTGTAATTTACAAATTTTAACCTAATGTTAACGAATTTTAAGTTATAATTTTAAACATAATGCTATTACGTACTAAACAATACTAAGAAATAATGAAAAACTGAAAATACTAAAATACTAAAAATACTAAAATTATATAAGTACTAGAAACAAGAAAGGTTTTAGTAAAAATACTAATAAATATGATGTACAAGAAAAAATACCAAAAATACTAAAATTAAAGAACTAGAAAGGTTTTAGTAAAAATAAGAGTATATATGAAACACAAAAAACTAAAATTTCTAGTAAAATATGTTAGAACTTATTAAAATGGGTTATAAAACTAAAATAGAAATATTACAAAATACTAAAATACTAGGTACTAAAATACTAAAACATACTAAAGGATCTAATAAATTTTATAAAAATTACTAAAGAAATACTAAAAATTAATACATAAACAATGAAATTAGTAAAAAGTAAAAAATACTTAAACATACTGAAGAAATTAATGTTAAATAAATGGAAATACTGGATGGAGAACACACTTAACAGATACAAATAAATATATAAAAATACGGGAAAATACTGTAAAATACGTAAGAAATACAGAAAAATAAGTAAAAATACGGAAAATACATAATAAATATGGAAAAAATATGGAAAACACATAATAAATATAGAAAATAACCTAAAAATCCTAAAAATAATACATGGACTCCTAAAAATACATGTAATGTGAATCTATTAAAATCCAAATACATGATTAGGATCGCACGTTGAAACAAATAAAAACCTTATAGTTGATAAGAACTTTAATAAAAGTTATTAACGAATCATAATAAATTCAAATTTTAGGATTCAACTAGTTGATAGGATTAACTAGTTTTAATAAAAGCCTTTAGTTGATGGCAAACATATGAACGATAAGTTTCCTTCAATGGACCATGATCCGTCTCAATGTGCTTGGCTAAGTTTGCTGAATCAACCTAGCTAGACTGGGTATAAGTGATTCTGGCTTAGTCGATTCCCTGACCGTGTTCCGTTGGACCGCAAGGACGCAAATCATGATTATGTGACACCGTCGACTGTATCTAAGTCTAATACGTTAATAATCTTTTCAAGGTTAATCGTAATCCTTGGTTTATGGTGCAGTTATTAACATGTCTCGAAGAACTCCAAAGGAGAAGACGGTGGATATTGGGTGGGCTCACTGTAAAATGATCGCAGAAAACCATAGACAAGTAAGGTGCAACTATTACCGGAAAGAAATGCATGGAGGCGTGTCTCGCCTTAAGGAACACTTGGCAGGAATTACAGGGGATGTGCTGACAAGCCCCGAGGCACCTAAAGAAGTGCGTGAAGAGATGAGAGCGCACGTATTTCAGAAGAAGGCCAAAAAGGTACATGCCAGATTTGAGAAGAAGATGATAGAGGAGGAGATAAGGGCAAAGCAGACGGAGGCAATATCAGATGACTCAGATGAGGATGATGATGACACCGAGGAGGCGAGGGACCTTAGAAGAGCTCTTAGAAGTAGGCAAGAACTTATCGAAGAAGAGATTAGAAGTGAGGGCAGAAGGATGGGAGCATGATCGTTTGGGTCTGGAGCCCCTGGGCTAGCCAGATCGAGTAGTCGTGCCGGCTGAATGGCCGGTATGTTCGCGTGATGTTCTGCTCGTGATGTTCAGCCAACCGGTAGACCAGTCGGCGCTCTAAGACCCGATGCCGACCCTTTTTCTCAGACGACGAAGGGTAAATCCCAATCAACCATAAAGAATACCTTCATGAAGAATGCCAATGCCTATGTCGGTCGAGCTATGGCCAAATTTTTCTACTTCAACCACATCCCATACAATGTGACCAATAGCCTATATTACAGGCCCATGGTGGATGCTATTGTGGAATCGGGACGTGGCGTTGCTCCACCCACTGATTGGGAGCTGGCACACACATACTTAGACATGGAGTATGAAGAAATGAAAAATTATGTAGAAACTTTTCGTGTTCAGTGGGATTAGGGATGAGAATGAGCCGGGCCGGGCCAGGCCGGGCCGGGCCGGGCCGGGCCGGGCCGGGCCGGGCCAAATAGATACCCAATTCAAATGGGCGGGCTTTCGGGCCGGCCCAAAGCCCATACGGGCTTTTTTAAAAATGCCCAAATGGGTATAAAGCGGGCTTTGGGCTACCCATTGGGCTTTGGGCTACCCATTGGGCGTACTCAAAAAATCACAATAAATACCAACATTATAGTTGCTCGCTGATGACACTGTTGACAGCCTTAACACAGCAGCATTTTGCAAGCATTCTCCCTGCTTCTCTCTCGAGTTTCAACTGCCACCACATTGAGACATTCAGGCAAAAAACGTTCAAATTTAAATGACAAGTGTTGACTAGGAGTCTCTGTTATAATTCATACCTGATCTCTCTCTAGAAGAGCATCCCAGACTCCCAGTCATTGTCCTCCAACAATGCTCTTGTCTCGGCGTAGCTCAGCGACACACGGTAGTTCAGATCACCAAGCCAAACTATTCGACTGCATGATCGGAAATAGATGGGGTCATTCAGGCTGCATACACAGTGCATGTTTGCATTCGTGAAATATTGCTTATGATTCAGAAACATACTCATGGTCAAGGATGAAGGATCCTCTAAGGAATTGGGCGAACCATATCCTGGGGAACTGCATGCTCTTCATGATCTCGGCAACATCTGAATTCCTTAACAGAGGACTTGAAGGGAAGCTTCAGCAATGCCATGATTCGCGAGCTCTACAATCACAGAGGTCCAGTGGCCGACATTCTTTGAGCAAATTGCGAAGAAGACTCTGCACGCATCATCAATGCTCCCACATTTGCTATACATTGTGATCAGCGCGACTCCAAGAGCACCGTTAAGAGAGAGCTCGTTCCTTGTCACGTACCCATGTGCGATCCTACCCAAATCGAGCAGACCCAGATCGGATGCCCCAGATACCAAGGCCGCCATTGTCGACTCATCCGGTTTCAAACCCGAAAACTTTCGTAGGTCGAGAAAGAGCAGAAGAGCCTCGTTGGACATGTTCGCCTTCACATAGCCTGCCAGGAGCGAATTCCAGGAAACGATGCTTCTTACGGGCATCTCGTTGAAACACTCGACAGCAGAGAATTCCACAAAACCAGATTTCTTTCGGGCATTCTGTCGAACAGGAGACAAGCATCAGCGATGTTGCCGCATTCGGCGTACGCGTTGATGAGCGAGGTGCAGATGAAGACGTTGTGTTTCGGGATGAAGTTGGATTTGAGAAAGAGGCCGTGGATTTGCCTGGCTTGTCCGAGTGCAGAGAGCTGAGCACAGGCCTTGAGGACCAAGGGGGAGGTGAAATTGTCGGGGACGAGGGGCGGGTCGGAGAGCAGCAGCAAGTGGCGGAAGATTGATAAGGCCTGCTCGGGTTGCTGAGATTCGATGTGGGTCGGAGAGCAGCAGCAAGTGGCGGAAGAACTATAGCTGATCGAAGCCTAGGAGAAGTCGAGCAGCTATGGTTCTCTTCGAGCAGCCAAGGAGAAGTCGAACAACGGGCGATCAGCGATCTAGTCTTTTCTTCGAGCAGCGAGCTTCGAGCAGGAGGTTTTCGTCGATGGGCGATCAGCTACTGAGGTTTTTGTTCGTCGAGGGTTTTCAACGAGCAGCCAAAATGTCGAGCTTGGTATTAAATTTTTGAGCAGCGAAAGCCCGATGCCCACATTTGGGCGGCCCAATCGAGGGCCCGATCGGGCTTTGGGCGGCCCGATTGGGCTTTGGGCGAGCTGTTGGTATATACAAAAAATTGGTTTCGGGCTTTGGGCAGCCCGATACCCATTTGGGTATAACTTAACAGAGGACTTTTTGGGCCAGCCCAATTGGGCAGCGGGCCGGCCCGCACCCATTCTCATCCCTAAGTGGGATGAGTACGGTTGCACACTGATGTGCGATGGCTGGACAACCAAAACAGAAGGAAGATAATTAACTTCCTTGTGTATTCGACCCACGGAACGATGTTCCTGGACTCTTTGGATGCAACCGACCAATTTCAGAACGGTCCTTACAATTTGATCTTATGGACAAATATGTAGAACTAATTGGAGAGCATAGAGTAGTCCAGGTAGTTACCCGAAAATGAGGCAAACTATAAGTCAGCTGGGCAGCTGCTGATGTGAAAGAGACATCATCTGTATTGGACCACGTGTGCGGCACATTGTATCGACTTGATATTTTCTGACATGGCAAAAGAAGTAGTCAAAAATATTGTCGCACAAAGTCAGATGGTAACAGGATTCATATACAACAAAGGATGGGTGCTCAGTTTGATGAGAAGAGAGACGGGTAGAAAAGAATTGATCCGGCCCACGATAACAAGATTTGCGACCCACTTCATTGCTTTGGACTCTCTGTACGCGCACCGAGATGACCTGCGGAGAATGATCACATCCAGGGACTGGTCCGATAACTTTCCAAGGCTTAAACCAAAAGATAGGGACGTTGGAAACAACGTGTACGATCTGATTCACGACGATGAATTCTGGCAGACTATCTCTAATGTCATCGCCGTATTTGAGCCTCTGGTGAAGGTTCTTCAAATGGTCGACAGCGATGATAAGGCCGAGATGGGGTATCTCTACGAGGCCATGGACCGTGTAAAAGAGGAAATTCGGAAGAATGTTGGTAGGGGATACAGAAAATGGTGGGACATGATCGACAAGAGATGGGATAAGCAGCTACATCAAGATATTCATGCTGCATGCTATTTTCTGAATCCTCGCTTTCAATACTCCTCCAATGCAACAAACGACAACGAGGTGCTGGTTGGACTCAGACGCATGATCGAGAGGCTTGAACCAGACATCTCGAAGCAAATTGACATTGACAGAGATGTAAATAAAATTCAGATTTTTTTATTTTGATATATGATTCGATGTAGTAGTTCAAATTCTAAAATTATTATTGATAATTGTAGCTGGAGGCCTATAAGATGAGAGTTGGTTATTTCGGCTCCGCTAAGGCGGAAATGGCGATAACAAGGGTCACTCTAGGTATCTATATGGATCTTAGATTTCTATCTGTTCCCCATAATACGGTCCATCTTTTCTGACCACTTGAACTTGTTGCAGCTCAATGGTGGATAAGCGTTGGGTTAGAGCAAGCTCCAACGCTTACACAATTAGCTGTGCGTGTGTTAAGCCAACTGTCTCTTCGTCCAACTGTGAACGAAACTGGACCACCTTCTCCCTCATTCACACAAAGCCCAGGAACATGCTAACAATGGAACACCTTAAAAGGCTGGTCTATGTGAATTATAATATGAGACTGCGACATAAACATACGAGAAGGAGCGAGAAGGCCGATCACCAGCTAATCGATTTGGATCAGATTTTTCACAAGGATGATCCATTGGAGGAATGGACCAGGGAGACAGAAGACAGGGTGCTCGATGACAATTCTTGGTTGGACGAGGCACTTGCGGAAGCAGAACGTACACGAAGCAACCAACCGCGGCCAAGTCACGTCCCTGTGAATACCACGTACAAGCGAAAGAAGGCAGCCACTCGGGCTCGTCACGATAGCGATGATGGTTCGTCTACCGATGATCAAGGTCCTACAGACGGAGGTTATGATGCGTCGGCATCCGTTCGCCCTGCTGAGAGACGTGGAGACCATACTTATGATACACAACATTCGCATGTGTATAGAGAGCATGATAGGCAACACAGTGAAGAACGGGGGGACGATGTCTACGATAGACACTCTGAATATCAAGGGTATCAACGTGCTTCTGATTATTATGGAGGTTATGAATCTTATTCCGGTGGATACTCAGGAAGCCAAGGCGGCTATTGCACACCGTACAGACACTCTGATGTCCATGCTGATTATGATAGTCAATACAGGTACGGTCCGAACGTGACTGGGCGGTCCAGCAGTCAAGGCAGTCATGACACGCCTTTCATCGAGCAGAGCCAGCCCTCAGCATATGATAACATGATGATATCTTTTTTAGGCCCGGAACAGATGCAGTATTCATATCCTCCATACTACCATGCACAGCAGCCGGATGATGAGAACTACGAATGAGATTTTTGTATCTTTTTATTTATTTTCTTCATTTTTGTATCTTTTGATGTATTTTATTCAGCTTTTGTATTATGAAGGCAGATTTATGGTTCATCAATATTTATTGTTCTTTTATATCTATTAATTAGTTAATTATTGTTACAAATGAGTAATGTGACCAGAAAAATACATGAAAAATACATGAAAATACATGAAAAATAAAGAAAATGCATAAAATACATAAAATATTGAAAAATACAGCAAAGTATCTCCGATACCGTAATACAGGAAAATATAACAAAGTATAAAATACAAGAAAATACAGTAAAATACAGCAAAGTATAAAATACAAGAAAATACAAAAAATACAGGAAAATACAGGAAAATATCTCCGATACCGATACCGATACTGAAATGAAACTACCGATATGGACGATACAGACGATACCGAAACTTGCTTCCGAACCCACCGAAACGGGCAATACCGATACCGAAACCTGAATTTTGGTTGGAGCGATATCCTCTCCGAAACCGATACCTAAAACCTTGGATAAGACTGCCTAGTATGTAATGATAAACATTAAATTAAGTCATATATGCTAATCGTTAGCTATACAGAAGAAAAAAATCGTTGGATGAGATCCAAAGATGGTTTCCCAAAATCACCCTTGTGTGATTAATAGTGCACAAGTAATAAGACTCCGTAGCAGATCCCCTTTTAGGCTTTGACATATGATTGATATGTTATAGTGGTATGAG
Organism: Scilla litardierei; assembly: GCA_030789695.1. NCBI lineage: Eukaryota > Viridiplantae > Streptophyta > Magnoliopsida > Asparagales > Asparagaceae > Scilla > Scilla litardierei. The sequence goes on along the minus strand of CM061142.1, from coordinate 788,231,006 downwards.
ATACCGAGATAAATAGCCTGAGTACAAGTGGGAGATGTAGGGAGATATATGCCCCGAGGCAATTTATCCTAGAATACATCTTGTTCAAATTTAAATGGTACTAATTATCCTAGTATGGTTAATATACTTGGAGAATTTCTGTAGACTTAAAGTAAGGTCATACACGTAGCTAGATGGAGATCTCGATTGTAGGAAGTGAATGACCGATAAGAACTTGAGTCTTAAAGCGTTAATAGTCGTAAATGTGTCGAGAAATGGATATCGGCACATCGGACAGACTATTGTGTCTTTGTCTTATCCTAAAGGGTAATGATGATCTCATAATCATTCGACCTGGCAAAGTCGGAGACGAGACACAGTTGCTCATTGGAGAATGAGTTCACTGAACGACCCAATAAAGAGTTGTCAAATGGTTAAGCTTATCTAAACTGTCATTGATAACTCTCTAGTGATGATAGGCTAGTTAGTCCTTAAGACTTGAGATCATTGTACGAACCTGTGCATGAATGATGTCACTTAGATCTATGATCTAGTCTCGAGTCTTCACTCGTTGAAAGATCTTAGGTTTGGTAACACTTGAAGCATACGAGGTAAGTAGTGACTAAGATAGAATTCGTCTCTTCCGTTAAGGGAGCTTATTGTCACATGCTCAGTATGGTTCTTTGTGCTAAAGCTCGACCGAGGTATATTGTAGGAAGTACAACATGGATATACCAAAGACCGATATATACTGACCAGTAATAGCTACTAGGGTTGACGTTTTACCATATCCTAGGCCAAGCAGTGACATAGTTATGACGAATGGACTAAAACTACGGTATTCATCACTGACACAGACAGAGTGATCCCGACGACATTTTTGTCAATGGGTCAATCACGTAATTATGATGCCGAAACATGGACGACACTTGCTGCTCGTGGTCACTGTCGTCTAGGGGTTTCGAGCCCCAACCTGTAATAGGGTCAGACTGTAAGGTCTCACACCGAGTGAGATTTGTGTCTTAGTAATAGGAAGGGTTCAGGAGGAGTGCACTCGAATGCACGAGAATAATTGAAGTCACAAAGAGTTTGTGACGATAAGTCTAGATTAAATGGGATTTAATAATGTTGCAAAAGGTTTGCGGCTTTAGCATTAGTAGAATGCTATAAGGGATTATTGCATGTGATGCAAAATGGTTGAAAATATATTGTAAAATATTTACAAGAATATTTTGCATAATAAAAGCATAAAATAGGTTACAAGGGTTCTTGGGCTCTGGGTTGAGCTCGCTCGCCCTGCGGGCGGGGCTCGAGCCCGCCCGCCCAGTGCAGGCTGGCGCGCCTGGATCGGCGGGTGGGCCAGATCTACGGAAACCCCAGGCTGATTTTGTCGGCTACGAATTTCTAAGTTTTGTGACTTTTTTGCTCAGCTTTGAGAAATTGTTTGAAGGGTCAAACGAAATCGGAATTCGTCGTCGTTTGTTTCTATGCATTCACCATTCATAGCTCTTCGAATTGATAGGTTGTATCACTTCTGAAGCTCAATGGTGAGGGAGAGAAAATTGTTTAATATTGAGCCTTAGTGTAAGGCAAAACTAATCCCAATTTTTCTCTCATAATTAAATAATCCCACATTGTTCATGAGACGAGCAAGGAGTCCGGCCTCTTATATAAATAAGGATCGACACCCCTTAAAAATTGCACTAAGTCTTTGAATCGAGTAGCTCCGAAAAGTTTTGACCACGCTCGATTCAAGACATATATTATTCTCTCCTCAACTCTTTTGATTCCTTCGTTCACGTCTTGGCAAGACGACGATGAGGATTGGATTCAATCCTAAGTCTACGACGTGGATCGCTCTTCAAGTGAAACTTTCTTCGATGGTATATTGGCTCAGAGGCGCGGTGTCGGCTTGCTTCGGGTGGACCAGTTCGGAGGTGCAGAGGCGGCTAGCTTCGAGGAAGACCAAAGTCTGTTGCAGAAAATGACGCTTTTGTTTTCTACAGAAGCAAAGTTCTGGGTATGTACTATAATGCATTTTATTTATATCATTGCAGTAGTTTAGATCTATTTTGGGGCTGGTCAGATCCACCCAAAGATAGTAGAGATCCTGGCTAGGGTGTTTGATGTTTTTAGGGTGTCTTATTAAATAGTTTAATAATTCATATGTTCCACTGCTGTTTAATTCTTTCGTCCGTCCGACGTAGGACAGGCGTAGAATTATACCCTAAGGGTCCCTAAAAACCCAACATAAGAGAATTTGAACCTCACACGCACTATCCGTCACCGATTTGTTGGAGATCTTCAACGTAAGTGACATCTTTCTCTCTTTTCCTGACCAAAGACATTGCCTTTAGCCCTAGATCGTCGTCAGAGTCATCGTCGTTGTTCAGATCTAAAGCTGGATCACCCTTTGGATGGATCTCCTCATCAAAATAGATGATTTTTCACTTGATCTTGTCCAAAGACAAGTCACACTGTAACAACCACTTTTCGTTGTACGTTGTTTGTGCACGTGCTTTTGGCCGTGCACGTGTTTATTTTAGACTTTATTTGTTTGTGAACACTTTTGTGTGATATGCTGTTGAGAACGTCTCTGAGAGTATTAAATAGTGGCACTAATTTGGAACGACATTTCTCGAGTCGTTTTTCCACAATTTAATCTTATTCGATGAGACGTTGTGATTTTCACTTTTGACGGGAGACATTTTTATTTTTAGTTTCGTCGTCCGACGTCAAAATTGAGATCCGTCTTCTTAGTTAGCTTACTTTCGTCAACACGATCACCCTGATATTTATTTTATAATTTTTGGAGTTTATTTGACCACTTATATATTTTTAGCAAGGTTTATAATATTTTTAATAATTACGTTTTAAATTAATTTCGGCCAAATAAAATTTATTTGAGTTTTAAATGTTTTAAATAATTTTTGAGCCGAATTCCAGCTCATTTGAATCGCAGCAAATCCTTGTGCGAGTTGGAGAGGGCGAGATACGAATTTTAAATATTTTTGAACTTCTAATCCTATTAGATTTAGCCCTAGGCCAAGTCAACCCATCTACACCATATAAACAACCCCTAGAAAGACCTATTTTCGCAAGAAATTAACCCTAGCCACTTCCAAAACTCAAATTTGACGTTGCGACGATTCGTCGCAACGTTGCGACGAACAGCTGCCGCACGACCGAGGAAATCAGCGCCGTTCCCCCGCTCCGACCGCTAGCCGCCCCCGCACCAAGCAAGCCCCACACCGCTGCATCGCAGCCGCTCCGTTCGTCCGCTATGGCCGATAGGATCTCTCGGTCAGACCGAGAGACCCGCTCCGCATCTCCGCATCTCCGCACCGCACCGACCCCCGCACCGTTTGCCCGCTCCGCTCCACGTCTGACCGAGCCGTTCGCCCCCACTGACCGCTCTCCGCATCGTTGCAACGTTGCAACGTTGCAACTCTCGTTCCCCAGTGTCTGACCGACGGCCCTCCCCGCTGCGACCGAGAGAACCAAGGCTGCGACCGACCCAAGCGCTGCACAGCCGCGTCCCCCAGTGTCTGACCGAGCAAATCCCCCGCACCGAGGCTGTACGACTGAGAGCCATTCGTCGCAACCCCGCACCCGTCGCACCACTTGCCACCGTGGGCCCCCAAGTTCTCCAGAGGTATTGAGGGTCCCACATTGGTCCCTAGGACTACTGTGGGCCCCACCTAGGTGCGTTCTCTTCGAGGAATTGCCGCGTACGATGTTGCGCCACATCGTAGCCCGTCGTCGCACGTGCTAGCTTTGGAATCTGAAATCGTTGCTCCGGTTGATTGCTCTGAACTTTCCAGCGAGGAATCTAATTGGAATCTGGACTTGGAGCGCGATCTTTTATTCCAACCCCTGGCGTCGCTACCCGACGCCAGTCTAGCTTTCGCGTCGTGTTGAGGTAACGCTTTGCACCCCTAGGACCCCCAACCCAATGCATGCTAATCAAGACTAAAATCAGTATTTTTAAAGTATTTTAAATGTTTTAACACTCACTAATCAAGATTAATAAAACGGATGTAGGCCGGTGGACTTGTGCACGTAGGAATCGTGACTTTGGACTCGTTGTATGGTGTTTCCCTGACGTGATACTTGCAGGGAAGTGAAACTTGCCTACTCTTGCTTAGGGCCATGTTTTTAGGCCACTTCATTGTTTTTAGCGTAAAAGAGACTAGTCAGTGAAATGATAGCTGGCTAGACGTCTACTTGATCTAGTTTGACAACGAAACTAGATCCGTCACCTAAATGATCTAGCTTGACAACGAAGCTAGTTCCAACTCTTTAACTTGTTGATCATGCATACTAAACTGTCATGTTTACTTTCCTTACCTGTACGCTTTACTACTTGCCATGTCATGTCACCCATGCATTGAATGTCGCATTCGTAGCACACGCTACAATACTTGTACTTGCACTCCCTTGTCTGGCTAGGTGCACCCCTAGGCCAACAAGATAAAACAATTCCTGGCTCGTGTTCCAGAAGCGATCATTCCCGTTCGGGGGTAAGGCCCTGGCTCGATACACGTGGAGGGGTAGGGATAAACGATCACTTGAGCTTAGGAGTTGACCCGCGCAGCCACTCTAGCCAAAAGGCGGAATCTCTGTGCACGAGGTGCTTACTTCACTTGTCTTGTACTTGTCTTGTGAATGAATCATGAAATACTTGTCACCATGCCATGCTCGTACTTTACCTTACTTCACCCTACCTGTTGCACTCATACTTTAACTGCCATGTCATCGCATCATGCTAGAACTGCTAGGTTGCTTTACTTGTACCTACTTTCAGTTTCCTTGCACAAGTCTCTTGTAGACTTGCTGACATGTGCCCCTTGCTCTTTTGGGTGTCACATGTTAGACCCTGAGCCAGAGACAGTTGTTGAGGTCGAGGTGTTTGCTGACGCTGAGCCTGAGCCTACGTTCGTCGAGGAGTTCGTGGACACCGGAGACCAGTTTTAGAGACTGTTTGCATTGCTTTTGCTTTAGGTTGCGGTTAGATGTCGGTGCTTGCACCATTACTTTGTTTCTGTACTTTATACTTTTGTTGGCCATGCTGGGGCCTCTTTTAGACTCTTTTATTTTAGCCTGGTGGCTTTTCTGCGATGTTGAAATTTATTATTATGGATATTCTGAGATGTTTCTTTTGTCTCTTTCATTACTATTATCTTTGTTTCGTTTCGCGTTGCAAGGACCTGCAGTTTAAAGTGATTGACGCTTATCGGACTTGCAGCTTTGTAGCTTCAAGTCTGAGCGGACATTCTCACGCTTCGCCTCCATGTTTTTGGGAAGCGGGGCGTAACAGGTTTTGTTGGTGGCCCATGCAGGTCCAATCTTGTAATTGCGAATTAACAGAACAACGATAATAACGGGATGTCCATTAAATAAATTACAACATCTAAGTCATTAAGCTATTGAGTCTAAATTTTTGTTCGTTTTCTATGTCGTTAGATGGCGAGAAGACGACAGACCCGAGTTGGTGGATGACCTACTCTGAAGACTTGCTATTTCTATGGCAAGACCAGGCACATTAAGGAGCAGTGCAGAAGATTTCTAGGCTGGTGTTTGATTTGTGGTGCTGCTACTCATTCAGCGAAGGATTGTCGGCATGCAAATCAACTGCGGAAAGCATCGGAGGGAATTCCGCAGCAGGAAGCACCAGTAACTGGGCCAAGTCGGAAGGTGTGCTATCATTGTAGCAAGATTGGTCATGAGAAGAAATAGTGCAGGAGGAGGCTGGGCCAGTGCCTGATTTGTGGAGATCCTACTCATACCGTGAAGGAGTGTCCGAAGACTAAACAGCCTTGGAAGGAACCAATCGCTGCACAGCCGTTACAGCAGAGAGCACCTGTGCCTACAAGTCGTGGACCAGCCCTCGTTCCACAGAAGCAGGCTTTTCAGCAGGCCATGCAGCCAAGGGAGCAGGCTTATCCGATGACGGCAGTGGAGAGCGAGACTGTGGATGAGGTTATCGTAGGTAACTCTCGACCTAGTTGTTTCTTCCCTTAGTTAGTCCTGGCTTGTTAAATCATGTTTGGTTGCTTGCATATGATTGTTTGCAAAAATAGGGTTGATTGTTAGACTGTTAATTAGATTCCTTGCTAGGAATTGATTTAATCGCCTTAGGAATTACCTTAGTGGGTCCTTGTCTACCACTGACCATATTAGACTTCTAGAATTTCCTTCAGTCGTTCGTTTGGGTTCATCGATTCCGGACCGAGCTGAGCGCATTTCATTACCGCCTAGCTCCCTTAGAAAGACCTAGCACTAAGTTTCTTAAACTTTAGTTGGGCGACCGTAGGAGTTTTCCCATAGGTATCCTGGGCCATATCCTAGGCGTATGTATGTTTTGATCATCTGACCGTTTTCCTTGCCTCGATTCCCGAGATCGCCTCATGACAATCGTCGTCAATTTTCAAATCTCTCCATTACAAATCTTGAATCTTGTGAAAGTATTTTTTCTGATTTCCTCTTTCCCTAAGTTTTAAATTTGTTCAAATTTTAATATGTATATATATATATATATACTTATACTTCCTGCTCCTTCGTTGATTTAAATCTTTTTAAAAACTTTTGTTGAAATTTGAATACTAGCTTATGATATTTTCCCATCCGACACTTTTGTACCTATGAAAATACATTTTCCTTTCATGTATTAATTTTATTCTGAACCGTACTTTTATTCAACTTGTAATTTTCCCTCCTAATTTATGCCATTCATATACTTTCCAATCACATGGGATTTCAGCTTTCAGCAAGTCGATTTTATGCTCATCGTTTTCCCTATTTTAGACTTTTGTAAAAATTACTATTTCATAACCTTTCCCTGATCTAGACCTTCCATAATTTGGTTTTAAAGCTTTACTATCAATTTTGATAATCCTACTACCAAGTTATTATTATTATCTTTCCGCTCACCCTACGTGCTTCTAGAAAAATTTCGAGACTAAAATGAATTTCAATTACTTTTATCCGTACCAGGTTCGTTGTGCTCGTATGCTAAGAGTTTTGTGTAAACCAGTTTTATTTTTTTTTGCACATCCTGGTTCCTCTAAAAGTAGTTCCATTATTGATCATTTTAAATTTTCTTTCCATTGCTTAAAGACTTTGAAAGCGTTTAACACGAGCTTAAATTCTTCAGTTACTTTAATTTCATTTCCAAAATTTTGCCAAAATTATGTTAAATTACCGTCGTATAATATTTTCTAAACCACGTCCTTAATATTCGTGTAAATGATTTTACTTCCTTTTATAATGATTTTTTTAAACCAATAGACCATTTTCTCTTATTATGAATATTCGACGCAAACTTATTTTGAACAACTCGTTTTATCGATCTCCAAATAATTCTTTCCAGACGAGGATTTCAACTTTTGAAGTACGACAGTTTTCAAATTTTACGTATTTCAGCTTATGATATTCCATTTCTCCATCCTATATAAGTATCGCTACATCTCCCTTTCCTCTACCTAAGCATTCACGATTGATTCGCTGTTCCACCTAACCAAGCTGTCTCCTTTTAGTCATCCTATCGGAATTCGTGCTTATCGATCCCTCCCTCGTCACGCTTTCGACCTCCCCCTACTGCTTAGGCTTTAGTGACCGTCAATGACTGTGACGACCCTAAGTTGTTAGTGGGCCCTTGGACCTTGTGATGTTGTCGTAGTGACGACCCTAAGTTGTGTACGTGGGCTTGAATGAGTGTACTCTCTCATAGTATATTAATGGTTGCTTATTGTGTGTTATATATACTCGGAGTTATTCATGATGTGTGAAGTTGTTTATATGTTAGTAGTTATAGTTTGGTGTGTGGGTAGCTATACTATACTAGGGATGCCTGTGTATATAAGAATTAGTGTGGGAATATCTAATAGGGTGTATGTAATTAGGAGATACTTATAATGGTTGAAGCAATATGCTGGTAAAACTATGTGTATGCTAGGTGTGATAATAATAATAGGTGTTGGTACACTAGTTATAGGTAGTAGGCTATGGTGTGAATATATACGTTCCACGTGGGTGACTATACGATGAATGCGTATGTATTAGGGAGTGTATTATAATTATACGTGTGCTGATGTCTGTGTTATTATTATAGTATATAGAGTGATTGAACTATGTGAGTATTACATGACTAAACATTAAGTGTGATTGACTTATGGTATGTATATGGTTGTATTGGTAGATATATGTATATATATGGATGAAATGTTAGCGTGTATGGGTGTGCACCATGCACGGGTAAGTGTGTGCTTAGTTAAAGTATTGGTGCCTATAGTATATGTGGCATGTCGTAAATACAGTTATAGGACCGTACGTAATGTGAATGTATGGTGAAATATTGGAATGCATTTGAATGACTATATATATTGTGAAATTATAGTAGAGGTGAATGTGTATTAGATATAGTGAAGCTTGATTTAAAATGGTATGGAGTGACTACATGTGTTGAGATGTTTGGTATTGGATGAATATTAGGGAGTTGTATACCCATGTTGTTTGTGCATAGGTAGCTATCTATACGTAGAACAACGATTGTATTTGCTATTATGAGATTATACTTATATGAGTATCTGAACTATTATTTTGTGAATAGTAGTTATATAAGGGATGTATGCTTATATATATGATTGAAATACATGAATAAAATTGACTGACTATAATAGGTATAAGTGTATAACGTACGTGAATATATATATATATATATATATATATATATATATATATATATATATATATATATATATATATATATATATATATATATACAGGTTGGTAGTGTTAATGTTTGACTACCTAGTGCATATATAAGCACTTGTAATGACTATACTTGGTTTGAATTAAAATGTGACGTAATTGGGGTAGTTACTAGAACGACTAGATATGTTAGAAAGTCCGAGGACGGACTTTATTCTAAGGTGGGGAGGATGTAACGACCACTTTTTGTTGTACGTTGTTCGTGCACGTGCTTTTGGCCGTGCACGTGTTTATTTTAGACTTTATTTGTTTGTGAACACTTTTGTGTGATATGCTGTTGAGAACGTCTCTGAGAGTATTAAATAGTGGCACTAATTTGGAACGACATTTCTCGAGTCGTTTTCCCACAATTTAATCTTATTCGATGAGACGTTGTGATTTTCACTTTTGACGGGAGATGTTTCTATTTTTAGTTTCGTCGTCCGACGTCGAAATTGAGATCCGTCTTCTTAGTTAGCTCACTTTCGTCAACATGATCACCCTGATATTTATTTTATAATTTTTGGAGTTTATTTGACCACTTATATATTTTTAGCAAGGTTTATAATATTTTTAATAATTACATTTTAAATTAATTTCGACCAAATAAAATTTATTTGAGTTTTAAACGTTTTAAATAATTTTTGAGCCGAATTCCAGCTCATTTGGATCGCAGCAAATCCTTGTGTGAGTTGGAGAGGGCGAGATACGAATTTTAAATATTTTTGAACTTCTAATCCTATTAGATTTAGCCCTAGACCAAGTCAACCCATCTACACTATATAAACAACCCCTAGGAAGACCTATTTTCACAAGAAATTAACCCTAGCCACTTCCAAAACTCAAATTTGACGTTGCGACGATTCGTCGCAACGTTGCGACGAACAGCTGCCGCACGACCGAGTAAATCAGCGTCGTTCCCCTGCTCCGACCGCTAGCCGCCCCCGCACCAAGCAAGCCCCGCACCGCTGCATCGCAGCCTCTCCGTTCGTCCGCTACGACCGATAGGATCTCTCGGTCAGACCGAGAGACCCGCTCCGCATCCCCGCATCTCCGCACCGCACCGGCCCCCGCACCGTTCGCCCGCTCCGCTCCGCGTCTGACCGAGCCGTTCGCCCACACCGACCACTCTCCGCATCGTTGCAACGTTGCAACGTTGCAACTCTCGTTCCCCAGTGTCTGACCGACGGCCTCCCCGCTGCGACTGAGAGAACCAAGGCTGCGACCGACCCAAGCGCTGCACAGCCGCGTCCCCCAGTGTCTGACCGAGCAAATCCCCCGCACCGAGGCTGTACGACCGAGAGCCATTCGTCGCAACCCCGCACCCGTCGCACCACTTACCACCGTGGGCCCCCCAAGTTCTCCAGAGGTATTGAGGGTCCCCCATTGGTCCCTAGGACTACTGTGGGCCCCACCTAGGTGCGTTCTCTTCAAGGAATTGCCGCGTACGACGTTGCGACACGTCGTAGCCCGTCGTCGCACGTGCTAGCTTTGGAATCTGAAATCGTTGCTCCGGTTGATTGCTGTGAACTTTCCAGCGAGGAATCTAATTGGAATCTGGACTTGGAGCGCGATCTTTTATTCCAACCCCTGGCGTCGCTACCCGACGCCAGTGTAGCTTTCGCGTCGTGTTGAGGTAACGCTTTGCACCCCTAGGACCCCCAACCCAATGCATGCTAATCAAGACTAAAATCAGTATTTTTAAAGTATTTTAAATGTTTTAGCACTCACTAATCAAGATTAATAAAACGGATGTAGGCCGGTGGACTTGTGCACGTAGGAATCGTGACTTTGGACTCGTTGTACGGTGTTTCCCTGACGTGATACTTGCAGGCAAGTGAAACTTGCCTACTCTTGCTTAGGGCCATGTTTTTAGGCCACTTCATTGTTTTTAGCGTAAAAGAGACTAGTCAGTGAAATGATAGCTGGCTAGACGCCTACTTGATCTAGTTTGACAACGAAACTAGATCCGTCACCTAAATGATCTAGCTTGACAACGAAACTAGATCCAACTCTTTAACTTGTTGATCATGCATACTAAACTGTCATGTTTACTTTCCTTACCTGTACGCTTTACTACTTGCCATGTCATGTCACCCATGCATTGAATGTCGCATTCGTAGCACATGCTACAATACTTGTACTTGTACTCCCTTGTCTGGCTAGGTGCACCCCTAGGCCAACACGATAAAACACTTCCTGGCTCGTGTTCCAGAAGCGATCATTCCCGTTCGGGGGTAAGGCCCTGGCTCGATACACGTGGAGGGGTAGGGATAAACGATCACTTAAGCTTAGGAGTTGGCCCGCGCAGCCACTCTAGCCAAAAGGCGGAATCTCTGTGCACGAGGTGCTTACTTTACTTGTCTTGTACTTGTCTTGTGAATGAATCATGAAATACTTGTCACCATGCCATGCTCGTACTTTACCTTACTTCACCCTACCTGTTGCACTCATACTTTAACTGCCATGTCATCGCATCATGCTAGAACTGCTAGGTTGCTTTACTTGTACCTACTTTCAGTTTCCTTGCACAAGTCTCTTGTAGACTTGCTGACATGTGCACCTTGCTCTTTTGAGTGTCACATGTTAGACCCTGAGCCAGAGACAGTTGTTGAGGTCGAGGTGTTTGCTGATGCTGAGCCTGAGCCTACGTTCGTCAAGGAGTTCGTGGACACCGGAGACCAGTTTTAGAGACTGTTTGCGTTGCTTTTGCTTTAGGTTACGGTTAGATGTCGGTGCTTGCACCATTACTTTGTTTCTGTACTTTGTACTTTTGTTGGCCATGCTGGGACCTCTTTTAGACTCTTTTATTTTAGCCTGGTGGCTTTTCTGCGATGTTGAAATTTATTATTATGGATATTCTGAGATGTTTCTTTTGTCTCTTTCATTACTATTATCTTTGTTTCGTTTCGCGTTGCAAGGACCTGCAGTTTAAAGTGATTGACGCTTATCGGACTTGCAGCTTTATAGCTTCAAGTCTGAGCGGACCTTCTCACGCTTCGCCTCCACGTTTTTGGGATGCGGGGCGTGACACACACCACCTTTTGTCTTGAATCTGCACCGTTGACTTCATTTTTCTTCAGATCTAACTTCGTACTCTCTTTCTCAGGCGGAAGAAGGCGATTGATGGCTCCCTGTATTAAATTGTTGCTTCATCGTAGCTTCAAAAGACAAACATCTTGCATCCATCCTTTCCAAGCACGCTCGATGTCGTTTCTCTCAAGCGTCAACTTTTCTCACCGCCATCAAGATCGAATGCTCTGATACCGATTTGTTACGCTCCATTTGGAATTTTAGGTATAGAAATAGGATTTTTAGTGGATTTTAGGAAAATGGTGGGAATTTTATGGTGAAATGCAGGATTTTTATTGTTAAAAGTGGATTTGGGAAGATAAAGGTGATATATTTATCGATTTTCAATATAGGATACAATGATAGTTGGTCTCTTTCGAAAGTAGGACCGCTCTCCAAGTCTTTAATTCGAGAAGAATGCTTAACTCTTCTTAGATCTAATATAATCTAAATAACTAACATCAATTCTCTCAATAATATTCTTATTCTTCAATGTCCTACAAAACTCTCCCATCTTATTTATAATAAATTCTCCTAGTGAGCCGTCATCCCAAAATTATCAAAATACCGCTGCCCTAGGGTTTTCAACCAAAAATTGCCTGGACCCCCAAAATTATATGTTTGCCCATGATGCCCAAAAATTACAAATCTGCCACTGTTTGACGCCCCACCCCCAAGTCGTATCAATATACATATAGATATAGATAGACACTCGGATTTACATATATCCATATGTATATGTATACACACACATAGGGCATGTATAGGCTTGAAGTTTTCTAATGTAGTTTATTTTATGTTGTTACAGTATGCTAATATCTAGCTCTAGTTCTCTAAACTGTAGTCTTATTAATTTGGGTACTCTTATTAATTTGGGTACTGTGTGCATACAAAATAAAGGGGTGATTTTTCTCTTTAAGTTGTTTAGTTAGAAAAATCTATCTGATTATATTTTTTCTAAATTGTACGTAGACAGTTTATGAAAGTCTAAAAATAAGTCAAACAAGACATATGTCTCGGTTAAGAGACTAAACTATAGAAAACCCACATTTAGGGGGGGGGGGGAACTTAACTCCATGCCCAAGCAAGCCCTATTATCATATAACTTAAGACCTAATTACAATAGGTTTTCACCCCGCCCCCAAAAAACACATATTTCAAGATCAAACCGTTTTATTTTAGTAGACCTGCCCAATACTCAACGTGTTGACGGGGTACAATGAGCCAAAATTATTTGTTTATGACCAAGAACTAATAAATATTAAATCTCATATTTTGAATTGCTCTCACTCTAACTAGCCAAGAGCTCGCTGCAAGTGCCCATAGCTCACAAAGTTTCAAATCACTGTTCCCCCAAAACCAAGAACATCTATCAAAAAAGCGTCCAAACTAAAATATCAATTGGGAGATATAAAAATCAAAAATGTCGAATGTCGCTAAGAAACCGTATAAATACTTAACCTCCTTAGAAGTCCACAAGTAAGAAAGCAAACAGAGCATGCAAACTAAACTGTATACATCAACAATTTTCCTTTGTTCATTCCCATGACGTATGTGGGTAAAAAGAACGGTAAAAAATAAACACATTCTCACCTTTCCACTGAACTTCTTCTCCAATTCCCTGACAAGCCTCACGTGGATCTTCTTGAAAGCCTTCCTCAGCCTGAAAGGGATATGAATAACAACCGCCTTGCGGTTCCCAACCACGTCAATCTGACTGCATTTACAACAACAACCTCACTCAGATCAAATGCAAACAAAATAAAAAGTTTCATTGTTGCACAATGAATTCACGAAACTTACACCGCGGAATTGATGAAAATATCTTTCAAGTCGCTCTTCAGCTCCTGGTCGGTGTTCTCCAAATCAAAGATCGACTGCAATTAACCCACCATTAGAACATTTTTAGTTCAAAAGAGACTGACAGACCAATAAAACAATGATCAAAGATGAACTTTAACCTGAGCAACGCTGTACTCGAATTCGGTGGGCTCGAGACCCTTGTCTTTCTGGATCTTCCTACTCGCTGAGTACATCTTGATCGATCTTATCTGCTATTTCTACACAAATAGATGATTGATTTTAAAAACAGATTTTTTCCCCATCCAATGTTGTTTGATTGGTAATTTTTAGTTTTAGGTAAAATTTTAAAAATAATCTCAATTTTAGGCCAAGAAAAAATTTATTATCAGAAATAGACCAAATTGGGCCATGTCAGCGGCGCTCCGCCACTGGCGGTTATAATTCGATCTGGCCGCACTTGGCAAGTGCGTTTTTTTTTCCGCACTTGCCAAGTGCGGCCAGGATGACTGGTCGTGAATGACTGGCTTTGGGAAATAGGCAATCTGGCCGCACTTGGCAAGTGCGGCCAGTTTTAGAGGCCCGTGACTTAAGTTTAAGTCATGGGCCTCTTGCTGTCATGCCTCATACTGGCCGCACTTGGCAAGTGCGGCCAAAAAAAACGCACTTGCCAAGTGCGGCCAGATCCAAAAATAACGGCCAGTGCCAAAGCCTGCTAACGTGGCCCAATTTGGTCTATTTCTGATAATATTTTTTTCTTGGTCTAAAATTGATATTATTTTAAAATTTTTACCTAAAACTAAAAATTACCCTTGTTTGATTCGTGACTAATAATAGGAAAATGAACTTAAACCCGCCCACAAAAGTCCTTAACAGTAAATTAAAAAGATAACTTCTCATAAATGGTCGAATCTTGTGGCAATGTTCGAAGCGGCATAACAAACAATGAATCAGTATCAATATGCGAGGAACCGCTTAATCTTCAAAACCTCGCCCTAATCGAAAAACCTAGCAGAGAGAATCGTTTGGAGAGAATGAGAGATATACCTGGACGAGGCGGGATTTGGGTTGGGGTTGGGGTGGGTGCGTGGGTGTTTGGGGTGGGAGTGTGGTGGTGCCGAGAGAGAGATCGCCACCGCTTCTAGGATTCTGAGAAAAGAGAAACGGTTTCTCACTCGCTACCTAACCCTCAAATGGACGGGCACGATTAGATCATTGCCATTATGCATATAGGTCCTCATGAGTTTTACTTGTAAAATTGGCTAGAAATAACTTGTGCACACAGTGCACTGCGCAAGTAAAAAATCCGACAAACAAGATGCGGTGAACCCGCGCAACTGAAAAGGAACGAAAAGTGTTGGTGTGTCGATATCTTCCGGTGTAAAAGTGTAAACCCAAAAACCTTTGGAGTTATATGAGGGAAAATCCAATATGAAAAAGATGCAATTATGTGAGTTTGGGGGGGGGGGGGGGTTTTATGGGTTTTTCGCAAAGTGGAATGAGTGAGATGTCAAACATGCAAAAATGTGAGTGTGGTTTTTTTGCAAGGTGGGACGATGTGACATTTGTCCCAGGCAGCTTGTGACTGGGACAAACCCTGTCAACAGCCCTCAAATGTATAATAGGCTAGTCATAACTCGTGCCCTCGGGCACGGTTCATTTAAGATATCAACTCAAAATCTGTGTTCTCCCCAAAAATTATTTTCCCCTCCAAAATCTAAACGAACAAAATCTAGCTTCAGCGCGGGCGCCTTCGGTGCATAACACGTGCCCTCAGGCACGGTTCATTTAAGATATCCCCTCAAAATCTTTGTTCTCACCAAAAATTATTTTCCCCTCCAAAATCTAAACGAATAAAAATCTAGCTTCGCTCGCACTCATTTAAGATATCTCCTCAAAATCTTTGTTCTCCCCAAAAATTATTTCCCTCTCCAAATCTAAACGAACAAAAATCTAGCTTTGACGCATAACTCGTGCCCTCGGACACGGTTCATTTAATATATCCACTCAAAATCTTTGTTCTCCCCAAAAATTATTTCTCCCTCCAAAATCTAAACGAACAAAAATCTAGCTTCGGCACGGGCGCGCATAAGTGTGGTTGTGTGCGTGTTGGGTGTGGGGTTAAAAAGTGAAATGTGGGGAGTTTTAAGCAAAAAGGGGAAATTCTTGGAATTCTGCGCAAATGTTATGATTAGGGGCACGAAAATGAAGGGGGAAGTGCATAAGTATGGGTGGGTGTGGAGGTAAAAAGTGAAATGGGAGGGTTTTTTTAACAAAAAGGGGGAAGGGTCGGTATTCTGCGCAAATGTAGTGATTGTGTGGGGTTTGAAAACCTATGAAAAAACAGAAAAAAGTGGGGGGAGACGTGGCAAAATGCTGGCCGGATTTCAACTTCTCGATTTTCCCAACAAAAGTTCAAGTTCACCCAATTTTTTGAATTAAATCTTGACCCTTGGATGCAAAAGATGTGGATGCATCCTAATCGTTATTGATGACTGTGACTTGTCTTAGTCAGTCCTAGGATTCAAAAACAATTGTGTTTTATATAATGGATATTAGCATATTGGATCCTTACAAATTACAGAAGAATAATGCAAAGGGAGTTGTTGCACGCACCCACCGTTTTACTCGCACGCACAACCATAACACCACTTATTTACATGTTTGTCACTCAAAATTACTCCCCATACACAACAAATTTAAATTCAAAAAATGCCATGTTGTGTGCAGTGAGTAAAACGGCCGACCGCCGCCCTCTCCGGCCCCGCCCCCTCCGCCGCCCCCCTCCACCGCCCCATGTCACCTTCCCCAGCCCCTCTACTGACCCACCCCCGTCCTCCTCCGCCAACTCCTCCGACTACCCAGCACCGTCCCCTCTGCCTATCCAGCACCGCCCCCTCCCCCCGCCGCTCCCTCCCCCTCCGCCACCCCATCCTCTGACAACCCTTCCCCCTCCCCCTCCCCCAACTACCCCTCCTTGCCCCCCTCTGCCAACCCCCATCATCTTCCACAGCCCCCTTCGCTGCCCCCTCCCTTCCCATGCCACATACATCGACAACCCCTCCACCTCCCCCTCCTCCACTCCAACCTCCGACAACCCCCGTCCCTCCCCCTCTGCTACCCCTCTTCCCCACTGTCCATTCCAACCCCTAAAAACTCGTCGGCAGTGGGCAGCGACAGTGGTGGGGCGACGAGGGTAAAAGAGGTGTAAATTTTTTGGCGAACTTGTAAACAAGTGGTTGCGAGCGGGAGTAAAACGGTAGGTGCGCAAAGCAACTCCCATAATGTAAATGTGATGTTAACGCGAAAAAATATCATGCGACAACACACAGTTACACCATCAGTTTTTTTTAAAAAAGTTAGCTGTGTTCAACATATCATTGATGATCAACATACCAAAAATCAAGTGAATCTAATGCTATTTGACCATCGATCTAATTGTTACAAAATCAACAATTTTAGAACAATTGATAACGAGTGAACCAATTATCAAATTCCCTCAGAGTTCACATATATTTGTTGTTTTGATGTTTTAGAATGAGTACATGAACTTAGAAAAAATTTCAAAGTAGCATATGTTTTCTTTGATGTCAGCGCAACACAGAAAATTTCCTATGCTGACAACCGACATACATTAAGCTTTACAAATTATTGCATTGCTTTTGTAAAGAGTATTCCATTTGTGGATTTCAATTTTTTACGTCTGCTGGTGTCAAGGCATTTTATTTGCTACCGATCAGAAGTTGGTTTTTTTCAAACATAAAAAAGCTTCATTATGGATCGGATCTCACGATCTTTATGCAAAATCCATTCTTCTTGTAAAGGCTAGCTACAAATTTGAATTTTTAGGGATTTCATCATAATCAATTACATTCAAGAATAAGAAAGTATCAATTGTTATGAATAGGGCCTTGAGACCTTTGGTATCAAGGACACTTGGTATCCATCATAATTGTAAAGGACCTTTTATATTATCCTTTATATATATATATATATATATATATATATATATATATATATATATATATATATATATATATATATATAGGGCAATCTTCCATTGCGAAAAAGGGGCTTTTCGCACCGTGCGAAAAGAATTTTATCTTTTTTTTGAAATTTTTTTTTTCAAAAATTCTTTTTTTGATGTTTAATCCATACAATTATATACCCCAGGGAAAATAATGGGTGAACCCGTTGGGGATTAGAGCACACATCCACCCGTTACAAATTTAACGGTCTCAAAACATGCGAATTTGATGAAATGCCTTGATCGAAGGCCAAATGACATTATTTCTCAACCATTATTTTTTGAGGGGGGTATAGCAACATATGATGAGGGTGGAAAAAAGAATTTTTGAAAAAAAAATTTCAAAAAAAAGATAAAAACATTTTCGCACCGTGCGAAATGTTCTCATTTGAAAATTTTCCTATATATATATATATATATCCTATGGCCTTTGCCATAGACTTGATTCTCAACACGTTATCAGCACGAGTTATGCTCGTAGAGAAGGATATGATGCGACGAAGCTCTGACAAAATTTTTTCGCGACGGCTTGAGAGATGAGCCGATGCGCGAATTATGACGAAAAGCTTCGTAGGAAGACGGATCTAGAGGTATTTCTATATTTGTGCAAAAATTCCAATTTTTTTTCATGATCATGATTCTCTAGATCTAATTTTGTATTTTGATCAAAATCACATTTTTTTATATGCCTATATTAGACCGTATGTCTCATCAATTCTTATTAACAGTTTCCAATTAATAGATATGAAAATGGATTTAGCTTTGGTTTTTAGATACTCTAAATGTGTAGATCAAGATTATTATAGTGGATCTACAATTTGATATACTGTTATATAATCTGAATGGGAATGCATTTTGTTCCCAAATCATTGTGGACGCAGGCAAGTCTTAACTTATTATGTGTCTATATGCATCTCCAAATCCATATATACATCTGTATATCAAGGTGCATATAGATCTGAGGGCTATGATTAAACCATCCCACTAACCTTTTTTGTCTTAATATCCATTGAGGTTCTAAACACATGATGCTGCCAAATATTCTGAAATCAAGGGCATGGAAATTATAGATTGAAGAGATATGGGTATAAAAGTATAGGAATTTTGAGGTGGGCCTCACAAATATGATTTGACAAAGCTAGATGCAAGCACTTATTTATTTATTTATTTTGATAATATGGTACACCAATGATCAAACTATGATGTCAGAGGATTCAAACGTAGAAATGCAAGCTCTCAGGTTGTTTATGTGTGTGGCTGATTTTGAGTGTTTCCTGCCTCCATTAAATTGTTCAACAAGTTGTGTTGTTTGATTCATCAAAGTTATTTTTGGCCTACCGGCGTCAGCCACAGCTGCGGCGCTGACTGCGCCCGCCGGTGGTAGCCAGCTGCCGCCTCCGGCAGTGCACCTCACACATCCACCCTCACCCAATATATATATATTAAAACCCTAACCCTATTGGATCCAGAAAATTCTGAAAAAATTCTGGAAATTTTTTGGAAAATTACAAAAAAATTAGGGAATAAAATGGGAGGGGATTGATATCATAAATGTTTTTTTGGGATAAACTTGCTTGGGGATATCAATACAATATATTTTTGGGCATGTTCAGTTTTAAATTTTTTCTGAACATGACCCGATTAACCAGGTGCATACCGTGGGCGGCCCGAAGCCTCCGTTTCCACCGAAGCCTCCGCAGTTCCATTCCCATTCCTGGTGTTGTGTCCTCCTATCATGCTGAGACAAGAAACTCGGTTAAATTTTTGTACACGAGATAAATCTAGAAGTTTTTGGCTAATGATAGTATTTATATTGTCCTGAAATTTTGCATAATGCATGACCTGCATGGGCCACCACAAAAGCATTTCACACCCCGCTTCCCATTATACTAGGGAGCGAGGACGCGAGCGGGTCCGCCTGGGCTGAAGCAGTGAAGCTCAAACCCAGTTAGCGTCTGTGAATAAACCATACGTAGTAACTTGCATGCATTTCAGAAGCAACAGAAATAACTATGTATTCAAACCCAACATCCAGACAAGAGTACACAAAGTAATAAAGCCCCAAGCATGGCCCATAACAACAGAGTTCTACAAAGAGAGTAAACACCCTACAAAAGTGCAATAAATGAAATGCTGTGCAACAGCAAATAGTGCTCAGCAACTAGTTCTCAGTGGGGAGAACTTCTGGATCAACGTACTCCTGGTCCAGTGGGTCAGTTCCCTCAATCAGCTCGTCCTCAATATAACCTATCTCGTGTTCTGACATACATTCCAAACAACATAGAAATGTATGTCAACAAGGTCCTTGGCAAGCAATAATATGATTAGGAACTTTGGCAAGATTTTCGAAGGCAGTTTTCATGGCAGTTAAAGAATAATGAATAAACGAACAATTATAATTTCTAAGCAGCATGAACAGAAATTATACTAGCATGGCAGATCTACTATAAGTGAAAACATGGTAGTTCTATTTTAAGTGAAAGAAAAAACAATTCTGCATGTCTTACATTTTCGGTATATCATTTTCAAGATGTTCAAGAGTGTATTCAATTTAACGCACTAAGAATTCACGTCATTAGGCGGCAAGCAAGTGAATCTACCTTCAAGTGCCCCCGAAGGTGACCCGTTTACATCCGACTAGTGCCCGCATCCAACCCCACCCACGTGTACTTTCTGGACCATGAGCCAGAATCAGCCAGACCGGCCATCAAAAGTTGTAATACTGGAACACGAGCCAGACTAGCCAAACCGGCCCACGAGAATAGCCAAATCTTGGCATGCATTATCTATGATTAGCCAAACCATCCTGCATGTCTACGATTTTTGAGTAGTTCAAGTAATTCATGTAAGTCCAGAAATGTTGCAATTCACAAGGCATATTCAATTAACTTATTAAAGTGTCCACACGCATGCACGCGAGTTTTTATCTTGCAATACACAACAGGTTACATGTGAAGTTTGGTGTCACATTAAATGAAACTGTATTTAAAAACATGGAGAAAATGCACACTTGCCTGTTTAGTGATTTTGGTGTTGTTGTGTTCGTCTCGTCAAACATGATATTGTTGAAGTCGGTTTTTCTGTTTTGTTCAACATGATAAATGGTTAATAAGAAGTTATACAACTACTAACTCATTTAACCAATTTATTAATCGTTCATATAATTAAGCACAAACCTCAAAGTATAAACATTTAAAATATCATTAACATCTTAAATAGCTTAATTAACTTATTCATCATTTTAATAACTTTAAAAACTTGATAACTTAAAAATAACTTACTAACTTAAATAACTTAATAATTCAAGAAAACTCAATTTAACTTAAATATAACTTAATAACGTAATCATGTAAATAACTTAATAATAACTCAATATAACTTAAAGTAACTTAATGATCCAATTAAATAAAAAATAACCCTATAACTTACTAATAAACCATACCCAATAACTTACTAATAAACCATACCCAATAACTTATAGCTCAAATACCCAATAAAACCCAATATGTTAATAATCCCATACCCAATACCCAATAAGATACTTAAACCCAATAAGTTAATGGCTCAAATGAAACCCAATTAAAACCCAATACCCAATACCAACTTACTAACCCGGTAATCAATTAAACCCATTTGAACCCAAAACCCAAAATCTACTAACTTAGTAAACCCAAACCCAATAATTTTAATAACTAAAATAAAACCAAAACCCAATACTTAATAAAACTCCAATTAAACCCCCCTATTTTTACATGCTTCTCTTCTTCCTCTTCTATTCTCTTCTCTCCTCTTCTATCTTCTTCTTTCTTTCTTACAGGGAGAAGAGAGGAGGGCTCGTAAGTGGGTAAGCAGCTGGGCGGCAGGCGTGCACGGCAGCTAGGCGGCGCGGCGACGCACGCTTGCAGGCTGGGGGAGGCAGCAGCTGGGCGGCGGCCTGGGTGGGGAGCACAGCGGCGCGGCAGGGGGTGTGCGGGCGGCAGCGCGTGGCCTGTGCGGGCGGCTGCGGGAGGAGGGGAGTGCAGCAGTTGGTTCAGGGGGTGATGGCACTCCGGCGAGGGTGAGGGCAGGTTGATATTGGGTTGCTTTAGATTGGAATTTCAAATCTGATTTCAGATCGTCTCTCCCTCAATTTCAGATTTGGGTTGTTTGATTTGAAGATCTGATTTCAGATCTGTTTTTGATTTTGGGTTGAAGGAGGCTTGGCAATGGTAATGTTGATGATGTTGGGTTTGATTTAGAACGAACGAGGAAGGGGAAGAATCAGGGAGATGGGAGTTGGTTTTGTTGTTGGTGTTGTCATTGTTTTCTTCTTGATTTAAGAACAGTGAAGTGGGTTACGATTGACGATGGTGAGTTGGATGTGGGGGAAGAATGATGTATGTTGGATCTTACCGATATCTTTCGGTGGGATGTAATGGGTATGGTTAGAAATTGATTAGGGTAGGTGGGTATGGTTAGGGCTAAAAAAGAAATTAATTTGGGATAAAAGTTAATTAATTACTTTACGGTGAAAATTCTAACAGCATAGGCGCGCTCGCGTAGAAAAAGAACATACAGATGAAAAATAACACCCGGACGATCGAATAAAAAATACAGGCACCGGAAAACAAACAAGCCTAAAATACAGGCCGTTACATTCTATCCACCCTAAGAAAAATTCAGTCCTCGAAATTCTTATCAACTAAGGAGCAGGGAACAAATATGGATAACGCTCCCGCATTTCATCTTCCCGCTCCCAGGCGGATTCTCATGGCAAGTCATGCCGCCACATCACTCTCACGAGATCGACGACCTTGTTTCTGAGCGCCTTCTGATGTCAGTCTAAGATCTGCACCGGCTGTTGCTCATATGTCAGGTCCGATCGAACCGTAATCTCAAAGTAATCAACAGCATGAGAAGGGTCGCTGATGTAACGACACAAATGAGATACATGAAAAACATCATGTACTCCCTCTAATAAAGGCGACAGTGCTAGACAATAAGCCACCTCTCCAACTCGCTCTAGCACTTCGAAAGGTCCAATGATTCTTAGACTAAGCTTGCCTCGCCTTCCAAAACGAATCACTCCTCTGTTCGGGGATATCTTCAGGACCACATGATCTCCTACCTTGAACTCCAACGGATGGCGTTTTGCATCAGCCTAATGCTTGTACCGATCTTGTGCGACACAAAGCTTGTCCCTGATATTACGCACTACAACCACAGCCTTGACTATCATCTCTGGTCCAAACAGCTCTCTATCACCAATGTCATCCCAAATCAGCGGAGATCGACTTTTCCTTCCATATAAAGTGTAGCAAATGGCACCATACCAATGCTGGCTTGGTAGCTGGTGTTGTAAGCGAACTCCACTAAAATGCAACTGATCCTCCCACGGACCCTTAAGATCCAACATGCAAGCTCGCAACATGTCCTCCAATATCTGGATAGTACGCTCCGACTGTCCATCAGTCTGCTGGTGATATGTGATGGGAAAAATTGAAACCCACTCCTAAGTGGTTTTGATGATGAACACACCAAATGATGTTCGGGTACTAACTACACTACAACTAAAGTGCGACGAACGGTGACTTTACGCATACTCCGAAGAAACTCAACCACACTCGAGACGAAGACGAATTTGCTAGTTCTACATCATGCACAAGATGAAGCTCGTGCTCAAGCTTAATGAAGAAGGAAATCAAATTCAGGAGAAGCAAACATATACCGGATCAGCTTCCCGAAGGTCTTGTCTTAGTATAGTGTGTGAGTTCTTAGGATTATGTTAAAGCCAAAGTAGATATCGCACACACACACAAATGATTTCGAAAGCAAAATGCTTTAACTATTTTAAATATCCTTTTAACTCTTGAGAGCAATAAGCTAGTCGATCTTTTTTTAGTAGTCAACCTCCAACACACCCAGGAGTTGATAACATCGTTACTAGCTAAGTTTCAGAGAAAATTTCTCTGGGAGTCGACTACCAGAGGAGGGAGTCGACTACCAGTCAGAAGCAGAATTTCTACTGAAATTCACTAGGAGTCGACTACCACCTTAAGGGAGTCGAATACCAGTTGTCGTTTTCCAACGACTCTGCTTCCTGATTTCACTCAATTTCCATATCTACTTGAGCTAAAAGTCAAATCGTTTGAAATTCAAATTGTTCTCTTGAAACATATAAATAGACCCTTTGAGATCATTTCTAAACACATCAAGATCATCAAATTCTAATCTCTATTCTTTGTGCTAAATTCTGATCTCATCGTTCTTATTTGCTCTCAAGCTATTAGCCAATTTCTGCTCGTAAATTTTTTGATCTCAGCTCTTACATTTCTGAAAATTGTTTTGAGATCTACAATTTTATTTTGTCTATTTTTTCAAAAGTGTTTTTAAATCCTTGCTCTTAATCTTTATTATTTAAAGGATTTTTAAAAACTCAAGATCTAAGATCACAACGAATAAATTTATATTCTTTGTGTGATCTGAGGATCGATCTAAATTCTTTAGCCACGTAATACACATTTGTTATATTTACTTTGGCTATAGAATTGTTGGGTGTAATCCAAACTCCACTAATTTTTGTGGCGAGTTGGAAACTTGTTTTTTATTTGTGGGTTCCATTCATTGTAAGGGACGGGAAAATCCTAAACAAGTCTAGGTGGTTGGAAATCCTGGTCAATGCTATGTGTTTGGAAAATCCTAACGAGTAAAGTTAGGTACTTGTATTGATAAGGCAATAGTGGAAAATCTCGTACCGGATTGGTCGGGGACTGGACGTACCCAAGTTGTGGGGAACCAGGATAAAAATCCTTGTCTTTGCGTTTGCATTTTTCTATGATTGTCTATCTCTGCTTAAGCCTTATTTTATATGTTGACAATTATATCTTTGTAATCAATTGTTTATATTATTGCAAATTTAACTCTTTTATTTCGCTGTGCAAAAATATATAATTGTATATGAAGATCATTTGTTTGTAATCTTATCATTATACTATCTCATCTTTCCGCAGAGTTTGCACTCAAACCCTCTGGGAGTCGACTACCACTTTGAGGGAGTCTACTACCTGCTGTGAGATCACTCTGTTAACATTCTTTATAAGATTACCTTGTTGATTAAGAACCAAGCGTAGATCACTCTACTTGGTTTCTTAGGCACCATTAGAAGGTTTTTAATTGTGCTAATCGACGAATGAAAAAGTTTGATATTTGAACAACACTATTCAAGCCCCCTTCTAGTGTTGTTTGCCATCCACAAGATCCAACACTTGGTATCAAAGCGGGGCTCGAAAAGTGATGTCATCAACATCTTTTCATTCTGATGGACTCAACACCATGCGACCACCATTGTTCAACGGAACGAACTACGCAAGCTGGAAGATCCGTATGAAGACTCATCTAAAGTCATTAGATATCGAGGCAAGGACCGTCACCAAAGCACCATATAGTGCACCCACTAACGTCGAGTTCCGAAAATGGTTTGTTGATGATAAAAAGAAAGCCAACCTCAACGCCAAAGCAATGAACACATTGTTCTGCACCGTAACATGTAATGGATTCAATCGTATCTCTCAATGCGAGACATCATATCAGATATGGCATACTCTTCAGGTAAGTCATGAGGAAACCGAAAAGGTAAAGGAATCCCATATTAACGTTTTGCATTCTAAGTTTGAATTTTTCAAAATGGAAGAAGGAGAGAGTATCATTGATGTGAATACGTGTTTTACTAATATCACTAATGAGCTCGTAGGTCTAGGTAATAAATTATCTGAATATGATCAGGTAATGATGATACTAAGATCTCTCAGACCCGAATGGAAAGGAAAGACAATAGCTATTTGAGAAGCTCACAACGTAAAGGATCTCACTATTGAAGAACTGATGGGAAATCTCATGGCATATGAGATAGAACTCGAGGAAGAAAAGAAGATCGAAGAAAAGCCAAAGAAGAAGAGCCTAGCTTTCAAAGCTCAAGAAGAAGACTCCGACTATACCGACAAAGAGGACCATATTGCCTTTGTTTCAAAGAACTATAAAGAGTTTATTACAAGTAAGTACGGTCAACGTTCATTTCGACCCACTAACAGTATTATCTGTTTTGGTTGCAACAAACTAGGGCACGTCAACAGAGATTGTTCCTTGGAGAAGAACAACCGTGATTCCAAAGATCGTGGGAAGAACCGAGAAAACAACGAAAGAAGAAGCAGTGGAAGGAACAAATTTCGACGACCGAAGAAGGAAGCTTACGCAGCCTTCGACCAAAGCGATATCTCTTCGTCCGATGAATCCTCATCTGATGACAAAGACGAAAGAAGAGACACAGCCCATATGTGTTTCTTAGCCTCCACGTCATCAAAGGTAAGTACCTTGCATGATTCATCATCTAGTGATAGTGATTCATCATCAGGCGATGATGAAGACATGGACTATAGGAGAGCAAATAAGGAGCTATGCAAAATGCATGAAAAGCTCATAAAAGAACACAAGAAAACTCTAAAAATAGTTAAGAAAGAGGCTAAAGAAAAAGAAGAGATTATTAAAGAAGATACCATTCTAAGAGAAAAGAATGACTCTTTGGAAAAAGACATTCTTTCTTTAAATGAGAAAATTGAAAGTTTGAATAATCTTCTCGTATCTGTTAAAGACAAATACGACTCTACGATGAAGGTTGTTGAAAATTTCAAAAAGGGAAAAGGAAAGCTAGATAATTTGATAAATAGTCAAAAAGCTTCATCTAGCAAAACTGGACTTGGATATGATTCTAATCATACCAAGAAAAAGGTTAAGCATACTAGGATGCATCATACTAATCAAAATTTTCTGAGCACCTAGATACCGAAGAACTAGACCGATCAAAAGCAAAAGAGGTACGCAATTGATTTTGTTCGCAAAGTTCATTTAAAACAAGAATTATAGATATGTTTCTAATGAAGGGACTAAACCTTATTGGGTTTGGTTTCCTAAAGACTAACCTCTTGGACTCAATATATAAAGAGTGCCACAGACACTTACATTTACATGTACTCTAAAACCAAGGAGGAGGAATAGAAACTGCTTCAAAAATGCCTTGCGATGAAAATTGAATTGCGTCACAAAATTTTAATTGTATAAGTATTTATGTTTGCTTATATTTAATTTGCTCATTCCAAATGTTTTTAAAAGCTTATCATGTCTGCTATAAAAGTCGTTCTGACACACACACCCTCGGGATGAGAAAACATCTCAACCCAGCAGAGAGTCGACTACCAGAGTGTTGTGCGAAATTCTGGGTTGTGTTTTCTAAATGTCCTTTCTTACTAGTTTTGGGTTTCCATTGAGTTATTGGGTTCACATCCAAAGGGTAACTTAACCCAATAAGAGAATAAGATCATAACCCTACAATCTCTTGATATAAGGGCTACAATCCCTCATCTCTTTTCATCCCAACAGATAAAAACCCATGGTAAAAACCCTAGGTAGCCGACTACCCCTTTCCTTCATCTCTTTGAAAATTTCTCTTGGAGCATTTTGAGTTCGCTTGGCGACTACCAGCTGTCGTTTTCCAACGACGTTGCTTCCTGATTTTGCTCAATTTCCATATCTGATTGAGCTGAAAGTCAAATCGTTAGAAATTCAAATTCTTCTCTTGAAACCTATAAATAGACCCTTTGAGATTATTTCTAAACACATCAAGATCATAAAATTCCAATCTCTATTCTTTGTGCTAAATTCTGATCTCATCATTCTTATTTGCTCTCAAGCTAATAGCCAATTTCTGCTCGTAAATTTTTTGATCACAGCTCTTACATTTCTGAAAAT
This sequence comes from Scilla litardierei, assembly GCA_030789695.1. Lineage (NCBI taxonomy): Eukaryota > Viridiplantae > Streptophyta > Magnoliopsida > Asparagales > Asparagaceae > Scilla > Scilla litardierei. The sequence continues at coordinate 788,203,600 of CM061142.1, read as the reverse complement.
TGTTTTTGAGATCTACAATTTTATTTTGGCTATTTTTTCAAAAGTGTGTTTAAATCCTTTCTCTTTAATCTTTATTAGTTAAAGGATTTTTAAAAACTCAAGATCTAAGATCACAACGAATAAACTTATATTCTTTGTGTGATCTGAGGATCGATCTAAATTCTTTAGCCACGTAATACACATTTTTTATATTTACTTTGGCTATAGAATTGTTGGGTGTAATCCAAACTCCACTAGTTTTTGTGGGGAGTTAGAAACTTGTTTTTTATTTGTGGATTCTCTTCGTTGTAAGGGACGGAAAAATCCTAGACAAGTCTAGGTGGTTGGAAATCCTGGTCAAGGCTAGGTATCTGGAAAATCCTAATGAGTGAAGTTAGGTACTTGTATTGCTAAGGCAATAGTGAAAAATCTCGTACCGGATTGGTCGGGGACTGGACGTACCCAAGTTGTGAGGGAACCGGGATAAAAATCCTTGTCTTTGCATTTGCATTTTTATGTGATTGTCTATCTCTGCTTAAGCATCTTATTTTATATGCTGACAATTATATCTTTGTAATCAATTGTTTATATTATTGCAAAGTTAACTCTTTTATTTCGATGTGCAAAAAGATCTAATTGTATATTAAGATCATTTGTTTGTAATCTTATTATTATACTATCTCATCTGATGTCTTCATTCTTGACCTTCACCTGACGGTATCCACTCTTGAGATCCAATTTCAAGAAAACTCGTGATCCACCAAGTTGATCGAAGATGTCATCAATGCGAGGTAACGTGTACTTATTCTTCACAGTGACTTTATTCACTCCCAATAGTCCATGCACATCCTTCTCGATCCGTCCTACATCTTGACCAACAGAACAGGTGCACCCCAGGGAGATACGCTGGGATGGATGAATCCTTTCTGCAGCAGGTCGTCCAATTGCTTTCGTAGCTCTTCAAGTTCTGTAGGAGCCATATGGTAAGGGACCTTCGAGATCGGTGGAGTATTCGGCATAAGATCGATGCTGAATTTCAATGCTCGGTCAGGCAGTAGTCAAGAAATATCTTATGGAAATACATCTTGAAAATCTCGAACCACTGTAGGCTTCTCGGGTTCGACTTTTATAGATGCGACGATCACTTCGTTCGACCGAGCCCGAAATTTGATAGGTCCGAGTGAACGACTTCTACTGATGAATTCAAACACCGGATGGTCTGGAATCTCAAATACTACTTTCTTCTTGTGACAGTCGATAGTAGAATAGAATGTTCCTAACTAATCTATGCAGAGAATAGCATCAAAGTTAGGCGTGTCCAGGACCATGAAATCTGCATAGAGCTCATGTCCATAAATCACCAGAGGACATGATTTGCATCCCAAGGAAACACTCACCATGCCACTCTGAGTAGTGATATTCCAACTTTTGGGAAGTGGGTAGGTGGGAATCGAGCGTTTGACAACAAATCTCCAGGATATTATACGCAATGAAGCTCCGGAATCAAATAAGGTCAGAGCTGGGTGGGAAGCCACTGAGATGACACCTAAGATGATAATAACTAATCTTAGCAAGTGTGTCTAATTAACAAGCATGAATATAAAAGCAATATGAAATACTAGATCTAGATGTTACCAATAATCACTTCATCCTCAGCCCCAGCTTCTGCAGCTGTAATGATGAATGCCTGGCGCTTCGGCTGATTGGCTTACTAATAGGCTCGGTTTTGTGGAATCAGGGGCGGTCCACGCTAAGCAGGTCCAGGGGTACCTCACTGAACAGGTCCAAGCACTCCTAGCTAAATAGTTCTAGGTACTCTAGTAGGTGCTTGACGATCCTTGCCGTAGGGGCAGTCTCTCGCAACATGATTAGGTGTTCTGCAGATCAAACATTGGTTCAGCATCCTCCTACAATCCTTCTTCTGATGTCCGGTCTTGCCATAAAAGAAACAGGTCAGCTGAGCTCGGTCGATATGATCAGCTGGCCTATTGAACTTTGTGGTCTGGGGAGGCCAGAAATTTCCTCTTGGCACCATCCTAGGTGGCTCCATGGGACGCTTGCTTCATCCAGCTTGAAATCTCACTGGGAATCTTGCCACAGCTTCATGGCTCCGTGCAGCATCCAAAACATCCTAGACGGTTGTTAGTTTCGTTGAGGTCATGGAGGCTTGAATTTTGGGATTCAGGCATTGGCAAAACTGAAATGCACAGTCTTCAGGGTCCTCGACCATATAGGATGTGAAGCGATTGAGCATTGCTAACTCGGCCTCATACTCGTCAACAGTCCTATCTCCTTGGACCAGATTGGTGAAGCGTTGCTGAAGTTCTCTTTTGGCTATTTTGGGAAAATACTTGGGTTCGAACCTCTCCCGAAACATGCCCTAAGAGATGGGTCTGACCAAACGCCTTTCTTCCAATTGCCACCAGCTCCTCGCATTGTCAGTCAGTTAGAGCTTCGCGACATCGACCCATCCTGCTTGAGGGATACGAGCAGCATTCAACTTGTCCTCAGTCCCTTGGGCCCATTCTTCAGCATCCAGAGGCCCTTCTTTTCTAGAGAAGCTCTTGGGTTGTAGCTCATGAAACTGCCTAACTCATGGTTCAGCTCGAGGGGGTGGTGGTGCAATCTGAGCAAGTTGTTGTTCCTGTTGAATCAGCTGCTTTTGGATCTCCAACAGTTCCCTCATGACTCCAAGGAGTTCATTCATGTCGGCACCTCTGTTAGCTGCAGTTCCAGTCCCATTCCATTCCCGGTGTTGTGTCCTCCTGCCATACCGAGACAAGAAAATCGGTTAAATTTTTGTGTACAAGATAAATCTAGACGTTTTTGGCTAATGATAGTAATTCTATTGTCCGGAAGTTTTGCATAATGCAGGAGCTACATGGGCCACCAGAAAAACCTGTCACGCCCCGCTTCCCATTATACTAGGGAGCGAGGACGCGAGTGGGTACGCATGGGCTGAAGCGGTGAAGCTCAAACCCAATAAGCGTCTTTGAATAAACCATCCGCATGAACTTGCATGCATTTCAAAAACAACAGAAATAACTATGAATTCAAAGCCAACATACAGACAAAAGTACACAAAGTAATAAGGCCCTAAGCATGGCCCATAACAATAGAGTTCTACAAAGAAGGTACACACCCTACAAAAGTGCAATAAACGAAATTCTGAGCAGCAGCAGATAGTGCTCAGCAACTAGTTCTCAGTGGGGATATCTTCTGGATCAGTGACTCATGGTCCAGTGGGTCAGTTCCCTCAATCAGCTCGTCCTCAATATAACATGTCTCATATACTGACATACAATTCAAACAACATAGAAATGTATGTCAGCAAGGTCCTTGCAAGCAATAATATGATTAGGACCCTTGGTAAGGTTTTCGAAAGCAGTTTTCATGGCAGTTAAAGAATTATGAATAAATGAACAATTATAATTTCTAAGTAGTATGAACAGAAATTATACTAGCATGGCAGTTCTACTATAAGTGAAAACATGGCAATTCTATTTAAGTGAAAGCAGAAACAATTCGTACATTTTCGGCATAGCATTTTCAAGATGTTCAAGAGTGTATTCAATTTAGTGCACTAATGTTCACGTCGTTAGGTGGCAAGCAAGTGAATCTACCTTCAAGTGCCCCCGAAGATGACCCGTTTACTTTCGACTAGTGCCCGCGAACCCAACCTCACCCATGTGTACTTTCTGGACCACGAGCCATAATCAGCCAAACCGGTCATCAAAAGTTGTAATACTGGAACACGAGCCAGACTAGCCAAACCGGCCCATGAGAATAGCCAAATCTTGGCATGCAATATCTATGATTAGCCAAACCGGCCCACATGTCAATGATTTTTGAGTAGTTCAAGCAATTCATGTAAGTCCAGAAATGGTGCAATTCACAAGGCATATTCAATTAACTTATTAAAGTGTCCTTAACTTATTAAAGTGTCCACACGCACGCACGCGAGTTTTTATCTTGCAATACACAACAGGTGACATGTGAAGTTTGGTGTCGCATTAAATGAAACGATATTTAAAAACATGGAGAAAATGCACACTTGCCTGTTTAGTGATTTTGGTGTTGTTGTGTTTGTCTCATCAAACGTGATATTATGGTGTGTTGAGTATTGGACTCCCCGGATTTGGTTTTGGATGATGAGCAAACATAAATAAATCGTGAACTAACAATTTGTGAGCGCAGTTATGGAGATCGTCGCCAAAATACCACGTACAACAAAAGCGACGTCTCAAGACTTCTCAATATGCGTAATCGTATGCCTGGAGCTTTGTTGAAGCTCAAGGAGCAATATTGAAGTCAAGCGGAATGAAGATTGAAGCTTTGAAGACGACTCGTAAGGTTTATTTTATAGTCTTCTAGCTTCATAGATTAGAATGTTAAGCCTTGAGTAGGACTTACCTTATAACCTTCATTTCGCTCATATCTTAGAGCTAGGATTATCATAGAAGCCATTAGAAACTTTCCCGAAGCCTATCGCTCTTTCCCTCGGCTTCGAGTGCATGTTAGTTGGTTCATGAAGGGTCACCAACCGACTAGATGACGATCTAGTCGGTCGGCAACTCTACTTGAACCGACTAGTTTGTCTTCTCTAATTCAGCTCTTTCCTTGTCTACAGTTAGTCGGTCAAAGAACGTTTACCGACCGACTAGATGACGATTTAGTCGGTCAGTAGTCCTTCTCAGACCGACTAGTTGTGTTCATCCTTTTTCAGCCTGAGCTACTGTTTCGAGTTAGTCGGTCAAAGAACGTTTACCGACCGACTAGTTGAGAAACTAGTCGGTCAGAATTTGTTCTTAAACCGACTAAGTCATCTTGAAGTCAACCTATCCTATTTCGACGTTAGTCGGTCAAAGATCATTCACCGACCGACTAGTTTAGAAACTAGTCGGTCGGCAAGTCGTCTTAGACCGACTAGTTGTCTTTGCCTGGAACTTCACCTTTTGGCTGTTCACCTCTTAGTCGGTCTACGTTGTATCACCGACCGACTAGTTGATGAACTAGTCGGTCAGTGATCCTTCTTTGACCGACTAGTCTGGTTCAGAATAGAGCCGTTGGGATCTTTTTGAACTCGTTTTTCCTTGCCCCTATAAATTGAATCCTGATTCATTTCTTGAAGGGGTTAAGCAACATATTGGAGATATTTTCAGATCAAAAGAGAAGAGCTATCAACTCTATTTCCAAGCTCTCTCTTCTCACAAGAATCTCTCCCTCAAGTTCTTGAGTCCTATATCCTCAAGAGAGATTCTCTCCATTGTGAGCCATTCAAGCTAGAAGCTTGATTCTAGGTCACCATCTCCACCCTAGGCTTCCATTGCTGGTCATCTTCTTGAAGCTAGGGTTTGGTGCCATCTTCCTCCATCAAAATCCTCTTTGCCCTAATTTGGTAAGAAATCTCAAGGCATAGGTATTTTGTTGGTAAGCATTTCATTTCAGTTATATTTGAATTGTATACTCTCGGTTGTGAGAGTTTGCGTTATCCCGGGTTGTGGGAATCACGGATATCGATTGTAGGTCGATTGCACTTGTGAGGTTTTCGCAAGTGGGCATAGTGGAAATCTTGAGTTAGGGTTTCTAACTCAAGTATCCGGAAGGGATCCAGGTGGTTGGGACGTAGGATCACCGGGAACAAGTCGGGGAGACTTGGGTGGACCCGAACCCATTAAACCATTTGTTTGCGTTTGCATTTACTTTTGTTGATCGTTGTTATTCCGCATTGTTGTTTGTTAATTGCACGATAATTAGGAACAACACTCCTTATTATTTAAAAGTACTATTCACCCCCCCCTCTAGTACATGTGCAGTAGCTTCCCAGGGCACTACAATTGGTATCAGAGCCAAGTTCAAAGCTACACATAGCCAAAGTTCAAAGCTATGACGAACAACGACTACAACGTCTTCAGGAACCGCGATGGAGCTTCTTCAGTTATGGAAGGACTATCCTCCGTCAGGCCTCCACACTTCAACGGTACCAACTACGGGTACTGGAAATGCCGGATGCAAATTTTCCTCCGGAGCGCTTCACTATGGAGAGCCACCATGACGGAGTATGTCGAGCCTTCCGAAGAAAATTTCGCGAAGTGGACTCCCACGGAGGTCGCCGCGGAAGTAGTAAATGCCAAGGCCATGAATGCCTTGAATTGTGCGTTGGAGCCTGAGGACTTCAACAAGATATGCACATGTAAGAGTGCATATCAAATATGGAACCAACTCCTCATATTGCACGAAGGATCGAGTACGGTAAAAGATTCTAAACTCGTCGTTGCTAATAAAGAATTTGAGTTGTTTCATATGGAGCAGGGTGAAACCATGAAGGAATATTACGCTCGCTTCGTGGATATATCAAACGACTTGGAAGCTCTTGGGAAGATCTATACCCAAAAGGAGAAAGTCGCAAAGATTATCGACGGTCTTCCATCAGGTTGGGAAAAGCGTACCTTCGCCATCGAGGAAGGTAATGACATGAATAAATATACCGTCGTACAACTAATGGGTACCTTGTTGTCTTACGAGGTATGCAAGGATAGTAAGATCCGAATGAAGGAAAAGATGAAAGCGTACTTGAAGCAAGATGAGCCAAAGAGAAAGGCGATTGCCTTCAAGGCCGCTCCATCTACCGATGATGAAGAATCGGAAGACGAATTGGACATGGAATCCATTGCCCGTATGGCAAGGAAGTTCGATCGATTCCTCCGAAAAGGTATATCTTTGAATATATCTAAAGTTAGTTCGACTAATGCCTCTACTCCCGTGTGTTATAAATGCAACAAGCCAGGACACATCAAACCGGATTGTCCTCTCTACAAGCACAAGGAGAAGGGGAAAGCATCGAAGTACGACAAGTCGAGAAAGTACAAGAAAGGACTTGTTGGCACATTCACCGACTCCGAAGAGAATTCCTCAAGTGGAGAGTCGGATGATGGAAGAGTAGAGAAAGCAAAACTTTGCTTCATGGCTAATGAGGCAAAAGATCGAAAGTCCTCCTTCGATGAAAGCGAGGATGAAAGCGAGGATGGTAGCGAGGATGAAAGCGGAGAACCTACTATTGATGAAATGAGGTTAGCAAACCAAGAAATTTGGTCTAAATTTACTAAATTAGTAGATAGATATAATAAGACCAAAGGTGAACTTGTTAGCCTCCAAACCTCTCCTAAGTCTACCATCACCAACAATGACACCATTGTTGAGACACTCGCCAATGAGAAAGCAAGTTTGCTTACTCATAATGGCTTGTTGAGAAATGAGGTGAAGAACCTCAAATCTCAACTTGAGCATGTTCATTTTGAGAAATCGGATGAACACAAGATGGCGGATTTGACGTCTCAAAACTCAACCTTGAGTTTTGAGAATAAGAATCTCAAATCTCGTGTTTATGCACTCACATCACAAGTATCCACTTTGGATGCTTCGATGCATTCTCTCAAAGAGAAGTATGAGTGCACGTTAGGCCGTATCAATGATTTCAATAAAGGTAAGGGCCATTTGGATAATATCCTAAATGACTTACTTCCGGCCAAACACCACATTGGCTTGGGGTATAAGATGGGAGACTCATCCAAATCGCCTACCACCTTTGTTAGGCCGACATCCGATGCCTCGACGAGTGGGAGCAAACACCCCATTGGTAGTTCTCCTACCAATAGTGCTTCCACTTCGTACACACCCCCGATTGGAAAGAAACCCACTTTGGGTAGACCTCCAAAGAGGGGTCATGCATTTTTGTACTCTCATGCTATGCCACGTAGGAACACACATCCTACTCCACCGGTGCATGCTAATAATGATTTTTATGTTCCGCACCCACGAGCACATGTGAACACTCATATGAGACACCCACATGCACGTAATCATGCTCATGCTCATCCTAGTGCTTATGTTCACACATCTAATCCTCATGTGAATGCCTTCTCTCATAATCATTCTCATGCTCATCATAATGTTATTGCTAGATCTCATGCTCCTAGGCCACTTGCACCACATAGAAATCAACCTTTTGTGCATGCAACCACTAGGAAGAGGATTCCCAAAATGTACACTATTTGGGGTCCCAAGAACACTAGCGATGATGATATGAATGTTTATGTGCAATCTTATATTAATGATGTTATTTTGAATGATGATTATGTTGGAAAGTCAAGTTCCTCTTGGACTTGGTTTCCGAAGGGTTAGTTCCTTTAACTCTTCAATGCTTGGTACCATGAACTTATGATCATGTTATGGGTACCAAGGCATTTGTTTATAAAATTGATTTTGATTACATTAACTCATGGGTTACAATTATTTTAATTTCGTATTTCAAATTTGTTGTCTAACCCATTGGATCCAAAAGGATTTTTGGATACCAAAATGAAGTTTTCTAGGTTCAATCCACCGTGGGATACCAACCCTACCAACTCCTCGATTTGCGAAGACTTTCATTCAAATGGAGTTGATGGTGCTTAGGTAATGCACCAATGTAGGGGAAGCTTAATGTTGTAAGTATGATATTACATTTGGTATCCATGAGGGTTGAATGCATGCTTGGTTAAAATCTATTTCTTTACATTGGTATCATTTTGTTTCTCCTAGCATGATAGAATTGTGAATGCCATAAATGCTTTGAAATTCATATCTATTTCTGGCATGACATGTTTTAAAAAGTTATAATGATAATTTTCGTATTACTTTTATCACATTGTCACTTCTCATCGCACACTTCACTTAGTTTTAATGTGCTTTTACTTTATGTTCATTTTTGATCGATTTTGTGTCATTTGATATTCTATGATGTGCACCACTCTTCTGATGGTTCATTCCTTTGTGCACATTTTATGTATGTCTCTGATATTGATTTCGTCGCACGACGATTTATTTTGATTCAATAGCTTTAGTTGTATGAAAACATAGAATTGTTTTCCATGCGCTAAAATAGCTATAAATGTTGATATTGGAGAGTAAATTCATTTCATCAATAAGTGAATTTACATTTGATATTTTGATGATTTAAGTGAATTTTCATATAAATGTTGATTTTCGACTATGGTCTCATTGACACGCTTTGATTTTATTCGAATTTTATTTTGGTGTCATATGAAACGTGGTCGTATTCTTAGACTCCCATGCTTAATGAATTATTTGGACATGGTTTATTGTCATTGGCTTCCTCCCGCTCTTTTTGGATTATGCCAAAGGGGGAGAGATATAATAATGGCATAATAATGGCATGTGCTAAATGATAATTTACCATGAATCTAATTTGATATGTTAGATTCAGGGGGAATTAAGATATAAAAATGGATTACAAACCCTAAATCTCAAATATTGAATTTGCATTTTTTACTTTCCTCGTCTGCTTGATGTATGTGCTTATTATTTCATATTGAACTAATGTGTCATCAATGCAGGGGGAGTAAGTATATTTCATTTAGTTCATTATTTCTGATTATTATTTATGTTGGTTTGTCATCACCAAAAAGGGGGAGAATGTTGAGTATTGGACTCCCCGGATTTGGTTTTGGATGATGAGCAAACATAAATAAATCGTGAACTAACAATTTGTGAGCGCAGTTATGGAGATCGTCGCCAAAATACCACGTACAACAAAAGCGACGTCTCAAGACTTCTCAATATGCGTAATCGTATGCCTGGAGCTTTGTTGAAGCTCAAGGAGCAATATTGAAGTCAAGCGGAATGAAGATTGAAGCTTTGAAGACGGATCGTAAGGTTTATTTTATAGTCTTCTAGCTTCATAGATTAGAATGTTAAGCCTTGAGTAGGACTTACCTTATAACCTTCATTTCGCTCATATCTTAGAGCTAGGATTATCATAGAAGCCATTAGAAACTTTCCCGAAGCCTATCGCTCTTTCCCTCGGCTTCGAGTGCATGTTAGTTGGTTCATGAAGGGTCACCAACCGACTAGATGACGATCTAGTCGGTCGGCAACTCTACTTGAACCGACTAGTTTGTCTTCTCTAATTCAGCTCTTTCCTTGTCTACAGTTAGTCGGTCAAAGAACGTTTACCGACCGACTAGATGACGATTTAGTCGGTCAGTAGTCCTTCTCAGACCGACTAGTTGTGTTCATCCTTTTTCAGCCTGAGCTACTGTTTCGAGTTAGTCGGTCAAAGAACGTTTACCGACCGACTAGTTGAGAAACTAGTCGGTCAGAATTTGTTCTTAAACCGACTAAGTCATCTTGAAGTCAACCTATCCTATTTCGACGTTAGTCGGTCAAAGATCATTCACCGACCGACTAGTTTAGAAACTAGTCGGTCGGCAAGTCGTCTTAGACCGACTAGTTGTCTTTGCCTGGAACTTCACCTTTTGGCTGTTCACCTCTTAGTCGGTCTACGTTGTATCACCGACCGACTAGTTGATGAACTAGTCGGTCAGTGATCCTTCTTTGACCGACTAGTCTGGTTCAGAATAGAGCCGTTGGGATCTTTTTGAACTCGTTTTTCCTTGCCCCTATAAATTGAATCCTGATTCATTTCTTGAAGGGGTTAAGCAACATATTGGAGATATTTTCAGATCAAAAGAGAAGAGCTATCAACTCTATTTCCAAGCTCTCTCTTCTCACAAGAATCTCTCCCTCAAGTTCTTGAGTCCTATATCCTCAAGAGAGATTCTCTCCATTGTGAGCCATTCAAGCTAGAAGCTTGATTCTAGGTCACCATCTCCACCCTAGGCTTCCATTGCTGGTCATCTTCTTGAAGCTAGGGTTTGGTGCCATCTTCCTCCATCAAAATCCTCTTTGCCCTAATTTGGTAAGAAATCTCAAGGCATAGGTATTTTGTTGGTAAGCATTTCATTTCAGTTATATTTGAATTGTATACTCTCGGTTGTGAGAGTTTGCGTTATCCCGGGTTGTGGGAATCACGGATATCGATTGTAGGTCAATTGCACTTGTGAGGTTTTCGCAAGTGGGCATAGTGGAAATCTTGAGTTAGGGTTTCTAACTCAAGTATCCGGAAGGGATCCGGGTGGTTGGGACGTAGGATCACCGGGAACAAGTCGGGGAGACTTGGGTGGATCCGAACCCATTAAACCATTTGTTTGCGTTTGCATTTACTTTTGTTGATCGTTGTTATTCTGCATTGTTGTTTGTTAATTGCACGATAATTAGGAACAACACTCCTTATTATTTAAAAGTACTATTCACCCCCCCTCTAGTACATGTGCAGTAGCTTCCCAGGGCACTACATGGTGAAGTCGGTTTTTCTGTTTTGTTCAATATGATAAATGGTTAATGAGAAGTTATACAAATACTAACTCGTATAACCAATTTATTAATCGTTCATATAATTAAGCACATAACTCAAAGTATAAACATTTAAAAAATATCATTAACATATTAAATAGCTTAATTAACTTAATTATCATTTTAATAACTTTAAAAACTTGATAACTTAAAAATAGCTTACTAACTTAAATAACTTAATAATTCAAAAAAAACTCAATTTAACTTAAATAATAACTTAATAACTTAATCATGTAAATAACTTAATAATAACTCAATCTAACTTAAAGTAACTTAATGATTCAATTAACTAAAAAATAACCCTATAACTTACTAATAAACCATACCAAATAACTTACTAATAAACCATACCCAATAACTTATAGCTCAAATACCCAATAAAACCCAATATGTTAATAATCTCATACCTAATACCCAATAAGCTACTTAAACCCAATAAGTTAATAGCTCAAATGAAACCCAATTAAAAACACAATACCCAGTACCAACTTACTAACCCAATAATCAATTAAACCCATTTGAACCCAAAACCAAATAACTACTAACTTAGTAAACCCAAACCCAATAATTTTAATAAATCAAATAAACCCAATACTCAATAAAACTCCAATTAAACCCCCTATTTTTACATGCTTCTCTTCTTCCTCTTCTATTCTATTCTCTCCTCTTCTATCTTCTTCTTTCTTTGTTCTTCTTTCTTTCTTATAGGGAGAAAAGGGGAGGGCTCGCAGGTGGGGGAGCAGCCGAGCGGCAGGCGTGCGCGGCAGCTGGGTGGCAGGCGGCACGGCGGCATGCGCTAGCAGGCTGGGGAGAGGTGGTAGCTAGGCGGTGGCCTGGGTGGGGAGCACGGCGACACGACAGGGAGTGTACGGGCGGTGGTGCGTTCGGCTTGTGCGGGTAGCTGCGGGAGGAGGGGAGTGCGGCAGTTGGTTGAGGGGGTGATGGCACTCCGGCGAGGGTGAGGGTAGGTTGATATTGGGTTGCTTCATATTGGAATTTCAAATCTGATTTCAAATCGTCTCTCCCTAATTTCAGATTTGTGTTGTTTGATTTGAAGATCTGATTTCAGATCTGTTTTTGATTTTGGGTTGAAGGAGG